>CM057970.1:31243574-31948540 GCA_030142095.1 Rubus idaeus
ATATATATATATATATATTGAAGATCGACTTGAATTATGCAACTACTTAGTACTTACTAAACCGTGCAATAATATTTATGAATAATCATAATTTTCGTCCATATATGTATATATATATATATATATATATTATAAACAAAGGGAAGTGACATGGGACTACCTCTTTAGTCTGCTATGATAGGCTGGAGCCTTGATCGAGCTTGGAGTACGTAGCAGACGGACTACCGCCTCTGGATAACGGATTGACCCGTTAACAACCCACCCTTTACCCGCGAAACCCGCCTCTTTATTTGAATTTGATTATAGCATGCATTTCAAAGCTACACAGCTGCGTATATGAGATTTTGAACAAACTAATTAGCCTAGTCGATCCTCTATCTGTATATATATGATCATCAGTACGCACTTAACTGTCTGAGCTTTAATATGCGATTGCTGTATTTCTGTACGGATTACTACTGCTGCAGATGAATTAGAAACATGCACCCCTACTTGTTGTGAATCAGGACAAATGGTATTAAAGTTCAGAATGGACCAACTTTGTCTGATATAGGCGATTGCCATTTCAATTTATGAGATAAACTACGTATGCTTTAATGTGTCTCTAAATTGAGTATTGGATCGAGTTCACACCGTCGACCTCCAATTCCCTTTTTTGGGACTCAAAAAACATGCATACTTAGTGTAAAATGTTTTATATATCAATCACTCCTGACGTAAAACGTGCTTGAGGGCAAAGAATGCACTCCTCCGCTTGTTTACCGGTTTCTTTCGCTTATAAAGTAATTGCTCATACATCATTCGGTCGCATTCAGTGTAAAATGTTTTATATATCAATCACTCCTTACGTAAAACGTGCTTGAGGGCAAAGAATGCACTCCTCCGCTTGTTTACCGGCTTCTTTCGCTTATAAATTAATTGCTCATACGTCATTCGGTCGCATTTAGACATTTCAGCAAACATCTGGTCTATTTCGTAAGTTTCTAATCGAACTCAAAATCTCTCATAAAACAAATTTAATGTCAAACCACTGCACAAATCATATTGGATAATTGATCTTTGTTGTTCCACATCTTTCTTATATATCCTCGATGTTCAATTTAAGCGGTAAATAATTCAAATAATTTACCCTCGGTGGTCTGATCGACATTAGTGGTAAATAACTAGTCCATTTTATTTACGTGTCCAGAATGTCATAAATCATAATCTCAATTAATGCCAGGGGCCCTGTCTCCCGCGTTATTTTTGGCTTTCAGCTAGGCGGAGCTGTGAGCTGTCGGATCCACCCGGGTCGGCTCGGCTCGGCCCGATTTGATCAAACTGGTCCCAAACTATCCAAGTGGGCCCGCAATGCTCCCACATTCCATTATTACGGCTCACACGTGAACTCAACCCTCCTATTCACACGTGGCGTTCCGTGATTGGAAGTCCACCTGATGGGATAGCCAAGTCCACATGGGATGGGATATGAAAACAGTGGGAGCTGTAAAATGGGACCATCTGATTTTCCGAAGGTGGAATCTACCTTAATTAACATTATCCTCAATCATGCCCTATATATCTGCTTCGATGTGGACGGCTGCACTGGATTTTTGTTCTTCTCCCCCAATTTGTTTTGGCCATTTTGGACTTTGCTTGCATTATTTTGCAAGTCAAATCGCACAATCAGATCGTCTAAACACATTCGAAGCCCAAAGACAGAATGTTCGTCTAGACTCTTCACTGTCATTTTGGTTCCTTCTGTTTGTTTGCTAGACTGTTCAGTGAAAAAAAGTTTTCACTTCTCCAATCAGTTTGGATTTATATTTTATTTGTTATACATGATCATTTAGGCGGCGGACCTCGATATTTGTAGGCGCATTTTATTTGTTTTACATGATTGTTTGGGCAGTATGCCATGATATTTGTAGAAATGCGCTTATATTTTCCAATTTCATGTTTGAGTTTAGATGAGCCACAATGGTCATCTACCGTACTTATATCCCGCTGTGTATTTTTCTAACGTTTAATACAGTTTAACATTCCAAACAAAACAAAAAACACATTTAAAGCCTAAAAAATGTAGACAACTTAGTAGAAATGCAATTTCTTAAGGAATGTTGATTTGATTATCCACAAACAAACTTGGGCAAATTTGTCAGTGGATATAATGATTACGACAGATCACACACACGAGCACAGCTCTTTTGCACGCGCTTTGAATAATCATATATAAAGTCACTCGACACTTACCTTGGCCGAGATATTGTTTAGGGTAAGCGTCTTATATATGTCGAATCTCTTGCATTGGGCCCAAACCAAGACTAGAGTTCAATCTCTATAAAACCAGTCAATGTAAGTAACAATAATTACGGCCATTAGGCCGTAACTCCTGTCAAACATCAAGCATGATGGATGAATCCCACGTGCAGCACGGTAGAAGTCGTTGCAAATCACGCAAAGGTCGAGAAATCGACATCTTTGAACAATCCATTTTGAACATTAGTTCTTTCACAAATTTTTTAAAAATAAAAATAGTATATTTTTTTCAATCTGGCGGCTCAAGAAAATTTCTCCAAATTTTTTCCACCATTAAAAAAAAAAACTATTTAAGTAAAAATACTTTAAAATTTCCTTAATCATGGCTTTAGGAAAGAATATTACACATACACTAAAGCATGTTATTGATGAGCAGGTAGAAGATATATGTCATGCACTCATGCATGAGAATTACGAAGGGACCAATTCAATTGTTGAAGAAGAATCGAGAACTGAGAACGACAACGACTAGTCATGAAAAATTCACGCAAGGGTATTCAAAATTTGTCCCATCCTCCTACACGGCCAAAATTTCCAGAAGAAGTCAAAAGACCAAGGTATGGGACAGGGCCCTTATCTCCCCCCAAAAACGAAGAAGCATCACTGTCTCAGCAAAGTCTAGTATGTAGTATCACCTATCCTAGATTTTCCAAGCTGGCTCTCCAGGTTCATGATGTTGATATCTACATGCCTATGGAGACGAGAAGCCGGCCAGGGGCCACCGGGCCAGGGCCGACATCTTCAAATTCGATCACTTTTAGGTCATCCATCAGTGCTAGCTAATTACATGAGCATACATTATTGCTTTCGTTATTGATACCACCGACGTGTGTAATATGCAGCATTTGTTTTGGCAACCGAGAAAGACTTTGGGTCTAATTGTTTCAGATTGCCACACTACATGATACACATGGTTCAACAAATTTTGGTTACTCTAGCTTGCAGGAATTTTGGGAAGTTGAAGAGTTGCTCCGACTAAGTTTAGAAAAGAAACAGAGCACGTTAATAGGATGAACTCCTCCTGAGCATGGCTCTATAAGTTAAACTTTGATGGATCTGTGAAAGGAAAGCTGCTGCAGCTTTGTAATTAGAGACCACATAACTATTTACAATTGTAATGGCTGGTTCCATATTGCCAATAGGCTTTGCTTTTATTCCAGAAGCAGAAGCATATGGGTTTCGGTTTGGTCTTCTTTGGGCCCAATGTCTCAATATCGAAATGTAGAGGGAAGTTCTCAACTGTTGATCAAAATGTTACAAGGATAATTTGGCTAATTACGAGCCACCAAACTTAAGCAAAATAGTGTTTAGATGAATAATTTTTCTGGACTTAGAAGGCCGAGTTGGGCGGGCTTCAAATGGGCTTAAGCAGGTCGGGCTTTAGGCAGAGTCTGGGCTTTGAACCCTCCGCCCTAGCCCTATGCCCAAATTGTACGTTTGAATCCTAATTGTCCATTAGCCAAAAAAAAAAAGAATCCTAATTGTCCATATCAAAATGCTGGTCCTCACAAATCTAGGTGTCGTCCTAAATTCTTTTAGGAGGAAAATTAACACTTGCTCAATAAGCACGATCTTTAAGCGCAATCTTAACCAGATTTTTCGTTGAAGATTGGCCAAATCTTTGAGAAAAACTACTGAAAAAGAACTAGTGGCCATAAATCATAACACAAGATGGCTCGTCCAATCCTCCATGTGGGCAATAGACTCAGTCCGGTTGCATTTCCAAAACTGGTTCTGGTTCTATTGTATCCACTTGGTCCTACAATACCCACACCTCTCTGATAGTTTTCCTCCAACTTTTTGTTGATGAGATCCTCAATAGTAGAATTATATAGCAACCCTCTTTCTCCTTCATAACTAACTTCCCTCACAAATATCTCTCTTCACTGTCTGGGTTTGTCTCTGCCTGATTTTCAGCTCAACTTTTGGTTTTAATGAGGTGGGTTGATCTTGGCTACTAGTGAAAATTGTGTATTCTGATTGAATCCCCATGCATTGTAGGTGTTTGTGTTAATGTGCCACACAGAGTTTTATTTCCTGAAGTTCTTATTTTGGGTACTTATAATTATTAATTTGTTCATATGTTCTTCATGTGTTCTTACTGTTTTTTTTGTGCTTTTTCAGTCGGAAGATTTGCTTATATTGGTCTTGGGTAGTTGTGCGATCAATGTGAACCCTTAGAGAAGTAACTGATATACTATCAGTGGGGTAGTTTCTGGTTTCTAATGTTTGAACTTGTCCCAAAAAATTACTGTTTTGAAGTTGGTTGATTTTCTTGATGAGCCATTTTTTATTCCGTATTTGGGTAGGCTAAGCTTTTGGTTGGTGAAAGGATATGGGTGGGATCTTCTTATGAATTTAACATAGATTATAATTTTCGTGAGGGGAATTGTGGTGAAGAGGAAAATGAGAGGAGGAGAAGACGAAGAAAAAGTGGCAAGCCCTATATTTCCTAGGCTTCATGTCAATGAAACAGAGAAAGGAGGGCTAAGAGGACCTCCAAGGAACAAGATGGCTCTCTATGAGCAGTTCAGTATCCCTATTTGTTCCGCCACCATGTTGCCTCTTCCTAACAATAATAGCAGCAGCTTGGTTCCATCCACATCCTGGAGTGATGTGAGTACAGTAATCGAAATTGAACTTGCATTTTAGTTGTAACAAACATAGAAAATAAGACATCTTTTTTCTTTTTCAAAACTTGACATTGTGTTTGTAAAATGTCATCATGTAAGCAATGAGTTGCCTTCTGTTTAAGCTTTGTTCTCTTTTTTATCATTTGTGAAAGGGTTTTGTACCTTTTTGCTTCTTGGTTTTTTCAAGTACTTTAAACAAACCAAATTAACATATGTAAAAGAGAATCAGTGCCTTAAGATTGTAGTCAGCTGACAAGGGATGAAGTTGTAGTGATAGCTTTATTGTTGTACAGATCTCTTATGATCTGATTATTTCACTTCCCTGTTTGTTATATAACTTAAGCACCCCACTTGTTTCAGGAAGCATGAATGTCTTTTGATTTTTCTGTAATTTTGTTGAAGCTTCTTTCTGTGTGGTTTCAGAACCTATAAAATTGTTGTTTGAGCATCCTCTGTCCATACAGTATCTTTTTTGGTACTATCTTGTCTTCTATGGTTAATGGAATGATTTCTTTTTGTAGGTTGGCGCCCATCAAAGGAGTATATTGACTCCATATTGCAACTCCCTTGTGCCTTCTCATCTCTCTGAGAAGATTCAGTCTTATTCCTCTAGTGGGGCGAGGTTATATACTACAATGGAAGATTATAAAAGGATATCCTCCAAGCCATCAAATTCTCAATGTTTGAGTTCCACAGGGCTGTCTTCATCTGCAGCTAACTGTGATTTATTCAAACCATGCACACAAAGAATCTCCAATGTTATAAACTTACCTTCAAAGAAGTTTGGGAATGAGGATGAATTTAGAGTTCCTATCTCATCCCAAGTAACAACTCTGCAATGTAGAAACAGTCAGCAGAGCAAAGGGAAGGATAAAGCACCTTGCTTGAGCTACACATTGCAACTTAAAGGTGACTGCATCGAGCAAATGAATGAAAGTAGCACCGTAGATCTGAAGTCAAGAGAATATTTGAGAAACCAAGATGAAGAGAGTCCAAAAGCATGTCAGACTAATGAGGACCCTGTGGAAAAGTCTGTTTCTCTCACTTTAGCTAGAGTCGAGGATTTTGAAAATATTTCATCTATCCCATCGAATACAGTTGAGCATTCTGAATCACTGAAGCGGAAACATGCATGTATGAGCCAAGAAAGTAGAAGCAGTCTAGTGACTGATTTGAACAAATTACGTGGTCCTAATGCACGCTTCAATACGGAGTATTTGACTGTGCATGACAGAGTGGCCCTCAAGGATGACAGTTTGGTGCAATCCAGAATAGGATCAGTTGAAGAAGCTTCATCAAAAGGGAGAACGGAATCATATTTGAGGCCATCTCTTGGGGATGAAAATAGGTTTCCAAATGGGATTGAAAAGGGCAGTGAAAGATGTGAAGAAAATAGTGGGGTTGTACGTGTTGGAACTTTAAACAGACATGAAGATCTCTCAGAGACGACCATGGTGGACTCTATTTCAGCTGTGGATATCTCCCCTGATGATGTCATAGGAGTACTAGGTGAGAAACAGTTCTGCAAAACGAGGAATGCTATTGTCAAGTAAGTACTTAGGTCTTGTTGCCTTGTTGGTGTATTCATTCATTAACCTTCTGGTTTGACGTATTCTCCATTCAAAAGACCTCTCATATCCTCATTGTTTTACTTCAGAATTTTTATACCATTACAAGAAATTCATAAATATTGTTTTGTGATCCACTTTTTATACTTCTATTTACAGTCAACAAAGAGTCTTTGCAGTGCAAGTGTTTGAGTTGCATAGGCTAATAAAGGTAATCTATTGATTCCTTGGTCATTTGTCACGGTGTTTCTGTTATAAGATGTGCATGTCTGCCTGTTTGAAATAGCGTTTCAATTTGACTCTTTTGAATAGGTGGGTGTGATAACTGAAAATGAAACAGGTTCAAAGGTTGATTGCTGGATCACCAGATCTATTCCTCGAAGGTAATCCTCTTATGAGAAAACCTGCAATGAAAGTATCTGTAGTGACGAAGGCGCCAGAAGAGCAAGCTCAAGAGCCATCACGAACAATTGTTAAACCCAAACACCATCCTCAGAAGCCATATTCAACCACTGAATGCGCTGAGGAAAGTACAGTTGGAAAATTCCATCTTCCTTTTGTCAACAATGATACCAGCAGCAGAGGAACCACAACAATCACATCATGGTCAATATTCAAAGAAATCTTCACCAGCTTCTGAAGCCATCGATAGCAAACCCTCCCCATGGCGTTTCCAACCTCCACCTGGAAATCTATGGTTAGTTCCAGTAATGTCACCTTCTGAGGGACTCACTTACAAGCCTTATACAGGGCCATGCCCTCCAATTGGAGGTTTCATGGCACCAATGTACGGTAGCTGTGGCCCAGTAAGCCTTAATCCAGGAAACAAGAACTACTTAAACGCCGCTTATGGTGTTCCAGCTTCTTATCAACAAGGGATAGGAATTAGTACACCGCCTTTGCTTCAGACATATTTTCCACCTTATGCCTCGTCAGTCATGAATCCTTCCAGTCATGAAAACCAGATGAGGGAAGTAATGTCATGTTGCATGGGGAACATTCGAGCTCCTGTACAGGGAAGTACACCCAGTAGCCCTTCAGACAGGACCAATTGCAATGTGCTTCCCCTTTTTCCTATGGCTCCTCAAGTTGAGGAGCCTGCTCAAAATGTGCAAACGAGTGAGCATCAGACACGCGCGATCAAGGTTATACCTCGCAGTTTTCGATCAGCAACTGAATCAGCAGCACGTTTATTTTTGTCAATACAAGAAGAGAGGAAGTAATTGTAGATAGGCACATCAAGAGGAAAACTAATATACATGTTTACTTTTATACTAAATCAAATGATTGATAATTTCTGTGTTTGAATTCTAATCTAACGAAAGCTCTCTCTAAATATGTGATTAATAAAATGTAAATGTATTGTGGACCTATTTTTTGTCCACTGCTTATTAGATAATGTATCTTATCAAACTAAATCAAATACATCTCAATGCATTGGTAATAAAAGTTCTAATGATACTGAACTTTAGATCTCATCCAACAGAGACTAGAAAAAAAGTTTAGAACTTTAGACCTAATCCAACATGGACTAGAAATATTGTAATATCTAACTAATTAGGACAGCTTGTTGAATACCCTGGACCTCCAAAATAGAAATGGGTTCCATAAGTTGGGGTTCTTTTCATAAGGAGTACATCGTAGCATGAAGGCTTTGTGGCATATGTTTCAAGATTTTCAACGTCTTTGAAGTTTCTAGTGTTGTCCGCATACTGAAGACTGCGAAAATAGCTCGCCTTGCCGAAGCCTTCACTCGGAAAATGACCACTCCCCATTTGAGTCGATGTGTGCCGATCCCCGGTTCCAGAATTGTTAATCTCCCCACCCCAACTAATCCTATCGGCACCGTCTTTTAGACCACTGAAGATGGTGTCAGGCCAATACCCTAATACCTCATTTTGCACTTTAAGCCACCATTGGCCAGTACCCTAATAGCATATATAGAATTAACCAAATATTACTTGACTGAGGCATAATGTAGTGAACGCACTGTACCATTCAGAATGTAAATTAATTAGGCATTTACCATGAATATGCTTATGGATATGTCATATTGCTTCCCATTGTAGCTGGAAACAGGTTTGATGGCAGAACCAAGGGCAAATTTTCTGCTTATTTGAACGAAACCAGGACAACGAAGATTGTAGCAACCACCTTTATAATTGTCACCCTTACCAATACAGAGGCCAATATATATGTGAGTTAGTATGTTATATTTTACCCTATCGAATTATTCTATATCATGTTGAACCACACCGGTGTTAAATGCACTAACCGCTATAAGATCATATGCCAACATGATAGACATACTTAAACCATGTAGATATTCAACCCCCCCAAAAAAAGGGGGAATGAAAGTGTTCAAATTAAGGAAACTTACTGTCCAAAATGTGAAAAGCCTTGTATATTTGTCAGCTGAATTTCTCTGAAAATCATAAGACGGATTAGTCAGATTTACAAAATGAGGCCTCATTTTGATTTGTAACCAACACAATACGTACACCTTTTAATTTCCATTGGATGCAAGACCATTTTAATTTTTCGATTGGAAACTATATATCAAATTTCAATTTCAATAATTGAAGATATTAATTTGATCGTTGGCTAAAACTTACCATCCACCCAGCTTCTATAGTGCTCCTTGGTTCTCCATCACCATCTGAGATCCATATTTGGGCTATACTATGTTCATTATTAAACGATGCTGGGCTCCATACGTTCAAAGTTGCTTGTGCTCCATAGTATTTACTACCAGAAAGAGTTACAAGGGCATACTGAAAAAGAACAAACAAAAAAAGTGAATTAACAACTGTAATTAATTATTTAATTTTTCGATTGAATATAATGAACTTAATGGTTTGAAGCGTTAGTTGATGTGCTACCTCATACCCAGGTGGAGCTGATATCCTACCAACTTTGCTGCCATTGAACTGTGGCGTTGGTTTAGACCTATGAATTACATCAGATTCAAATCTCTGTCTCCGAACAATCGGGATTGTTCCTTCCGGGCACTCTCCATTCAATCGCCAAGATTGAAAGAGCTCATCATCGTCAGAAGTTTCCAGTTCATTGATCCCACTTGGATATGAACTCGCCGGCGGTGTCAGCTATTTTTACGAATTAAATGTTAAAATTATTTATATTCAAATATTTTATTATTCCCTTATAATTATATTTTTTTCACTTTTATTATCTTTCTCAACCCTCACAACTAATTATAGTCCCACGTTAATTCATGACACGGCTAACGCATCTTTTCGAGAGCCCGCCATAATTCGTAATTCATTCATAGCGCCAACGCATCTTTTCGAGGCCCATTCATTCGTTTCGGCCCGAAATTCGGGCCATGACGTGATTAGAAAGGAAACCCGCTCGATCCATGTTAAACGAACAAGCGTGGCTTGTGGCCCACTATTGTACCGATATTGTCCCAACTTAACCACCTATTAGGTGTTGGGTTTTATCTCAAAAGGCCTCGGTACAATTGGGAGTAGCTCACCCACTTATAAGTTATATTTTCTTTTGTCACTTTTCTGATGTGGGATCTTTCACTTTCCAACATTAAAAACAATAAAATATCAAAATCAATCATACTCCGGTTTATCACTAAATCTGGTGAACGTAACATTACACACCACATGCATGCATTAGCACATGCATGCACGCATGATGACTCACTCGTAGTCTCTAAATTTGTCATAAATTAGGGAATAAGAGGAAACCTGTATAGTATGGTTTTTGAGAAGTGGGTGATTAAGAGCAGGTTGTTTATAGATATCAACACAATCTATCAAGTCCCCTCCATCGCCCTGCTCGATCATATATTAAGCAGTAAAAATATATCAGAGACTGTACGTGTTTCAGCTAAGCTTGAATTATGTGAATATAAATGGCTAATTTTTTTTTAAATAGCCAACATAAAATTGAGGGATATAGATGAGTATTCGAACCTTTATGGTTTTGACTGGATTATTGGGCTTCTCTGTTCCAAATTTTCTGCTGTCAACAAATCCGGTGCTCAATATGAAACTTGCTACTGCTACAATAAAGATGCAGCCTCCAAGTTTGGTGTGACAATTGCCATTCGCCATCCAATTGAATTTTTTTCAAAACTCTTCGAAGCGTTTTTTGTTTTTGTTTTGTTTTATCAGGGTTAAAAGAAATGAAAACATCAAACCTTAAATAGTATAATTTGAGATATCGATCCCCTAGTGATAACTTACTAAAGAAATAAATTCTGAATCGGCCGGATTCAACGAATGTTAAGATTCCGTATCCTAATTCACAAGGTTAATTAGGAAACGTTTAGGAACTTTAATTTCTTTTTAATCTATATATAGATCGATTTCTTAACGT
This sequence comes from Rubus idaeus, assembly GCA_030142095.1. NCBI lineage: Eukaryota > Viridiplantae > Streptophyta > Magnoliopsida > Rosales > Rosaceae > Rubus > Rubus idaeus. Next base: position 31,254,430 of record CM057970.1, read on the forward strand.
AAAAATCAAACCAGAGGCAATTAACACTTATACAGATAGTTCTTAGTAGCATCAAATCAGTCATCAGCAATCGCCCATTGTTCCTTCTTCCTTCTATTAATAACGAGAAATACTGTACACAGCTTCTTCTTCTTTTTTTGGTCAATTACACAGCTTCTTCTTAGGGACGAACTTTTTGTTCATATTATGGAGTAAGACTATGGTATGTTAACATTTGTCATACATAATGTGGAGAGAAAGTCCTTGTTAAGGTAAATAAGGTCATCATTAGAGTAAATTAGGTTCTCGTTTGAATAATTAATTAAGTCTTAAAAGTGATAATTGTAATGTTTTACGACTTGATGACACATATTACCACTTCGACAACTCATGTGGTAACTACGAAAAAGCCCTTGTTGAGATAAATATGGTCCTCATTAGAGTGTCATTAGAGTAAATAAGTTCTCATTTGAGTAATTAAGTCCTACAAGTGGTAATTGTACGTATGAGATACGTTATGTTGCTACCATTTCATATCTGTACCGGGATAGGCCCCGTGCAGGGCCCGAGGTAGCTCACTATCACCGGGAGCAGCCTGCCTATGAGCCCCGCCACATAGAATCGGTCTGCTGACTCGGTAGGGCTCCCCTACCGAGCACATAACCTCTGCAACGCCCCAGCGGCACATACCTCGCCCTACCTACTGCCCCGAAAATGCCCCAACGGCAGAGTAGGCCCCAGGTCGCAGTTGAAGCCCTGGCAGTACCCCAATGGTACCGGTAAGACCAGGCCGGGTGTACTGACAATAAGCTCTCTCTCTGGCTACACATGGACGTCTCCTGACCAGGTACCGAGAGTGGCCAGCCCCACCGGTACCGGCACGGCCACCTGGCACACATGCTTGTCCACTACCTCGCAGATCGCACTAGGTCGCATGCCCATGCTGCACTAGGCGCCGCCATCCCTCGATGCGCACATCGAGGTAGTGGACCAGAGAATATTCCTCGTGTCAGAGGATGTCCCCCACGCCAGGGAAGCTTGTCTCCGACCTCATCTCATATATAAGGAGTCCTCACTCCTTATTCAGGTACGTTCTCTCCGAATCCCTAACACACTGCTCTCAAAACTTACCGGTACTGACTTGAGCGTCGGAGGGTCTTCGGTCGGTACACACCGACCTCCCCTGACCAATCTTGTGTTTTCAGGTACCTCAGTGCGACGCTACCGGGCAGTTGGGAAACGGCAGAAACACGTTACACTACAATATTCATTTGAGAAATTTTATTCACACACCTCTATATACTAGATACACACCTTTTTTTTTCTACAATGTATATAAGACTTTATGGGTACGTAAAATTACCAAAAGAGATATTTATATATTAAAACTAGGGAAATTATCACAAATGATACCTGAACTTTACCTCCATTATATAGATGGTACCTGAACTTCACTTTTGATCACAATCAGTACCCGAACTTTTCGCGTTCATTCTAATTGGTACCTACCGTCCAAATTTGTCAATATTCCGTTAAAAATATTAAAAAAATGAATTTTTTTTTTAAACTTCTTCTTCCTTCCTCTTCCCGATCCCCAAGCTTCTTCTTCTTCCCTCTCGTCCAAATACTGCCTGCAAAAGGCCAATGTGGAGAAGTTCTTGTTAATTATTGCAAGCAATTGCTTTGCCCTAGGCAGCCTCAGCAGGATGTGGCCGACATAAAAACGTTTTATGTAATGGCTGCACTTTAGATCTTCTCTGATATATATTTTCCTAAATATAAGTTATATAACATGAGGCAATTAGCACAGCAAGCCACATGTGAACTAGTAGAACTACCATCTATTTCACACCAAAAATTAAATTACTATCAAACACAAAAACTTGGGTTTTACCAATTGATGCGAAAGTTTCAATTGCAAAAAATTCACCCTCTTCCATTTTTGTCTGCTCCCCTTCTTTCACAATGGGAATTGGGGAAGAAGAAGGGAGACGAGAGGGAAGAAGAAGAAGAGGGGGAAGAAGAAGGAGATCGGGAAGAGGAAGGAAGAAGAAGATAAAAAAAAATCATTTTTTTTTTAAACAGAAGTTGTATGTGTATTTAGAAAAATGATGTGGGATGTGTATTTAAAATTAGGGTAGTTTAGGAAGTTTGGAGTTGTGTATCTAATAAATTGTATTTCAATAAAGTTAATAGATTATGTATTAATAATGGGGTGTGTATCTAGAATTTAGTCATGTGTGAACAAAATCTCTCTATTCCTTTTCTATATACTAGGAAGAAAAAGAAGAAGAAAACGTTGGGAATGACCAATATATAAGGAATGTATAAAAATTAATGTATTAATAATTAACTTTGATTAAAATAAAATAAAATTAGGACAGCTTGTTTAGAAAATAAAATAAATTCGTTATTTAATAAAATTTTGTTTGACTTAAATTTTATAATTAAGGGAAATATCCAATAGGTACATGATTTCACCTTATATTTCTCATTCACTCAAGTGATTTTTAATTTTGCCCAACAAGCCTAGATTGGGCCTGTTTTACTCCCACCAAGGTAAAAAATATGCAAGTCTGATTTGTTATAAGTTTTTTGTTTGGTTTTTACCCTTTTTTTAAGTGAAACCGTGCACACAGTGAGCAAGAGATAATCGATCATGTCATAATATTGATCAAAGGTAGAATCAAAGCATAACAACACGTAGAGTTCGTCAAGAGAGTCAAGTTTCATACCTCATTCGTCAACAACAACGATCAGAGTCGCCAGAAAACTTCCCGGAGACCGTCCAAACCCGAAACCCTTTCGTCATTCGAAACACCTTCGTCCATCACTGTTTAGGAAATCTGGCGCTGAGATTTCCTTTGTGCCACGGAGACGAAGAGAACGGCACCCCTTCGATGCCGGGAAGTGGCTGAATGGCGAAGAACCCTGCTGGTCGGGTAGCAGCTTCGCAGATCATGACTAGGTCGAGTGGCCTGTTGGTTTGGGCTGTATTCAATCTAACAGTCCAGATCGAAAGTTTCTGAGATCAATGGTCCATATCACATTGATTTGTATGTTATTTACATACAAATTAAGCCTCCAATCACTCTAGCAATGCTAATCCAAGGGTCGTTTAATGTCTCTAATCCTTGATTTGCACCATTGTAGGGTTCACATGCATCAGATTGATATCGGGAGCAAAAGAGCGCATTTTGAAGCTTTTAGTGGATTTCTGGCAAAAGGACGAAAAGTCAACCCGAGGACCGTCGGTCAACTCGTGGTCAACCTCAACTTTAGAGCGTCAACGAGTCAATATCTTTTACCAACTTCCTTGATATTCTTGTATATTATTATTCTTTAGCTAATGTCTTAATGTATAATTCTGAGCATATATATGAAATTGTTTCTAACCTTATTATGTAAAGTAAGACTTCATAACAACTACCTAGTTTAGTTGGCTTTACTTTTATACTACAGAAATGAAAATAAATGATGATGGAGCTCCCCTATACGCAAAATACACATGATCTCTCTTCATGAAAAATACACTAAACCATTGAGCATGGTATATGTACTTTATCACATACATGGTTGAATCTTGTAACAATCATGAGGAGCATCAAGAAGTATGCTACTTGAACATATGCATGTTGTACTCTTTTTCCTTCTATCAGGGTTGTTTTTATCCTACTTGATTTTTGTTACCTAACAACAAAATTTTGAAGAGGATAGGCCCAAGAGTTGGCTGCCTCAGGCCCCAAAATTTAGGGGGCCCAAAAATAAAAATACCTTTATATAAATATATATATAATGAAATCCAATCAAGTATATATTAAATAATCCAAATCATTATTGTATACGTACATATGATGGAACTAATATATATATATATATATATTAAATAAAATAAAATCATCAATAATCATGATAAAGGTCTGACACATGTTTATATTTAGAGTAAAATCCCAAAATGGTACCCAAACTATCACGGGATGCAATTTTTGGTACCCACAAATGCTTAAGGACTCTAATGGTACCCAAACTATCACTCTGTTTGCCAAAATGGTACCCCGGTTATGTTTTCCGTTACAAAAAAATAAAAAAATTCATCAAGAGTTATACCAAAAACACAAAAAGTGAATGATTTTACCAAAATACCCATGAATGAATTTTTTGGTATAACTCTTGATGAATTTTTTTATTTTTTTGTAACGAAAAACATAACCGGGGTACCATTTTGGCAAATGGAGTGATATTTTTGGTACCATTAGAGTCATTAAGCATTTATGGGTATCAAAAATTGCATCCCATGATAGTTTGGGTACCATGTTGGGATTTTACCCTTATATTTATTCCAATATCAAATATTACAAAACCAATATTGCCCTTTCAAATTTTGAATTAAATTTGATAATTTTATATATTTATAACTTGCAATCTAAAATACAAAAGAAAAAAAAATACTAAACCCCAAACGTCTAAAATTGTCACCATACCCCTAATCCCTAAACCCTAAATCGACTATATATACCCCTAATCTCTAAACCCTAAATCCACCATACCCCTAGCTAATCCCTAAACCTTAAAATTGTTGTTTCGATTCTCAATAATCAATATAAAATTGGTAGGTTTTTTTTTTCATTTATCTATAATATATATTTTATAAAGTGAATCTATGTTCATAAAAAAAAAGATTTTGTTCTATCCAAAAATAAAAGATTTTGTTTGATCTTCAAATCTGAAAAAAAAATCAATTAATGAGTAAATTCGTACATATGTTTAATGTCAATTAATGAGTAAATTGATTGATAAGGATAATTAATAAGTAAATTCGGATTTATGCTTAATGTAAATTAATGTGTAAATTGTTTTTCCTTATATTTGTAAGAATAATTAATTATATATATTTGTAAGCATAATTAATCGATAAGTTTTAAACTTGAATACGTAAGAACTATTAGATATAGAATGGATATGATAGACTTTTGCCTAAAATGATGTGGTATTTAAGTAACATAATTTCATAATTGGTCAATGATATGACATGCCACATATAATTAAGGTCTCCACATCTTAGACCTTAATGAGGCCAACAATCTTTTTCCTTCTTAATTTTATAACTATATGGGGCACATTGCTGAATATCCAGGTCCCCCATAATAGAAATGGGTTCCAAATTGTGGGGCTTTGTTTTTCATAATAAGATTGTAGCATGAAGGCTTTGTGACATATGTTATAAGCCCTTGCGCATCTACGAAATTTCCAGAGCTGGCCAAGTACTGGATATTGCGAAAATAGCTTGCTTTGCCATAGCCTTCACTTGGAAAGTGACCACTTCCCATCTGAGTTGATGTGTGACGACCCCCACTTTCTGAATTGTATATCTCACCACCCCAGTTAACCACGCTAGCACTGCCTTTCAGACTTGGTAAGATGTTGTCTGGCCAGTATCCTAATTCCTCATTTTGCACCTTAAGCCACCACTGTCCAACCGATTGGTGCTGAATCAACATTAAAACAAAATGTTAATTTTTTTTTTAATTTTCGATCGCAAAGTAATACTCCATAAATTTTCAATTAAAGGGGCACATTTTATGAGGATTTTACCTTGTATATACTTATGAATATCTCAACCTGCTTCCCGTTGTAGCTTGAAACAGGTTTTATGGGAGCACCTAGGACAAACTTTCTGTTTACTTGGATGAAACCAGGACATTCAAGATTGTGGCAACCATCTCGGTAATTATGGCCCTTATAAACACAGATGCCCGATAAGTTAGAACTTCACGAAAACTAACATGTAATGGTATTGATGAAAATTTCCGAATGCAAATACGAAAACATAATTATAATCAAGAATCAAAGACACTTACAGTCCAGAAAATGAAGAACCTTGTTTGCGGGTCATTAGAACTAATCTGAAATATGGATTAATTAATTAGTTAGAAAACTTGGTTTTGATTTATTTTTTCTTGGTAAAAACTTTCTTTTTGCATTTCAAATGCAAGCAGAACATTAATCGTCTCCAAACTGATTATCATCCATTTCCATTTCCATTCAAAACTCAAACAATAGAAAACAAAAAAAGGTAAGCTTACTCTCCACCCAGCTTCTACAGTACTTCGTGCTTCTCCACGACCCCCTCCAACCCATATCTGGGATATACTATTCTCTGAATTTACTGATAAAGGGCTCCATACGTTCAAAGATGCGTGTGCTCCGTAATATTGGCCATCTAAAATACTAACTGTGGCGTACTGAAATTTTCCGTCGCTTACAATTAGTAATTTACAAGAATTAATAACATATCCAACTAGGAAAAAATGGCTGAAAAGTGGTGGATGGGTTACCTCATGACCAACGTCGCCAGGTACGAACCCAACGTCGCTGTCATTGAACTGTGGGATAGGTTTAGGGTAAGAACTATTAAACGCCTGAGTTCGAAGAATGGGGATTGTTCCTTCTGGGCACTCTCCCCAAGATTGTAAGAGCTCGTCATCTAGATCAGAACTTTCCATTTCATTACTTCCACTTGGATACGGACCTGGTGGTTTCAGCTATTTTATGAAAACAATAAAACCATCTTAGACTTCGAAACTGTGCTATTCTAAATTAAAGACAAATTAAGTACTGTAGTATTCGAAAGAGAAACATAATTACTGTACACCACAGGCCACATTCAATGGCCATATATAAAATTAATTAATTACCACATGCATAAGCATCCAATTCTGTTCCTAATCCGGCCATGACTTTTCAAACAATTAAGCTAATTAGGAAATAAGAGCAAACCTGTATGGTATGATTTTTGAGAAGTGGATGATTAAGAGCGGGTTGTTTATAGATGTCCACGCAATCTATCATATCATCTCCGTCGCCCTGCGAAGTAAACAGTATTAAAAATGAGAGACTACGTACTATATATTCGATCAGCTTCATCCTTAAACTTAATGATCAATTCCCAAAAAGTAAAATGGAAATAGGCCAAGAAAAATTAGAAGGAATTAAATTAAGATTCGACCTTTATGGTTTTGATGACTGAATTCGTGTGCTCCACAGTTTCAATTTGTCTGCAATCAACAAATCCCTTGCTCAGTATGAAAAATGTTACTATTAAGATAAAAGTAGAGCCTCTAACTTTTGTGTAACAATTGCCATGGGATAGAAAATTCTCCATCGATTAGAAAGTCAATTTGCAAAACAATGGAAATGGTTAATGCGAATATGTCGAATTAGACGACCATGTGTGTGTACTACTTATATACATACAAATCAAAGTGGATGCATGTACGTACTGATCTAGTACACAGCTATTATTAACTTCCTATATGTACACACTTTTTTTTTAGAGCCTACTATATATATATATATATAATTATATATATATATATTCATATTGGAAAATGCATGAAGCTTAATTTGAATTCCGATCCGGTTCATGAATGTAATACAAGTATAAAGAAAAGAAAATTACGAATCGATCGGTTGCATTAACCTCATTATTTTTTTCCTTATTTATTAATTTTATTTTTTAGGAGAAGAATCAGAGCTTTAATTATTGGTAAAAGGCGAGTACATTTGGACCCCGTTCGTTTGACCGTAATTATAGAAAAGGAATAGGAAATGCACTCCTTTTCCATACCCTCCAAGAATGGAATTGAATTTAAATTCCATTTCTAACGTTTGGAACAACTCATTAGTTAAGACCAGGAAATCATTCATAGCATTGGTAAATGTCTGAAATGTCAACACTTTTTCCATAAATACCCTTTTTATTTTAATAACTAATCCTCTCCTAATATTTGTTCAGTCTCTTTAGATCTCCAATATATTGAAAGATAACCCAAAAAATCAAGGAAAATGCTTGGATAATTTAGTTTATATGGATCATTAAAAAAACCTTAAAAAGGTAGTCATAAAGAAACCAGAACAGCTTGCCGGATCATAATTCATAAGCCATGAACTGGAAGAAAAAAAATCATCGCTTTAGAGCTTGATCAGGAGGAAAAAGAAACTGCCATATTTCATATTCTGAAGAAAGAGAGAATATGGGGGAAATTAGTTCATTCCATACCCTAAGGCCTCGTTTGGTTCACGGAAAGGAAATGAAATAAAATCAATTCCTTTCTCTTTTCCATAGGAAGGAGAAAGTAAAATTCTTAGTAGTTTTCCTTTCAATTGTTTGGCAACACTAAGGAAAGGAATAAAAAAATAATAATATCTAAAATAAAATTAATATTTATAATTTCATAGATTGTTATTTTAGTTATAGAAGTAATGTAATTAATGTTGAATTAGTACAATAAATGCAGGAAAATAGGTAAGGAAAGCGATTCCCTTGGAGTAGAGAAGGAACCAATTTTCCCCCATTTTCCTTTCATTCAGGAAAATATTTCATTTCCTTTTACATTCTAAACACAGGAAAAGATTGATTTTCCTTTCTCATGGCCTCAATTATGGGAACCAAACGAGGCCTAAGTGAATCATTTTTCCTACTTACTTTCCTGCATTTATTACAACAATTTAGGAATTTTTTGACTAATTTTCCAAAGTTACCAAACACTTGAACGGAAAATTAATGGGAATTTCAATTTCTTATTGATAATCAGATTATATTAATCATTAATCATGGCTAAAAAATAACATTTTACATCAATCTCCTAGACCCATACCCACAACTCTGAAGGCCACGTAAGCTAGAAAACTAAACAGTACTGCTTATTAAGACAAAGATGAAATACATCAAGTAAAAACTACCTTAACTAGAGAGAATCCAACCACCGAGTTCATAATTGTGGTACGATTAAAAACTCATAAACCAGCTTTTTCGACGATGTACATCATCATTGTAGGCAATACCCAACTACTAAGTAATGGACGAGGCCTTAAAACCCAAGCCAACGAAATGACCCACTCCATATATAACAGATCCAGAGGCCAGCCTAAAAGCCTCACCCCAAGCCCACCAAGAGTAAACCCACTCCAAAGGCCCTAGTATGAGGAACAACCATGTCGATCGGAACTCCGGCGGCCGCCCTCTCTCACCGAACATGATTGCACCAAGAACCTGGAAGCCGCAACTCAGATCCAAATCAAAGAGATTCAGACCACCACCTCTACTCTCGTGCAATCAGAAAACAATCCAAACGTGCCACAGTTTGATAACGCCGCTGACTCGCTACTGCTCCGTCCTGCTCAAGAACAGATCACCAATCCCTCACAGCCACTAGAAAATTGTTGTCTCAGGAACTCAAAGAACCAAGGAATCGAAAGAACCAAGGAACTGAAAGAACCAAGGAAACTAGATCACAACACCCCACGCCCAACCCGAATCCGTTAACAACGAAAACGAGAAGGGATGAGGAAGTAGATGCCGCAGAAGCAGGGACCACTCTGCCGCCTAGGTCCAACGGACAAGAAACCCAAATTGGGTCGCTGCCTCAGCTGGGTAGAGAGCTTCCGCTCTAGGGTTTCATCTTTCTAGTGCTTGTAATTTTTTTGACAATAATTTCAATTTCTTATGCCTAATGAAAGAGTAAGGATATAAATGGCATAGCCGAAGATGCTCTTTGTCAAATTAATGATTTGAAAAATTGTTAATTTTGATCATTTTGGCTCGGTCAATTCTCAAGTTCTGTCTCCGATGTTAAATTCATTGATTTGTTGGTCCCTCCTCTTTCCGGTGAGGATATTAATTTAGTTTTAAGTTATTGTTGACAGTCGTTGAAATTGTAATCGCAGTATATAATTGCTATGTATTGGAAATGAAATTATATGTGAAAGAAAAAGAGTGTAAAACAATCAATTATTTATAAAGAAACCTATTATTGTCCAGTTTGGTGGAGACATTGGTCATCGTAAATAAAAAAATGCACAGAATTTATAAAGAAAAATAATATAATTGTGTATTCAACAGATGAATACGAATATTTATTACATCCATGAAATAAAGTGTATTATACTTCTTAATTTTATAACTATATAGGGCACCTTGCTGAATATCCAGATCCCCCATAATAGAAATGGGTTCCAAATCGTGGGGCTTTGTTTTTCATAATAAGATTGTAGCATGAAGGCTTTGTGGCATATGTTATAAGCCCTTGCGCATCTACGAATTTTCCAGAGCTGACCAAGTACTGGATATTGCGAAAATAGCTTGCTTTGCCATAGCCTTCACTTGGAAAGTGACCACTTCCCATCTGAGTTGATGTGTGACGACCCTCACTTTCTGAATTGAAAATCTCACCACCCCAGCTAACCACGTTAGCACTGCCTTTCAGACTTGGTAAGATGTTGTCTGGCCAGTATCCTAATTCCTCATTTTGCACCTTAAGCCACCACTGTCCAACCGATTGGTGCTGAATCAACATTCAAAAAAAAATGCATGTTATTATTATTATTTTTTTTTCCGCAAAGTAATACGTACGTACTCTATAAATTATTAAATTTTCATTAAGAAAGGCACATACCTTGTATATACTTATGAATATCTCAACCTGCTTCCCGTTGTAGCTTGAAACAGGTTTTATGGGAGCACCTAGGGCAAACTTTCTGTTTACTTGGATGAAACCAGGACATTGAAGATTGTAGCAACCATCTCGGTAATTATGGCCCTTATAAAGTTATAAATATAAACACGTACAGATGCCCGATAAGTTAGAACTTCATGAAAACTAACATGTAATGATATTGATGAAAATTTCCGAATGCAAATACGAAAACATAAGTGTAATCAAGAATTAATCAAAGACACTTACAGTCCAGAAAATGAAGAACCTTGTTTGCTGGTCAGCAGAATTAATCTGGAATATGGATTAATTAGTTAGAAGACTTAGTTTTGATTTTTCTTTTCTTGGTAAAAACTTTCTTTTGCATTTCAAATGCAAGCAGACCATTAACTGTCTCCAAAATGATTATCATCCACTTCGATCCATTCAAAACTCATATAACAGAAAGAAATAAAAAGTAAACCACAAAAGGTAAGCTTACTTTCCACCCAGCTTCTACAGTACTTCGTGCTTCTCCAAAACCCCCTTGAACCCATATCTGGGATATGCTATTCTCTTCATTTACTGATAAAGGGCTCCATACGTTCAAAGATGCGTGTGCTCCGTAATATTGGCCATCTAAAATATTAACTGTGGCGTACTGAAATTTTCCGTTGCTTACAATTAGTAATCTGCAAGAATTAATAACATATCCAATTAGGAAACAATGGCTGAAATGTGGTGGATGGGTTACCTCATGACCAGATGGAGGTGTGAACACAACGTCGCCGCTGTCATTGAACTGTGGGATAGGTTTAGGGTAAGAACTATCAAACGCCTGAGTTCGAAGAATGGGGATTGTTCCTTCTGGGCACTCTCCCCAAGATTGTAAGAGCTCATCATCTAGATCAGAACTTTCCGTTTCATTACTTCCACTTGGATACGGACCTGGTGGTTTCAGCTATTTTATGAAAACAATAAAACCATCTTAGACTTCGATACTGTGCTTCCAAATTAAATACAAATTAAGTACTCGAAAGAGAAACATAATTACTGTACACCACTGTCCACATTCAATGGCCATATATAAAATTAATTTAAAATTAATTACCACATGCATAAGCATCCAATTCTGTTCCTAATTCGGCCATGACTTTTCAAAGAATTAAGCTAATTAGGAAATAAGAGCAAACCTGTATGGTATGATTTTTGAGAAGTGGATGATTAAGAGCGGGTTGTTTATAGATGTCAACACAATCTATCATATCATCTCCGTCGCCCTGCTAATCAAACAGTATTAAAGATGAGAGACTACTATATAAGTATATATTCAGCTTCATCCTTAAACTTAATGATCAATTCCCAAAAAGTAAAATGGAAATAGGCTAAGAAAAATTAGAAGGAATTAAATTAAGATTCGACCTTTATGGTTTTGATGACTGAATTCGTGTGCTCCACAGTTTCAATTCGTCTGGAATCAACAAATCCCTTGCTCAGTATGAAAAATGTTACTACTAAGATAAAAGTACAGCCTCTAACTTTTGTGTAACAATTGCCATGGGATAGAAAATTCTCCATCGATTAGAAAGTCAGTTTGCAAAACTCTGGAACTGGTTAATGAGAATATGTCGAATTAGACGACCATGTGTGTACTACTTATATACATACAAATGAAAGTGGATGCACGTACGTACTAATCTAGTATACACAGCTATTATTAACTTCCTATATGTACATACATTTTTTTTTAATAGCATGAACCTTAATTTGAATTCCGATCCAGTTCCTGTACGAATAGGTTGCATGAACCTTATTATTATTTTTCCTTATTTATTTATTTTATTTTTGAGGAGAAGCATAAGAGCTTTAATTATTGGTAAAAGGAGAAAACATTTGGAACCCTGTATAAGATTACAATCATCTTCAATGAGAACATATATCTTGAATAATAACACGTGCATATCTCATTCAACCAAACAAAATTTTTATTCAAAAAATTAACAAAGTGAGCAACTCTTAGGACTCGTTTGGTCAACGGAATTGCGGTTTTGGAAAAGAAAATTAAATCTTTTCCTATGTTTGGAATGCAAAAGGAAAGAATTTCTAAAGGAAGGAAAAATTTGGGGAAATTAGTTCCTTCCATACTCTAAGAAAATCATTTTTCCTACTTACTTTCCTGCATTTATTACAAAATTTTAGGAAATTTTTTACTATTTTTTCAATGTTACCAAACACTTGAAAGGAAAACTAATGAGAATTTCAATTTCTCATGCCTAAGGAAAGAGTAAGGAATTGATTTCCTTTCCGTGAACCAAACGAGACCTTTGATCAACGTACATTGTTTGTTTATCGATTACATGGCGTAGCAGCTACATGTAGCTTATAATAACAAGGTGGTGTGACCTCATGTCGAAGGTTTAATAATGTTTATGTCTTTGTGAAATTTGTGAATATGTGATCTGCATAGCTGAGTTGTTGAGCAACGTACGTTGTTTGCTTATCGATTACATGGCGTAGCAGCTGCATGTAGCTTATAATAACAAGGTGGTGTGACCTCATGTCGAAGGTTTAATAATGTTTATGTCTTTGTGAAATTTGTGAATATGTGATGTGCATAGCTGAGTTGTTGAAATGCTTGCTGAAAAGCTAAAATGCTGAGTTGATGCCTTGTTGGATATCTGAAATGCCTATGTTTTTGCTGTTATTCACTTTAATTTTTTTTTTTAAAAGGATCAAAATATTTCATTCCTACCCCTATTGTGACTCGAACCTATGACCTGAATCTTATGGAGTGGGTGCTCAAACCACTGAGTTAATATTCACTTATTCTGTCATTTTTGTGCTTTTTCAATATTTTGGATATTTGGTTTCAATGGTTTGTAAAATAACTAGAATTAATGATTTCATTGATTTGGCACTTGGCAGATTTGCTCATTTCACTATTTCAGTCATTTGCACTTTGCAGATTTCATACTAATTGTCTATTTGGCAAATTGTAACTTTTTTTTCTTCCATTTGTATGTTTTTAATGTCAATACTTTGTGTCATTAGGAAGTCTTCTATGTGAGTTATACAGAAAATCAAGAATTGATCAAATTAACCAAGAGTTAACACAGTTCCTGCTTTCATGGAAGTAAGTCTAGGAATTGAAAATACCTTTAGAACCGAACGGTTTTAGTCGGTTCGGTTGAAAGATCGGTTCTGACTTAAAAAACTGATCGATTCTTGCCGGAAAATTAGATATAACCGAACCGCAATATAACATGCTGTTCCCGTTCCCATTTTCAGTATTTTTTTGGGAACCGAACTGGTCCCACACCTATTAGATTTTTCTTTTCATGTTTGAATTAATGAAGGATGATACTAATAAAACCATCTAGCAACTAGATGGACATGTGTCAAACTTTTATTTGTGCTTCACACCAAAAAATTGTGATGACATGGTTTAACCATCTCGCCGAAAAACTTCTTGTTGAACAATTAAAATAGTGAAGACACAAGGTTAAGAAAATGGTTGGAAGGTTGCCTGATATATTTATCTTATCATCTGATGAAAGACTAACAAGCAAGCAAACTTTTGCCATTTTGTAGTTTTTGCATGAGCTAGCTAACATAACGTTTTGAAAGCCTAGTAAATTATTTATTTCGAAATCCTTGTACTAGGTTATAGAATCCAAAAGGTTTATAAAGAAATCATCTTCAGGAGTACGTGGTTCTACACTTCTACTGTAACATAACCTATGCTCCAATGGAGTGAGGAAACCTAACCGAAAACGGTGGACTGGATATATATTTTTTTAGAGGAGATTGTACTACACCACTTCAATGTTTAATATATCAGATATTCTCAAGTCTGTTAATGGATAAATTTATACTAGGTCACTCTTGTTATGATGTCAATCATGTCATGATGAATTTTGTGAGCATCTAATTGAAAATAACTGAACGGTATTGTGGGTATGGTTCTAACTGTGTCAGCAAGTTTTAGCGCTCATTCATACTCACAAAAAAGCTACTCATATGTGTACTTGCAACTTCAGAATCCATCATATGTAAGCGAGTTGCATAGATTAAAGTACAAAACTACAGGGCACAACAAGGTTACAAAATTCGTTTTGGTAATGGCAGTTGGATCGCTCTCAACTTGAAACGATAAACCCTTTCATGACAGCAAAATTGGCGACGATTTTAAAACTTGCCATGGGATGCTTCTTCTTACTCCTTCCGAACCCCATTATCACTGAAGTTCCTGGGTAATGAAAATCATAATCGCAACTGGGGTCAGCAGAGCTCCAAAAGGCAAACACACTCAATATGTGGAGTGTGTGGAAACATGTCTACTGGTTGCAGGCTCATTAGCTTGTAACAGCCTTTTATGTTTTTCTCTACCTGCACAAAAGTTATGGAAGGTCAAACAATTATCACAGAAATAAAATTTCAAGGTTAAGTGCAGATACATACCACACCATTACAGAGATAATCAAGGTCACGTGCACATGTGGCAGGGTTACATGACACATAAACAATGCGTGAAGCCTTCAGCTTAAGAAGATATTTAATCAACTTCATGTGCATTCCTGGACGGTTGGGATCTGTATGATTCACCCATGCCAAAATGAAGGTCAGCAGCAAATTGTTTTTCATGAAAGTACTAGAGGATGAGAAATCCACATCCAAAAGAAAAAAAGCAAACAAAAGACCCAACAAAACAAGCTAAGTGCAAACAAAATCACACCACTACAGCTAGCAAATCCCATTAAATATCACCGAAGACAACAAAGCTGAACAACTTTTAACTTGAGCCCAAAGTTCTTTCACCCCAACCCCTTTATAATTCTCAACAGCTCTCCTATTACACTCCAAATGACTGAAAAGAAAAAAACAAAAAACACAGCTAACCACTAGCAACTCCACAAAGTTTTAGGCTTTCACCCTTTCCCCAAAGCCTTGAACCGAATGTTCAACTCCAACCCAATGCATATCAACTTCCTTAAGCAGTCTCCACCAGTTGTAGAGAAAAAGGATAATGCACATACATTCTCTTTCGGATCTGATCACTTGTCTTTGACCCTCCACTAACCAAGCCAAAATCTAACTGTCAGTCGAGTCTTCTTCGATTTCCAAATCTGGGAACATGGTGGAAGAAAAAGAGGAATTCACTCCATTGCATAAAAAAGTTCATGGTGTTCACCCACTCCAAATCTCATTTATCCTTGCTCCTAGCCAAAAACTCCAGTTCACTAAGTGATCTCTTTTACCCTCCCATATACCTTCTCACAAAAAATGTCTCACCAATCCTTCAAGCTTGTTAGAAACATTACACGGTATCTTAAACAAAGCCGTTTGCCAAAAAACAAATCTTAAACAAAGCCATATAATTAGTAGGTATACTCCCCGAGACCCCAACACCACTTGGATCAGAGTTAATCTTCCTCCCATGGAAAGGAAACATTAACTTTTCTCTAAAGTACCCAGAAAGAAGATGGTGTCACCAGCATATTGAGAGGAGAAACTGCAGTCCTTCCATTTCAACCCACAACCATCTAATAAAGTTACACAGCAGAAACCATTTTTCTTACTACAGAAGGAAACACCTATTCCAGTTACTTCAAATGTAGAAATCGAGAATATCAAGAGCCCTTGGACAAAATAACATTGATTTATATCTTGAAGAACATGAATGCACTCAACACGAGCCCAAGTTTGCATCATGCCAAAACAAAATCACATTCAAGAGAAAAAAAAATAAGCAAAAGGAAATTGCTAGGAATGCCTGTTCAGTCAACTATGGTTTCATCAAATTAGAAGCAAGTAAATTCCCAAACAAAATATCAGTCAGAAAGTTATTCCTATGCTTCAAGTTCATTTTCAGAACAGAACCTTAGGTTGAAAAAAAAAACAAGATATGGAGCTAGACAAACTAAGGAATCCAACAAAAAAGTTAACCTGAAATAACGATGTCAGGCTTAGGAAAATTGTTCCCAAAACTTTCATCAATTTTGTTAAGATCCCCTTGGACAAATGTGGCATTACGGATACCATTCAGCTCAGCATTCAGACAAGCATCTGCAATGGCTTGAGGAATTATTTCATATCCATAAACATGTTTAGCCCTGCAACAATAAGCAAAGCATAATATCAGATTTTCGTAAGGCTTCTAAAACAGATGAACAGTTTAGCATTACCTTCTGGCAAGTGTCAGACCAATGGTGCCGGTCCCACAAAACAGGTCAAGAACAATCTCTGAGCCCTCTCCTCTGAGACCAGCACAATCTTCTATGAGTTTATATAAAACCTCTGCCTAAGCATTTACACATTGTTTGCATTTAATTTCATGGATAGTATTCACATAGAAAATATTAAACAACTAATAGAAAGCAAGCAATAATCCACCATTTACACGTGTTAAGATGACAAGAAAGCATTGCTATCACAATGCATACCTGGTGAGTATTTGTTTGGAAGAATGAGTTTGCTGATATTTGAAATGTGAGCCCTCTTAAGGTCTCCGTGATGCTAGATTTTCCATACAAAGTGTACTCCACCTCCCCAAGAGATGTGTTACCAACAGAAGTATTTACATTGTTCATGATGCTTACCTATCAGTCATAGAAAAAAAAAAAGACTGAATTGTTAAGGAGAGCATAACTCAATGAAAGAAAAATATACGACAACAGAATACAAACACAATTCATGAGTAAAATGCAATACATTTTCATTAACCTCTCTGTAAATAGCTGGACCTGGCATCTTCACAATTAAAAAATAGCTTTTACATGAAATGTTTATGAATCATCTAAATAACTCATTTGATGCTATAACTAAAGCAGTAAAGCTTAAACATAAACAATTAGGCCCAACAAGAGAATTTTAAATAACATGCAATGACACAAAAAGTATATGCCTACGAAAATCAACATTGCAAGACATGGTCATTGAAGGATTTAAAGGGATTTAAAGGCAAAGAACTAGGTTGTATAAATGTAAAACAATTTCTCTATTACAATGTCCACCTTAGACAGGAATATGTAATATTTGTCTATCTTTATAATACTATTTCATGATATGTATACTCAGTTCACTGATTTTCGAATGACAAACCAGCCATACAGACAAGTGACATTCAAATAATTTTCCTTAGGTGGACCAGGGATGAAATTTACATAAAACGTCACATAAGTGTAGAATTAGAGAACTCATGAAGAGCACACATGTATATTTCAATTGGCATTAAACTCGGGCATTCACATAAGTTAATGCCAAATTTGTTAACAGAACTCTACACACTGCATTATGGGTTTGGTTCACCCAACCAATAAGGCACAGAAGCAATTCAAGCAATGTAGTATACAATAGATGTAGTATTCAGAGAACGATCTCAATCAGTTCAAATTACAATGGAAACTGGGATAGATTATAAAGTTGTTTAATTTATTATGTCATATGTTATATACTACACAGTACCAATTAAATTAGAAATTTGCCATACACACCACTTCGGGGATAGCAGTTATCCTTTCAACAAGAGGCTTAAGTAGCTCTGGCTTGTAAGATGAGGTCACAAAATTAACCATAAGTTCAGGAAGACCAGTCCTCACATTCCTGGAACAAAAATGACACAGAACTTCTTATTAAATTAGATATTCATGAGCTCACAGAACAATATATAACTAAACTACTGAATGATATAAAATTGCCCAAGGGAAAACCCTGCACTGAGTAATAGGTATTTTCTCAAATTGCTAATGAAACACAACATTTGTAAGTATCCCTTAAGCTATTATAAGTATCTTATGCTACCGTTACTTTCATTATAAACTAGTCTTTAAGAATGTTTCCATGTAGTAAAATAGATATGGTTTCCAGAAGAAGTGATCTAAAGGAAATAAGGGACTTGCACTCTTCATTTGTTCCTTGATCTTGATCTATGGCTTGAGTTGTAGACTAAAAATTACCAATTCAACAATTATCAGATTCTATTCCAAAAATATTGATATTGGCTCAGTTTATCTCATATAGCCTCATAGAGATTTCAAGATTCATCCCATAGACTCATTTTCACTACTTGTCATTTTCTTTTAGCATTCCCCTTTCCTCATCATAAAAGTTATATTTGAATTATAGAAGAAGATTCATGAGTTGCAAATAGAATCATGCATGAGTGGCTTCATCTTTGAGTATGAGAACTACAACTTTCTTAAACCCACACACACACAAGATCCATAAGTTGCAAATGCATAACGAGACATTATGATTATATTAGTCAAAGTACCTTCCAGTTCTTAGCATTAGATGCTTAAGAAATCCGGCATGAGAGTAAACATCATAAGGAGAGAGACCTAATTGTGGATCTCTCCAACATTGTTGCACGGCTGCAAGAACCTATACATCAGAAAAACAAGTCACTAACAGGAAGTACAATTCCTGACACTGATCAAATATACTGTCAATTCTATTTGCAGTAAACAAAGAAGAAAAGTTGCAAATCACCAACAATGTTACATATTGCAATCTGTTTGCTTGGCATTGTCGAGCAT
The DNA here is from genome assembly GCA_030142095.1 of Rubus idaeus. NCBI lineage: Eukaryota > Viridiplantae > Streptophyta > Magnoliopsida > Rosales > Rosaceae > Rubus > Rubus idaeus. Next base: position 31,273,418 of record CM057970.1, read on the forward strand.
TTTCAGTACATAAACCAATAGAAGACAATTAATTGGAAATTGCACTATGCTTGTGCCCAGAGACAAGTTATTATGTTGAAATTATGCTAGTAGGAAACAATTGGCTTCTCAGAGAACAGAAGAAATGAAATAAATATAACAAAACTACATAATCTTTTACAGGTGTTACTGTATTAGTAACATCGGTTTCTACAGTTGAGAGAGACATCAACTGACATATGTTGGTTCCCCTAGAGTTTTCAAGAGTATGATATGAGTTAATAGACTCTATTGAAACATTTTGGTCTTTTCCTAACAAATATATGTCATGAAGAGTGGACATATCCTTTCTTTTGACTTTAACCAATTATATATATATATATATACTTGCAAGAAACAGTAGCAGAGTAACATTACCAAAACTAAAGAAGGGAAAGGGGTCCCTGGTTTGCAATGGCGTATGCAGTCTAGTTTCTGCATTTCATAACATAAAGGCCTCGGAAAAAAAAATTACACAGGAATTACCATATCGGCAGGCTCACTTTGCAATAAGCACTTGTCAACATGAAGAACCTTATCAAAAAAGCCAGGAGCATGCAGTCCCAAGGCATAATTTCCAATTCCATCTTGTCTCTCATTTAATAATTCTTTAGGTAACCATTTTTGAGAACCAAATGAGAACTCCATCTGCAAAAGCAGTAAAAGAGTCAAGAAAATATTTTTTCCCTATAAACAACTATAATCGATTGATACACTTCTCTAAAATAGAAAATTAGACAGGACTTGCGAATTCTTAAAACTCATGAGGGTGAATTACATGGCCAAGCTAACAATAACTAGAAATGTATATGCTGCACTAGGATAGGTACTCGGATGCTGTGAGTATTGAAGTTGTCATGGAGAAATAGAAATTTGCACACCATGTCAGTACACCTTTAAGATGCATAGCACCAATTTTATGTTTGGTCCAAATTTGAATTGAATAGAAACATAAGTATTGATAATAAATTAATAGTTGCTCATTTTTCCCATTATTCTATGTGGTCCTAGACTCCTAGTTCCATGTCACCAAATTCAACATTATTATCATTGTTGTCTACTTAACTTTCACACATGAAGAACCAGTTGAACTGATTCATCAGATCCAAAGTCAAACAAGTGACCATTTAGTAAAAGGGGCATGGTGTACAGAGCAAAAATGGAAGACTATTAAGTAGCAAAGACTATGAACCTTTTCCATATTTGAAAAGCACTATGGCTATTGCCTGCAGCCGAATGATCGTCTAAATTTAAAAAGATTCAAGTTATGCACTTGCCTTATTCCTGTAACGAAACTGGATGTCACAGGGAACAATGGGCTTCATGATGCTTTCCAGCTCTGTATGAGAAACCTTTCCAAAATTTATCATCAACTCACGAACTTGGTGCTCCTTAGCTCTGATTTGGGCCTCATAAGACAAATTTTGTGTTTTGCATCCTCCACAGTAAGAAGCATACTCACAAGGAGCATCCACGAAGTCCCAGTGAGGAGATAATGTCTCTACCTTTGTCACCTGCACTTTTTAACCAAAATAAATGTGTTTCTTGAGAAGAATATGAAATAGTCTATAAATAGTATGGGGGAAATAACATAAAAATAAAAACAAATACAAGTGCAGGTTGCCGAGATTTCTTTTCCAAGCCTCAACTCTGCCACATAAATATGTAACATATGAACAGAGTCTGTTCATAGAAAATAGTTCTAACACTCCATTCTAACTCTATGCTTCCTATCAAATTTGTGTGAAATATGATGGAAACTTACTTCAACTCCAAACGAGCTAACTTAACTGCGGTACTATACTTACATACCAAGTTACCAACTCTCACTATTCCCAACTCCGCAACAAAAGTCAGCAAACATATAAGACCCGCATCACATTCTTGATTTCAAATTCCAATTATAAGCGAGAACAATACAAATAGTACTAGAACTACAATCTCAACCTACTTACTCCATAGAGCTGATTTTTACACCAAAAACATCATACAAACAAAACCCAAGATTCAATTTTCCTATTCCGGTTCACACAAATTTCTCAGAACCCAAACAGAACCCATTACTCGTACCTCAGCATAGGTCCCTTTCCGGCGAGTAACGCGGCCAATGAAGCGCTCTCCGGGCAATGCCCGGTCGCACATGACAACGAACCCAGTCTCAGAAACTCTACACAGACCCTTCCCTTTGAAAGCCAAAGACTCACACACCAGTTCCAAGGTCTGGCCTCGCTTCGGGAAATATGAGTTGGGCTTGGGCTTGGGCTTGTCTTTGGACTCGGCCCGCTCTGAATCTTCGGTGGAAGGAGACGATAGAGCTGCCACCGACGTTGAGCTGCGGAAACTTCGGAGCCACGGGCGCATGGTGGTCATGTGCCTCAGGCCGTGGCTCGGAATGGTCGCCATTTCTCGGGGGTGGAGCTCTCGACTGTGTTGGAGGGAAAGAAGACGATGAAAGCGAACAATTTATGGTTTTGGGATAGAGGACATTTTCGGCATTTCAAGAAATAAGGGATCAACCAGCAAACGCACCGTTTCGGGGAACGTCGGTTTTAGCTAAAGTGAAAAACGACGCCGTTTGTGCCATTTAACGACTTTATATATATTGCGCATTCCTCCACCGAAACCCTAATTCTTAGCAGCAGCCCGCCCAAGCACACAGAGCCTTCATCTCTTCCAGTTTCTCTGCCGGGCGAGAGCAGCATCTACGATCAGCCATGGGTACTTGATATGAATAACTCTTTATCATTCTTTTTATGTATATTTGGCGATATCCGATTGGTTTGTGACGGTGACTCTGTTGTATGCAGGTAAGGTTCACGGTTCTTTGGCTCGTGCCGGAAAGGTGAGGGGTCAAACCCCAAAGGTGGCCAAGCAAGACAAGAAGAAGAAGCCCAGAGGCCGCGCCCACAAGAGGATGCAGTACAACAGGAGATTCGTCACAGCCGGTAAGCTAATCACTCCTCCACTTTTCCTGTTTTCGTTTTCATTTTTAGGATTTAGGGTTTCTTTGGATTTGATAGCTTAGTTTCAGTTCTAGTCGTTGGGTTTGTGTATTGTAAATGTGATGGTGATATTGATAGTTTGACTCTAGCAATTGGATAAAAAAAATTCGTGTGACCGAACAAAAGATTGGCAATTTGAGTGTTACTGAGCTCAATTTTTGTTTGTTTTGCAGTTGTTGGATTCGGGAAGAAGAGGGGCCCCAACTCTTCTGAGAAGTAAGGTTGCTATGTGAGCACTTCTGCTGGTTTCTTATGAGGCAGTAGTTTCATTTTCAATTTTTCTTTTGTAGCCAAAGGATGGTTTAAATTTGTATTTGTTCTGCTGAATTATGTTAGGAGAAATGTGTCCGAATCGTGGAATGCTTATGAATATCAACTACTTTTGACCACATGGTTGTGGGCTCTTGTTTTTCAGTCTTAAGTTTTATTTGTTCATGCTTTACCTTTTTGATTGTTAGAATTTATATCTGGTATATCTGGTGCCACAATTATATGCCTGGTGCCCGCCATTTCTTGTACCAGAAAGAGTATAACTATTATTTTTTTTTGGATTAGTACATCTTAGTTGAAGTGCTAATAGGATTAACTTTTCTAACTTGGCATCTTACTATTTTAAGATGTTTTTATTTAAAGAAAGTTTTAACTATATTTTCCCCCTAACGTAAGCCTTTGACCCAACTGTAGACAAACTTGCTCTCAACTGTTGTGGTACCACTCCTTTCTTATAGGACTCTGGCCTATCGACTCCTTTCAATAGTAATAGTAACTGTCATGCTACGTGATATTGTGGTTTTACTACTTTGCCATAAGATTTTGACCAAGATCTTGAATGTCTTTCGTAAGTCTTTGTTCCATTACTTGTAGCTTCTCATTTCCTAGGTTTTAGGCAAAGAACTTTGTTATATGGTATGGCTTTCATTTAACAGAGGAATGCAGAGGAACCTTTTTCTCTAAAGTGCCCCTTGTTGGTACAAGAGTTAAAGCCATGCCCAAGGGGCACTAGCTTTTCTATCTGGTATTGATGAACCAAAAAGCCATTGCAGACACAGATTGTAGAACTAAGACACAGATTGTAGAACTAATAACATGTCTCTGCATTATGAGGTCGTTAGTAACATGAAGTCGTAATCTGTTGATACGTGGAAGCACTTAAATTGTATCTTTATCTCCATAGATACAGAGAAGCACTTGAATTGTTACTTGAATTTGGATTTGAATATGGTTATGAAGTGGTTAGTGACATGTTTGATGCGTTGGTGGGTGCTTTGTTTAAAGTACAATTCTTTTTTCTTCAACTAGTTTAAACTCTTATAGTGGGTCATTTTGATTACTGGTTTTGTATTCTGATTAGCATGATGAACAGTGTGATTGTAATGGATCAGTATATGGCTTAGTTTGGGAAGGCTTTTAAACAGCTTTGCTTCCAAGCACAGCAGCATATGGTAGCTGATGGTGTTTGGGAAATAAGAAAAAAGCTGCTTCCATTGGAAGCTTGGGCTTTTTCAGAGCCAAAAGCCGAAGCCCCTAAAGAGTAGCTTCTCAGCTTTTAGAAGTCGAAGTACTGTAGCGGAGGCTACTGTTCATTAATGAAACTTTTTAAATACCGGTTTATGCCCTCCCTCTCCTTCTAATATTACAGCCCACCCTATCTTCTTCTCTTCGTCCTAAACACCGACACCATAGTGCCCAACGCAATTGGGGATTCCGGGATTGAGGAATTGCAGGTGCGGTGGTGGTAATCCGAGCTGGGCTCGTGGTGGTGGTGAGCGGGTACAGCGATGGAGGTGCGGCAGAGCAAGAGAGCACGGGTTGGGCTCGTGGGGGTTGTGGCAGCGGCGTCGTTGCTGGTTGAGTGGGCACGGCAGCTGGAGCTGCGGCCGTGCTTTGGAGATGCGATGGTGGTACTGTGGTTGGAATGAGCAGCGTGCGCTGGATAGAGCAGCTGCAGAGAGACAGACGTGATGAGGGTGCAGAGAGGAATTTGGAGGGTGCCTAGAAGGAATTGGTGGTGTGTGTTAGTGTGCACGTGATTCTGGGGGATGGGAGGGAAGAAGAAGAAGAAGAAAAGGGGGATGGGAGGGAGGAAGAAGAAAAAAAAAAAACCAGATGCAGGGATCGGCAAGATTGGTAGAAGGAAGAAGAAGGGGTCCAATAATAATAAATAAATTTATTATTAAATTATTTTTATTCTATTTTTGAAATTAAAATAAACAATTAATAAATATATATATATATTTTGGTTACATAAATATATATATATATTTTGGTCATAATAAATATATATTGATTGTAACAAAATATATATATATTGTAATAAAAATAAATAAATATATATATATTGATGAGGGAAAGTAAAGCTTTCGGAGAAGCCTAATTTACTTAATTAGAAATATTTTTGGTATGTAAAAATATGCACAAATCATCCATAATTCAAAATATTCGATAATATTGATCGACGATGACATATACTTTAATCTCGAGTTCTCAAATTGCTCAACATTACCATATGGTCACAATGGTCTACGAAAATTATTTGTTCAAAAATAATTTTGTTGTATAGAAAAAAATTAAGTTAACCATAAAAGATAATGAAATATATTATATTATCAAACAAATAAAGTAAAAATATGAATTTCAGTATTATGTCCATATTAGTCATTTTACAAACTCACATCACTTTAAGTTTTAAGTTTACCAAACACTCTCACAGTGTTTTTAGTACTCACAACACTTTTAAAAAACCAATTTACCAAACACTCAGCTGCTTTACTTTACAGCCACTTATTCTCACAACACAGCTGAAGCTAGCTTCACTTAAAAGCAGCCTTACCAAACTAAGCCTATAATTCACAGACGTTGCATGTGTGAAATCTGTTGTCTGTGAAGTTAGTTGAAATGCTGTAGATGAACTTGGAATCTTAGAATATGATAGTGGATTAGTTGGGCCAGCTGGTCAGTTTTCAGTGGTCACATACATGCTTACCGGAAGGATTGGGGAATCATTGAAAAATGGAATTCAGTTTCATTCGTTTTCTTTGAAGTTTGGTTGTATATGGCAAGACTCTCTTGGTTGTAGATGGCAGATTGGATGATTAGAAGGGATATGTCCAACCTAGTTTGATAGGTTTGGAAAGGAGGGATTCCCGTCTTGCATAGTTTTGATGATTAGAGTGGTAACGCTTGAGATGCATACAGGAAAGCTTGTATTTAATGCTATGCTCCTTTACGTCCAAAACATGTACACGGCTGCCAACTAATACAATCAGTTCTGAAGTCGATACACTCCACATTCTCACAGATGATAGAGCAAACCATAGCATTTCTATGGAGCCTGGAATACCTAATTATGTTAGGAGACCTGCTCAAAGTAAAGGGGCCAAGGGAATACCGATTATCAAATGTGGAGCAAGTCAAGACTCTGGTTCTGTTGTACTCTTTGGAATTGGAACGTTGTGGTTCATAAGTAATGATTAAATAATAAGGTTGGACTTCACACGAAATAGCTTTGTAATCTATGACTTACAACAGTGGTCGTTACAAACTGAAAATTCCAGATACTGGGGCAAGTCAACCATTCATACAGTAGGGTGTAGTTTAATTTAACAAAAAATGAAAGCTACCAAAAGAAACAAGAAAAAAAACGGTTTGCGCCTGCCAATCGCTGTCACGTTGTTATCATTTTGCCGTTTCATCCAAAGAGAAAGGGATATATAGAGAGACCCAAAATGCTAATGCATTTGATGACAATGCTCATAATTGTTGGTCTGTCTCTATCCTTAGTGTATTTGCCCGACTCTTTAACTTTATATTTAGAGAGTGAAATTCACACCTCCATATTTAACTACTGCACATTTTTTCTGTTTTTAAGTTTTGTTTTACAATGATCATAATTAGGAATGCGAGTGTTAAAGGTGGGGTGGAATTTTACACCCCGTAACCTAATTATGGTTTTTTATAACAAACCCACCACGTTTTAAATGAGCAAAACTCGATGGGAAGTAGGGCTTTTTAAGGCCAAAAGCCGACCAATAAACCCCTTATCGCCTTTAAAAGCTGAACACGTCCGCTCCTGTTCATTAATGAAAAATTTGAAATTTCCATTTCGTCCTCACCTTCTTGCCAAAATTACAACCCAAAATTACAGCCCCCATTGGGGCAATTGAGGTGGTCGGCTGCGTGGTGAGGAGGAGGAAGACTAACCGAGGTGTAGCGATTCTTCCTTATCGAAGGTCGCTAGAAACGAACACCACGAGACATCCCTCGCCGAGACGAAACCTCCGCAGGGTGCGATGCGTGTCGTGCCGAATCGGAAAACCACATCGAAAAACCATGAATTCGCTGCTTCGATTCTCTCTCTCCTTTCATCCATTTGAGCCGAGAGCACCAACATGCTCGTCTCTTTGAAACGAAGGCTGCGCCACCGTCTCACCCGCCGTGGCGAATCGCCGAAACCTATCGGAGAACAGTGAGATTTCCCTCTTCGATTCTCCCTCCTCATGCTTCGATTGAGTGATCCATGACCACCTACGTGCTCGCCGTGTTGAGGAGGACAAGATGGGATCCTTCCGGCGCCGTGAAACAACCGGACGAAGGAGGTGGGCCGGTGATGTCGCGGCAGAGGAGAGAAGATCCGACTCACATGAAATCAACGGTCCAGATGTAACGATCCTAAAATCAATGGTCCATATCGCACCACCTAATTTTCTAATTTAATTATATTCTACAACCTTAAAATATAAAAATTGACAAACCATAAATTTAAATAATTTTTGAAAGCTAAGAGGGAAGAAGATAATCATATTTTTCATGAAAGGCAAAATCATATGGTCATAATGGTCTACGAAAATTATTTGTTCAAAAATAATTTTATTGTATAGAAAAAAATTAATTTAACCATAAAAGATAATGAAATACATACATTATCAAACAATGAACCAAACAATTAAAAAAAATATCAATTTTAGCTTTATGTCCATATTAGTCATTTTACAAACTCACAGCACATTCAAAAAGCCAGTCCAAACACTATCACTGCTTTTAGTATTCACGCTTTCAAAGCCGTTCCAACACCCACTGTTTCGAATATTCCCAGAAAAGCGAACATTGCCATTTCCAAGGCCCTAACACACCCTAGTAATAAAATCATGTTTAAAAAAATAAATAAATAAAAAGAATGAGGAAATCACATCAAGAACTGAACTAAGAAAATAGAACCACCTGACCAATCCAGCCAATACGAAGAGGCCACGCAAGCCCATGTATAAAATTCTATACCTCAAACACCTCCTGCATTTCTCCCAAATTACCAAAAATACTCTTACTTATGCCACGTGTCATTTATTTATTGGACGGGTGAAACAACTGAAGTGATCGAACCTCCTGACCCAAGATGATCTCCCATAGGAAGGGACTAAGTAAAGCCACAACACGTGCATAGAGAAAAAGCCACAAAACCCACCGGACAAAAGGCATAACTTAAGTAAGCCGCTCAGGCACTGACCGCGGATTTGCCTTTCTTCGCTTCGCTTCTTTCCCCAACTCACAAAACAAAATTCCCCAAACGACACACCCCTCGGTTTTTCCACCACCTTCACTCTTTCTCTTCTCTTCTGTCTGTTTGTCACTCTCTCTCTCTCTCAAATGCTTCAGTTTTACTTTTCATCATCATGACTTGTTGAAGTTTCAAACACCCCACGACATAATAAAAGGCAGAGCAGAGGAAAGAAAGCCCCATAAACCTCTCTCTCTTTTTGTCATACCAAATCCCAAGGCATAAATTTAAAGCCGGCCCAACAACTCGCGAATTGGAGTGAGAAAAGTGTGAGCCGATCTGCCTTAAACGTATCTGGCATTGATTCCACCCACATATAGCTCCTACCCACATGGTAATGTACTCTTGCCCCATTCTTCGTTTTCGTTTTCGTTTTCTTCCATCACCATGTTGCATGCTTTTTCCATGTTGCGTGATTTGATCGGAGATTTTTGTTGTTTGGAAAGGGACTCATGTTCGTGACTTTTTTGACGTGATCTCGTTCTTGGTTGAATTTTGATCCGATATGGGTTTTCATTGTGGCATTTATTCAAACACCTAGTCTGCATAGACCAGACTTTGTACTAGCCATAATCTAAAGTGCTGGTGTTATTCTCTAATAAGTTTGAATCGAAAAGGGTGTTGTTGAATCTGGAAATTTAAGAATTACATGACCCAGAAGTTGAATTTGATCTGTTTTGGTTTTTTTCTTTGTGGCAGTTGAATTTGATTAAGATTTGAGTTAAGATGCAGTCAAGGGTGGGGGCATTGGAGGAAGGCAAGGACCCTGGTGCTACTACATTTAAAACCAACCATGTAAGGGCCTTGCCTTTGAGACTGATCCAATTCCTCTTGATGTTTGTGGTTCTGGGTATTGGGGTTTCGATTTTGAGTATGCATACAATTCGCTATTTCGGAGTTCAACGCGTGGCTCCAACAGCACCATCCACTATTAGGCCATGTTTTGCAGAGCCAAACAATTTAGAAAGTTGGATTAGAGCTCCTTCTAGTCTGTTGCACTCCATGAATGACACTGAGTTGCTGTGGCTGGCCTCATTAACTCCCCAAGTAAAGGAATATCCATTCAAAAGAGTTCCCAAGATTGCTTTCATGTTCTTGACTAAGGGGCCATTGCCGATGGAGCCTCTTTGGGAGCGGTTTTTCAAAGGGCACGAGGGGCTTTACTCAATCTACGTCCATTCATTGCCATCGTATAGTCCCAACTACGCAGCTTCATCAGTATTTTACAAGAGGCAAATCCCAAGCAAGGTATCCCAAGTCACTAGCTCTTATTTGCTACTGTTAATTGCTCATGGATGCATGAGATCATTCTCTAAAATGAACCAAATTTTTGTTTATGACAGTCATTACTCTGATTAAATTTCTTAGTTTGGGGTGTAAGGAAACCCATATCTGAGAAAAATAACCAGCAAAAAAAAAATTCTAGATTACCCCATACAGAATAGAAACCCAATGAACTAGACATTTGCTTCTTGAATAAGAATGATTGTGTTGGACTGTAGGATACCAAAATTAATATGAATTGACATGAATGATTTCTTATCTTCACATTCAAAGAGATGAGGGAAAGTAGCTTAACAGCACCTCAGCACCAATGGTAGCTATTCTGAGTAACTAAGAATTGCTTACATTAGTGTATGTCACAAATAGAATTTTAGGAAGGAACAGATGGTTGATCTGCAGCTGCTTTAGTAATTACCTCTAGTACTCTCTCCTCTCCTATTTCATACATTTAGTGTGGATGTAGTGAGATGGTGCCCTACCTGTGGTTTAATATTTCAGTTGAGGGGTCAGTGAAAATTTGCCAAAAATGAAAATGACTAGAGAAAAAACAGAAAAGGGTGCGTAGAGTTTAAATTTGGTTGATCTTGATACACTGCTTTTTTTTTATAAATCTGTTGTATAAAAGTACCAGAATAACTCATTAAATCTCTCAACAGGAAAAATGGTACCGTTTAGGTTGTGTACTGTCTCATGAAGGTTGTATGCTGATTTTCACTTCCACTATTTGTTCAAAAGGACATCTTTGGACTTGTCATCTAAAATTTACTGTATATTGAAAGGTTCCTGCAACCCAAGTTGGGATGGAGCTCCCCTTTTATTATTATTCATTTGCTTAGAAACTCTTTTATACTATTAAGTTTTGCTTAGTTTTATCGATTGAAAATATATCCCCCACATTGTCCACCATTTCTTGCCATGTTATGCTGGTGGTCTGGAACATTCCTCGGCCCATTTTTGCTAATAGTAGTGAATATTTGCTTCCACCTTGACCTATGTTCCTGCACTGCGATGGAATATCTACTGAGAATAGAAAAACCTCTATGATCAATACGGAGCATTTTGTGGTTACAAATTGTTACCTTTGGTTGTTATATACACAGATGGGCACCTTCTTATCAAACGTTAGAGACTTTTATAAGCCAAATCTGTTCTATGCCATTCCTCTTTCCTATGCTTAGAACTTTATCACAATTAAAACATTTAAAGTCAGTGAGGTTAAAAGTATCTTTACATAGTGTCATCCATCTGTCTGAAAGATGACACTGTAAAATGTTCAATGGAACACTTGGTGTTTCTCGGCTGCAATGGAACATTTTTAGTTACCAATTCACTGAAAAAAGAAAATAATTACCTGGAAATCCCTGTTTTTCTATAGCCACTTTGGTATTTGTGTTGGAACCTACTTGTTTTTCTTGTATCAAGATCTCTGACCATTTATATTCTATGATTCAGCTAGCAGAGTGGGGAGAGATGACTATGTGTGAAGCTGAGAGAAGACTCCTGGCTAATGCATTGCTTGACATCTCAAATGAATGGTTTATCCTCCTTTCTGAGGCATGTATTCCTCTAAGCAACCTCAGCATTGTCTATCACTACTTATCTAGATCAAGGTACAGCTTTATGGGTTCATTTGACGAACTCGGACCTTATGGGAGAGGACGCTATAATGAACGGATGGCCCCTTTGGTCAATCTCAGTAATTGGCGTAAAGGGTCCCAGTGGTTTGAGATCAATCGGTTACTTGCAGTTAAGCTTGTTCAAGACACAACTTACTACCCTAAGTTCAGAGACTTTTGCAAACCAGCATGTTATGTAGATGAGCACTACTTTCAGACGATGCTTACCATTGAGACTCCGCATCTTTTGGCAAATAGGACTCTTACTTATGTCGACTGGTCCAGAGGTGGTGCTCATCCAGCTACATTTGGCAAAGATGATATTACAGAAGAGTTCTTCAAGAAGATTACTACAAGCCAAACATGTCTCTACAACAACCAGCCGACCTCGCTTTGTTTCCTTTTTGCTAGAAAGTTTGCCCCGAGCGCTTTGGAGCCTCTGTTAGAATTAGCATCTAAAGTCTTTGGGTATTGACATAAAATTGGCTTCTAGATGGTGTTTTTCGAAGAACTGCAGATGGAAGCGTGAGTGTAGTATTGAGTTAACAACGGACTTGTCTGCAGAGATTGGTTCCTTTTACCCAACTTAATAGGATTTTTGAAACCTCAACGTCAAAGCATATTGTATGTATAGAAAAATAGGACAAAAAGATTAGCATCCTAGAAAATTTTCTGCTACAATAATGATAATATTTGTATCTGGTTGGGAGCTGATTGAATGAAGTGCTATGGAGTCATTTATTTAATAAATATTCTGACCTCCCATGTTTGGTCTATTTTCTCAAGTTTTCGTACTTTCTGTAGTCGTATGATGCACTGCCAACATTAGGGCCAGTTTGCCCTACTTTCAGCTCCTTAATAGTTGATGTAACAAACAAGAAAACCTCGATTATTCGAAACGCTTTTGAGTTCTTTGTGAGGCACTGAGGTTCTGACTTTCGAGTGCAAGGAAAAGTGCAGCTGGAATGTAATGATTTCCAAAAGATTAGCATAAGAACTGTCGGAATGATTCTTGTTCATTCAAACAATGCTTTACTATGTATGCAACCGAAGATGCTCAAGCAAGATCATATATTTGGAGTTATGGACCAACCCGGCCCATTTCTTGTATCAATTTTCACTGAACAACGTTCATGAAAATCGAAAATTAAAAGCGATGAGAAATATTTGTTTTTCATTGAACTATGCTGGCTGTAAGGATTGTATATTCTGAAAAAGGGGATATTGATGAAAATGCTTGTAACCCAGAAAGAAAACTTTAGGGACCATGAATGACACTGACTTGTTGTGCCCGGCTTTGCTTGATTGCATTCTGATTTTGTACTTCACCTTATGTTGAAGAGGGACTCTTTTTATCATTGAACTGATAATGTACAGAAGAACTGAGAAAATCTATACCCCTCCCAAACATACAAAATCAAGCAGTTGAAGCTGCTGATCTCACTAATGAGTTATTTCATTGACGAATGTAATTTAATTGATTCTTTTCATTCAGCTTCATTTTAATGTATGCATTTAACAATTCATGGTATCTGAAGTTCGGGAATGAACAATATGCGTGTCCCTTTACCTACCACTGCCAGCTATCCGGAGTAGAACCATAAGTTTGAAATTGCAGACTGCAAGAAGACTTAGTAGCATGAACAGTGCATTCACCAGTAAGCTGGTCATAACTCATCATGAATTTCCTGTTTTGGCAATTCAACCTCCTGTTGGGTTTCAATCAAATACCTAACAGCCAAAGAAGCATGAAGTGCAGCACCATAAGGAAGTGCATCCTCGTTGATCCGGAAGTAAGGTGAGTGTGGTGTATCCATGTATCCAAGCCTGTCATCCTTCATTCCAAGGAAGAAGAAGAATCCAGGTATTGCCTCTTGGTAATATGCAAAATCCTCACCTCCCATTATTGGCGGATGGTCTTTGACTTTATGCGCGCCAAGCATATCTCCTGCCACATTTTGAAAGTATGCATGCAATTCCTTATGGTTTACCAATGGGGGGGACAAAGGTTTCTCCTCTTCAAAAAAATTGACTGTTGCATTGCACCTTTGTACAGTAGTCTGCCCTATTATAACCTATTAATTGGAGCAGATTAGATTCTTGCTAGAGTGGAAATTAGGGAAACTGATGGGAATTCAAAGTTTTGGGGTTTCATTATTACAAGACCTAAGAGAATGTAAATTGTCTGTATAATAAAGAAAATTTATTGAAATTAAAACAGCACTTAATCATGAAACTAAAACTGCCCTCGACACATATGAATATAAATTTCATCCGGTCATGAATTAAAAGTTTAAAAGTCTTTATAGTTTTCTAAAGTACAATCTTAAAATGAGTATTATGTTTTTGAAATTTTGAATATATCCAGAAAGGACAAAAAGGAAAAAATAGACAGGATCCAATCAATTCTTTCATAATATGCCCCAATGTGCCATTTAACTAAAAAAGGCACAGAAAGTACCTCCTCTATGCGCTGCTTGAGTTGCAATACGCTCTCCATTGAAAAGGCACGGAAAGTGCCACCAATTGTGACAGAATCTGGAATGACATTAAATGCTTCACCTCCTTGAACTTTTCCGACTGTCACGACCTGAAAGTTTCTGCTTAGGACTTAGATGACTTGAGAGTATTTGCGAAGGACAAAGGTTACGAATAATGAAGTAAGGAAGCCAAGATTTTCTGCAACTTGGCTAACAGAAGCAGCAAAAACATCAATGTTTACACAATCAAATTGTGAGAGCATAATTAAATGTAAACATAACATTAAAAAAGGACGGTAATTTGAGGCATAGTTTGATCAAAATAGGAATTCTAATGCAGTTGGGATGGTTTCAGAAGTACACAAGCGATACTGCTGCAGTCATATCACAAAGGGATGAATCTAAAATAGGTACCCAAAAGAACTGCCAACTATTTATTCAATGAAGGAAGCAAGAAGTGCCTTTAATATCATTATATGTCAATCAGGTGACTGTATTTTCTTAGTGAAAACTACCTATGCACTGAAACTAGACAAAGAACCAATACTGCAAAGAAATTGTACTAAGATTGATTAACACTATAACAGATTTTGTAGATACATGGGCTAAAGCAAGTCATAGGTTAGGACAGAGAACAAAGGGGATTTTTACCTGAGAGTCCAATGGATCCACTTCACGTGAGACAATGTGTTGTAAGCTAGCAACCACATTTGAAGCTGCCAGTATTGGATCAACCGCATGATGAGGAAGGGCTGCATGACCTCCTTTTCCACTTATTGTTGCTTCAAAGAAGCCGCTCCCAGCAAAAAAGGGACCAGGTCTAGAGGCCACTTCAGCTAAAGGAATATGGTTTGCAACATGCAACCCGAAAATAGCATTAACATTCTCTAATGCTCCGGCATCTAATATTTTCTTAGCTCCACCTCCTCCTTCCTCTGCTGGTTGAAATACAAGAACAACTGTTCCCTATTGAAACGAGAATATTTTGATCTTACAAGGCAACCCGACAAAACAATGAAGTCCACAAGAGCCTACTCCAGAAGTCATCAATGTATTTGGCACTATATATGCAACGATAGCATACTGGCAACCATGCAGCATTTCAAAGCAACGAAATATTATTTGAAGTGAGATAATTGTAAAAATTACCAAAGGCCCT
Source organism: Rubus idaeus (assembly GCA_030142095.1). NCBI lineage: Eukaryota > Viridiplantae > Streptophyta > Magnoliopsida > Rosales > Rosaceae > Rubus > Rubus idaeus. The sequence goes on from CM057970.1 coordinate 31,288,528, forward strand.
TAAACTAATTCTTGTGTGCCATATATCAATAAGCTACTAATCCTACCAGTTATGGTCGAGACTCGAGAGAACAGCATTTTGTTCTCCCTATTCATGCAGCTAAAAAAAGCTATAAGCAGAAATCAATTGAAAAAAATATAGGAGGAACTATTTCCTAGTACCTTGGCATAATGAAGAAGATGACATTAAAGTCTAACTATCATTCTAACATCTACGCAGTATTTCTTAGCAACGAAATATTATTTAAATCAGATTATGATAACAATTACTGAAACCCAAGTGTCCGGTCCCCTAAACTAATTATCATATGTGCATACTTCTCATACACTATAGATATCAATAAGCTCTCAAATTTTTAACTATGGTCAGAAGTGTAGCAGTTACTAGTAAACAACAACGACACCGTACAATTTGAGAACAAGATTGAAACATAGACAACAGTACAAAGAAATAAACCTGCAAATCTTTTTCATGCTCTTTAAGGATTTTTGCAGCACCAAGAAGCATTGCAACATGAGCATCATGCCCACAACCATGCATTTTCCCAGGAATTTTACTCTTATGCTCCCACTCCACCATTTCCTACAAAATACAAAGCCAACCCATAAAATTCACAAGAAATTTACCTTTCAATCTATTGTACATCAATAACAAAAATTCTGTTTACAAAAATTTGCATAGTCAAACCTTCATAGCCAGAGCATCCATGTCAGCTCTAATTGCAACGAAAGGAGGTTTTCCAGTCCCAATGGAGCCTACAACACCAGTAACTGCAATTGGGTATTTATAGGCAATACCCATCTTATCCAATTCTGCTCTGATCAGCTTACTGGTCTCAAATTCCTCATAACCCAGTTCTGGGTTTTCATGTATCTTCCTTCTGATTCCCACCATCCAATCAAACAGTTCGGGTTTCTGGGCTAAAGTGAGCAACTTTTTGGGGATTTCTGAGAGCCCATTTGAACTCAAACAGGAATCTGAGAATATAGGTGTTGGATTAAGCAGACTAAGGACTAAAAGCAAAGAGACCCGCATGAACTCCATAATCTGTTTCAAAGTGATGAGCTTTGATGATGATTGAAAGTACAAGATCCAGGTATGAAAGCTGGAAGACAGGAACATATATATAAAGAACAAAGAGTGTAATGAAAACCAACATGTGGTCAAAGTTGAAATGTCGCTGAAAATGAAAAATGGCTGCGCAGTCACACTGGTGGCCAAGTGCGTACTGCTCATTTTATTATGAAATCTCTTTAGATTTATAATTATCTTGTACATTTGATGATGTATTGTGGCGCCATGTTGCCATCATCTCATCAACAAGAAAAGAAAAGAAATTGACAGAGAATTGGACTTGCTTGCAACTAAAGTAAACTACAGGGGTTTGCTTGCAATTTCCATATTGACTTAATTCACAAATAACCTAAAGTACAGGACTAAAACTGTAATTCTGCCAAAAGTAAAAAGAACATGTCGGTTGAATTGTTAATATAAGAAGCGTGAAAAAGAGCCCTCGGCCACAGTTTTGACTCTCGTTGATAGAGGCTCTTCTTCTGGAGACCGCAGTCGAGGTAATTTTCACGATCTTCTACCTTGAAATTTGTTCTCGTTTTCTCCGTGTATTTTTGATTGAATCGGTATCGGTAATCCTTCGTTTATTTTCAATTTTTAATTTTGATGTCAAAGATTGATTCTTTGTTTGTTGCCGAGAAACTGTAAGGATAGAATGAAATATCTGAATTCTGTTTGTGATCAAATCTCTTATTTGTTAGACGCAAAAACCCATCACCCAATTGATTTCTGATACAATGAAATCTTCTGTTAAGAAAAGATGAGTAGCAACATCTTTACCCTAGCCCCAATATGGTTTTGCCAAGTTTTTAATAAAGTGCTGAACTTTATTGAGGTTTGAAGTAAGAGAGTTCAGATTTTGAAGTATCTCTGCATTAGATTAGTTGGATTTGGTTTTGGGATTGCAGCAGTTAATGTGGATAATTCTCTGTTGTTTCTGTGGAATTTGATTACTTAAGTGACATTAGACCAGAATTCAAGTACGGAATGTGGGATTTCGTATTGGTTGGTCTGGAATTAATCTTGCAATGTGAACCGAGAATCCTATGGATTTTATTTTCTTTTAGGAATGCAATTGTTAATGTGGACAAGACTTTTCTTCTATTTCTGTGAAATTGGTCATTCGAGTGGCATTAGTTTCAGTGAACAAGAACCATAGTAACCGTTGGTCTGGATTAGCCTTGCAATGTTACCCAGAACCCTATGGATCTAGGTTTCCTACTTTTGTTGGTTTATTTTTGTAGTTAAGGGGTTTATCTGTTTTGTATGTGTGGTTTAATTTTTCTTGCGGAAGTTATTTTCAGTTATTCCCTTCTTTAACAGTATTTTTTAGTAGAGGATAATTTTTTTATCATAATCTACTATTTTCTTTCTGAAGAGAACATGAAAAGGAAAGGCGTCTCTAGCACGGCACCGGATGAAATCGGTGCTATTGATTTGACTACACAAGCACCTGGAATTGAAAGAAAGAGAAAGAAAAAAGAATATAATACCATTGACAAGAACGTTGAACAACAAAAGCAGCAAACTACCGAAAATTCAGATGGCTTGGACAAATCCATTACACAAGAAGCTGGAATTCGAAGAAAACGAAAGAGAGAAAAATCTTATAAAAATGACAAGAGGGGGAAGCTTAGAAAGAAGCATGCTGCTGGAGATTCAAATGGCATGGAAAAAAGAGTGGAATCAATGGATCGTATCTCACGATTGCCTGACTCTATCATTCATCACATCCTTTCCCTCATTCGTTGTACAAAAGGTGTTGCTCGGACCAGTGTGTTGTCTAAGAGGTGGAGGGATGTATGGACTTCTTTGTCTGTTTTGACATTTGATCAACGCAAGTTTCAGAAACCCGAGGGAGTCCAAGATAAGAGCAACAATGAGATGTTTAAGGACTTTATTGATCAGTCTCTTCAAAGCCACCTTGAGCGAAATTTAGGTATAAATAAATTTGAGCTACATTTGACCTCCTATGATCGAGAAGTGGCGCATGGTATGGAACAGTGGGTTGGACTTGCAACTGAAAATAACATAAAAGAGCTTGGTCTCCATGTTCACACGAGAGGAAATAATCTTTACAATTTTCCCAGGAATGCGTTTGCTTCAGAAACGCTAACTGGATTAAGGCTGCAGAGCTGTAAACTGGAAACACTCTGTACTGTAAAGCTTCCCCGTCTGCAGAAGCTATATTTGCGGGATTGTAATGTTGATGAACAGAGAATTCAGAATATTATTTCCAGCTGCCCTTTGATTGAGGATTTGAGACTCATACGTTGCACAGGGTTGAAGTATCTGCGGATTTCAAGTCTCCTTAAGCTTGATAGGATTGAAGTACACCACTGCCGCGGACTGAAGAAAATTGAAATTAAAGCTGCAAATCTTCAGACATTTTGGTATTGTGGGAAGAATCGCACGTCTTGCAAACTTATCTTCATTGATTGTGAGTCTCTGAAAAGATTGACACTAGAGGATAAAAAAATGACAGACAACCAGTTTCGTGATCTGTTCTATGGTTTTCCTCTCCTGGAAAAGCTGGATCTAACTAAATGCCTTGAATTGAAAAATATTAGAATAGCAAGTCATCAACTGAACAGACTAGTCTTGAGGGGTTGCAAGAATCTACAGGGAGCTGAGATTGATACTCCAAATCTTCTTTCATTCGAGTATCAAGGTGATGAAATGCCCTTTTCTTTTCTGAATCCTATGTGTTTGAAGGAGGCCAAGCTTTCAATTGGACCAGCTTCTGCTGGGCAGCTCAAATTTGACATTGTACCTGAGCCTCTTTGGTTTAAAAAATTGCGAGATTTTCTTGGAAAGTTTGATCACAATAGAGGCTTCAAACTGGTTGTCCGCACTAATAAGGTAACCTACCCTTATTATTATCAACTTATATTTACTGTTCAAACTTACTCCACTTCTCATAATTTTTTTCATGCTTACCTTGGTCAATTCAGAATGTTATCATCTACGAAGATCTAAGAGAACTTTTTCTTCCTCCGGTCCATGGTCTCAAACTTGAAATAATCCAATCTTCAGTGGGTACTGAAGAGCTATTAGATAGGTCATTGCAGACATTTCATCCCGAGACCTTATCTATAGTTTCACCTTCTAGCAGTGAATTCCCCAAGGTACGTAGTTTCTTTGCATGCTTCTGCTAACTGTGTTATCTTCTGGACTACATTACCTTATTAATGTGAATTCTGTTTTGGATCATGGTCTCGTTTGAGAAACCCTATGTTCAGTAAAACTGTGGTATCGAATAATAAACTGAAATTTTTCTCTTCTGGGATCTTATGGAAGCTGTACTTTTCTCTTTCTGTCACTTAAACTGCAGTTGCTACATGAGAAGATCATGGAGAGTAAGAAGGATCCAACCTGCTGCACATCTAACCATTCAAACAATAAATGTTGGCGGCACTCTATGAAGTTTGGCAAGAGAGTGAACTTGAAGCGGACCAAAGCCAACTCGGGCTGGATTACTTGGTTGAAGTCATATCCAATCGACTTGTTCGAGATCACTTGTTTTAATTTATTAAATCAAAAATCTGATAAGCATGGTAGGAAGGCACCTTCTTAAGTAATATTGATGGCCCTTTGAATTAGGTCGTCCTTGGGATTTTATTTTTTGGTGAATATTTTTGGAATTGTAATTTCTTTCTCCAAAATTCTTTGAATACTATTCTTGATGATTTCATTATTGAGATTGCATTTAGCTTTGTTCCTCCATTGATCTTCCGCATCATGCTATAATACGGGTGATGTTGATATTGTAAAATATACAAGCATGCTGTTATTTGGGACCATCCCTTTGGTTCACTATTGAACATCACTATATCAGTATAACCACACACATTTGCTATTCTTACTGCCAAGATGGTCTCTAAGGAAGCTAAAACAATATAATCTAGCAACTTAATTTTCTTGGCATCAAATTGAGCTCTTATATTGCCACTTGGACTTCACCGGTATGGATTTTATGGTTCTGATCGAGGGCACAATCTAACTGTGACTTGGTTCTTGTAACATCGCTGAAAGAATATATGATTCTCCAGGAAATGAATAGCATAGTTTTCTTGTGGTAAAAAATGAATCAGCACAATTAAAGCAAGTGTTCTCCACTGCCGAGGTCAATTCTTGTACTAAAAAAATGAACAAATACCCACATTGAAGCATCTCAAAATGTCATGACAAGCATATTACTGTTTAGAATTTGGTATAGAAATAGAATAGCCAGGAATAGAATCAGACGCTACTTTTTTTTTCGACTCTCTCCCTTCGCACCACATTCCATGCCACCATCAATTAACCATAAAACTTCTATTCTCTTAATTCTTTATACACTATATTTGCATCAAACACTTGCAACCCCCAAGGCCCCAACGGTACTTAATTGTAGCTTTTGATTTCTGTGTTCATCTCTTTAATTACTAATTAATTGAGCATCTTGTTTCTTATCTCAAACCTTAAACTTCCATGCAACGATCCCTATGGTAAGGAATTTTGCTTTGCAACTTGGTGAACTTCTCTTACTAATTCGTTGTCTAGTCTGTTCGTAAGATATTGAACAAAGGAAAATTGGTCTAACTTGTTCTATGCAGGAGAGTGGCAAGGAAAATGCAAGTGGGAAGAGGAAGACCATAATATTGGGACCATGGGGAGGCAATGGTGGAAACATTTGGGATGATGGGCTCTAGCACGGGGTGAGAGAAATCACTCTCGTCTATGGCCCATTACATCGACTCCACTATTGTGGTGTATGATAAGAACGGTAAGTCCGTCGCATCAGAAAAGCATGGTGGTCTTGGTGGTAATCAAACAGCCGAGGTCAGCTCCAAAGCTCATAGTAGAGTCAGAATTTTATGCCAGTATTTACTTTGATTTTTACATATCCAAGGATTATTTCAACATTTGAGTTTACTACGAAACTTAAGGAACCCTTAAATTTGTTATACACGGCTAACTTGGATTGAAAGCCAAGGAATGTCATGATGATTATAGAAGAAAGTTTTCTCAAATTTTGTTTTTCATTCCTTGTAGATAAAGTTGCACCCAGATGAGTTCCTAGTGAGTGTGAGCGGACACTATTGTCCGGTGGTGTATGGTGGCAGCCCGGTGATCCGGTCACTCAAATTTGAGAGCAACAGAAGAACATTTGGACCATTTGGAGTTGAAGAAGGCACACCCTTTACTTTCACAGTGGATGGAGGAAAAATTGTTGGCTTAAAGGGGAGAGGTGGTTGGTACCTAACTAGATGCAATTGGGTATCACATATACCATGCTCCCAAAGGAAAGCTCTTTCGGAGAGTTCAGAAAAGTCTTAGAAGGCTTGCCAGCACGGTTTCAAAACATTTGCCCTCGAAAGAATCTGAAAAGATCACTACTGCTGAGATCGAGTTGAACATATACATATGGCACATAGCTTATGGAGTTATGGCTATATATGCTTCACATGTATGACTTCTGAAAATTAAAGACACACTTCCAGTTCCTTATCTGAGAGAATAAGACAATTAAGGCTTAGTGATATACGTAACTGAAGCTATATGAACACCAGAACGCATGCAGACAACGTATAGCACCAAATCATGCAATTAATTAAAGGTGTATAACAGACCAATTGAATTTGAATATGGAGTTATATAACTCTCTTGAACGGTCCAATAGAGAATGAATGCATGATTGAATTTCAAATGACCATTGCACGCAACGGACCACTATTACCATTAACTCAAATAACTGATGTAAGACACGGATGGTGCAATTTTGATAGCAAAAGTATTTGAAATACCGTAAAATTCAAACATTTGTTACTGCCTATTTAGAGAATGGTGAGGAGGTATTGAAAGATGATCGGTTTAGTGTTTTCCGTCTGAATGCTCAAAAGAAGAAATTGACAGACAAGGGCGTAGGGAGCATACGGCAAGAGGGGTCAATTGACCCTCCTCTCAACTTTTAATTATGGCCATTGATTGGTTGGCTAGATTTAAGTTTCCTTATATAAATAGGGAATTGTTAATAACATACCCAAGTGTGTTATTAACACACCCTTCACTCTCTTTCTCTCTCTAGAGTGTGTATATGAAAGGAAGAGAGAGAGAGAGGGAAGGGTGTGTTTTTTTTTTTTTGGTCAATAAGTAGCACACTTCAATTAAAACGAGGCAACTAGCCCAGCATAAAACAAATACACAGATACAATCTCACAACACTACTAGAATTATGCCATTAGACATCACTTAAAAGACATCGGTTGGAATTGCACATGATGTAATAGCGTGATTTTACATCGACTTGTGACGTAACCGATTTCTGTGAGTAACTTTTACATCGATTCTTAAAATGACCGGTGTCTAGAATTTGATTTTAATTTTGCGGGAACCTCAAATTGTAAAAACACGGAACGCTAAAAATTTTAAGTGAAAGCGCGAACAAAATTTTGTTTTGCCCCCTCAGTTTTCCCACACTTCATATTTTCAGCTACTCAAATTAAATAAAGCATCGAAGATTTTATTGAATCCTTCTTTAACCCTAGCTATGCTCTCCAAAACTAGCACAACCCCCAAACGCATCGGACCTCCTTCCCTCTCCCCCGGACCAGCATCTCTGGCCTCCCTCGCGTCCCTCGCCTCTCTCTCTCCTCAGCCGCGCCTCCGCTGCTCCACCATGGAACTCCTTCTCCAGTTTTCACCACCGGATCTCTCCTCTTTGAACTCATACCCGTGCATCATCTCGGCGGCTCGGCGGCTCCTTCTCTCTCGCGCCACCAGCGCCGGAATCCCAACCCAGCAGCTCTATCAAATTCGTCTATCAAGCCCCAAACACGAAACCCTAAAATCCTAAAATCTCAATATCCCCAAAATATTCTGCGTCGCCTCCTCTAGAATAGCTCTTTCTCATTCTCTCCGTGAACGACCCTTCGCTCTTAGCCTCTACTCTCTCTCTCTCTCTCTCTCTCTCTCTCTCTCTCTCTCTCTCTCTCTCTCTCTCTCTCTCTCTCTCTCTCTCTCTCTCTCTCTCTCTCTCTCTCTCTCTCTCTCTCTCTCTCTCTCTCTCTCTCTCTCGGTTTCCCACTGCCAAAAATTTGTGCCCAAATCCCCATTTACAACACCCGAGAACGTCCTCCCATCTCTTTGGTCTCCTCTTAGAGGTTATTACTTTGAAATCCCAAGTCTCAAGTCCCAAAACCTCAAACCCCACGCTAGTTCTTGGCAAAAAAGGTGTCGTAGAACCACTATGAAGCTCCACGACAGTTCCAGGTAAGGTTATTTCTCTAAGATTACCCAATTTTTATTCTCTGATATCTGACTATAGTGCTGAAATTAGGTTTTTGAAGAAGCGAGAGGTTGGTTGTATAGTGAGTGAAACGGAAACCGAACTAGATAATGATGGGGGCAAATTCAAGTTCGAACCAAATGGTAAGTCTTGTTCTTCTGCTACTCTATTTTGCTGCATTTTTTTCCTTTTCGAGAATTTAGGCGATGGTTGTATGTGCAATTGTTAGTAAATTTTTCGTATTTATAAAGAAATGTGGCTTATTGTTACAGTTGATGAAGTAGGATTGGGGATTATAATCTTAACAAACCCAAAATTAAGACAATGTATACGACCAAAATTAACAAACCCAAACTTGAATTGTCAGGTGATGCTGATTGGAAAACTACTCATGAATATTGTCTGGTGTCTGGAGGTATAGTAACAATTTTAGAGATTTGGCTTCTCAACCTTCATATCGTTGTGCTAGTATTAATTAGTCCTGATATTATCCTTTAGTATTGATAGTGTTAAAGTTCAGACCTTGAAATGAAAGGGAAATGTTGTGATCTCCTTGCATGCTTCTGTGTTGTCTGGGACTGCTATTTCTATGTACAAACTTTGACCAATTTTAATCTTTAAAGAGAAAGACTTGGATGATTCTCCATGGGACTGCTCTCTGCTCTTCTTTGGCTTCTTGCTTTCTCCATAAAGAATAATTGGAGTATCATGTTGCTAGATTTTATTTGCTCTTTTAAACCCCTATCACTTGTTCAAAGTTGGTTCATTTTTATCTCAAGACTTCTAGTTGATCTTTTGCATATAATTATTTGTGAAAATGCTTTTTCTATACTTTATCTTTTAGAAAAAGAGCTAAAAACATTTTTAGCATTATGTATATGAACAACTTCTATTGTCGAGCCTGTAAGTGCAGTTTTAATTTCATAAACTGCAGTTTATGGACCCAGCATTCTCATATTGTAATTTCATAAATTGCAGTTTCCTGACCTAGCATTCTATTTGCCGAAAACTGTACTTTTCTGTTTATAATTTGAAATTATTGTCTTCTGAGAAATTGTGGTAGACATCTCAATGAGTACTTCAAAGTTGGAATCTCCTGAAAACAATTTTTCTTGATTTAGTTATGAATTTCTGAAGTTACAGATCTGCTGCAGGAATTTCTGAAACCTGTAGTTGTTCTTTTTATTTGTTTCAGTAGCTTTCCTTATTCATATCTCTTTTAGTAGCTTTTCTTTTAGACTCATAATTTGAAATAGGGTATTCAGTGTCATTAATTCAAGGTTTATATGGAGTTTTCTGCTAGGGTTCTTTTTATAGATTATAGCTCCCGTGGCCGAGGACATGTTCCATTGGCAAGTGACAATTATAGGACTAGCTGATAGCCCATATGCAGGTGGTGTTTTTCTAGTTTCAATTCAATTCCCTTTGGATTTTCCATTCAAGCCATATTTCTATTTAATCACCAACGAACTGCGTCCATTGTTTTTTTTTCCCTTTGGAACCTTCATGTTTCTGACTTCTTTTTTTTCTTTTTTCCTTTTTCTAGCAGCTCCAGACTTTCTTCCTTTACAAATTTCAGAGAAAAAAACAAGCTTCCTGCAGGGTGAGATTTCTTTTATTTTCTTGACTAAATACAATGGAAAAAGTGGATAAAAGTTTTGTTGTTTTCCAATTCATAGGTTCCAGAAGAAGAGAAAAAGGTTGGTCCCAATGATCGTGTAATTTATGTATGTCGCTTCACTAAAGACACAACTCAGTACCCAAAAGGTAATTGCAACTATTTACTTGGCTTCACAGCACCATTTTGGTTTCCACTCCTGATATCTTAAGTGATCGTCACCATATCCTTTCAATTATCTCTTATAGGAAGACTAAAACTAGCATCCTAGTTTTAAATTCATATTTGGTTTAGTTTTTGAGTAGTTTCTATCCTTCAGTACCATTTTGTCACTAATGTTTCTATCCTGAACAGCAAGACATTAACGGAAAGATGTGTTTTTCAGTTACCTTTGTACTTTACTTATTGGCCTAGTTTCATCATTATTGAAAATAATATGCTATTCTTAATGCCGGATGCATTATTGGATGACTGATCAAATTAGCTCTGCTATGCGCCAATCTAGCACCAGCACTTAGGTCCACCATGTTTGCAGTAGTGACTATGCTACCTACATGTTTATCCTTATCAATTACAACTATTGAATGATGTCAATGCAATTTATGAGGTGTTTTTGTTATTACTGACTTTTGTTCACATTGAAACCTATCAAAAGAAAAATGGGTAAGTAACTATACTTGTGTGGGTAAGAAATGTATTTTCAAGATTGGAATTTATTCTTTGATTTACTGTATTTTTATTATTATTCTTATTATTATTCTACATTCAATTTGAGCCATATCAATAAGAAGAATGTCATCTTGTTTTGATCTGTTTTAGGGCACTATATTGTGAGGTGTAGGCAGAGGGATTCTCTACTGCCACTATCAAGAAACGAGCTCTTTCGCAAAGTCTCAACTGCAATTGAGGTAGACAATTAAATGAGGTTCACGGGTGCAAGAAGAGGAACCTTTAATAGTTGAAACCATGCATGCTTCAGTTGGTATTAGAGGGGCTGTTCTCAGTTTTTTATTCTTTCGGTATGAAATCCATATGTTGGATTAGATAGCTGTAGTTTTTGCTACTTAGGACCTAAACTGCAGTGCTTGTATTTATTTTGTGGGCAGTTTCCTCTTTTGTCTTTTACAATATTTTGGAAATTACAAATAATCATGTTGAACACAAACTAATGCAATGCAATATTACCAATTAGTTTTGATACATGTTTTGTTGAGAAATGTGGATTTGATTTGCTAGTAGTTTTATGGACTTATGGATATTATCCCTATCTAAAATTAGATTCACCAACAAAACTGACTTTAAAAAGAACAAATGCATCAATTTTAACCAAAACACTGATGTTCCCATATACATGTGGACATCGAAAAATTTGAAAAGAAAGGTTGTCCAATAACGTAATATACATCGAATGTTAAGGTAAGAATCGATGTTCTTTATACTAGTGCACATCAGGCATAATGTAAACTCGATGTCCCCTGAAATATTGGACATCGGTTCGTTTGGTATTATACTTTGTTGAATTCATACTATGTAGTAAATAAGTAAAAAATATACTAAAAAATGATTAAGAACATGCAATACTTCGTGTTTTATGATGTGCAGAAGTATAACAGACATCATCATAGACTCCAAGAGCGATGTACAAATGGTTAGCAGACATCGGCTGATAACCGATGTCAAAACTTTTTTATCTTTTACTACACCCACAAAGACATTGGTCGAAATTTTGTTTTACATCGGTGCTGGGCCGATGTCTGACGACATAATTCTAGTAGTGCAAGAGGGAGATGACAAAACCCGCGCAGGGGTGAGAAGTAAACTAAAATACATCAAACAAACCAACCTAAACAAATAACTTCCTACACCGATTAGAACACACATGGGCTCAAAAACACCCAACAGAACACCAAGTAACCTGGCAGAGCGTAATTGCCGCAGCAATCTTGATTGTAAAAATCGATGCACTCTCCATTTGAGAACAAAAATTCGCCAACAGGCGAAAGTTTGTTTAAGGGTGGTATAGGGAGAAATTAGTTTTGAGACAAAAGGGGGAACTTCAGTCCAAGTGAAGCACCACATGAAATGAAACCCTTCGGCGTCTTGTGTGAACCGTGCACAACCAGCACACCAACAGGCATAAAGCCCATTGTGCCCCATCATCAGATGATAGTCGATAAGAAAAACGTAAACAAGCCTACTCAAATACCAGACAATATGTAAGGCTAAAATTAAAGCAGATAACAAAGATCCGGCAAGGACAGGCAAAAGCCAGGCCCGGTGCAAGCCCATCTCGACAAAGAGGTAGGTCGGGCGAAGTAGCCACCGCCACCAGAGGCACACCATGACCACACAACTTCCGATCAAAACTTCAAAGATCCCCACCGGCTGCCCCGAGGCAGGTTAATTCAACCCAGAATGGAACTTCACTTTCACTCCCTTCGAACCACCAATCCAAGCACAACACACCAAACCACCGGTGTTTCCACCACTCGCAACATCACCAAACCAACTACTGTCACCAAAAGTACCCGGCCCAGAGATGACAAGCATAGAGGCCATGTCGGCAGCTTCGAAACACAAGAAGCACCGAAGAAGGTGTGGAAAGATTCAGAGGGCAGGGGCCGCAGATGGTTGTGGGTAGAGGTCGAGAGGATGGGGAGCAAGAGGAAAGGTTAGGAAGTATAGGTTAAACAAGAAATTGTTCAGAGAGAACAATTTGCCGAGACATTGCTCGGAGAAAAACCGAGATTTAGCTCGGAACAAAACTGAGACTATGCTCAGAGCTAACACAAGACTTGCTCGGAGAGGAGAAATAGCTGGGAAAAAGCTCTTGCTGCACACGTTGTGGCTTAAATCGAGCCATAATAACACCACAGGGAGCTAGGCGAGGTAGAGGGGAACCGAAATCGGGTGGTCCTGCCGTCGGAGGTGGCCGGAGGAAGAAAATGGGTCCGGGTCGAGTCAATGTTTAACGGGCCGGGTTCGAAGTTCTTTGGAAAAAAAATTCGGAAGTTTCCGGAATTTTTTTTTTGTTAATTTTTTTTTTAAATTCTTATAGTTCAAAAATATTTTTTATTGGTGATTTGACAAAAATGTCCTCAATTTTAACGGCTCCTAACAGTAGATTTAACGGCAGTGACCAAAGTGACAGACGGTGTCACACTTGAGTGACCAATGTAACATTTTGGAAACTTGAGTGACTAAAAGTGACATTTTGCCTATAAATAAATAATAGAATATCTATTGACCCTCCTAAGAAAGAAAGAAAAGCTATATGTCCATTATTTTATGCTCAAATTTGGCCAAATTAAAGCATATCTTTTTTTTTTTACTTTTTTTTTCCTCTGTTTTGCTAATTTTTTTCTTGACATGCTTATATTTATTAGGTGTAATACATTCATCTTTCAATTAATGTATTTATATTTAGGGAGGGTTTTACAATCACTCTTCAATTCTTCTTTGGTAAATCACTCAATTAGCCAAACGAAGTATCACATATCATGTGATTCCTCAAAATAATTTAAGCATTTTTTTGTTTATAAAAAAATTCCTTAAAATGCTATACGATTATGAAAAGAATTTATTGTATTGAGTTTTGACTAAATAAATTTTCTAGCTATACTGTTGACAGGGATGATGAACCAAAAAGCCAAGTCTAACTGTTTTATCATGGGAGGTTGTTATCCTACTAGGAATAGAACGCCGGCCTATAGTAAAACTCAATCTTTGATCTAGGCGCACCTCATCCGCAAGAAATGTTGGGTTTATCCATCGTATAATTGGTTTTTGCCCATATGTTTTTATTTGAGAGGTTTTGGCTTCATGTCCTCTCTCTCTCTCTCTCTTTATTTTTTTTTGTCTGACTCTCTCTTTGTTTGTTTTTTTTTCTTCTTATTTTTCTTTTTCCAAAAAAAAAAAAAGAAGAAGAAGTATTATTGCTTGTATAAAAAAATATATAAAGAAAAAAAAAGAGGATGTAATGTAATTAACAAATCGAAAAGCCAGACCCACCCATATAAATTCATGACATCAACAAGTTAATTAAATTCACCTACCTACACCGTCAGCCAAAATGCCAAATCCACTTAATTAATTTGTAGTTCCACGAATGACAGTTTTAATTGAGGAAGCTCTATTGATTTGAAAGGGTTAATTTGCTTGAGGTTCAAGGCTTCAAGCTATGCACGTATTACATTACAAAAAGCGTTGGGTCCCTCAATTTAATAATTAATTACAAAAAACTCTTAAATTATAGGATCATTTTCAATTTTATATTCACGTATTAAATTTTGTCATTTTTATATTTCACATTTGATTTCGCTAACGAATTCATATTTTGAATGTATGAAAGCATTACTGGAATAATTAACCCTCTAATTCAAGGGATCTATTGTAATTAATCCTCGATTTAATTATATCTAGATGAACTGTAATGTGTATACGGTGACTATTTGTTTTGCCGAGATTTTAGCCATTAAGCTTGTCCTGGAGATAACGGTGGCCGGAGAACAAGTTACGGTTGGTGGTCCATGAATCTAATTTGGAAGCTGTGCAGCTGTTATTACAACAAATCATTCAAGTTTTTCATGTAATTAATAATTTATATCAACAACAACTCAGGTTTCTGTTGAAGCAGTAATTAATAAAGTCTGTAAGGTTAGTTCAATTGGTGAGAAAGGGTGGAGAATTGGTTAGAATTTAGCTATATATATTAGATGTTTTATTCCCTCAAATAATGTAATAGAACAAAACAAAAGTAGTAATTAAGAAAAATATTGATAAAAAAAAGATTGTTATTAACACACCACAAATTGTTAATAACACCCCTTTTATTTTTTTTATTAGAACAATACCAAAAAAATAAATTAAAAAATGTCTTCGCCGAAATAACTGAAGTAACTAACATTCTCATTAGAGTTTAAAGTTTACTATAGCCTGTTGTTTATTTGGAATAACTAACACCGTGGATGTTATGTGATCAAACCTCAAACCTCAAACCTCACCGGCATCATGGGATGAGTACATTAAAAAAATAAAAAAATGTCTTCTCCGAAATAACTAAAGTAACTAACATTCTCATTAGAGTTTAAAGTTTACTGTGACTTGTTGTTTATTTGAAATAACTAACACTGTGGAGGTTATGTGATCAAACCTCAAACCTCACCGGCATCGTGGGATGGATACATTAAAAAATAAAAAATAATTAAAAAAACTCTCCTATGGATGGGCTCAACTTATCATTAATTGTGTCACCGGCCATTGATGTGCTAAGACCTATTATCCAAGATATCAAATGCATTGCAAACACTTTCTCTATGCCAAATGAGTAGACTTGGCAGAATAAGCTTCTTTCTCTTTTTTTTTTTTTATTAAACAGAATAAGCTTCGGTTAAATGTTCCAAGTATTTTTTATTTTGACCGTTTTGGATCAAGTTGTCCTAGGAACTCTTGTCTTTAGTTGTTATAATTAGACCTGTTAATGGACTGGATTTTGATATGAATCCATTGTTAATGGACCGGTTTGAATTTGATAATTCGATCCATTAGTCCATAAACGATATGGATCCGTTAATCCGTTAGCTTAATAGATCAAATATGGATTTAGATTAATATGATCTGTTAATAACTCGATCCATCTTTATAATAATAAAATACTATATTTATCTATATATAACAAGGCATTCTAATAGTCCAGAGTGACTTCAATATATGTTTTACTTAAATTTATTCAAAAAATATCTGTTTTTTATTATTATTATAATAATTTTTCTTTCCTTGTTATGTTCTAAAGAAATTAAAAACACCTTCGCTACTCTTAGGAAATCACACGGCTAGTTTCCATTATTTTATAAATATCGCTTCACATCCTATCTAAGAGGCTGAAAAAATGTGTGCGCTATATGAGGCTAAAAAAAATTTCAATCAGTGTATACAAGAATTTTCGCAGTGTACTATAGTAAGAGATTTTTTGACAAAAATTGTCGTCCTTCAAAACCGATTTTCGTCCCCAAAGTGGTGACTAAAGTTCTCTTACGATCCCAACAATGTATTCTGACAATCAAGAATGGCTTTAATTTCTTTTTTTTTTAACACACACACACCCCACCACCCCATCCCACCCTAATTTCTCTATTTACTCAAAAAAATTTATAAAAAAAAATAAAGGACACACCTTTCCCAACAACAAAGTAATTGGAAAAGGTACCCATTTTCTTTTTTTTGTTCTCTATTAATTTCTAACGACATATGAAACTAATTAATTAACTTTGTTGCTCATCATAAAACCCGTTGTTGGTTTCCATCGATTCATAAATCTCGTTTCCAACCCGGCCTGTTTAAGAGTCTCAAAGAATTTCCAAAATTGGTGTGCTATAGTAATGAACTAGCAAATGTGCTCGCGCGATGCTGCGAGTTTTTAAAACGTTTAAAATATGTAGAAAGTATTAAAAATATCATTGTGATACATTTCTATTAAAGTTAACATTGAAAGACTTACACAATATTATTGACTTGTGATTTTAATTTGCAAACTTTCTTCAAATTGGTCAATTAAACCTTTGCTCAAAAGGTAAACCACTTATAAAGGTAAACTGTCAAGCCTTCAATCAAAAAAATCACTCAGCCTTGTGCCCTTGCCTAACCAATTAAACCAAGTATATATTCAAGAGTAAATGAATTTGACAAAGAACAGTACCTTAATTAAGTTAGTGAGAGAAGAAGAGTCGCAAGGTTTTTTTTTATGAATTATGACCGATTGACTTCTAGTGTCACTTTTAGGTTTTTAATTGATATATTTTTTATTTTTTATTGTTCAAAATGACGTAATTTAAAACAGTTCAAATATATGCTGCGGGGTAAAATTCTTGTTTTGTAAAGAAAAATTATAATAAAGGGGTCAATTCAATATTAATACATTGAAGGAAATATAGTACATTAAGATAAAATACATTGTTTCCTCCGAGGTGTACGTAGGAAATGCATTTTGTATGCATCATGTGTTCAAACTTCAAACTATTATCTATTGAAAAAAATGGTTAGTTTGACTTGATTATAAAATATTGTCATATGGGGAGAAAAATAGATATTCATGGCGAATAATTTATCTGGAAATAATTTTTTTTCTCTTTTTATCAAAAATATTATTATTATTATTTTAAAAATTAATTTTTTATTATGTTAATTTAGAATAATAATAATAATAATAGTTTCTATTATAATTTGTATCAAGCTTGAAATAATAATAATAATAAGAATAAAACGGAGTTGATCACATGATTAATTCGAGCACCACTTGTTTTTAGCAATAAATTGAATGTTTCTTTGTCCAAAAAAAAAGAATGTTTCAGAATATTAATATGTGATTTGTAGTTCGTTTTTTTATTTTTTCTGAAAAAAAGTTTTCTATTTATTTTTTATCCAAAAAAAATCATTTTTTTATTTCAAACATTAATTTTATATTATGTTTATTTTGGATAATAATAATTAATGGCAAAACCATAATTTATGAATAAATGAGGACAAAATTGTAAAGTTTAGGGTTAATGGCAGAGATGTAATTAAGGAAAGCAGACAGGGGCGTAATGCTGAAATAAAGGCAGGGGCAGGAAAGGTAATCCGAAAAAATGCAGGGGCAAACTCGTCATTTAATGGGAGAGTAACGGTTCATAGCAGAAAAGTATCAGGGGCAAAAAAGTAAAACCACGAAAAAATGACAGGGACAAAATCGTCCTGGCACTGTTCATAGGGAGTCCCCCGAGAAACATAAAAAATAAAATAGAAAAAATTATCTTCAGAAAAATAAAAATAGCCAACTATAAATTATATATTAATATTCTAAATCACTCAATTTTTTGGTATAAAATAAGTAGTACTCGAATCGATCATGTGATCAACTCCGTTTAATTCTTATTATTATTTCTATCATGGTATAAATTAGAATAGACACAATAATGATTATTATTCTAAATTAATGTTCAGAAGGAAAAAAATGATATTCTTTTATAAAAAATAAAATAGAGAAAATTATTTTCAGAAAAATAATTTGCCATGAATATCTTTTTTTGCTCCCCATATGACAATATTTTGTAATCAAGTCAAAATAACCATTTTTTGAGTAGATAATAGTTTGTACATATGATGCATAAATACTACTTGACCAATATATATTTTACATATTACCACATAGTATATGAAATGTATTTAATTAGTCAATACTTTTTATAGTTTTGGCATGATGAAATAACTTGGTTTATTAAAATAATAAAATTTCTCATCATATTTTTGAAACTCATTGACTAAACTTTTGTTTTTCTCATCATACATATTTTTTTTTGTTTAGTTGTGTCTACCCTCTGACATATGAGTTTTATTGTTTAATAATATCATTCTGCACTTATTTTTTGAAACTATTCAATTTGAACGTTGAAGTGAGAACTATCAATCCTTACATAATAGTAAGAAAGTAGTTGTAAAATAATTAATCAACTATATTTAGGAGGCTCCATTTTGCTAGCCATTAAGAAGCTCACTCGAATTTGGCAGCATGATCGAAGAAGACACTCAACATCAAGAGGGCTCGCAAAATACAAAGAGAATAAAGAAATTTAGTTGTGTTGTTAGTGAACTTTTATGAGCTTCACCCTTATACACATTTTTTTTTGTAACTTAAGCTTGCTAAACAAATCATAAAAATACTAATTGAATTTCTTATATAATTTTGGTGCTTTCTAAATTTTTGATATGATTTTAATATTTATACATATTCTAATTGAATAAAGAAATCACTGTAGCTTAGGAACAGTGTCCTGAGCCTTTTTCCCCTGCATGTTTTCATTTATTACGGTTCTGCCATTAGCCCTCAAAATTATAGTTTTGTCCTCATTTATTCATTTATTACGGTTATGCTATTCATTATTATTATTATTCTAAATTAATATAATAGAAAAATTAAATTTTAAAAGGAAACAAATAATTTGATAAAAAATAAAATATAAAAAATTATTTTAAGAAAAATTAAAATAGTAAACTATAACTTACATACTAATACTAGAAGGAAACCACATACACTATGTGTGTGTATTTATTTTTAGAAAGAAAAAAAAAACAGAAAAATTGATTTTTATTTTTATTTATTTTATGGTGTGGAAGTTAAGAGTGTGAGAGTTGGTAGTTATAGGTAGTTATAGGTAGTTTGTGAAAGTTTTTTTATTTTCTTTTTTATTAATTATTTGTGTTTTGGCCTTATTATCCTTAATGATTAACATAAATTTATGATTATTTAATGTTTAAATGGTATTAAAGTAAAAAAATTCTGTTTTGGTTGACAACAAATATTCTCTTAATATATAGTATTGATTCTAAATAACTCATTTTTTTTGCTATAAAACAAGTAGTACTCGAATCGATCATGTGAACGATCAACTCCGTTTAATTCTTATTATTATTTCTGTCCTGGTATAAATTATAATAGAAACAATAATTATTATTTTTCTAAATTAATATAATAGAAAAATTAATGTTTAGAAGGAAAAAAATGAATTTTTTGATAAAATAATAAAATAGAAACAATTATTTTCAGAAAAATAAAAATAGCAAACTATAAATTATATACTAATATTCTAAATCACTCAATTTTTTGCTATAAAGGAAACGACTTGCATGCTCTCCCCACCAATGCTCTACATTTTCAATGGCTAGGATTAAAGGCTAAGATTAAAGGTCAATAATCAATGGATGTGATTGCTGCTGATGAGGCAGAGCATCACTGCATAGAGCATGGAAGAATTATAAACTGACAAAACAGGTTCAGTAATCGTGGCAAGGAGCCATATAAAACTTTGCCAGGTGATCTTTTTGTTTTATGTTAAATAGCTATAAATTCAATGAATCCACATAGAGCAAAAGAGATTGAGCATAATCACCAGGTATTTTGACATCAACAGACAGAAAAGAATTGAACATCGAATAGAACAATATAAAAGACAAAAGAATTATAAACCAAAAAAAAGAAGAAACGGTTCATTTATTAATCTACATCCCCAAAATTATAAATTTTATAAGGGTAAAAACCCAAAATAGTACCCAAACTATGGATAAATGTATTTTTTGGTACCTACAAATTTTTTTTACCCAAAATGGTACCTGAACTATTGTACAATTACCCAAAATGGTACATCCGTAGTTAAGTCAGGTACCATTTTGGGTAATGGCCAATAGTTCAGGTACCATTTTGGGTAATGACTCAATAGTTCAGGTACCATTTTGGTTAATTATCAATAGTTCAAGTACCATTTTGGGTTACGGAGGTACCATTTTAGGTAAATGTACAATAGTTCAGGTACCATTTTGGGTAAAAAAAATTTGTAGGTACCAAAAAGGGTTTTTCGCAATAGTTTGGGTACTATATTGGGTTTTTACCCATTTTATAAATATGCCTGAGGTTTTCGGTAACAGATACTGAAAACATCATGACATCAGTAAAGAAAAAAAGAAATAACCATCAACCGTCATCACTGCAGGAATAGTCTCATAGCCTCACTCGACAGAGGAACTAAAACAAAACTATAATTCAGCTGAAATTTCATGGAAAATCAGATCAAACTAAGGAAAAAAAGAAGAAGAATGAATCTACACTCCAGCACACCAATTTCACAATGAAAAAGCTACAAACTCCACCCAATTGAAATTTCAACAACCAAACGACACGAATTACAACTCTTATGCAGGCCAAAATAAAATCAACCAACCCGATGATCAAATGAACTCCAAACCATATAAAATCCAAAAAGGGCAATCTGAAAATGGATGCATACCTTCAGTGTTTGCACAAAGGATTCGAAATTAGAGACAGAGAAACAAATATGGAGGCCTCTGGGAAGATGGTTGGGCGAGGCTTGAACAATTTTGAAGCTTGAACTCTTGAAGAGCCTCTTTGTTGGAACCGTGATGGTTGGACTGAAAGAGAAATCCAGCGAAAGAGAGGGAAAGAAATAGATCGATGATCGATGATGAGAGACGGAGACAAAAAAAATTACATATTGATCGATGATGAGAAACAAAAGTCGTAGTAAATGGCGGTGGAACAACGAAGAAAAAACAACGAGACGGAAAAGAAAGAGATACATGAGGGGCAAAATTCTCAATTCGCATGATCGGCTCGGCTGGAGCCGTATTCTCAACTGTGAACCTCCTCGACCCTCCTGATTCTTTGAGGGGTAAAATGTCAATTCGCGTGATCGGGTTGGCTGGAGCCGTATTCTAAACGGCTTATGAACGGTATATATATTTTGGCAGGGGCAAAATAGTCATTAATGCGAAAATTTGGCAAGGACAAAATTGTCCGTGCACTGTTCATAGGGAGTCTCCCGAGAAACCCTCCTTTAGTATAGTATAATTTCTTGTTGGAAATTGACTTCCCCGAAACCGACGTTTGTCCTGTCCTCCAACGTGGTGACTAAAATTCTCCTACGAGCTCAATAATGCATTCTAACACTTGTGAATGACTTAAATTTCTTTATTTACTCAAACAAACAAACAAATTAATAATTGAGACACACATTTTCTGATGAATATGTCATCGATTATGGTATCCCTTTAATTTTTTTTAATTTTCTTTCCCTTTTATTTTTTATCGAAATAGGGAACTGATTACCTTTGCTAGTCATCGAAAATTGGGTTGCTGGTTTCCATAGGTTCATAAAATTTTGTTTCGAACCAGATCTAAGAGGCCTAAAAAATTTTCAAATATGTGTGCTATGCAAGAATAAATAAATATATTTCCCAAAAATAAAAATCATATCATATTTGTTGCGCATCATAACAATTTATTGGTGTGTATTTAGGTCTTCTCATTTGCATCATTCACCTCCTTTATGGCTTTATCCTTGTATATCGGAACAATTTATAGGTGTGTGTTTATTTTTGTCATTTGTGTCAGATATATTGTTGGTATCTGGGAATGTTGTGTTTACAGTTAACCATTTGTTTTGTCTTTAATTCTTTATGTATTTATATTAATTTTCTGTACAGATCTAATGAAGAATCAGGAAATGATAATACTTTTCAGTCCAAAATGCCAATAGACGTAAGCATTTGGTTAACAGCTGACATCACATTAATTTACGTCACTTTGGTTCATAGTGCTAAATTTCCAGTTTCATATATGTCTCATGTTTTTCTTTGCCTCTTTGGTCTAAATATTGATGGGTGTGAGTTTAATGTCTTGTCGCCTATGCCCTATTTAATTATAATCGGCCCCCTTCTTCACCTTAAGCTTCAAGTCAATACTATTTTAAATATGTTCCCATGCAGTATAGACAAGTCTACCGTTTCACATTAGAAACCCTCTACAACATTTATTGGAGGAATTAATTACAACATCTAATATTTTGTCTCATTGTTAGACAATAATGCTCCAAGATTTCATCATCTTTTTTTTTTTGGCTAATAAGATTTCATCATCTTATACCGCAATACTTTCTATCACAATTTTGTACTGCATAAAAATTTCAAAGAAGCTCCAAAACCGTGGCTAAGAAGCACCGTGATCAAAGGAAAAGGCGCGAGGGCGGCGTCATCTAGGTTGTGTGGTGTGGTGAGACTCAGGAGAGCAGTGAGGGGGTTGGTGATGAGGTGGCGGCGGTGTAGATTTGTGGGATTTTAGGTTATTTTAGGTTATATTTATTTATTTTATTATTTTAAATAATTTTAAATAATTTTAAATTTAATTGACAAATTTATCCTTGCACATGAATTTTATTGATGAAATTCTGGCCCTAAAAAGTTTTTGGACAAACATTTTAAAACCATAAAATTAATTTTGTGCATAACCCCAAACCAGAAAGACTATAATTTTCACCCTTATTTTCAGTCAACGATCGATGCTACACGTTTCAGTGGGGTGAATTCTATATATCTAACATATTTTGGTTAATAAAAAAAAATGATAACAAATTTTATGTGGAACCCGAGCAAATAGCTCCCATGCTACATTATATATGGCCATTAATTGTTGCTAGCTTAGCTTGCTATAGATAAACACTAAAATCACTTTCATCTAAGTCTGAAGAAGCCACTCTCATTCATCAATACAGTAAAACCTCTTTAAATTAATAGCCTTGGGACCATCTAAATTCTATTAATTTAACGAGATATCAATTTATCGATAAATTAATAATTATTAATATACAAAGATATTTTTAGTTTTTTGCTTAACAGTAAACATGTTATATTTATTCACTTATTAAGTCAATGAATTCGATTGATCACATCATATGACAAGTTAAAATTCAAAGTACTATAAGATTCAAAGTACTACAGAGAAGATAAATATTTTGGATGCAAACATTTATCTTCTACAAAGGTTTTGAGCGTATATGAGATCATTGACAACATGGCAGAACATTCTAAAGGTGAAACTGAAGCTGATGATGATACACAACCTTTGGTACCGGTGCCACGCAAAGAAGCACTCAAAGCATCAACGACACTCTAAAACTTCTTGTTGCAATATAAGAAAGCAACCCCAAAACTTTTGGGCGCATTGCGAACAATTAAAGATGAGATTCAATTATATTTGAAGTTTAAAAAAAAAGGGTAAATGTTACAAATGGTCCTTGTGGTTTGAGGTGATGTTCAACATTAACCTTGAGGTTTCAAAATGTTTAATATCACCCTTGTGGTTTGCAATAATGATCAATATTGGTCCAAAATATTATTTATAGCAAACTTTTCATCAATTAAAATAGTGTCGAAAATTAAATTAAATAAAAAACACTTGAAAAAAGTTTGTTTTCTAATTAAAATGATAAATTTATCCTTATGAATCAGCTACACATGAATTTTAATTGTTGGATTTTTTGCCGAAATTAGTATATGGACTAATATTGATTAATTTTGCAAACCACAAGGGTTACATTAAACATTTTGAAACCACAAGGTTAATGTTGAACATCACCACAAACCACAGGGACCATTTATAACTTTTACCCTAAAAAAAACTACTATTTATTCATATTTTGAGAAACCTTCATAATTTATTTATTATGTACTTTTTATCCAATTATTAATTTATAAAATATTTTGGGACCTATAGTATACAAAAAAAAATATTTAAAATGTATTATCTTATAGTTTTATCGAGATTATTAATTTAGCATGTTGGTCCCGAGTTGGGACCAAACAATTTTATTATTTAAAAGAGAATATTAATTTATCGAGTATTAATTTAAAAAAGTTATATTGTACTTATTCTATTCATGTCACGACCGATATGTTTCTATCATTAATTATTCTGAATTTATATTATAGGTATCTATAGCTCTCATTAGTCATTAATAATATGAACATGCAATATGCTTCATTCGCATTTATATTATTGATGAGAGTAGACTAACAAATTACGTAATGCTTCTTATAGCGGTCATTCACTAATTCTAACGAATTTTTCATATAATTGAATTCGCTGGCCGGCCTCACCTAGCTACTTACATGGTTTTGCATCTTCTGTGCCCTAAAATAGCTAATTGTAGTTAGAAACCAAACAGTTAATATTGATGGACCGTTAAGATCGATCTTCTTCATTTCTGTTTTTTTTTTTTTCAAAGAAAGGATTTTAGCTCTGTCCCTTTGCCAAACTTGAACCTTTGCCTGTCTATTTTAGAGTAGTGAGTATATTGTTCCTCCTAAACGGTGAAAAAATTAAATTCTTCAAATTAAAAAAAAAAAAATTGGTGCAAATGGAATAATGGTTTTGCATCCGGCCAGTAGCTAGGGTATGAATTAATGAGTAATTAAACAAAACCGAGTACCTAATGCAAACTTAAGATTCATAAGAAGGCTATATCCAAATCGTTTGATTTTTTGCAAAGATGGTCTATAAAGAATAATTTAAAATTTGAACAACTGATTATGAAAATATAAGGTGAAAATACTGTAATTACAATGAGGGTGAATATACAGGTTTCCCCAATAATTATCCAACTTTTTGATTAATTCAGTTCTCTTTCTTCCTAATTAATTGCAAACTCTTAATATTAACATATAATGATCAAATAAGAAATTTAATTAAGATTGGGTTTTAGAGAAGAGGCAGTTGTGATTGTGCAAATTTAAGATTCAATTTTGAAATTATGGTAATTGATTTCGTTATATGGCATGTAATATCCAACTTCATACCTAAAACATAGGTCCTCTACTTAAGAAGAGCACAAGGTGAATGATTGAGGAAGAGAGCGTGATATTGAGGTTCTAGAGGTAGGAGAAAGAAAGTATTCTAATATGGAAATGAAAAGAGTTGATATATAAATATATCTATAATGTAAAGCCAAGTCAAAAGGTTTGGTGTCATAGGCTTCATTAATTTTTTGAATTTCACAAATAATTTCACAAATATCCGTCAAAATAAAAAAAAAATCCTCATAATAATCATTTAAAAGGATTATTTATGTAAAAAAAAAAACATAAATATTAAAAAAAAAGGAACAAGTGAGTGAATGGAAACTTTCACATTTTTTCTCTCGTTAAAAAATAACATGTGCATCGCACGGATAAGAGGTTGTCAATTATAACTGATTTTTTTGACATTTATACCTTTTTATATTAAAAACATATTAGAAACGTACAGTTTATTCAATAAGGGCAATAAAGTCAAATTATAAATGAAAGAAAAAAAAAATCATTTTCATCCCATGTTTCAGGAACGATAACCACCTCTACCACTCTCTTTAACTTCACACACATAGTGTGCGAGACCCATCTAGTATATTTATTATTATTATATTAATATATTTAGAAAAAAGTGTAGTTTTTTTTCAAAAAAAAAATTAATATAAAAATTAACCATGGGTTAATATTAATTAAAATTTTGATAGGTATCAAATTTCTAAGAGGATGTGATGCTCACAGTTCATAGTTGAATCAAGGAGTGTGAGCAAAAATCAGTCGAATTATTCCCCCCAAATCCATTATTTGACACCTATTTATCTTCACCTAGAGATGGCCTCAACTTATCATTAATTGTGTCACCGGTCATTGGTGTTCATCGCCGGCTAAGATATCAAATACATTGCAAACACTTTCTCTATGCGAAATGAGCAAACTTGGCAGAATAAGCTTCTGTTAATTGTTCCAAGTATTTTTAATTTGGACTGTTTTGGGTCAGGTTGTCCTAGGAGCTCTTGTATTTAGTTGTTATATTTAAACATGTCAATGGACTGGATTTTGATATGAATCCGTCGTTAATGAACCAGTTTGAATTTAATAGTTAAATCCATTAATCCGTTAACGATATGGCATAGATCCGTTAATCCATTAGCTTAACAGATCAAATATGGATTTATATTAATCTGATATGTCTTTATAATAATAAAATACTATAGTTATCTATATATAGCAAGGCATTCTAACGGTCCGGAATGACTTCAATAAATGTTTTACTTAAATTTATTCAAAAAATATCTGTTGTAAAACGACTCTGACCAATTAACTTATTATTATCATTTTTTTTTCTTTTCCAACGACAAAGTAATTGGAAAATGTACCCATTTTCTTTTCCATTCCTTATTAATTTCTAACAACATAGGAAACTAATTAACTTCGCTACTCATCAGAAAACACATTATTGGTTTCCATCGATTCATAAATCTCATTTCGAATCTGGTCCAAGAGTCTCAAAGAATTTTCAATTTTGGTGTGTTATAGTAATGGATTTTTTGTTGGAAATTGACTTGCTTGAAACTGACATTGGTCCGGGCTCGCAATGTGGTAACTACAGTTTCCCTAATAATGCATTCTGACACTCGTGAAGGACTTCAATTTGTCTATTTACTCAAACAAACAAAAAACAGAACAATTGGGACACACATTTTCTAACGAATATGTCATCGATTATGGTATCCCATTAATTATTTTTATTTTCTTGTTCTTTTTATTTTCTATAGGAATAGGAAACTGGTTACTTTTGCTGATAATTGGACATGGCGTTGTTGGTTTCCATAGGTTCATAAAATTTTATTTCGAGCCCGATCTAAGAGGCACAAAATATTTCCAAATATGTGTGCTATGCAAGAATAAATAAATATATTTTCCAAATATAAAAATCATATCATATTTGTTGCGCATCATAACAATTTATTGGTGTGTATTTAGGTTTCCTCATTTCCAGCAATTCACCTCCTTTATGGCTTTATCCTTGCGTATTGGAACAATTTATTGGTGTGTGTGTATTTTCCTCATTTTCGTCTGATATATTGTTGGTATTTGGGAATAAGCTTACAGTTAACCATTTGTTTAGTCTTTATATATTTATTTTATTTCTCAATACAAATCCATGAATCCAGAAATGGTTATACTTTTCAGTCCAAAATGGCAAGAGATGTCATCGTTAGGTTAAGAGCTGACACCACATTAATTTACGTCACTTTGGTTGATAGTAATCGCATTACAATGCTAGTATGCTACGATGGAAAAAAAATCTATATTTCCAGTTTCATGTCTCACGTTTTTCTTTGGTCCAAGTCTTTAAGCTTCAAGTCCATACTTTTTTAAATATATTCCCATGTAGTGAAGACTCTAGACAAGTTAAGATAGACAAAGTCGATTTACCGTTTCCCATTAGACAAACCGCCACATATGGCCATTATTGCTGGCTTAGCTTGCAATAGACAAACACTTCAATCAATTTCATCGTTCTAAGCCCGAAGAAGCCTCTCTCTCTCTCTCTCTCCTTCATCAATACTTATTCAATTCACGTTACTATTCAGAACCGATATGTTTCCACCATTCATTGTGTATGTCGAACTTGTAGGTATCTATAGCTCTCATCAATAATACTAGAAAATCTTCACACACCTGATAAGTGTACGTGAGAGTAGATTGTTATCTATTGGGTTGTGCTCTAGA
Organism: Rubus idaeus; assembly: GCA_030142095.1. Lineage (NCBI taxonomy): Eukaryota > Viridiplantae > Streptophyta > Magnoliopsida > Rosales > Rosaceae > Rubus > Rubus idaeus. Next base: position 31,316,385 of record CM057970.1, read on the forward strand.
CAAGTTAAGATAGACAAAGTCGATTTACCATTTCCCATTAGACAAACGGCCACATATGGCCATTATTGCTGGCTTAGCTTGCAATAGACAAACACTTCAATCACTTTCATCGATCTAAGCCCGAAGAAGCCTCTCTCTCTCTCTCTCTCTCTCTCTCTCTCTCTCTCTCTCTCTCTCTCTCTCTCTCTCTCATTCAATTCACGTTACTATTCGGAACCGATATGTTTCCACCATTCATTGTGTATGTGGAACTTGTAGGTATCTATAGCTCTCATCAATAATATTGGAAAATCTTCACACACCCGATGAGTGTGAGAGTAAATTGTTATCTATGGGTTATGGGTAGTTATAAGTGTTTTTTTTTTGCTTCTATTTTTTTATGGTTCAACTTTTTTATTGGGTTTTAAAATATTTTAATATATAAAGGGTATTTATATTAAAAAAAAATGGGTATGATTGACAATCTCTTTTCTCTTAGTAAAAACTAGAAGGAAACCACACACTATGTCTGGGTATGATTTTTATTTTTATTTATTTTATGGTGTGGAAGTTGAGAGCGTGAGAGTGGGTAATATGTAGTTTTTGAATTTTTTTTATTGATTATTTGTGTTTTGACATTTTTATCCTTAATGATTAAAATAATTTATGATTATTTAATATTTAAAATGTATTAAAGTAAAAAAAATATGTTTTGGTTGACAACATGTGTTCTCTTAATATATAGTATAGATATAGATGAACATGTATATATTCTTCTTTCATATTCATGTTACTGATGAGAGCCAGAGACTAACAAATATCTGCTTCTTATACTGGCTATCCAATAATTCTAATGAATTTTTTACATAATTTAATTCGTTGGCTTTGCCTAGATGCTTATGTAGGTTTTGCATCTGTGTACCTTGTCTGACCTAGTGAGGTGGCATGCCGATAAATAGATGCTACCTCCTAGTGGCAAGATGAAACATAGATCCACCGAAATTTTCAGTTGACTGCATAGTGAGGAAGCCATGTAATTGGTTATTTATGACTCTGCTTTGGCTTGATCTTCCTGGTATGCTACCTATATTGTAAAGCAGATGAAGTTGTTAGCAATGCAGTCCTTGCTAAAAGGCGCATGGTAGAATACATGAATTTAGTAAAGACTCTTACTATTATTTTGAGAAGTTCTCAAGAGGCATGTATTATAATTTAGGGTTTAGGCACTATAACTGGCTGCCGAGACTCGAGAGACATGTGTCAAGTTAATGAGGACTTGTGTGAGATGATGTAATATCTTGAAAATTTCAATATTTATTTCTCAAAAAGGTTGTGAAATTTGTATTGAATATTTGTGAGTTGGTTATTTTTGTGTGATTTGTTGTTAAACGAAATTTATTTTGAAAATAGTAAATTTCAGAAAATCAAAAGAGTTGATTTTTTATTGATTGAGATTTGGAGTCATGATCTTAAAATGTTGATTTAAAAGATGAATGGTCAGATCATGAAAATAGATCATCGAATGTAACAAAAAATAGTGGGGTCGGACACATTAGGTCCGACCCAAGTCGGACATAAGTATTTTTCATAATAAAATAGAAAAGTTTGGGTATTGATTCTGATAAAAAAATAAGGTTTAGATACCATCCATATAATAACGTAGAGTTCATGTACCATTTGCGAATAATTAATAGTTATAGTTAAGAGGAATTATCACAAACAGTACCTAAAATACAGGTTGTTCATCATTTTAGTACTTGACATACGAAAACTATCATTTTGGTACCTAACATTTGGACCCCGACCCAATTTTAGTACCCACCGTCAATAACTCCGTCAAACCCAAGCCCATGTGACTTTTTTGCATGGGCAATTTAGTCATTCTCTTCATCTGATTTTTTTTTCGAACTAATTTCTCTCTCTCTCTCTTCAACCAAATCCAGAATTTTTTTTCCTTCCCCTCTCTCTATCTCTCTCAAACTCATCTCCATCTTCCTCTCTCTTCAACCAAACCCATAAATTTTTTTCCTCCCCCCCCCCCCCCTCTCTCTCAAACTCATCTCATCTTCTTCTATTTTCAACCAAATCTGGAAATTTTTTTTTTCTTTCCCTCACTCTCTCAAACTCATCTCCATCTTCCTCTCTTTACAATCAAAACATTAAATTTGTTCTCTCTCTCTCTCTCTCTCTCTCTCTCTCTCTCTCTCTCTCTCTTCAATAAAAAAAAAACAAGAAAATTACAAAAATGCCTATGAAAAAAAGTCAAAATGGCATGGCTTAAACGGTGTTATAGACTATGGGTACCAAAGTTGGGTCGGGGATGAAATGTCAGGTACCAAAGTTATAGTTTTCGTATGTTAGGTACCAAAGTGATGAACAGCCTGTATTTCAGGTACTGTTTATGATAAAAGCTCTATAGTTAATAATATAAAATTATTATCTACATTAACTACCCACTACACTACCTAATACCCACTAATTATTAAAAAAAAATTACTCTAAAAAAAATTCATTTTAATTAACTGCTCATACCCACACTCTGAAGAAGAGGAAAAAGAAGAAGGGGAAGAGGAAGAGGAAGAGAGAAAGAAGAATAGGGGGAACCAGAAACAAACAGAAGAAAAGAAAAAACAAAGGGAGAAGAAAAAAAAATTGAATGTTCCAACAGTGGCAAATGTTGAATTATTTGGAAAGTTAGAGGTTGGTAAATTATTTTTCAACAATTACTTTAATTGTTTGAGTTGTTTCGTTCATTTACTTTGTTTCATGTAATATTGCTCTTAACTGGACTTACCTGATGAGTTCAAGTTTCTATACTTTTAAATTTAGTCCTTAAATAATATTATCTTAGCTTCAAAACATGCAGTAAAGAACATACACAATTTATAATCAATTATTAAGAGTAAGGCTATGATATGTTAACATTTTTCATATATAAAGAAGAGATAAAGTCATTGTTTAGATAAATAAAGTTCTTATTAGAGTAAATTAAATCCTAAAAGTGATAATTGTAATAGTTTACGACTTGAGATCATATATTACCATTTCGACAACTTATGTGGTAACTACAAAAAAACCCTCATTAAGTTAAATAAGGTCCTCATTAAAGTAAACACGTTCTCATTTGAATAATTAAGTCCTAAAAGTACTAACTGTACATATCTTGAGATACATTAACATACACTAAAAATTTTTGCAATTATTAATTCCTTCAACATGGAACCTGCAACATGGCAATACATCGATCTTTTTTCTTCATGTCATCTAATGATGGTACAAGAATGATGCAAACTTATTTTCTTTCTTTCGTTATTTATTTTTTAGGCTAGGTGATAAATTAATATTTTTTTTTGTAGGCCTATGGAGTGCGGGCTCCCACATAGTTATAGATGATAAAGCCAAAGCATGATGCATACCAACTTACCACATGAGCCAGAGGCTAATAGCGTAAAAGTACATAGATAAACCTACGGGTGTAAACGAGCCGAGCCGAACCAAGTATTTTATGTTCAGATTTGGCTTGTTTTTTATCAAACTTAATTTGTTGTGTTTGAGCTTGGTTTGCAAGCTTATTTTAAATGTCGGGCTTGGTTTGACTTGGCTTGTTTCTTGACGAGCTCGAGTTTAAGCTTGATTGGAGAAACAACCTCCTTATAAACTCAGTAGGTTTATCTTAAAGTAGTTTTTGAATTTGAGTTCATTGTAAACTCAGTTTTTGAAATTTTTTTTTCTAATGCTTGAATAATGAATATATATTTGGTTAATAAAAATAATAAAAATAAAATATTTAATATTTCACTATATTAAATGAACTTGAGCAAACGAGCTAAGCTTTAACAAGCAAGCCGAAGTCAAGCTTAGTTCGAGCTGTCTCGTGACTAAATACGAGCTGCTCACGAATTTTACGAGCTGAGCATACCAAAGTTTATGCTTAGCTTGTTTTATTTATGAACTGAGTTCGAACAAACTAAAAACAAGCCGAACACGAACGAACTCGAGCTGTATCAGAACTCGAGTTGTATCGAGTTAATTTACAGCCCTAGATAAACATAAACCCCGACAACCCCCCACATGAACAATCAAGTGATCGATAAACCGCAAGAAAATGCACTACAGAACTAATTAATGACAAAAAATGATTATGAGTACGTCAGCAACATCATCATCATACCAGCAAGGCAGCAATCGAAATGTGTATATATATCTTGTTTGCAAGGGCATATTTGTTATCCCAATCCTTAGCATCTATCTATTGTATAACTTGTGTTTAGGAAGGTTGCCATGTCGAAACAATTTGAAGAGACGAAGACCGTAGAATCAACACTATATGGAGGAACTGGTGGGGGTCCTTGGGATGATGGTATCATCTTCACTGGCGTGAGAGAAATCACCATCCGTTCTGGTCAATGCATCGACTCGATTCATGTGGTGTATGACAGAGAAAATAAGCATATCAAAGCTGAAAGACATGGAGGTAACTACGGCAATGATTACCCACCGGTGAGATTCAATTCAAATTAATATAGCGCTCTTATTTCTTATTTATCTGCTATTTTTTTTCTGTCAAAAGTTTTGTGATATCTATTTAATTTAATTAAACCCTAAATCAAATAGTGGCCAAATAATACAAACCCGGCCTCATTTACAGACCAAAAACCTAATATTGGGCCAATTTTGGCCATATGAAAGCTAACAAATTACATCTTCTTATGAAATATACGTGACAAATATCTTAATATAATTATATAAATTTTTTTACTAATGGCACTGCAGATAAAGTTGGACTACCCCCGCGAGTTCATAACCAAAGTTGGTGGATACTTTGATGAGGTGGACTGGGTAGAAGGCACCCCAATTGTGCTCCGATCACTCGACTTTGAAACCAGTGTCGGAAAAAAATATGGACCATTTGGAGCTACACTAGGCAACACCAACGCCAACCCCAACGCCAGTCCCTTTACTTTCACCGTGAATCCTGGAGAGAGAATTATTGGCTTCTTTGGAAGAAGTGGCGCGTACATAGATGCAATTGGGTTTCATGTAATCGACCCAACCCGCGTCACCCACACCTCCTAGTTCAGTCACTGTGCCAGAGAGCTCTTTTCTTCAAAACATGGTATCAAATAAAAAGGAAAAGAGTCTTAAAAACTTGGCCTTGCTTTCTGTTCTTATATTATACGTACTGTTATGAGTGTTTCAACTTTCAACTCTTGAGACGTTCTCTCTTATCCTGGGTTCTTTCTAGCGCTATGTTCATCTCTACTGGTGGCGTAGCTGTTGGAAATAATAGTAATTGTAGAATCCTTGTTAATAAATAAAAGAGGGAAGTCAAGGAGGTATGTAACAATAAGTAGAGACTCTTGTCGTTCTACATTCCTTAGGGTATGTAAGTTATGAATTAGAGTTTCTTATAATTATGATATTAATAAATGTAGTTGTGAAAGAACTTCATGTAATGTCTATAAAAGTTTAAATAAAACTGAAGTTTGTATCATAAGAGAATTTTCTATTATTTCACAAGGTAGTTTGATAGTTCTCTTTGGAGTTTCCTTATTAGGAGCTATGTACAAGTCTCCGGACGGTACATCTTCAATGTTTATGCTTATATGTTTCTAGTTTTTTGTTCATCAAATGCTTCCGCAATTTCTAGCTAAGTCCTCAAGTGGTATCAGAGACGAAGACTCAATCTCCTGGGAATGAGAAATTTTAATATGTTTTTGATTGGTATTATTGTGCTTATCCAACGGTACGGTTGTTGAGGTATGTCGGTGCATGGTTGTGAAGAAAGAAAGATGAGGGAAAGAAAAATAGAGAAAAAGAAAAGAGGAAAAGAATTAAAGATGCTGGAGTAGAAACAAAATGGGCGAAGAGAAAAAAAAAAGAGTTTCAAGAGACAAGGAAAAGGAGAGAAAAAAAAAGTTTAAGAGAGTAAGAGAGTTTTGTAAGATAGATCTTCAAGCGGTATCGAGCCGAAAGTTTGATCTCGTGGGTGTGGGAAATTTTAATATATATGTTTGTGAAGAATTAAGATTGAAGAAGAAAACAAGACAATAATTAAAGAAAATGGAGAAGAAAAAAATATGAGTTTCAAGAGAGAAGGAAGAGGCCGGAGAAAAAAAAAAGTGCAAGAGGGTAAGAGAGATTTATATTACAAATTTGTTAGAGTTGTGTAATAGATTCAAGTTCGATTCCCGCTACCAACTATCTCTCATTGGTGGGTAATCTAGAAAATGTCTTTGGGCCTCTAGGGGCCGTTGGATGAGGGTGTGGTCTCCTTGGTGATAAGCCTCCGGGTCTCCATGGAGGGTGCCACCTCTTAGCAAATGTGGTGAAATTCCCCCTAGTCGGAAATCCGAAGCCTTTGGGCCTAGGTCGCATGGTTTGCCATGACCCTAGTAGTGTAAGGAAGCCTCCCTCTTTCCTAAATTTTTTGTAACCAAAAAAAAAAAAAGAAAAAAAAAGAAAAAACATAGAGATTAATTGGTAAGTTAATTTGAGTCTCTATATAGCCTTCTCTCTAGGAGCTCTGTACATGTTTGCTGTATTTTGATAAAAAAAAAAACATGTTTGCTGTACATCTCTGACAATATCTTTGTGGGAATATGTGTTATTTCACCCTATGAAGTGTATACGTAGTTACGTACGGTGTAAATTATTGTTTAAACTATTCCACTGATATCCAATATGTAATATCAGAGATTTAGGCTCGAATCTGGAGAGTGAAGGCCAGAGCAAAACAAGAAGAATAGTTGTTGCAGAAGGAATCGGTACGTGAACAAGAAGTACTGCACACACAAAAATGTTGGTAAAAAAATTTAGAAGGAGGGAGCAGAAAAGGAAGAGAAAGAAAAAAAAAACAGAAAAAGATAATAGGAAAAAAAAATAGTGAAAAAAAAAGTGTTTCTCTTCATGCCTTCAAATTTAGAATTTGGACGGTTGAACATTCCTTTTTTAAGTGATTTTTGAGTTTGTCAACTTATATGAAATAATTAACTAAAAAAGAGATAAAAGAAAAAAAAACAATCTCTATTACCTCCACTATAATCGACAAACCCAACGTTTTTCTCATAATATTATTGATGATAAGTTAGGCATATTTAAACTGGAGGAAGGGGGTAATTTTAAAAAAAAAATTGTATGCCAAACATAAATAGAATTTAGATTACCATTTTTTACCTCAATTGTCGTGAAATCATATAATATAATTTTGAAACTTATAATAATGAAGCATTAACACAAATAGAACTTAAATTACAATTTTTACATCAATTGTCGTGAAATTATATAAAATAGTTCTCAAACTTATAATAGTGAAACATTATCACAAATAGAACATAGATTACCATTTTTTATTTCAATTGTTGTAATATCATGTAAAATAATCAATGGATGTGATTGCTGCTGATGAGGCAGAGCATCACTGCATAGAGCATGGAAGAATTATAAACTGACAAAACAGGTTCAGTAATCGTGGCAAGGAGCCATATAAAACTTTGCCAGGTGATCTTTTTGTTTTATGTTAAATAGCTATAAATTCAATGAATCCACATAGAGCAAAAGAGATTGAGCATAATCACCAGGTATTTTGACATCAACAGACAGAAAAGAATTGAACATCGAATAGAACAATATAAAAGACAAAAGAATTATAAACCAAAAAAAAGAAGAAACGGTTCATTTATTAATCTACATCCCCAAAATTATAAATTTTATAAGGGTAAAAACCCAAAATAGTACCCAAACTATGGATAAATGTATTTTTTGGTACCTACAAATTTTTTACCCAAAATGGTACCTGAACTATTGTACAATTACCCAAAATGGTACATCCGTAGTTAAGTCAGGTACCATTTTGGGTAATGGCCAATAGTTCAGGTACCATTTTGGGTAATGACTCAATAGTTCAGGTACCATTTTGGTTAATTATCAATAGTTCAAGTACCATTTTGGGTTACGGAGGTACCATTTTAGGTAAATGTACAATAGTTCAGGTACCATTTTGGGTAAAAAAAATTTGTAGGTACCAAAAAGGGTTTTTCGCAATAGTTTGGGTACTATATTGGGTTTTTACCCATTTTATAAATATGCCTGAGGTTTTCGGTAACAGATACTGAAAACATCATGACATCAGTAAAGAAAAAAAGAAATAACCATCAACCGTCATCACTGCAGGAATAGTCTCATAGCCTCACTCGACGGAGGAACTAAAACAAAACTATAATTCAGCTGAAATTTCATGGAAAATCAGATCAAACTAAGGAAAAAAAGAAGAAGAATGAATCTACACTCCAGCACACCAATTTCACAATGAAAAAGCTACAAACTCCACCCAATTGAAATTTCAACAACCAAACGACACGAATTACAACTCTTATGCAGGCCAAAATAAAATCAACCAACCCGATGATCAAATGAACTCCAAACCATATAAAATCCAAAAAGGGCAATCTGAAAATGGATGCATACCTTCAGTGTTTGCACAAAGGATTCGAAATTAGAGACAGAGAAACAAATATGGAGGCCTCTGGGAAGATGGTTGGGCGAGGCTTGAACAATTTTGAAGCTTGAACTCTTGAAGAGCCTCTTTGTTGGAACCGTGATGGTTGGACTGAAAGAGAAATCCAGCGAAAGAGAGGGAAAGAAATAGATCGATGATCGATGATGAGAGACGGAGACAAAAAAAATTACATATTGATCGATGATGAGAAACAAAAGTCGTAGTAAATGGCGGTGGAACAACGAAGAAAAAACAACAGACGGAAAAGAAAGAGATACATGAGGGGCAAAATTCTCAATTCGCATGATCGGCTCGGCTGGAGCCGTATTCTCAACTGTGAACCTCCTCGACCCTCCTGATTCTTTGAGGGGTAAAATGTCAATTCGCGTGATCAGGTTGGCTGGAGCCGTATTCTAAACGGCTTATGAACGGTATATATATTTTGGCAGGGGCAAAATAGTCATTAATGCGAAAATTTGGCAAGGACAAAATTGTCCGTGCACTGTTCATAGGGAGTCTCCCGAGAAACCCTCCTTTAGTATAGTATAATTTCTTGTTGGAAATTGACTTCCCTGAAACCGACGTTTGTCCTGTCCTCCAACGTGGTGACTAAAATTCTCCTACGAGCTCAATAATGCATTCTAACACTTGTGAATGACTTAAATTTCTTTATTTACTCAAACAAACAAACAAATTAATAATTGAGACACACATTTTCTGATGAATATGTCATCGATTATGGTATCCCTTTAATTTTTTTTAATTTTCTTTCCCTTTTATTTTTTATCGAAATAGGGAACTGATTACCTTTGCTAGTCATCGAAAATTGGGTTGCTGGTTTCCATAGGTTCATAAAATTTTGTTTCGAACCAGATCTAAGAGGCCTAAAAAATTTTCAAATATGTGTGCTATGCAAGAATAAATAAATATATTTCCCAAAAATAAAAATCATATCATATTTGTTGCGCATCATAACAATTTATTGGTGTGTATTTAGGTTTTCTCATTTGCATCATTCACCTCCTTTATGGCTTTATCCTTGTATATCGGAACAATTTATAGGTGTGTGTTTATTTTTGTCATTTGTGTCAGATATATTGTTGGTATCTGGGAATGTTGTGTTTACAGTTAACCATTTGTTTTGTCTTTAATTCTTTATGTATTTATATTAATTTTCTGTACAGATCTAATGAAGAATCAGGAAATGATAATACTTTTCAGTCCAAAATGCCAATAGACGTAAGCATTTGGTTAACAGCTGACATCACATTAATTTACGTCACTTTGGTTCATAGTGCTAAATTTCCAGTTTCATATATGTCTCATGTTTTTCTTTGCCTCTTTGGTCTAAATATTGATGGGTGTGAGTTTAATGTCTTGTCGCCTATGCCCTATTTAATTATAATCGGCCCCCTTCTTCACCTTAAGCTTCAAGTCAATACTATTTTAAATATGTTCCCATGCAGTATAGACAAGTCTACCGTTTCACATTAGAAACCCTCTACAACATTTATTGGAGGAATTAATTACAACATCTAATATTTTGTCTCATTGTTAGACAATAATGCTCCAAGATTTCATCATCTTTTTTTTTTGGCTAATAAGATTTCATCATCTTATACCGCAATACTTTCTATCACAATTTTGTACTGCATAAAAATTTCAAAGAAGCTCCAAAACCGTGGCTAAGAAGCACCGTGATCAAAGGAAAAGGCGCGAGGGCGGCGTCATCTAGGTTGTGTGGTGTGGTGAGACTCAGGAGAGCAGTGAGGGGGTTGGTGATGAGGTGGCGGCGGTGTAGATTTGTGGGATTTTAGGTTATTTTAGGTTATATTTATTTATTTTATTATTTTAAATAATTTTAAATAATTTTAAATTTAATTGACAAATTTATCCTTGCACATGAATTTTATTGATGAAATTCTGGCCCTAAAAAGTTTTTGGACAAACATTTTAAAACCATAAAATTAATTTTGTGCATAACCCCAAACCAGAAAGACTATAATTTTCACCCTTATTTTCAGTCAACGATCGATGCTACACGTTTCAGTGGGGTGAATTCTATATATCTAACATATTTTGGTTAATAAAAAAAAATGATAACAAATTTTATGTGGAACCCGAGCAAATAGCTCCCATGCTACATTATATATGGCCATTAATTGTTGCTAGCTTAGCTTGCTATAGATAAACACTAAAATCACTTTCATCTAAGTCCGAAGAAGCCACTCTCATTCATCAATACAGTAAAACCTCTTTAAATTAATAGCCTTGGGACCATCTAAATTCTATTAATTTAACGAGATATCAATTTATCGATAAATTAATAATTATTAATATACAAAGATATTTTTAGTTTTTTGCTTAACAGTAAACATGTTATATTTATTCACTTATTAAGTCAATGAATTCGATTGATCACATCATATGACAAGTTAAAATTCAAAGTACTATAAGATTCAAAGTACTACAGAGAAGATAAATATTTTGGATGCAAACATTTATCTTCTACAAAGGTTTTGAGCGTATATGAGATCATTGACAACATGGCAGAACATTCTAAAGGTGAAACTGAAGCTGATGATGATACACAACCTTTGGTACCGGTGCCACGCAAAGAAGCACTCAAAGCATCAACGACACTCTAAAACTTCTTGTTGCAATATAAGAAAGCAACCCCAAAACTTTTGGGCGCATTGCGAACAATTAAAGATGAGATTCAATTATATTTGAAGTTTAAAAAAAAGGGTAAATGTTACAAATGGTCCTTGTGGTTTGAGGTGATGTTCAACATTAACCTTGAGGTTTCAAAATGTTTAATATCACCCTTGTGGTTTGCAATAATGATCAATATTGGTCCAAAATATTATTTATAGCAAACTTTTCATCAATTAAAATAGTGTCGAAAATTAAATTAAATAAAAAACACTTGAAAAAAGTTTGTTTTCTAATTAAAATGATAAATTTATCCTTATGAATCAGCTACACATGAATTTTAATTGTTGGATTTTTTGCCGAAATTAGTATATGGACTAATATTGATTAATTTTGCAAACCACAAGGGTTACATTAAACATTTTGAAACCACAAGGTTAATGTTGAACATCACCACAAACCACAGGGACCATTTATAACTTTTACCCTAAAAAAAACTACTATTTATTCATATTTTGAGAAACCTTCATAATTTATTTATTATGTACTTTTTATCCAATTATTAATTTATAAAATATTTTGGGACCTATAGTATACAAAAAAAAAATATTTAAAATGTATTATCTTATAGTTTTATCGAGATTATTAATTTAGCATGTTGGTCCCGAGTTGGGACCAAACAATTTTATTATTTAAAAGAGAATATTAATTTATCGAGTATTAATTTAAAAAAGTTATATTGTACTTATTCTATTCATGTCACGACCGATATGTTTCTATCATTAATTATTCTGAATTTATATTATAGGTATCTATAGCTCTCATTAGTCATTAATAATATGAACATGCAATATGCTTCATTCGCATTTATATTATTGATGAGAGTAGACTAACAAATTACGTAATGCTTCTTATAGCGGTCATTCACTAATTCTAACGAATTTTTCATATAATTGAATTCGCTGGCCGGCCTCACCTAGCTACTTACATGGTTTTGCATCTTCTGTGCCCTAAAATAGCTAATTGTAGTTAGAAACCAAACAGTTAATATTGATGGACCGTTAAGATCGATCTTCTTCATTTCTGTTTTTTTTTTTTTCAAAGAAAGGATTTTAGCTCTGTCCCTTTGCCAAACTTGAACCTTTGCCTGTCTATTTTAGAGTAGTGAGTATATTGTTCCTCCTAAACGGTGAAAAAATTAAATTCTTCAAATTAAAAAAAAAAAAATTGGTGCAAATGGAATAATGGTTTTGCATCCGGCCAGTAGCTAGGGTATGAATTAATGAGTAATTAAACAAAACCGAGTACCTAATGCAAACTTAAGATTCATAAGAAGGCTATATCCAAATCGTTTGATTTTTTGCAAAGATGGTCTATAAAGAATAATTTAAAATTTGAACAACTGATTATGAAAATATAAGGTGAAAATACTGTAATTACAATGAGGGTGAATATACAGGTTTCCCCAATAATTATCCAACTTTTTGATTAATTCAGTTCTCTTTCTTCCTAATTAATTGCAAACTCTTAATATTAACATATAATGATCAAATAAGAAATTTAATTAAGATTGGGTTTTAGAGAAGAGGCAGTTGTGATTGTGCAAATTTAAGATTCAATTTTGAAATTATGGTAATTGATTTCGTTATATGGCATGTAATATCCAACTTCATACCTAAAACATAGGTCCTCTACTTAAGAAGAGCACAAGGTGAATGATTGAGGAAGAGAGCGTGATATTGAGGTTCTAGAGGTAGGAGAAAGAAAGTATTCTAATATGGAAATGAAAAGAGTTGATATATAAATATATCTATAATGTAAAGCCAAGTCAAAAGGTTTGGTGTCATAGGCTTCATTAATTTTTTGAATTTCACAAATAATTTCACAAATATCCGTCAAAATAAAAAAAAAATCCTCATAATAATCATTTAAAAGGATTATTTATGTAAAAAAAAAAACATAAATATTAAAAAAAAAAGGAACAAGTGAGTGAATGGAAACTTTCACATTTTTTCTCTCGTTAAAAAATAACATGTGCATCGCACGGATAAGAGGTTGTCAATTATAACTGATTTTTTTGACATTTATACCTTTTTATATTAAAAACATATTAGAAACGTACAGTTTATTCAATAAGGGCAATAAAGTCAAATTATAAATGAAAGAAAAAAAAAATCATTTTCATCCCATGTTTCAGGAACGATAACCACCTCTACCACTCTCTTTAACTTCACACACATAGTGTGCGAGACCCATCTAGTATATTTATTATTATTATATTAATATATTTAGAAAAAAGTGTAGTTTTTTTTCAAAAAAAAATTAATATAAAAATTAACCATGGGTTAATATTAATTAAAATTTTGATAGGTATCAAATTTCTAAGAGGATGTGATGCTCACAGTTCATAGTTGAATCAAGGAGTGTGAGCAAAAATCAGTCGAATTATTCCCCCCAAATCCATTATTTGACACCTATTTATCTTCACCTAGAGATGGCCTCAACTTATCATTAATTGTGTCACCGGTCATTGGTGTTCATCGCCGGCTAAGATATCAAATACATTGCAAACACTTTCTCTATGCGAAATGAGCAAACTTGGCAGAATAAGCTTCTGTTAATTGTTCCAAGTATTTTTAATTTGGACTGTTTTGGGTCAGGTTGTCCTAGGAGCTCTTGTATTTAGTTGTTATATTTAAACATGTCAATGGACTGGATTTTGATATGAATCCGTCGTTAATGAACCAGTTTGAATTTAATAGTTAAATCCATTAATCCGTTAACGATATGGCATAGATCCGTTAATCCATTAGCTTAACAGATCAAATATGGATTTATATTAATCTGATATGTCTTTATAATAATAAAATACTATAGTTATCTATATATAGCAAGGCATTCTAACGGTCCGGAATGACTTCAATAAATGTTTTACTTAAATTTATTCAAAAAATATCTGTTGTAAAACGACTCTGACCAATTAACTTATTATTATCATTTTTTTTTCTTTTCCAACGACAAAGTAATTGGAAAATGTACCCATTTTCTTTTCCATTCCTTATTAATTTCTAACAACATAGGAAACTAATTAACTTCGCTACTCATCAGAAAACACATTATTGGTTTCCATCGATTCATAAATCTCATTTCGAATCTGGTCCAAGAGTCTCAAAGAATTTTCAATTTTGGTGTGTTATAGTAATGGATTTTTTGTTGGAAATTGACTTGCTTGAAACTGACATTGGTCCGGGCTCGCAATGTGGTAACTACAGTTTCCCTAATAATGCATTCTGACACTCGTGAAGGACTTCAATTTGTCTATTTACTCAAACAAACAAAAAACAGAACAATTGGGACACACATTTTCTAACGAATATGTCATCGATTATGGTATCCCATTAATTATTTTTATTTTCTTGTTCTTTTTATTTTCTATAGGAATAGGAAACTGGTTACTTTTGCTGATAATTGGACATGGCGTTGTTGGTTTCCATAGGTTCATAAAATTTTATTTCGAGCCCGATCTAAGAGGCACAAAATATTTCCAAATATGTGTGCTATGCAAGAATAAATAAATATATTTTCCAAATATAAAAATCATATCATATTTGTTGCGCATCATAACAATTTATTGGTGTGTATTTAGGTTTCCTCATTTCCAGCAATTCACCTCCTTTATGGCTTTATCCTTGCGTATTGGAACAATTTATTGGTGTGTGTGTATTTTCCTCATTTTCGTCTGATATATTGTTGGTATTTGGGAATAAGCTTACAGTTAACCATTTGTTTAGTCTTTATATATTTATTTTATTTCTCAATACAAATCCATGAATCCAGAAATGGTTATACTTTTCAGTCCAAAATGGCAAGAGATGTCATCGTTAGGTTAAGAGCTGACACCACATTAATTTACGTCACTTTGGTTGATAGTAATCGCATTACAATTATGCTACGATGGAAAAAAAATCTATATTTCCAGTTTCATGTCTCACGTTTTTCTTTGGTCCAAGTCTTTAAGCTTCAAGTCCATACTTTTTTAAATATATTCCCATGTAGTGAAGACTCTAGACAAGTTAAGATAGACAAAGTCGATTTACCGTTTCCCATTAGACAAACCGCCACATATGGCCATTATTGCTGGCTTAGCTTGCAATAGACAAACACTTCAATCAATTTCATCGTTCTAAGCCCGAAGAAGCCTCTCTCTCTCTCTCTCTCCTTCATCAATACTTATTCAATTCACGTTACTATTCAGAACCGATATGTTTCCACCATTCATTGTGTATGTCGAACTTGTAGGTATCTATAGCTCTCATCAATAATACTAGAAAATCTTCACACACCTGATAAGTGTACGTGAGAGTAGATTGTTATCTATTGGGTTGTGCTCTAGACAAGTTAAGATAGACAAAGTCGATTTACCATTTCCCATTAGACAAACGGCCACATATGGCCATTATTGCTGGCTTAGCTTGCAATAGACAAACACTTCAATCACTTTCATCGATCTAAGCCCGAAGAAGCCTCTCTCTCTCTCTCTCTCTCTCTCTCTCTCTCTCTCTCTCTCTCTCTCTCTCTCTCTCTCTCATTCAATTCACGTTACTATTCGGAACCGATATGTTTCCACCATTCATTGTGTATGTGGAACTTGTAGGTATCTATAGCTCTCATCAATAATATTGGAAAATCTTCACACACCCGATGAGTGTGAGAGTAAATTGTTATCTATGGGTTATGGGTAGTTATAAGTGTTTTTTTTTTGCTTCTATTTTTTTATGGTTCAACTTTTTTATTGGGTTTTAAAATATTTTAATATATAAAGGGTATTTATATTAAAAAAAAATGGGTATGATTGACAATCTCTTTTCTCTTAGTAAAAACTAGAAGGAAACCACACACTATGTCTGGGTATGATTTTTATTTTTATTTATTTTATGGTGTGGAAGTTGAGAGCGTGAGAGTGGGTAATATGTAGTTTTTGAATTTTTTTTATTGATTATTTGTGTTTTGACATTTTTATCCTTAATGATTAAAATAATTTATGATTATTTAATATTTAAAATGTATTAAAGTAAAAAAAATATGTTTTGGTTGACAACATGTGTTCTCTTAATATATAGTATAGATATAGATGAACATGTATATATTCTTCTTTCATATTCATGTTACTGATGAGAGCCAGAGACTAACAAATATCTGCTTCTTATACTGGCTATCCAATAATTCTAATGAATTTTTTACATAATTTAATTCGTTGGCTTTGCCTAGATGCTTATGTAGGTTTTGCATCTGTGTACCTTGTCTGACCTAGTGAGGTGGCATGCCGATAAATAGATGCTACCTCCTAGTGGCAAGATGAAACATAGATCCACCGAAATTTTCAGTTGACTGCATAGTGAGGAAGCCATGTAATTGGTTATTTATGACTCTGCTTTGGCTTGATCTTCCTGGTATGCTACCTATATTGTAAAGCAGATGAAGTTGTTAGCAATGCAGTCCTTGCTAAAAGGCGCATGGTAGAATACATGAATTTAGTAAAGACTCTTACTATTATTTTGAGAAGTTCTCAAGAGGCATGTATTATAATTTAGGGTTTAGGCACTATAACTGGCTGCTGAGACTCTGAGAGACATGTGTCAAGTTAATGAGGACTTGTGTGAGATGATGTAATATCTTGAAAATTTCAATATTTATTTCTCAAAAAGGTTGTGAAATTTGTATTGAATATTTGTGAGTTGGTTATTTTTGTGTGATTTGTTGTTAAACGAAATTTATTTTGAAAATAGTAAATTTCAGAAAATCAAAAGAGTTGATTTTTTATTGATTGAGATTTGGAGTCATGATCTTAAAATGTTGATTTAAAAGATGAATGGTCAGATCATGAAAATAGATCATCGAATGTAACAAAAAATAGTGGGGTCGGACACATTAGGTCCGACCCAAGTCGGACATAAGTATTTTTCATAATAAAATAGAAAAGTTTGGGTATTGATTCTGATAAAAAAATAAGGTTTAGATACCATCCATATAATAACGTAGAGTTCATGTACCATTTGCGAATAATTAATAGTTATAGTTAAGAGGAATTATCACAAACAGTACCTAAAATACAGGTTGTTCATCATTTTAGTACTTGACATACGAAAACTATCATTTTGGTACCTAACATTTGGACCCCGACCCAATTTTAGTACCCACCGTCAATAACTCCGTCAAACCCAAGCCCATGTGACTTTTTTGCATGGGCAATTTAGTCATTCTCTTCATCTGATTTTTTTTTTCGAACTAATTTCTCTCTCTCTCTCTTCAACCAAATCCAGAATTTTTTTTCCTTCCCCTCTCTCTATCTCTCTCAAACTCATCTCCATCTTCCTCTCTCTTCAACCAAACCCATAAATTTTTTTCCTCCCCCCCCCCCCCTCTCTCTCAAACTCATCTCATCTTCTTCTATTTTCAACCAAATCTGGAAATTTTTTTTTCTTTCCCTCACTCTCTCAAACTCATCTCCATCTTCCTCTCTTTACAATCAAAACATTAAATTTGTTCTCTCTCTCTCTCTCTCTCTCTCTCTCTCTCTCTCTCTTCAATAAAAAAAAACAAGAAAATTACAAAAATGCCTATGAAAAAAAGTCAAAATGGCATGGCTTAAACGGTGTTATAGACTATGGGTACCAAAGTTGGGTCGGGGATGAAATGTCAGGTACCAAAGTTATAGTTTTCGTATGTTAGGTACCAAAGTGATGAACAGCCTGTATTTCAGGTACTGTTTATGATAAAAGCTCTATAGTTAATAATATAAAATTATTATCTACATTAACTACCCACTACACTACCTAATACCCACTAATTATTAAAAAAAAATTACTCTAAAAAAAATTCATTTTAATTAACTGCTCATACCCACACTCTGAAGAAGAGGAAAAAGAAGAAGGGGAAGAGGAAGAGGAAGAGAGAAAGAAGAATAGGGGGGAACCAGAAACAAACAGAAGAAAAGAAAAAACAAAGGGAGAAGAAAAAAAAAATTGAATGTTCCAACAGTGGCAAATGTTGAATTATTTGGAAAGTTAGAGGTTGGTAAATTATTTTTCAACAATTACTTTAATTGTTTGAGTTGTTTCGTTCATTTACTTTGTTTCATGTAATATTGCTCTTAACTGGACTTACCTGATGAGTTCAAGTTTCTATACTTTTAAATTTAGTCCTTAAATAATATTATCTTAGCTTCAAAACATGCAGTAAAGAACATACACAATTTATAATCAATTATTAAGAGTAAGGCTATGATATGTTAACATTTTTCATATATAAAGAAGAGATAAAGTCATTGTTTAGATAAATAAAGTTCTTATTAGAGTAAATTAAATCCTAAAAGTGATAATTGTAATAGTTTACGACTTGAGATCATATATTACCATTTCGACAACTTATGTGGTAACTACAAAAAAAACCCTCATTAAGTTAAATAAGGTCCTCATTAAAGTAAACACGTTCTCATTTGAATAATTAAGTCCTAAAAGTACTAACTGTACATATCTTGAGATACATTAACATACACTAAAAATTTTTGCAATTATTAATTCCTTCAACATGGAACCTGCAACATGGCAATACATCGATCTTTTTTCTTCATGTCATCTAATGATGGTACAAGAATGATGCAAACTTATTTTCTTTCTTTCGTTATTTATTTTTTAGGCTAGGTGATAAATTAATATTTTTTTTTGTAGGCCTATGGAGTGCGGGCTCCCACATAGTTATAGATGATAAAGCCAAAGCATGATGCATACCAACTTACCACATGAGCCAGAGGCTAATAGCGTAAAAGTACATAGATAAACCTACGGGTGTAAACGAGCCGAGCCGAACCAAGTATTTTATGTTCAGATTTGGCTTGTTTTTTATCAAACTTAATTTGTTGTGTTTGAGCTTGGTTTGCAAGCTTATTTTAAATGTCGGGCTTGGTTTGACTTGGCTTGTTTCTTGACGAGCTCGAGTTTAAGCTTGATTGGAGAAACAACCTCCTTATAAACTCAGTAGGTTTATCTTAAAGTAGTTTTTGAATTTGAGTTCATTGTAAACTCAGTTTTTGAAATTTTTTTTTCTAATGCTTGAATAATGAATATATATTTGGTTAATAAAAATAATAAAAATAAAATATTTAATATTTCACTATATTAAATGAACTTGAGCAAACGAGCTAAGCTTTAACAAGCAAGCCGAAGTCAAGCTTAGTTCGAGCTGTCTCGTGACTAAATACGAGCTGCTCACGAATTTTACGAGCTGAGCATACCAAAGTTTATGCTTAGCTTGTTTTATTTATGAACTGAGTTCGAACAAACTAAAAACAAGCCGAACACGAACGAACTCGAGCTGTATCAGAACTCGAGTTGTATCGAGTTAATTTACAGCCCTAGATAAACATAAACCCCGACAACCCCCCACATGAACAATCAAGTGATCGATAAACCGCAAGAAAATGCACTACAGAACTAATTAATGACAAAAAATGATTATGAGTACGTCAGCAACATCATCATCATACCAGCAAGGCAGCAATCGAAATGTGTATATATATCTTGTTTGCAAGGGCATATTTGTTATCCCAATCCTTAGCATCTATCTATTGTATAACTTGTGTTTAGGAAGGTTGCCATGTCGAAACAATTTGAAGAGACGAAGACCGTAGAATCAACACTATATGGAGGAACTGGTGGGGGTCCTTGGGATGATGGTATCATCTTCACTGGCGTGAGAGAAATCACCATCCGTTCTGGTCAATGCATCGACTCGATTCATGTGGTGTATGACAGAGAAAATAAGCATATCAAAGCTGAAAGACATGGAGGTAACTACGGCAATGATTACCCACCGGTGAGATTCAATTCAAATTAATATAGCGCTCTTATTTCTTATTTATCTGCTATTTTTTTTCTGTCAAAAGTTTTGTGATATCTATTTAATTTAATTAAACCCTAAATCAAATAGTGGCCAAATAATACAAACCCGGCCTCATTTACAGACCAAAAACCTAATATTGGGCCAATTTTGGCCATATGAAAGCTAACAAATTACATCTTCTTATGAAATATACGTGACAAATATCTTAATATAATTATATAAATTTTTTTACTAATGGCACTGCAGATAAAGTTGGACTACCCCCCGCGAGTTCATAACCAAAGTTGGTGGATACTTTGATGAGGTGGACTGGGTAGAAGGCACCCCAATTGTGCTCCGATCACTCGACTTTGAAACCAGTGTCGGAAAAAAATATGGACCATTTGGAGCTACACTAGGCAACACCAACGCCAACCCCAACGCCAGTCCCTTTACTTTCACCGTGAATCCTGGAGAGAGAATTATTGGCTTCTTTGGAAGAAGTGGCGCGTACATAGATGCAATTGGGTTTCATGTAATCGACCCAACCCGCGTCACCCACACCTCCTAGTTCAGTCACTGTGCCAGAGAGCTCTTTTCTTCAAAACATGGTATCAAATAAAAAGGAAAAGAGTCTTAAAAACTTGGCCTTGCTTTCTGTTCTTATATTATACGTACTGTTATGAGTGTTTCAACTTTCAACTCTTGAGACGTTCTCTCTTATCCTGGGTTCTTTCTAGCGCTATGTTCATCTCTACTGGTGGCGTAGCTGTTGGAAATAATAGTAATTGTAGAATCCTTGTTAATAAATAAAAGAGGGAAGTCAAGGAGGTATGTAACAATAAGTAGAGACTCTTGTCGTTCTACATTCCTTAGGGTATGTAAGTTATGAATTAGAGTTTCTTATAATTATGATATTAATAAATGTAGTTGTGAAAGAACTTCATGTAATGTCTATAAAAGTTTAAATAAAACTGAAGTTTGTATCATAAGAGAATTTTCTATTATTTCACAAGGTAGTTTGATAGTTCTCTTTGGAGTTTCCTTATTAGGAGCTATGTACAAGTCTCCGGACGGTACATCTTCAATGTTTATGCTTATATGTTTCTAGTTTTTTGTTCATCAAATGCTTCCGCAATTTCTAGCTAAGTCCTCAAGTGGTATCAGAGACGAAGACTCAATCTCCTGGGAATGAGAAATTTTAATATGTTTTTGATTGGTATTATTGTGCTTATCCAACGGTACGGTTGTTGAGGTATGTCGGTGCATGGTTGTGAAGAAAGAAAGATGAGGGAAAGAAAAATAGAGAAAAAGAAAAGAGGAAAAGAATTAAAGATGCTGGAGTAGAAACAAAATGGGCGAAGAGAAAAAAAAAGAGTTTCAAGAGACAAGGAAAAGGAGAGAAAAAAAAAGTTTAAGAGAGTAAGAGAGTTTTGTAAGATAGATCTTCAAGCGGTATCAGAGCCGAAAGTTTGATCTCGTGGGTGTGGGAAATTTTAATATATATGTTTGTGAAGAATTAAGATTGAAGAAGAAAACAAGACAATAATTAAAGAAAATGGAGAAGAAAAAAATATGAGTTTCAAGAGAGAAGGAAGAGGCCGGAGAAAAAAAAAAGTGCAAGAGGGTAAGAGAGATTTATATTACAAATTTGTTAGAGTTGTGTAATAGATTCAAGTTCGATTCCCGCTACCAACTATCTCTCATTGGTGGGTAATCTAGAAAATGTCTTTGGGCCTCTAGGGGCCGTTGGATGAGGGTGTGGTCTCCTTGGTGATAAGCCTCCGGGTCTCCATGGAGGGTGCCACCTCTTAGCAAATGTGGTGAAATTCCCCCTAGTCGGAAATCCGAAGCCTTTGGGCCTAGGTCGCATGGTTTGCCATGACCCTAGTAGTGTAAGGAAGCCTCCCTCTTTCCTAAATTTTTTGTAACCAAAAAAAAAAAAAGAAAAAAAAAGAAAAAACATAGAGATTAATTGGTAAGTTAATTTGAGTCTCTATATAGCCTTCTCTCTAGGAGCTCTGTACATGTTTGCTGTATTTTGATAAAAAAAAAAAACATGTTTGCTGTACATCTCTGACAATATCTTTGTGGGAATATGTGTTATTTCACCCTATGAAGTGTATACGTAGTTACGTACGGTGTAAATTATTGTTTAAACTATTCCACTGATATCCAATATGTAATATCAGAGATTTAGGCTCGAATCTGGAGAGTGAAGGCCAGAGCAAAACAAGAAGAATAGTTGTTGCAGAAGGAATCGGTACGTGAACAAGAAGTACTGCACACACAAAAATGTTGGTAAAAAAATTTAGAAGGAGGGAGCAGAAAAGGAAGAGAAAGAAAAAAAAAACAGAAAAAGATAATAGGAAAAAAAAATAGTGAAAAAAAAAGTGTTTCTCTTCATGCCTTCAAATTTAGAATTTGGACGGTTGAACATTCCTTTTTTAAGTGATTTTTGAGTTTGTCAACTTATATGAAATAATTAACTAAAAAAGAGATAAAAGAAAAAAAAACAATCTCTATTACCTCCACTATAATCGACAAACCCAACGTTTTTCTCATAATATTATTGATGATAAGTTAGGCATATTTAAACTGGAGGAAGGGGGTAATTTTAAAAAAAAAATTGTATGCCAAACATAAATAGAATTTAGATTACCATTTTTTACCTCAATTGTCGTGAAATCATATAATATAATTTTGAAACTTATAATAATGAAGCATTAACACAAATAGAACTTAAATTACAATTTTTACATCAATTGTCGTGAAATTATATAAAATAGTTCTCAAACTTATAATAGTGAAACATTATCACAAATAGAACATAGATTACCATTTTTTATTTCAATTGTTGTAATATCATGTAAAATAATCAATGGATGTGATTGCTGCTGATGAGGCAGAGCATCACTGCATAGAGCATGGAAGAATTATAAACTGACAAAACAGGTTCAGTAATCGTGGCAAGGAGCCATATAAAACTTTGCCAGGTGATCTTTTTGTTTTATGTTAAATAGCTATAAATTCAATGAATCCACATAGAGCAAAAGAGATTGAGCATAATCACCAGGTATTTTGACATCAACAGACAGAAAAGAATTGAACATCGAATAGAACAATATAAAAGACAAAAGAATTATAAACCAAAAAAAAGAAGAAACGGTTCATTTATTAATCTACATCCCCAAAATTATAAATTTTATAAGGGTAAAAACCCAAAATAGTACCCAAACTATGGATAAATGTATTTTTTGGTACCTACAAATTTTTTTTACCCAAAATGGTACCTGAACTATTGTACAATTACCCAAAATGGTACATCCGTAGTTAAGTCAGGTACCATTTTGGGTAATGGCCAATAGTTCAGGTACCATTTTGGGTAATGACTCAATAGTTCAGGTACCATTTTGGTTAATTATCAATAGTTCAAGTACCATTTTGGGTTACGGAGGTACCATTTTAGGTAAATGTACAATAGTTCAGGTACCATTTTGGGTAAAAAAAATTTGTAGGTACCAAAAAGGGTTTTTCGCAATAGTTTGGGTACTATATTGGGTTTTTACCCATTTTATAAATATGCCTGAGGTTTTCGGTAACGGATACTGAAAACATCATGACATCAGTAAAGAAAAAAAGAAATAACCATCAACCGTCATCACTGCAGGAATAGTCTCATAGCCTCACTCGACGGAGGAACTAAAACAAAACTATAATTCAGCTGAAATTTCATGGAAAATCAGATCAAACTAAGGAAAAAAAGAAGAAGAATGAATCTACACTCCAGCACACCAATTTCACAATGAAAAAGCTACAAACTCCACCCAATTGAAATTTCAACAACCAAACGACACGAATTACAACTCTTATGCAGGCCAAAATAAAATCAACCAACCCGATGATCAAATGAACTCCAAACCATATAAAATCCAAAAAGGGCAATCCGAAAATGGATGCATACCTTCAGTGTTTGCACAAAGGATTCGAAATTAGAGACAGAGAAACAAATATGGAGGCCTCCGGGAAGATGGTTGGGCGAGGCTTGAACAATTTTGAAGCTTGAACTCTTGAAGAGCCTCTTTGTTGGAACCGTGATGGTTGGACTGAAAGAGAAATCCAGCGAAAGAGAGGGAAAGAAATAGATCGATGATCGATGATGAGAGACGGAGACAAAAAAAATTACATATTGATCGATGATGAGAAACAAAAGTCGTAGTAAATGGCGGTGGAACAACGAAGAAAAAACAACAGACGGAAAAGAAAGAGATACATGAGGGGCAAAATTCTCAATTCGCATGATCGGCTCGGCTGGAGCCGTATTCTCAACTGTGAACCTCCTCGACCCTCCTGATTCTTTGAGGGGTAAAATGTCAATTCGCGTGATCAGGTTGGCTGGAGCCGTATTCTAAACGGCTTATGAACGGTATATATATTTTGGCAGGGGCAAAATAGTCATTAATGCGAAAATTTGGCAAGGACAAAATTGTCCGTGCACTGTTCATAGGGAGTCTCCCGAGAAACCCTCCTTTAGTATAGTATAATTTCTTGTTGGAAATTGACTTCCCTGAAACCGACGTTTGTCCTGTCCTCCAACGTGGTGACTAAAATTCTCCTACGAGCTCAATAATGCATTCTAACACTTGTGAATGACTTAAATTTCTTTATTTACTCAAACAAACAAACAAATTAATAATTGAGACACACATTTTCTGATGAATATGTCATCGATTATGGTATCCCTTTAATTTTTTTTAATTTTCTTTCCCTTTTATTTTTTATCGAAATAGGGAACTGATTACCTTTGCTAGTCATCGAAAATTGGGTTGCTGGTTTCCATAGGTTCATAAAATTTTGTTTCGAACCAGATCTAAGAGGCCTAAAAAATTTTCAAATATGTGTGCTATGCAAGAATAAATAAATATATTTCCCAAAAATAAAAATCATATCATATTTGTTGCGCATCATAACAATTTATTGGTGTGTATTTAGGTTTTCTCATTTGCATCATTCACCTCCTTTATGGCTTTATCCTTGTATATCGGAACAATTTATAGGTGTGTGTTTATTTTTGTCATTTGTGTCAGATATATTGTTGGTATCTGGGAATGTTGTGTTTACAGTTAACCATTTGTTTTGTCTTTAATTCTTTATGTATTTATATTAATTTTCTGTACAGATCTAATGAAGAATCAGGAAATGATAATACTTTTCAGTCCAAAATGCCAATAGACGTAAGCATTTGGTTAACAGCTGACATCACATTAATTTACGTCACTTTGGTTCATAGTGCTAAATTTCCAGTTTCATATATGTCTCATGTTTTTCTTTGCCTCTTTGGTCTAAATATTGATGGGTGTGAGTTTAATGTCTTGTCGCCTATGCCCTATTTAATTATAATCGGCCCCCTTCTTCACCTTAAGCTTCAAGTCAATACTATTTTAAATATGTTCCCATGCAGTATAGACAAGTCTACCGTTTCACATTAGAAACCCTCTACAACATTTATTGGAGGAATTAATTACAACATCTAATATTTTGTCTCATTGTTAGACAATAATGCTCCAAGATTTCATCATCTTTTTTTTTTTGGCTAATAAGATTTCATCATCTTATACCGCAATACTTTCTATCACAATTTTGTACTGCATAAAAATTTCAAAGAAGCTCCAAAACCGTGGCTAAGAAGCACCGTGATCAAAGGAAAAGGCGCGAGGGCGGCGTCATCTAGGTTGTGTGGTGTGGTGAGACTCAGGAGAGCAGTGAGGGGGTTGGTGATGAGGTGGCGGCGGTGTAGATTTGTGGGATTTTAGGTTATTTTAGGTTATATTTATTTATTTTATTATTTTAAATAATTTTAAATAATTTTAAATTTAATTGACAAATTTATCCTTGCACATGAATTTTATTGATGAAATTCTGGCCCTAAAAAGTTTTTGGACAAACATTTTAAAACCATAAAATTAATTTTGTGCATAACCCCAAACCAGAAAGACTATAATTTTCACCCTTATTTTCAGTCAACGATCGATGCTACACGTTTCAGTGGGGTGAATTCTATATATCTAACATATTTTGGTTAATAAAAAAAAATGATAACAAATTTTATGTGGAACCCGAGCAAATAGCTCCCATGCTACATTATATATGGCCATTAATTGTTGCTAGCTTAGCTTGCTATAGATAAACACTAAAATCACTTTCATCTAAGTCTGAAGAAGCCACTCTCATTCATCAATACAGTAAAACCTCTTTAAATTAATAGCCTTGGGACCATCTAAATTCTATTAATTTAACGAGATATCAATTTATCGATAAATTAATAATTATTAATATACAAAGATATTTTTAGTTTTTTGCTTAACAGTAAACATGTTATATTTATTCACTTATTAAGTCAATGAATTCGATTGATCACATCATATGACAAGTTAAAATTCAAAGTACTATAAGATTCAAAGTACTACAGAGAAGATAAATATTTTGGATGCAAACATTTATCTTCTACAAAGGTTTTGAGCGTATATGAGATCATTGACAACATGGCAGAACATTCTAAAGGTGAAACTGAAGCTGATGATGATACACAACCTTTGGTACCGGTGCCACGCAAAGAAGCACTCAAAGCATCAACGACACTCTAAAACTTCTTGTTGCAATATAAGAAAGCAACCCCAAAACTTTTGGGCGCATTGCGAACAATTAAAGATGAGATTCAATTATATTTGAAGTTTAAAAAAAAGGGTAAATGTTACAAATGGTCCTTGTGGTTTGAGGTGATGTTCAACATTAACCTTGAGGTTTCAAAATGTTTAATATCACCCTTGTGGTTTGCAATAATGATCAATATTGGTCCAAAATATTATTTATAGCAAACTTTTCATCAATTAAAATAGTGTCGAAAATTAAATTAAATAAAAAACACTTGAAAAAAGTTTGTTTTCTAATTAAAATGATAAATTTATCCTTATGAATCAGCTACACATGAATTTTAATTGTTGGATTTTTTGCCGAAATTAGTATATGGACTAATATTGATTAATTTTGCAAACCACAAGGGTTACATTAAACATTTTGAAACCACAAGGTTAATGTTGAACATCACCACAAACCACAGGGACCATTTATAACTTTTACCCTAAAAAAAACTACTATTTATTCATATTTTGAGAAACCTTCATAATTTATTTATTATGTACTTTTTATCCAATTATTAATTTATAAAATATTTTGGGACCTATAGTATACAAAAAAAAAATATTTAAAATGTATTATCTTATAGTTTTATCGAGATTATTAATTTAGCATGTTGGTCCCGAGTTGGGACCAAACAATTTTATTATTTAAAAGAGAATATTAATTTATCGAGTATTAATTTAAAAAAGTTATATTGTACTTATTCTATTCATGTCACGACCGATATGTTTCTATCATTAATTATTCTGAATTTATATTATAGGTATCTATAGCTCTCATTAGTCATTAATAATATGAACATGCAATATGCTTCATTCGCATTTATATTATTGATGAGAGTAGACTAACAAATTACGTAATGCTTCTTATAGCGGTCATTCACTAATTCTAACGAATTTTTCATATAATTGAATTCGCTGGCCGGCCTCACCTAGCTACTTACATGGTTTTGCATCTTCTGTGCCCTAAAATAGCTAATTGTAGTTAGAAACCAAACAGTTAATATTGATGGACCGTTAAGATCGATCTTCTTCATTTCTGTTTTTTTTTTTTCAAAGAAAGGATTTTAGCTCTGTCCCTTTGCCAAACTTGAACCTTTGCCTGTCTATTTTAGAGTAGTGAGTATATTGTTCCTCCTAAACGGTGAAAAAATTAAATTCTTCAAATTAAAAAAAAAAAAAATTGGTGCAAATGGAATAATGGTTTTGCATCCGGCCAGTAGCTAGGGTATGAATTAATGAGTAATTAAACAAAACCGAGTACCTAATGCAAACTTAAGATTCATAAGAAGGCTATATCCAAATCGTTTGATTTTTTGCAAAGATGGTCTATAAAGAATAATTTAAAATTTGAACAACTGATTATGAAAATATAAGGTGAAAATACTGTAATTACAATGAGGGTGAATATACAGGTTTCCCCAATAATTATCCAACTTTTTGATTAATTCAGTTCTCTTTCTTCCTAATTAATTGCAAACTCTTAATATTAACATATAATGATCAAATAAGAAATTTAATTAAGATTGGGTTTTAGAGAAGAGGCAGTTGTGATTGTGCAAATTTAAGATTCAATTTTGAAATTATGGTAATTGATTTCGTTATATGGCATGTAATATCCAACTTCATACCTAAAACATAGGTCCTCTACTTAAGAAGAGCACAAGGTGAATGATTGAGGAAGAGAGCGTGATATTGAGGTTCTAGAGGTAGGAGAAAGAAAGTATTCTAATATGGAAATGAAAAGAGTTGATATATAAATATATCTATAATGTAAAGCCAAGTCAAAAGGTTTGGTGTCATAGGCTTCATTAATTTTTTGAATTTCACAAATAATTTCACAAATATCCGTCAAAATAAAAAAAAAATCCTCATAATAATCATTTAAAAGGATTATTTATGTAAAAAAAAAACATAAATATTAAAAAAAAAAGGAACAAGTGAGTGAATGGAAACTTTCACATTTTTTCTCTCGTTAAAAAATAACATGTGCATCGCACGGATAAGAGGTTGTCAATTATAACTGATTTTTTTGACATTTATACCTTTTTATATTAAAAACATATTAGAAACGTACAGTTTATTCAATAAGGGCAATAAAGTCAAATTATAAATGAAAGAAAAAAAAATCATTTTCATCCCATGTTTCAGGAACGATAACCACCTCTACCACTCTCTTTAACTTCACACACATAGTGTGCGAGACCCATCTAGTATATTTATTATTATTATATTAATATATTTAGAAAAAAGTGTAGTTTTTTTTCAAAAAAAAAATTAATATAAAAATTAACCATGGGTTAATATTAATTAAAATTTTGATAGGTATCAAATTTCTAAGAGGATGTGATGCTCACAGTTCATAGTTGAATCAAGGAGTGTGAGCAAAAATCAGTCGAATTATTCCCCCCAAATCCATTATTTGACACCTATTTATCTTCACCTAGAGATGGCCTCAACTTATCATTAATTGTGTCACCGGTCATTGGTGTTCATCGCCGGCTAAGATATCAAATACATTGCAAACACTTTCTCTATGCGAAATGAGCAAACTTGGCAGAATAAGCTTCTGTTAATTGTTCCAAGTATTTTTAATTTGGACTGTTTTGGGTCAGGTTGTCCTAGGAGCTCTTGTATTTAGTTGTTATATTTAAACATGTCAATGGACTGGATTTTGATATGAATCCGTCGTTAATGAACCAGTTTGAATTTAATAGTTAAATCCATTAATCCGTTAACGATATGGCATAGATCCGTTAATCCATTAGCTTAACAGATCAAATATGGATTTATATTAATCTGATATGTCTTTATAATAATAAAATACTATAGTTATCTATATATAGCAAGGCATTCTAACGGTCCGGAATGACTTCAATAAATGTTTTACTTAAATTTATTCAAAAAATATCTGTTGTAAAACGACTCTGACCAATTAACTTATTATTATCATTTTTTTTTCTTTTCCAACGACAAAGTAATTGGAAAATGTACCCATTTTCTTTTCCATTCCTTATTAATTTCTAACAACATAGGAAACTAATTAACTTCGCTACTCATCAGAAAACACATTATTGGTTTCCATCGATTCATAAATCTCATTTCGAATCTGGTCCAAGAGTCTCAAAGAATTTTCAATTTTGGTGTGTTATAGTAATGGATTTTTTGTTGGAAATTGACTTGCTTGAAACTGACATTGGTCCGGGCTCGCAATGTGGTAACTACAGTTTCCCTAATAATGCATTCTGACACTCGTGAAGGACTTCAATTTGTCTATTTACTCAAACAAACAAAAAACAGAACAATTGGGACACACATTTTCTAACGAATATGTCATCGATTATGGTATCCCATTAATTATTTTTATTTTCTTGTTCTTTTTATTTTCTATAGGAATAGGAAACTGGTTACTTTTGCTGATAATTGGACATGGCGTTGTTGGTTTCCATAGGTTCATAAAATTTTATTTCGAGCCCGATCTAAGAGGCACAAAATATTTCCAAATATGTGTGCTATGCAAGAATAAATAAATATATTTTCCAAATATAAAAATCATATCATATTTGTTGCGCATCATAACAATTTATTGGTGTGTATTTAGGTTTCCTCATTTCCAGCAATTCACCTCCTTTATGGCTTTATCCTTGCGTATTGGAACAATTTATTGGTGTGTGTGTATTTTCCTCATTTTCGTCTGATATATTGTTGGTATTTGGGAATAAGCTTACAGTTAACCATTTGTTTAGTCTTTATATATTTATTTTATTTCTCAATACAAATCCATGAATCCAGAAATGGTTATACTTTTCAGTCCAAAATGGCAAGAGATGTCATCGTTAGGTTAAGAGCTGACACCACATTAATTTACGTCACTTTGGTTGATAGTAATCGCATTACAATGCTAGTATGCTACGATGGAAAAAAAATCTATATTTCCAGTTTCATGTCTCACGTTTTTCTTTGGTCCAAGTCTTTAAGCTTCAAGTCCATACTTTTTTAAATATATTCCCATGTAGTGAAGACTCTAGACAAGTTAAGATAGACAAAGTCGATTTACCGTTTCCCATTAGACAAACCGCCACATATGGCCATTATTGCTGGCTTAGCTTGCAATAGACAAACACTTCAATCAATTTCATCGTTCTAAGCCCGAAGAAGCCTCTCTCTCTCTCTCTCTCCTTCATCAATACTTATTCAATTCACGTTACTATTCAGAACCGATATGTTTCCACCATTCATTGTGTATGTCGAACTTGTAGGTATCTATAGCTCTCATCAATAATACTAGAAAATCTTCACACACCTGATAAGTGTACGTGAGAGTAGATTGTTATCTATTGGGTTGTGCTCTAGACAAGTTAAGATAGACAAAGTCGATTTACCATTTCCCATTAGACAAACGGCCACATATGGCCATTATTGCTGGCTTAGCTTGCAATAGACAAACACTTCAATCACTTTCATCGATCTAAGCCCGAAGAAGCCTCTCTCTCTCTCTCTCTCTCTCTCTCTCTCTCTCTCTCTCTCTCTCTCTCTCTTTCAATTCACGTTACTATTCGGAACCGATATGTTTCCACCATTCATTGTGTATGTGGAACTTGTAGGTATCTATAGCTCTCATCAATAATATTGGAAAATCTTCACACACCCGATGAGTGTGAGAGTAAATTGTTATCTATGGGTTATGGGTAGTTATAAGTGTTTTTTTTTGCTTCTATTTTTTTATGGTTCAACTTTTTTATTGGGTTTTAAAATATTTTAATATATAAAGGGTATTTATATTAAAAAAAAATGGGTATGATTGACAATCTCTTTTCTCTTAGTAAAAACTAGAAGGAAACCACACACTATGTCTGGGTATGATTTTTATTTTTATTTATTTTATGGTGTGGAAGTTGAGAGCGTGAGAGTGGGTAATATGTAGTTTTTGAATTTTTTTTATTGATTATTTGTGTTTTGACATTTTTATCCTTAATGATTAAAATAATTTATGATTATTTAATATTTAAAATGTATTAAAGTAAAAAAAATATGTTTTGGTTGACAACATGTGTTCTCTTAATATATAGTATAGATATAGATGAACATGTATATATTCTTCTTTCATATTCATGTTACTGATGAGAGCCAGAGACTAACAAATATCTGCTTCTTATACTGGCTATCCAATAATTCTAATGAATTTTTTACATAATTTAATTCGTTGGCTTTGCCTAGATGCTTATGTAGGTTTTGCATCTGTGTACCTTGTCTGACCTAGTGAGGTGGCATGCCGATAAATAGATGCTACCTCCTAGTGGCAAGATGAAACATAGATCCACCGAAATTTTCAGTTGACTGCATAGTGAGGAAGCCATGTAATTGGTTATTTATGACTCTGCTTTGGCTTGATCTTCCTGGTATGCTACCTATATTGTAAAGCAGATGAAGTTGTTAGCAATGCAGTCCTTGCTAAAAGGCGCATGGTAGAATACATGAATTTAGTAAAGACTCTTACTATTATTTTGAGAAGTTCTCAAGAGGCATGTATTATAATTTAGGGTTTAGGCACTATAACTGGCTGCTGAGACTCTTGAGAGACATGTGTCAAGTTAATGAGGACTTGTGTGAGATGATGTAATATCTTGAAAATTTCAATATTTATTTCTCAAAAAGGTTGTGAAATTTGTATTGAATATTTGTGAGTTGGTTATTTTTGTGTGATTTGTTGTTAAACGAAATTTATTTTGAAAATAGTAAATTTCAGAAAATCAAAAGAGTTGATTTTTTATTGATTGAGATTTGGAGTCATGATCTTAAAATGTTGATTTAAAAGATGAATGGTCAGATCATGAAAATAGATCATCGAATGTAACAAAAAATAGTGGGGTCGGACACATTAGGTCCGACCCAAGTCGGACATAAGTATTTTTCATAATAAAATAGAAAAGTTTGGGTATTGATTCTGATAAAAAAATAAGGTTTAGATACCATCCATATAATAACGTAGAGTTCATGTACCATTTGCGAATAATTAATAGTTATAGTTAAGAGGAATTATCACAAACAGTACCTAAAATACAGGTTGTTCATCATTTTAGTACTTGACATACGAAAACTATCATTTTGGTACCTAACATTTGGACCCCGACCCAATTTTAGTACCCACCGTCAATAACTCCGTCAAACCCAAGCCCATGTGACTTTTTTGCATGGGCAATTTAGTCATTCTCTTCATCTGATTTTTTTTTCGAACTAATTTCTCTCTCTCTCTCTTCAACCAAATCCAGAATTTTTTTTCCTTCCCCTCTCTCTATCTCTCTCAAACTCATCTCCATCTTCCTCTCTCTTCAACCAAACCCATAAATTTTTTTTCCTCCCCCCCCCCTCTCTCTCAAACTCATCTCATCTTCTTCTATTTTCAACCAAATCTGGAAAAAAAATTTCCTTTCCCTCACTCTCTCAAACTCATCTCCATCTTCCTCTCTTTACAATCAAAACATTAAATTTGTTCTCTCTCTCTCTCTCTCTCTCTCTCTCTCTCTCTCTCTCTCTCTCTCTCTCTCTCTCTCTCTCTCTCTCTCTCTCTCTCAATAAAAAAAAACAAGAAAATTACAAAAATGCCTATGAAAAAAAGTCAAAATGGCATGGCTTAAACGGTGTTATAGACTATGGGTACCAAAGTTGGGTCGGGGATGAAATGTTAGGTACCAAAGTTATAGTTTTCGTATGTTAGGTACCAAAGTGATGAACAGCCTGTATTTCAGGTACTGTTTATGATAAAAGCTCTATAGTTAATAATATAAAATTAAGGATAAAAGTTATAAATGGTCCATGTGGTTTGGGGTGATGTTCAACATTAACCTTGTGGTTTCAAAATGTTTAATGTAACCCTTGTGGTTTGCAAAATTAATCAATATTGGTCCATATGCTAATTTCGGCAAAAAATTCAACAATTAAAATTCATGTGTAGGTGATTCATAAGGATAAATTTATCATTTTAATTAGAAAACAAACTTTTTTCAAGTATTTCTTATTTTATTTAATTTTTGATACTATTTTAATTTATGAAAATTTTGCGATAAATAACATTTTGGACCAATATTGATCATTATTGCAAACCACTAGGGTGATATTGAACATTTTCAAACCCCAAGGTTAATGTTGAACATCACCTCAAACCACAAGGACCATTTGTAACATTTACCCTAAAATTAATAATATAAAAAAAATTAAAAAAAATTATTATCTACATTAACTACCCACTACACTACCTAATACCCACTAATTATTAAAAAAAAATTACTCTAAAAAAAATTCATTTTAATTAACTGCTCATACCCACACTCTGAAGAAGAAGAAAAAGAAGAAGGGGAAGAGGAAGAGGAAGAGAGAAAGAAGAATAGGGGGGAACCAGAAACAAACAGAAGAAAAGAAAAAACAAAGGGAGAAGAGAGAGGGAGAAGAAAAAAAAAATTGAATGTTCCAACAGTGGCAAATGTTGAATTATTTGGAAAGTTAGAGGTTGGTAAATTATTTTTCAACAATTACTTTAATTGTTTGAGTTGTTTCGTTCATTTACTTTGTTTCATGTAATATTGCTCTTAACTGGACTTACCTGATGAGTTCAAGTTTCTATACTTTTAAATTTAGTCCTTAAATAATATTATCTTAGCTTCAAAACACGCAATAAAGAACATACACAATTTATAATCAATTATTAAGAGTAAGGCTATGATATGTTAACATTTTTCATATATAAAGAAGAGATAAAGTCATTGTTTAGATAAATAAAGTTCTTATTAGAGTAAATTAAATCCTAAAAATGATAATTGTAATAGTTTACGACTTGAGATCATATATTACCATTTCGACAACTTATGTGGTAACTACAAAAAAACTCTCATTAAGTTAAATAAGGTCCTCATTAAAGTAAACACGTTCTCATTTGAATAATTAAATCCTAAAAGTACTAACTGTACGTATTTCGAGATACATTAACATACACTAAAAAATTTTGCAATTATTAATTCCTTCAACATGGAACCTGCAACATGGCAATACATCGATCTTTTTTCTTCATGTCATCTAATGATGGTACAAGAATGATGCAAACTTATTTTTTTTCTTTCGTTATTTATTTTTTAGGCTAGGTGATAAATTAAATATTTTTTTTGTAGGCCTATGGATTGCGGGCCCCCACATAGTTATAGATGATAAAGCCAAAGCATGATGCATACCAACTTACCACATGAGCCAGAGGCTAATAGCGTAAAAGTACATAGATAAACCTACGGGTGTAAACGAGCCGAGCCGAACCAAGTATTTCATGTTCAGATTTGGCTTGTTTTTTTATCAAACTTAATTTGTTGTGTTTGAGCTTGGTTTGCAAGCTTATTTTAAATGTCGGGCTTGGTTTGGCTTGGCTTGTTTCTTGACGAGCTCGAGTTTAAGCTTGATTGGAGAAACAACCTCCTTATAAACTCAGTAGGTTTATCTTAAAGTAGTTTTTGAATTTGAGTTCATTGTAAACTCAGTTTTTGAATTTTTTTTTTCTAATGCTTGAATAATGAATATATATTTGGTTAATAAAAATAATAAAAATAAAATATTTAATATTTCACTATATTAAATGAACTTGAGCAAACGAGCTAAGCTTTAACAAGCAAGCCGAAGTCAAGCTTAGTTCGAGCTGTCTCGTGACTAAATACGAGCTGCTCACGAATTTTACTAGCCGAGCATACCAAAGTTTATGCTTAGCTTGTTTCATTTATGAACTGAGTTCGAACAAACTAAAAACAAGCCGAACACGAACGAACTCGAGCTGTATTAGAACTCGAGCTGTATCGAGTTAATTTACAGCCCTAGATAAACATAAACCCCGACAACCTCCACATGAACAATCAAGTGATCGATCAACCGCAAGAAAATGCACTACAGAACTAATTAATGACAAAAAATAATTATGAGTACGTCAGCAACATCATCATCATACCAGCAAGGCAGCAATCGAAATGTGTATATATATCTTGTTTGCAAGGGCATATTTGTTATCCCGATCCTTAGCATCTATCTATTGTATAACTTGTGTTTAGGAAGGTTGCCATGTCGAAACAATTTGAAGAGACGAAGACCGTAGATTCAACACTATATGGAGGAACTGGTGGGGGTCCTTGGGATGATGGTATCATCTTCAATGGCGTGAGAGAAATCACCATCCGTTCTGGTCAATGCATCGACTCGATTCATGTGGTGTATGATAGAGAAAATAAGCATATCAAAGCTGAAAGACATGGAGGTAACGGCGGCAATGATTACCCACCGGTGAGGTTCAATTCAAATTAATATAGCGCTCTTATTTCTTATTTATCAGCTATTTTTTTTCTGTCAAAAGTTTGTGATATCTATTTAATTTAATTAAACCCTAAATCAAATAGTGGCCAAATAATACAACCCGGCCTCATTTACAGACCAAAAACCTAATATTGGGCCAATTTTGACCATATGAAAGCTAACAAATTACATCTTCTTATGAAATATACGTGACAAATATCTTAATATAAATATATAAATTTTTTTACTAATGGCACTGCAGATAAAGTTGGACTACCCCCGCGAGTTCATAACCAAAGTTGGTGGATACTTTGATGAGGTGGACTGGGTAGAAGGCACCCCAATTGTGCTCCGATCACTCGACTTTGAAACCAGTGTCGGAAAAAAAATATGGACCATTTGGAGCTACACTAGGCAACACCAACCCCAACCCCAACGCCAGTCCCTTTACTTTCACCGTGAATCCTGGAGAGAGAATTATTGGCTTCTTTGGAAGAAGTGGCGCGTACATAGATGCAATTGGGTTTCATGTAATCGACCCAACCCGCGTCACCCACACCTCCTAGTTCAGTCACTGTGCCAGAGAGCTCTTTTCTTCAAAACATGGTATCAAATAAAAAGGAAAAGAGTCTTAAAAACTTGGCCTTGCTTTCTGTTCTTATATTATACGTACTGTTATGAGTGTTTCAACTTTCAACTCTTGAGACGTTCTCTCTTATCCTGGGTTCTTTCTAGCGCTATGTTCATCTCTACTGGTGGCGTAGCTGTTGGAAATAATAGTAATTGTAGAATCCTTGTTAATAAATAAAAGAGGGAAGTCAAGGAGGTATGTAACAATAAGTAGAGACTCTTGTCGTTCTACATTCCTTAGGGTATGTAAGTTATGAATTAGAGTTTCTTATAATTATGATATTAATAAATGTAGTTGTGAAAGAACTTCATGTAATGTCTATAAAAGTTTAAATAAAACTGAAGTTTGTATCATAAGAGAATTTTCTATTATTTCACAAGGTAGTTTGATAGTTCTCTTTGGAGTTTCCTTATTAGGAGCTATGTACAAGTCTCCGGGCGGTACATCTTCAATGTTTATGCTTATATGTTTCTAGTTTTTTGTTCATCAAATGCTTCCGCAATTTCTAGCTAAGTCCTCAAGTGGTATCAGAGACGAAGACTCAATCTCCTGGGAATGAGAAATTTTAATATGTTTTTGATTGGTATTATTGTGCTTATCCAACGGTACGGTTGTTGAGGTATGTCGGTGCATGGTTGTGAAGAAAGAAAGATGAGGGAAAGAAAAATAGAGAAAAAGATGGAAAAGAATTAAAGATGCTGGAGTAGAAACAAAATGGGCGAAGAGAAAAAAAAAAGAGTTTCAAGAGACAAGGAAAAGGAGAGAAAAAAAAAGTTTAAGAGAGTAAGAGAGTTTTGTAAGATAGATCTTCAAGCGGTATCAGAGCCGAAAGTTTGATCTCGTGGGTGTGGGAAATTTTAATATATATGTTTGTGAAGAATTAAGATTGAAGAAGAAAACAAGACAATAATTAAAGAAAATGGAGACGAAAAAAATATGAGTTTCAAGAGAGAAGGAAGAGGCCGGAGAAAAAAAAAAGTGCAAGAGGGTAAGAGAGATTTATATTACAAATTTGTTAGAGTTGTGTAATATATTCAAGTTCGATTCCCGCTACCAACTATCTATCATTGGTGGGTAATCTAGAAAATGTCTTTGGGTCTCTATGGGCCGTTGGATGAGGGTGCGGTCTCCTTGGTGATAAGCCTCCGGGTCTCCATGGAGGGTGCCACCTCTTGGCAAATGTGGTGAAATTCCCCCTAGTCGGAAATCCGAAACCTTTGGGCCTAGGTCGCAAGGTTTTCCATGACCCTAGTAGTGTAAGGAAGCCTCCCTCTTTCCTAAATTTTTTGTAACAAAAAAAAGAAAAAAGAAAAAAAGAAAAAAAATAGAGATTAATTGGTAAGTTAATTCATTTCAGTCAAGGGAATCAAGGGTCGTCTGAATCGGTTGCCATCTGCTTGTGTTGGTGACATGGTTATGGCCACTGTCAAGAAGGGTAAGCCTGATCTGAGGAAGAAGGTCCTGCCTGCTGTCATTGTGAGGCAGCGCAAGCCATGGCGCCGAAAGGATGGGGTCTTCATGTACTTCGAAGATAATGCTGGTGTTATTGTCAATCCAAAGGGAGAAATGAAAGGGTCTGCAATTACTGGTCCTATTGGGAAGGAGTGTGCTGATCTGTGGCCAAGGATTGCCAGTGCTGCTAATGCTATCGTTTAAGTGATACCATCTTCCATCTCTCTGCATAAGACAGATCTTGTGTTGTCCTTTGTTTTGATAATAGACATCCCCCAAATTTGACAGTTTTGTTTAATGGGTCTTATATTTTGTGTAAACTTGAAAACATATTTTGCTCGGGATATTCTTGTGTTTAGTTTTCTGAATGGAGTAGAATTACATTCGAGGAAAAAAAAAATATATATATATATATATAGCCTTCTCTCTAGGAGCTATGTACATGTTTGCTGTACATCTCTGACAATATCTTTGTGGGAATATGTGTTATTTCACCCTATGAAGTGTATACGTAGTTACGTACGGTGTAAATTATTGTTTAAATTATTCCACTGATATCCAATATGTAATATCAGAGATTTAGGCTCGAATCTGGAGAGTGAAGGCCAGAGCAAAACAAGAAGAGAATAGTTGTTGCAGAAGGAATCGGTGAAGGAATCGGTACGTGAACAAGAAGTACTGCACACAAAAAAATGTTGGTAAAAAAATTTAGAAGGAGGGAGCAGAAAAGGAAGAGAAAGAAAAAAAAAAACAGAAAAAGATAATAGGAAAAAAAAAATAGTGAAAAAAAAAGTGTTTCTCTTCATGCCTTCAAATTTAGAATTTGGACGGTTGAACATTCCTTTTTTAAGTGATTTTTGAGTTTGTCAACTTATATGAAATAACTAAAAAAGAGATAAAAGAAAAAAAAAACAATCTCTATTACCTCCACTATAATCGGCAAACCCAACGTTTTTCTCATAATATTATTGATGATAAGTTAGGCATATTTAAACTGGAGGAAGGGGGTAATTTTTTTAAAAAATTGTATGCCAAACATAAATAGAATTTAGATTACCATTTTTTTACCTCAATTGTCGTGAAATCATATAATATAATTTTGAAACTTATAATAATAAAGCATTAACACAAATACAACTTAAATTACAATTGTCGTGAAATTATATAAAATAGTTCTCAAACTTATAATAGTGAAACATTACCACAAATAGAACATAGATTACCATTTTTTATTTCAATTGTTGTAATATCATGTAAAATAGTTCTTAAATTAATTAGTAATAGTGAAGCATTACTACAAATAAAACCTAGATTATGACTTCTCATCTCAATTGTTGTGAAATCATGTAAAATAGTTCTCAAACTTGTAATAGTGATACATTAACACATGCACATAACACCTTGATTACCACAAATAGAACCTAAATTACAACTTTTTACATCAATTGTCGTAAAATTATGTAAAATGGTTCTCAAACTTATAATAGTGAAACATTACCACAAATAGAACATAGATTACCATTTTTTATTTCAATTGTTGTAATATCATGTAAATTAGTTCTTAAATTAATTAGTAATAGTGAAGCATTACCACAAATAAAACTTAGATTATGACTTTTAATCTCAATTATCGTGAAATCATGCAAAATAGTTCTCAAACTTGTAATAGTGATACATTAACACATGTACATAACACCTTGATTACCAGTTTATACCTCAATAATGGTCATAAAATCATTCAAAATGGTTTTCAAACTTGTAATAGTGAAATATTAACACAAATAAAACATAGATTACCACTTTTTTATCTCAATTGTGATACATTCGTGTAATATAGGCTTCAAATAAGTAATTAACCTATTAGGATGATGGTTATGTAATAGAGAACCTTATTACTCCGTTAAGGGCTCGTGTCCACATGTATAAATGACATTAAAATTTTGGAATTTGTTAAAAAAATGTCAATATCACTAATTACCTTTTTTTTTATCTTCTCCAAAAGATTTTCCTAGGTATTCACCTCATTTGAAAGTAATGCTTCCAAGTTAACTATGATTTTATTTTATAAGTTTATCACTTTATTTTATAATTTCCTAGTGCATGTGTCTTTAGTGCGTGAGTTGAGATTTTTCGTAGACTGTACTCAAAGTAAGGATTCGTGCTCAGTGGCGAAATTAGGAATTTTCAGTAAGGGGGGTCAAAATTTGCTTCCTTTTTTTCTTTTCCTCTTCCACCTAAAACTGTTGTTCTTCTCTCTTTCTCTCTCTCTCTGCACCTTACCCAAACATGAAACACGTACACCAGTTCTTCCTCTATCAATTGATTAGAAAATCAATTCAAGATCTCGAGATCAATTTGAACCTCCCTAACAAACCCATCACTGCTCTCCTTAGTTTCGATTTTTGAAAGTCAATTCGATTTAAAGGGATCAATCTGGGGCCTGGGGGTTTGCTTCTCTTGCTGCTATGTTCCATGTGAGCATATGAAAAGAGAGGGATTAATTGATTTTCTTGTCAATTTTTTTGTGGCAAATAATATCAATTGATAGAAGAAAAACTGATTTTCATGTTCATGTTTGGGCAAGGTGCTGAGAGAGAGAGGGAAGAGACAGACGAAAAGAGAGGGATTAAAGGTGGAAGAGGGAAAAATAATAATAATAAGCAATCTTGGCCCGCAAATTAAAAAAGAAGAAAAAAGTAAGCAATCCTGGTCGCAAATTAAAAAAATGGGCGGACCTTAGTATATTTTATTAAGAAAAATTCTATTGGTCTAAAATATTATGGGTAAAATTTTATTGGTCTAAAGATTATGGGGGAGGGGGGCCATGACCCCCTTTTGCCTTCAAGTGGTTCCACCATTGCTCGTGCTACTGTAATGTTGTCAATTTGATGAAGTGTGTAAATCAGGATATTACAATAGAATTGTTAGAGCGTCAGTATGTGTTATAATTCTCTAAATTTTAGGAACATAATTAAAGAAAGTAATGCTCGATCAGTCTTGTTGCTACCATATCACCGACGCGGTGTATGTCATGGTCAAGCTAGAGGAAGACAAGGAGTAATAGGCAAATG
This sequence comes from Rubus idaeus, assembly GCA_030142095.1. NCBI lineage: Eukaryota > Viridiplantae > Streptophyta > Magnoliopsida > Rosales > Rosaceae > Rubus > Rubus idaeus. The sequence goes on from CM057970.1 coordinate 31,357,554, forward strand.
TAAGGTTAGGGAGTCTCACATCTATAAGGGAGCTCCCCACCATAGAATATCATAAGGGACCTTGAGTCCCACATTGGAGAAATGTAAGAGGAGAGGAGGTCCCTTACTTATAAAAGGGACTCCACCCTCACTTAGAAGGACACGCTGACTTCAGCCCCTACATTGGGAGTCAAGCTCCTCGGTACTAAGTACCCTCTCGGTACCAAGTGTCTTACCGGTACCTCGAGTCCCCCTCGGTACCAAGTACCCTCTCGGTACTAAGTGTCTTACCGGTACCTCGAGTCCCTCTCGGTACCAAGTACCCTCTCGGTACTAAGTGTCTTACCGGTACCTCGAGTCCCCCTCGGTACCAAGTATCCTCTCGGTACTAAGTGTCTTACCGGTACCTCGAGTCCCTCTCGGTACCAAGTGCCCTCTCGGTGCTAAGTGTCTTACCGGTACCTCGAGTCCACCTCGGTACCAAGTACCCTCTCGGTACTAAGTGTCTTACCGGTACCTCGAGTCCCTCTCGGTACCAAGTGCCCTCTCGGTGCTAAGTGTCTTACCGGTACCTCGAGTCCCCCTCGGTACCAAGTACCCTCTCGGTACTAAGTGTCTTACCGGTACCTCGAGTCCCTCTCGGTACCAAGTGCCCTCTCGGTGCTAAGTGTCTTACCGGTACCTCGAGCACCTCTCGGTACCAAGTGTCCTCTCGGGACTAAGTACCTTACCGGTACCTCCCTCTCAGTACCTGTCAAACACTTGTAATTATTATTCGCTATAGTGGAACCCCTTAAAAGTGGATGTAGCCTAGGACTCGCATTGAGTTAGGTGAACCACTATAAATCTTGTCTCTATGTCTTTGTGTGTGATTGTGGCTACCGAAGGTCTCTGACCCGTTACTCCCGACCCATCGGAAAATGGCAGAAACAAGTCTAAATCAAAGAAGAAAATTAAAAAGGAAAATCGATCATAAGTCTCCCCTTCATAAGTAAAAAATCTTGAGCTGAACTCTCGTAGTCATTACTAGTTGTTGTATAATAATAATAATAATAATAATAATAATAATATAATAATGAAAGAGGTTTATAAAAAACGATGGAGCAAGAAGTTTATGTGGTTGTGACAAAAAAAAACACTAAGAAGTTTATGTGGTGAAATGGCGTTGGAAGTAATTTCCAAGTAGGCATTGGCGTTGTTGATTTAAAGGGAGAGGTGGTTGGTACCTAGATCCAATTGGGTTTTACATATACCATGTGCATGCCCCCAAAGGAAAGCTCTTTCAGAGTGTTCAGAAAAGTTCTAGAAGGTTTGCCAGCACGATTTCGAAACCTTTGCCCCCTAAAGAAACTGAAAAGACTGCTGCTGAGTCGTTTTTCTTTAGTCTAGGGTATTGTTCATGTCTCGTTTTTCTTTATGGCTTAATTGATAGCAACATGGTGCATGTACCAAGTACTGATTAATAATAAAAATTAATTAAATATGAATCAGCAAGGCAGCGATCGGAATGTGTATATATATATCTTGTTTGCAACAGCGTATTTGCTATCCCAATCCTTAATTAGCATCTATTGTATAACTTGTGTGCAGGAAGCTAGGTTGGCATGGCGCATTCAGAAGAGAGGTACGTAGCATCAACAATTTATGGAGAAAGTGGTGGGGGTCATTGGGATGATGGTCTCTACCATGGCGTGAGAGAAATCACCCTCCGTTATGGCAGCTGCATCGACTCATTTGGCGTGGTGTATCATAGAAATGGTGAGCGAATCCAAGCTATAGGCCATGGAGGCAAAGGCGGGTCTCCGAAAACAGTGAGCTTCAAATTAAACTAGCGTTTTTATTTTTTATTTCTCTGCTATTTTTTTGTTAGTCAAAATTCTGGGGTGCTTTCTATTTAAATCTTAAATCAGTGAGGGACCAAATTATACATATCCTACCCCATTTACAGACCTAAAACCTAATAATTGGCCTTTGGCCGTATAAAAGTTTAACAGATTATATCTTCTTATTATGAAATAGAAGTGACAAATACCTTGATGTAAGTATGTATATATATATATATATATTTTTTTTATTTTATTTTCCTAATGCCACTGCAGATAACCTTTGGCCCCAATGAGGTCCTAAAGACTGTTAGTGGATCCGTTGGTGCGGCGTACTGGACACCCGCCAAACATCTTGTGATCCGATCACTCAAATTTGAAACCAATATAAGAGCATATGGATCATTTGGAGAAGAAACAGACAACCAGTTTACTTTCACTGTGGAGAGAAAGTTATTGGCTTCTTTGGAAGAAGCGGCGTGTACCTGGATGCATTTGGGTTTCATGTAACCCGCAACTAGTTCAGTCACTGTGCCAGAAAGCTCTTTTCTTCAAAACATGCTATCAAATAAAAAGAAAAAAAGTCTTCAAAGCTTGGCCTTGCTTTCTGTTCTTATATTATACGTATTGTTATGACTTATGAGTCTTAGACTTACTCTCTTATCCTGGATCTTTCTCCTGCTTTGTACGTTCATCCCTAGCGGTGGCGTAGCTGCTGGAAATAATAATTATTGTAGAATCCTTATTAATACATGCATAAAAGAGGGAAGTCAAGGAGGTATTTTAACAATAAGTAAAGAGTACTCTTGTCATGCTACATTTCTTGGGTTATGTAAGTTATGAACTTCAAGAGTTTCTTATAATTATGATATTATTAATTGTAGTACTGGAAGACCTTATGTAATGCCTTTAAACAGGCTTTATTACAATGAGCTTGTATCCAATGTTTATGCAGTACATCTCCAATGTTTATGCTCGTATTAGTTTTTGTTCATCAAATTCTTCCGCAATTCTAAAGTCGTCAAGTGGTATCAGAGCCGAAACTCGATCAATGGTGTGAGAAATTTTAACATGCATGTTGGTGATTGATATTTTTGTGCTTATCTGATGGTTGTTGAGGTATGTTGGTGCAAGGTTGTGAAGAAAAAAATTGTGGTGGTAGAGAGAGATGTGGGAAAAAGAAAAACGGAGAAGAAGAAAAGAAGACAAGAATTAAAGATGCTGGAGAAGGAAAAAGAAGGAAGAAGAAGAGAAAATTGGTGAAGAAAAGAAAAAAAAAACAAGAGTTTCAAGAGAGAAGAAAAGGTAGAAAGAAAAAAAAAGTGTAAGAGAGATTTCTAAGATAAATTCTAAGAGTTAAGTCATAGATATTAATTGGTAAATTATTTTGAGAGTCTCACTATAGCCTTTTCGGAGATTTGTACTTGCCCGGCCGATTGCAGATCTCTTAACAATATGTTTGTGTGTTATGTGTTATTTCACCATATGAAGAATATGCTGCGTAAATTATTGTGTAAACGGAACCAGGATGAAAAATTTGGGAGGGCTAATCTTCAAAATAATTTTTTTTAAACTCGCCGGTAGGCGAGATCTTTTTTTGTGTGAAAAACCTCATTGATTTGAGTAAACTTGAGATGCTTTATCAGTCGGAAGTTCGGTAGCCCCAGGCAATCTATGAGGAAGAAGCAATGAATCAGCCAAGATCCCCAAGGAGGCAAGGATATAGAAAACAGATTAAGAGATCGAAGGGATCAAAGTACTCACTTTGCTGATTCACTGAAAGCTTGAAGCCCAGAAGAGTACTTGGAAGACTCTTGGCCACTTGAGAGGAAAAAAAATGGAGAAAAGGTGAATTGCTCGATCAGTTTATAGAAGTATGAGTTAGCATGGTTATAGAAGTGTGAGCTAGCTATTGGGTTTGGAATAACCCGACAACCCTTGTTTGTTACGACGTTCACACCTAGAGAAGTGCTAAAGTGGAGTTGGTCCTATCAGTTTTGGAATAGTTTAATTATTATTTTTGTGTAAACTATATATAGGTTAAAACTGGGAGGGGGCTGAGAGAAGAGTTGTTGCAGAAGGAAATTGGTGAAGAAGAAGCACTGCCAAAAAATAAATGATCGGTATAAAAAACAAAAAAAAGGAGAAAAACCTGAAAGAAAAGTAAGGAATAGAGAGAGAGCGGAAAAAGAAGAGAAAGAGTGTGAATTAATTAGAGTTATGATGGTTAATGTTTTTGAGCAATTGACATATGAAATTATTAATGATTGTTCAACTGTCCTTTTTTTAATTTATTGCATATTTGGTATTCTTTTTATTTTGAGCAGTTGGATCAGAAGTTGTATCTCTATCTGGCCCAAAAAATTTCAGTTGCTTTCAAGTTTCGACCAAGTGTGAGATTGTATAGTTCCCTGACCAAATAGATCGAATTGAAATGAATTGAAAGGATCCGGCTCCTCTGAAGTTAGAAAGCTGTAAAGTCATGTGAATTTCTTAAAATTTGGATACTTTATCTAATCTAAAGGTCAAGATCTATCCACATCACTTTAACTTCAAATTTAGGGATTATGGACTAACTCCCGGTTAAACATGTCTTTAGCCTCCTTCATAACCAAAATAATAAAAAAGAAATTGATAGACGCTCTCTCAATCTGTTGCTCTATATATCTTCCTTTTCCTCCCTGCGACTCCTTGTCTATTTCATACTTTTTGCAGTCGTCCTCTACTCATTTGATCTCTATGCTCTAATGGAAAGTCGCACATGATTGCTAGAAAGAATGAACAACACCAGGTAACACTTGACTTCGATTAACAAATAGAACAATACAATGATTTTCTGCCCAACCTATATACTTCGTAAATGTGCATGCGTCTCTTCCAAAATCTTGTTATCTAGCTTGATTGATAGATATTTATATGATTTAGGGATATCTATGGTTTAGGTATTCTTTATATATTTATTTGATACATAAAGTCAACATGTTTTTTTTTGCTGCTGTATATTGCATATATGAATACATAAACCTAAATATGAATACAGAAGACTAACTAGAAGCGGAGCTGAGCATATCATGGGAAAACTGGGTTTCTTCCATATGTTAAACAACGACAAGCGTGGTCTGTGGCCCACTACTACACCGATATTGTCCCAACTTAACCACCTTTTAAGTGTTGGGTTTTATCACAAAAGGCCTCGGTGCAATTGGGAGTAGCACACCTACTTATAAGTTATATTTTTTTTATCACTTTTCTGATGTGGGAACTCCACTCTCCAACACGCCCCCTCATGTGCAATGCAACCTAATTGCTTTAGGTTTACAAGTGTAACCAATTAACAAACCAATTCCCACATCAGGAATTGAGACAAATTTATATACCAGGATGATTCTGGTTAAATCAACGACTCATTCGGGTTCAATGACAAATGGTGACGTGAATGGAGATTGACCCACTTTGATACCATGTTAAACAGTGACAAGCGTGGTCCGTGGCTCACTACTGCACCGATATTGTCTCAACTTAACTACCTATTAGGTGTTGGGTTTTATCACAAAAAGCCTCGATGTAATTGGGAGTAGCCCATCCACTTATAAGTAGAGGTGGCAAACGGACCGGCCCGACCCATTTAATCGGGCTATGGGCCGTGCTCGGGCCGGCCCATATATTAAAATATTAAGCCTGGCCCAGCTCAAGACCCAAGTCCATAGCGTGCCGAGCCGTGCTCGTGCTGGGCCAATAACGGGTTCAGGCCAGGCCAGGCCGGGCCCATAAAGAAATGAAAACTAGTTCTATTTTGAGATAAAATTAATACAATCAGCATAAACACTACACAAAATTCATACAAACAATACTATCTATATTTTTCTTGAAATTCATCTATTTTGATTTCAACCTAAAATAATATCATTACAAAACTTTATATTTCAAAAAGATTGAGATATTATTCCTTATAAATATGAAACTAACTTAGTAGTAATAAAAAATAATTGTTCAAGTAGTAGATTAATTAAAACATTGTGTGCATAACTTAAAAAAAAAGATAAAATCAATAAAAATAGGCTATAATCTTATTTAATAATTGTTATATTATAAACAGGCCGGGCTTCAGCCCACCGGAATTTTGGGCCAATATTTCTCGGCCCGGCCCGTTAATTGGCCCGTTAAATTAACGGACTCGGCCGGGCCGCTTCTTAACGTGCCGGGCTCGGGCCTAGCGGCCCATTTGCCATCTCTATTTATAAGTTATATTTTCTTTTGTTACTTTTCTGATGTGGGATCTCCACTCTCCAACACCATATACTACAATACTAACTTGTAATGATTGGTGGTACATGCTCATAACTTGTAATGATTTAAAATAATGATATTGAACAAAACCGCAACTAGAGAAGTTTATTTTGTAGCAAAGCAACACCATATACTACAATCCTTATATATATATATATATATATATATATATATATATATATATATATATATATATATATCGTATAAGAAATGAAGTCATGAAAGTGAGGCATGAATTAATTGAAAGAACTATAATTTGCATGGAGTCGGAGTTGGAGGAGAGGTCTTGTTCATGAGTGAGAGAAAGGCCTCCACCCACCACCACGGCGAACCGCCGGCACAGACAATCTCACCAAAAATTTGGCATCTCCAAAAAAAAAATATATATATATATATATATAAAAGAGTTTTTCTAACTTTGGGAATATTATTTTAATACATTCGATCATTTCTTTTTATATATATTGCATGTTTTCCCATTCCTTTGGCTGCAAATTCACAAAGGCGTTTGTAAACTTTGAGCTTAATTTGTTTATATATAAACAACCCAACATGCAGATCGGCAAATAAAAGACAAAACCCCAAGAAATTAAATTAAGCATTGTTGATGTTTTGAAAATAACATTGAATTAATACATATGGTGATCGATTTCTAAATATTTTGCAGATACCACGCGAGGTCTTGACTTGATGTCTTGTGCTGTGAGATCGAGAATGATTATCGAGATGTCTCATGTTACTTGGTGCGTTGGTATGACGATATTGGCATGACGAAAGAATGTACATGATCCTTTCTTAATTAACTCTCTTGGTGTCTCATGTTACTTGGTGCGTTGGTATGATAAGAATGCACATCGTATATCCTTTCTTAATTAACTCTCTTGGTGTGCTGGTATGATATAAGAATGCACAGTTTTCTCGCACTTTCTCGCCCTAATTAGATTAAAATAAAATAGTCAACAAGAGAGTTAATTTTTTTTTTCCTATTTAAGAGGATCAAAAGATTTCACTCATACCCTCATGATGACTCGAACCCATGACCTGAATCTTAGGTAGTAGATGCTCTAACAAAAGAGTTAATTAAGGAATGATCATGTGCATTAATTCTTATATATGATGAAGTACTAATTAATAACAAACATTAATTAATTAATTAATTAATTATGAGTCAGCAAGCTAGGCAGCTATCGAAATGTACGTACGTGTATATATATCTTGTGTATGTCATATTCTATAGAATATATAGGTAGAAATAAAGGACAATAATTAAAGAGAAATTATTTACAATATAAGGAATTCAGATTATTAGTATTTTCAGTTCTTAAACTCATATTCATAGAAGTTCATCACTAATATTCATTGTTTCTGCCGTTTGCCAACTGCCTGGTAGTGTCGCACTTGGGTACCTGAAAGCACAAGATTGGTCAGGGGAGGTCGGCGTGTACCGACCGAAGGCCTTCCGACGCCCAAGTTAGTACCGGTAGGTTCTAAGAGCAGTGTGTTTGGGATTCGGAGAGAACGTACCTGAATAAGGAGTGAGAACTCCTTATATATGAGGTGAGGTCGGAGACAAGCTTCCCTGGCGTGGGGGACAACCCTTGACACGAGGAATATTTTTTGGTCCACTACTTCGATGTGCGCATCGAGGGATGGCGGCGCCTAGTGCAGCATGGGTATGCGACTTAGTGCGATCTGTGAGGTAGTGGACAAGCACGTGCGCTAGGTGGCCGTGCCGGTACCTGTGGGGCTGGCCACCCTCGGTACCTGGTCAGGAGATGTCCATGTGCAGCCGGGGGAAAAACTTGTTGTCGGTACACCCGGCCTGGTCTTACCGGTACCGCTGGGGTACTGCCAGGGCTTCGACTGCGGCCTGGGGCTTACCCTGTCGTCGGGGCAGTATACTCGGTAGGGGATCCCTACCGAGTCGGTAGATGCCGCTGGGGCGAAGTCTGTGCCGCTGGGGCGTTGCTGAGGTTACGTGCTCGGTAGGGGATCCCTACCGAGTCAGCAGACCGATTCTGTGTGATGGGGCTCATAGGCAGGCTGCTCCCGGTGATAGTGAGCTACTTCGGGCCCTGCACGGGGCCTATCCCAGTACAGATATGAAATGGTAGCAACATTCATGATTCTCATATTAGAATCGTCAAACTTTAAAATTTGTTATATTATCCATCGCAAGTCCGATTTAATCAAATGAGTACAATATTTTGAAAGGTTTTTCATAAGAAATCCAATGTTACAGTCCAAGTAAATATGTCCAAGATGTTCAAGTCCAAAAATTGAGATTAATCAAAATACTCCAAAAATGGTTATGCTTTGTTTTAACTCAATTTATCTAAATTATTATGTAATGTAATTCTAACCATTAATTACGATATTATCTACATTAGAATATTCAGATTAAAATTACAGGCTATAACCTTCATATCGATATAAAGATCATAAAATTTAGTTAAGAAATGAGCAAAATATGATCACTTGAATTTATGAATAACATATGGATTTTTCAGTGAGTATACTAACTAACAACTTAGATTCAAAAATATAAACCTAATAGATGATCATAAAATTTTAACACAGGATAGAAGATACAATGGTGAACAATTTTCATGAATTAGCAGAAATATGAGTGTAAAGTTTTCCAATTTAGCTGATAAGAATGATTTCAAAAAAAAATATTTAAGTTTTCTATAAAACTTTTTTTTTTCATTTTCTTCTTGATTATGCACTTTGATGAATCTCTAAAATAAAAGAGTATAATAATGTATTCTATACTTACACGTATTTTGAAGAATAGGAAGGTAGCAATGAGATGAATCTATAGGATTTTGTGGATCTTAAATCGGAGTTACAAACAAGAAATTATACTAGAATGAAGTTTTTAGAGAAGATTTAAGAGAAACTAAAGAAAGAAATGAAAGAAAGAGCATGAGAGAGAGATGAGAGAGTCAGATAACTCTGAAGAATCCTTATGATATGATGAGGGTTGGTATATATAGAATTATATAGGTAAGATAAATAATATAATAAGTTGATTTAATTAAGGAAAAATAAAAAAGTCAAGGAAAAGTATGCTTAAAAAAATTGTGTTCACACAAATCACCATGTTGCATCATTGATAAGAGTCATAAGACCAGTAGCTTGTTGAGCTGCTCTTTGTATGACATACCGGCATACCCATATGTCACTCTTGAATCAATGATAGCATGTCACATCATGAACTATTTGCTTTTGTAACTAAATTTCAAATATTCACTGAAAATAGTTTGGGAGTCCAAAAAATTATTTGAAAAATACTACGAACTCACGGTAATGTTAACTTTCTAGTCGTGACCTCAAAACAAAAATTTGAGCAATTACAAAAATCAAAATTTATACTAAAAGTTGCAAAAATATAATAAACTTCCGTTGACCACAACTTCTTTACATGATCTCGAAATTTAGCGTGTCACATATCTATTAACTCATATTGACAAACTCTATGACATATCTATTAACTCATATTGACAAACAATAAACTGTATTATGCATTTTCAATTCTTGAAAATGTGTTTGGTAACATTTTTTGGAAACCATTTATGATAATAAAAATGATTAAATTCAATTTACCCCCCTAAACTTTTCACCAAAAATCATGTTAGTCCATGCACTTTCAATTTGATCAGCCACACCCCTATACTTTTCAACAAAATTAACGGTTTGACCATTAAATGATGACGTGACATGTCCAGTCAGCTCCGATACTGACGTAGCATGCCTAGACATCATTTTTTCATTATTATTATTATTTTTTATTTGTAAATTTTAAAGTATTAACTTTGTTTCTGCCATTTCCCAACTGCCCGGTAGTGTCGTGTCGTAGTACCTGAAACAACAATATTGGTCAGGGGAGGTCGGTGTGTACCGACCGAAGGCCCTCCGACGCTCAAGTTAGTACCGGTAGGTCTAAGAGCAGAGTGTTTGGGATTCAGAGAGAACGTACCTGAATAAGGAGTGAGGACTCCTTATATAGGATGTGAGGTCGGAGACAAGCTTCCCTGGCGTGGGGGACATCCCCTGACACAAGGAATATCCTCTGGTCCACTACCTCGACGTGCGCATCGAGGGATGGCGGCGCCTAGTGCAGCATGGGCATGCGACCTAGTGCAATCCGCGAGGTAGTGGACAAGCACGTGTGCCGGGTGGCCGTGCCGTGCACGGTGGGGCGGCCACTCTCGGTACTGGTCGGGAGACGTCCATGCGCGGCCGGGGGAGAGCTTGTTGTCGGTACACCCGGCCTGGTCTTACCGGTACCGGCGGGGTACTGCCGGGGCTTCGACCGCAACCGGGGTAGTATACTCGGTAGGGGATCCCTACCGAGTTGGTAGATGCCCATGGGGCGAGGTCTGTGCCGCTGGGGCGTTGCAGAGGTTATGTCCTCGGTAGGGGAGCCCTACCGAGTCAGCCATGGGGCTTATAAGTAGGCTGCTCCCGGTGATAGTGAGCTACCTCGGGGCCTATCCCGGTAAAGATATGAAATGGTCGCAACAGAAGTCCCCCAAGTCCCGAGCAAGAGGAAGCTCTTGGTCGGGGACTTATTCCATAAGTTCATATCGGGATGTAGCGAAGTGTCGGTGGGGCAGCCGCGGTGGCGCTTGGTACCGTCCCATGTAGTCCCCCAAGTCCCCGAACAAGGGGTTCGTCCCGGTTGGGAATTGTAACCGCTCCGAGTTTCAAGGGGAGTTGAAGTGTCGTGGCCGTTGAGCTCCTCGGCGTAACTGCCGAGGTAGTGGGGTGACACGTGTCATGCCCAGGCCGCCCTGGAACATCGTGGGGGAGCTCAACCGTCGCGTTGCCACGTGTCGTCATCCTGGACTGCGACGGTTCACGTCGTACGGTCAAGATGGGTTGACTCCTGCTATATATATGGGGGTGAAGAGAGTTCACTTCACTTCATTCTTGCAAATTTCACTTCCAGAGTTCTGCAAGCCGTCGGTAGGAGAACGAGAGCGCGTCTGGGTAGTGCGATTTTTTGATCACTCGGTACCAGAATTTCCAGCATTTGAATTGTAAGTACCGATGCCTTGACCTCTCGTATGTTTTTTACCTGCTTTTCTTTTGTAACGTAGTTTGAGTACCGGTGTCCAGCCATAGTACCGAGCTAGGTTGCATAGGCATAGGTTATCCCTCCCGATAAGAACCTTAGTGCGGTTTTTGCAGATGTCTGACTCAGGGAGCGAGAGTGCCAGTAGTGGCAACGCCTTTTCTGGTGAAGAGCCAGAAAGGAGCTCATCGGTGGAGGAGGCTGGTTCGGATTCTAGTTCAAGTACCGGCAGCAGTAGTTCTTGTTCACCGAGAACCAGTCTATTCTGTCTGGATGGTGTGATTCAGACGGTGGTGAGGGGAATTACCACCGGTGAGGACTTAGTGCCCCTCGCCTCGGAACCGTACGTGAAGTCCCGGGCGAGTAGTAGTGGAGCTTCGGTGCCGGTAGGGTTTGCGGTGGACATGGTGGCGTTGAGGAAGGCGTTCAACATCCCCAGCACGGTGAGCATGCGGCTACCGGAGAAGGGGGAGCTTAGGAGTGCTTCCGCAGTACCGGGCGAGACCCTAGTACATCCTGCATTCTTCGGGGAGGGTCTACGGATTCCGCTACCGGCGTTCCAGCAACGGTTCCTAGCCGAGGTTGGCCTAGCCATTGCTCAGTTAAACCCGAATACCTGGCTGTACCTCAACGCCCTCTATGCGTTGTACTACCATTGTGGTTTCGGTGAGCCGGACCTGGCGGTAGTCTTCAACCAGTGGGCCTTGGAGGGTCACTCAAAGGCCGATAAGGGCTGGTACAAGCTGAGATCGGTATTGAAGCCTTGTAGCGAGTGTCTGCCGGATACCGAGTGGATGGACTACGTGTACAAGTTCAAGAAATCCACCCGGTGCTGCCTGAACAAAGATGCTCTGATCCGGGAAGGGATGACCGGTGAGCATGATGTAGAGAGCCACGAGTGCAAGAGTCCCGAGATTGTTAGGGAACCCCTCGTGTTTGGCAATCCTACTTCCCAGCAGACTTGGAAGAGTAGGTATTTCTTTGTGGGGGGTCAGTGTGAGTTTCCTGCCGGTTCGGCCACACCGGAGAAGAGGGTCCCGTGTGCCTTTAGTGAAGCTCCCGGTACTGAGACTTTTCGATACAAAGAGTTGTATTCGTTTGCATTTCCTGTTTTCTGCACTAACCGTTGTTTCACTTGTTTTTTTTTGCAGTTGATCAATCTTGGAGGAAGCTTACCGAGGAGCAAGCAAAGGAGATCGCGTGGATTCGCGGCAACATCTCTTTGGTGTTGAGGAGGTCTACTATTCTACTTAATCGGTATTCGCTCCATCTGTCAGGTCTATCTCCCGTTCCGAACCCTTGTAAGTGACTTACGGCTCCTCTTTGTTATTGTCGTCTTTCATTTTGTTTGCTAACCGGTGGTTCTGATTGTAGTCCTCCGCCAATTCCGTCGGTACCGCACTGTCGGGGACGACGAAAGTATGGTTCGTGAACGGAGGGACTTCTACCAGGTCAAGAAGACCCTGGGTCAGGACCCGTGCGGAGGCTCGGCTGGTTGATGCGAGCAGGCTAAGGTTGCGGCGGATGATGCCGGTAGGAAGAAGAAGAAGAGGGCGCACAAGGTCCGGCCGGGCCCCGAGACGACGCCGGTGGAGGTAAAGGCCAGTACCGATGCTGATGGTGCCGGCGGTCCGGAGAATGATGGTGCCCACGAGGTCCCGGCCGGGGCCTCCAAAAACGCACTTTGCCGTGAAGAGGTAAGCCTCTTCCGTTCTTCGATGTTACGGTTGTACCGGTATGTATCGGTACTGATCCTTGCGGTAGTTTGTTAAACAGGTGAAGGGCCACCGAAAGAGGCAAAAGGAGCAAGAGGCTGTCGCTGATGAAGTGGCTCAGGGTGCGGAGGGTACCGGCACTGCTCTGGCCATGCATAGCTCCAAGTCTGCACCTATCTTCGGGAGGGAGATCCCTACCGAGAATGCCGCGCTGTTCCGCGGCTGTGTGAAGAAGGCGCTGGAGGATCCGCTCCCGGTCTCTCGGCTTGCCTCCTTCCCGGAGATGAACATCGGGGATCGAGAGGGATCTCCTCTTTCGGTCTGGCGAGAGGGTACCGTTACCTTACCTCCGCACTTTTTTTTTTGTTTCGACGGGTTTTTTTTTTGAGCCCTTGTTGTGTCGGTGTTGCGGCGGCTTATGAGGAGTTGCTCTGGACCGCCGGGTCCGGAAGGAATGGCGACGGTGGGCGGGCAGGTGGAGATCTGCGAGAATGGCTATGACACCATGTTTGGCATGAAGGAGCGGGCGGTGGGCGAGCTCGAGAAGACCAAGGAAGAAGCCGGTAGGCTCGTCCGAGAGGCCGAGGAGAAGGCCAAGGCTGCGGTGGCGGCCGAGAGTGCTCGCCTCCGAGGTTGAGTTCGATCGACGCCCGGAGGCGGCTCTCGGTGCGGCCGAAGGAGGCCGTCCTCGCCTACCGTCGTGACCGGGGTCTAGCCGTGGAGCAGGCCACCGCCTACATTGAGGGTGGTGTGTACATACTCGGCAAGATCACGGAGGCCTTCCCCGAGCAGGGCCGGAGCCGGCTCCAAATGCCCGAGCTCACCGAGGATCAAGTTGATGATGAGCACCGGGGCATCCTCGAGGAGATCGAGGAGGAGCTAGCCGGTGGTCCCGGCCGGTCGGAGCAGCAGCCGCGGCGGTGAAGTCCCCCCGTGTTGGGTGGTACGGCCAAGGGCCGTGCAATTCTTATGTTTTGCTTTTTTTTTTTTTGTTGGGGGATTTAAACCCTTTTTCGAACAACTCTCCCGTAGGGGGTGCTCTATCGGGAGGTAGTATTTGAGTTGGTCATAAGGCCCTTATTTGTTTGAACAATGGCGTGTTTCGCCTGTTTTATAAATTCTGCTATTTGAATTTCATATCAAGTGTTCACTCGGTATCGTTTCTTTGACTTTGTTTCATGTGGGCATTGGATACCGACAACATGATGAATTTAGTAAAGAAAACTGATGCATGTGGACCGCTTGTACCGGCCACATGTTCAGATATAGGAAAACTTACGCATGGGGTCGGCGGTACCGGCCACATGTCTTACGAAGTTTTACATGGGGGTCGCTGGTACCGGCCACATGTTTAGATATAGGAAAACTTATGCATAGGGGTCGCCGGTACCGGCCACATGTCTTACAGAAGTTTTACATGGGGGTCGCCGGTACCGGCCACATGTTTAGATATAGGAAAACTTATGCATGGGGGTCGGCGGTACCGGCCACATGTCTTACAGAAGTTTTACATGGGGGTCGCTGGTACCGGCCACATGTCTTACAGAAGTGTCATTTTTGTTCTTGGCGTTTCTGCATTATCGGTAGGAGAACAAGCACACATGGAGACAAAAATTTTATAGTGGTTCACCTGGCCCAATGCGAGTCCTAGGTTACGTCCACTTTAGGGGTTTCACTATGGTAAACAATAATTACAAGTGCTTAAAAAGTGGTAAGGTCCACTTAGCCGGTATGTTCCGGACTTTTTATGGGTAGTAGTAGCGAAGGTGCTCAATATTCCATGGATGTGGGAGTATGTACCCGGTGGAGTCCATGAGCCGGTAGGTTCCTGGCTTGAAGACTTCAATCACTCGGTATGGACCTTCCCATCGCTGGTTGAATGTTTTAGCTGCAGAGTCCTTCGTACTCTGCCTTACCCTTCGTAGTGCCCAGTCCCCCAGCTTGAGGTACCGGCACTTTGCCTTCGCATCAAACTTGCGTTTGAGCTGGTTTTTGTGTTCTGCATTCCGGAGGTTGGCTTGTTCCCGACGTTCCTCGAGTAGGTCCCGGTTGAGGCACAACTGTTCTTCATTTTCATTTGGATCATATGTGTCGATCCGGTGTGTTGTGGAATTGATTTCAACCGGTACCACGGCCTCTGCACCGAAAGCAAGGGAAAATGGCGTCTCGCCGGTGGCAGCCTTGTACGAGGTACGGTACGCCCAGAGAACCTCTGGTAGCAGTTCAGGCCATGCGTCTTTCTTGTCACCGAGCTTGGTCCTCATGGTTCTCTTCAGGATTTTATTGACTGCCTCCACCTGACCGTTGCTCTGTGGGTTGGCCACCGATGCGAAGGAAAGGGTGATGCCCTTCTCCCAGCAAAACTTCCTAAAGGATGCAGAGTCAAATTGTTTACCATTGTCGGTGACAATGACTTGAGGGATACCGAAGCGGCAGATGATGTTTTCCCAAATGAAGGACTATACTTGTTGGGAAGTGATGGACTTGAGGGCCTTGGCTTCTATCCACTTGGTGGAGTAGTCGGTGGCGACTACCACGTGCTCCACACCACCGGTACCCTTGGGCATGGGTCCAATTAAGTCAATTCCCCATTGGGCAAAGGGACATGGGTTGACCATTGTCTCTAGTGGCTGGGACGGTTTAGGCACGTTTGGTGCGTTGAACTGGCAGGCCTTGCATTGCCTTGTAAATGATATAGCGTCCGGAGGAGTATTGGCCGAAGTAGGCGAGGCGGATGAGTTTGTGGGCCAATGCTCGTCCTCCGGGTGGTGGCCACGAATGCCCTCGTGTACTTCCTTGATGGCCTCTCGGGACTCGGCCGGTCCGAGGCATCGTAGATATAGTAGGGAGTGAGCCCGCCGGTAGAAATGGTTGTTGATGATGAGGTACCGGGAGGACCGGAATTTTATTTTCTTGGCCTCATCATTATCTCTCGGGAGGGAGCCATCACGCAGATATTCCAGGATTGGTGTCATCCAGTTCGCCTCCTCCAGACGCAAGTGGTTTACCTCGGCGGGTATTGTCTCGGTGCTTCGGCTTTCTTGCACATCAATAGGTACCGAGTTCCCGGGGTTGGGGTCAATAGCCGAGGCTATTCTGGCCAGGGCGTCAGCCCTTTGATTCTCTTCTCTCGGTACCTTCGTTAGCTTGAAGCATGAGAAACCGGCAGTGAGCTCTTTTGCCAAAGTCCTATACCGAGACATGATGGGATCTTTGGCCTGGTAGTCCCCCGAGACTTGGTTGACAATGAGCTGTGAGTCGCTGAAGACTTGGAGCTGCTGGGCTCCCATGTCCCGAGCCAGCCGAAGGCCGGCCAGGAGTGCTTCGTACTCGGCCTCATTGTTGGAAGCTTTGAAGTTGAACCGGAGAGCACTCTCGAGCCGAGAGGTGTCGGGACTACCGATGTGAGGAGTGATAAGGATGAGTCCGGCCCCGCTACCGTGTGTGTTCGACGCACCATCCACATATAGTTGCCAGATCGGTACGGCGGGATCAACCGTGTTTCCTCGCCGATGGCTTGGGCCGTCTTTGCCGAACTGGCTCCTTCTACCGATGGGGGAAGGGACTGCACAGATGTGAATTCAGAGACAAAGTCAGCCAGTACTTGTGCCTTGATAGCCGGTCGAGGCCGGTAGGTGATGTCGAATTCACTGAGCTCGATGCTCCACTTCATGAGTCTGCCAGATGCCTCTTGGCCGGTACCACGATGGGGTGTGCCTGGAAGTATGGGCAAAGCCTTCGGGCTGAGATCATGAGTGCGAGGATGAGCTGCTCAAGTTCGGGGTACCGAGTCTCGGTATCCACGAAAGACTTGCTTATGTAGTCGACCGGAAGGTCCTCCTTGTTGTGGCTCCCGACTAGGATCGAACTCACGGCGAGTCCTCGATACCGATAGGAATAGGAAGAGAGGTTCGCCTTGTACCGGTCTGCTGAGCAGCGGTGCTGCTGCTAGATAATCCTTCAATGCAGCGAAGGCTTGTTCGCACTCGGTGGTCCAACCCTCGAACTTCTTCCCGGTTTTCAATATTTTGAAGAATGGGGCATACCGGTCGGTAGACCGTGATATGAACCGGGAGAGAGTTGCGATCCTACCGTTAAGGCTTTGGACATCCTTGAAGGTTTTGGGAGATTCCAAGTCCAGGATCGCTCTGATCTTCTCGGGATTAGCCTCGATACCCCGGTGGCTGACCATGAAGCCAAGGAATTTTCCTTCGCCTACTCAGAAGACGCACTTCTCGGGATTGAGCTTCATCCCATTGTCTTGGAGAATGGAGACTGTCTCCTGTAGGTCGGTGAGGTGGTCACTTTTCTTTAAGCTCTTAACGAGCATGTCGTCCACATATACCTCCATGGTCTTCCCGATCTGCCTGGAGAACATGCGGTTGACCAACCGTTGATAGGTGGCCCCGGCATTTTTCAATCCGAAGGGTAGGACCTTGTAGCAGTATAGACCTTGGTCGGTCATGAAGGAGGTGTGCTCCTGGTCCTCGGGATCCAGCTTGATTTGGTTGTAGCCTGAGTAGGCATCCATGAAGCTTAAGGCCTCATGACCGGCAGTGGAGTTGACAAGCTGCTCGATCCTCGGTAGAGGGAAGCTGTCCTTGGGACATGCCTTGTTGAGATCGGTGAAGTCGATGCACATTCGCCACTTCCCATTGGGTTTCTTCACTAGTACCGGGTTGGCCAACCATCGGGGGTACTCAACCTCCCGGATGAAACCGATACTCAACAATTTTTCGACCTCAGTCCTCATAGCCTCGTACCGCTCTTGGTCCCCGACGCGCCTCTTCTGCCGTATCGGCCGGTAGGCAGGATCGATCCCAAGCTTATGGGAGATGGTTGTGGTAGAGATACCGGGCATGTCAGCGTAGGACCAGGCGAACACTGAAGCGTTATCCTTGAGGAGCTTGATCAAGTCGGTACGCAGGGCGACCGGTAGGCCGGTACCAATCTTGACTACCCTGTCAGGCTGTTCAGGGAACAAGGAAATCTGCTCCACCTCCTCGTGGGGCTTCCCCTGTATGACTACAGCTCCTTCCCGGGGGTCATCTGGTTTGTCCGCCGCTGCCGCGTTATCACTAGGTGCGACGCTGCACACGTCCCAGTAGGGCTGTCGTGGCTTTGTCTCTTGGGCATAGAAGGACCGGGCCATGGGCTGGCTTCCCCTGATAGAGGCAACCCCGGCGGGAGTAGGGAACTTTAGCATGAGCAAGTAGTAGCACACGCAGGCTCTGATTTGGCAGAGAATGGGCCTACCAAGTATGAAGTTGTAGGAGGATTCACAATCCACTACCAGCATATGAGCTGATACCTTCTGGGACCGAGGGTATTGTCCGACCTCGACGTTGTACCAGGTCTCCCGAGAAGCGGATGAGTGGATTCACCGTCCTTGAGATGTTCTCGAGGGGTAAGTCCAACTTGAGGTAGGCGCGCTTGAAGATAACGTTGGCAGAGCTGCCACCGTCGACCAGCACCTTGTGCATCAGGTCGGTATGGACCTTGGCGGATATCACGAGTGGGTCATCGTGGGGGGTCACGATGCCGGTTTCCTCCTCACTGGAGAACCCTATGTTTCAAGGATCCTGTTTTTGTTTCTTCTGCACTGGCGCAGACTGTACCGAGAAGCACTGCAGGTGCTGCTTAGCCTCCTTCACATGGGATCTGTGTTCGGAGCGAGTGGTACCGAAAAGGGTAGGTCCTCCACTGATGGTGAAGATTTCCTTTCGGTACCCCTGAAGGGCTTGGCCAACATACTAGGTGAGTTTCCCATCTCGGTGCAATTGCTCAGCAACATCCCTCAGGGCTTGGCACTCCTCGGTACTGTGAGTACCGGACTGATGGTGGGTGCAGTATTTGCCGGTGTTGACCCGGTTGTCAGCATATGGTGGCCTCTTCCACGGCTGAGGGAAGAGTTGGGGGTTCTCCTTGTAGATGTTCCCCCGGTAATTGTTACCCCGGTTGCGCTTATCATTCTGCCTAGGTTCTTCAACCTTAGGCGCGCTGGTTTGCTCCTGCTTGCGTTTATCCCCGGTTGGGTCCACGACCACCGTGGAGGCCTTGCTGCCTTTGTGCATTTCATTGAGATGAGACTTCCTCTCGTAAGTCAGGTAGTTGCGGGCGTATTGGCTGGTTCTGCTCATCAGCTCGGTATAGGTGAATACCGTGCTAGTGGAGTTCAGTTCCCTGAGGAACTCTCCCTGTTCTAAGCCGTCCCGGAAGATCTGGGCTGCACGGATGTCATCCTTAGTATTGCAGCGTCGGTAGGCAGCTTTGAACCGCTCCATGTAGTCAGCCAACCGTTCGCCTGTGGTTTGTTGGAAGCCGGTGAGCTCCCCTACCGAGTAGAAGAAGCTGGATTTGGTGGCGTACTCGGTGGTGAAGGCTTCGACCAGCTACTCGTAGCTGTCGATGGACTCCGGATCTATTTGATAGAGCCATAACATGACCTCTCGAGTCAGGGTATTGACAAAGGCATGGCACCAGTCCTCATCGGTATAGCCCCTGCCGTTGTAGGCAGACTGGAAGGCAGTCACATGCATCACCGGGTCCTCCTTGCCAGTGTAGGGATCCATCTTCAGATTTTTGAAGTCCCGGTTGTGGTTATAGATCCTCCCGGTGAAGGGACCGATGAGTTTCTTGGCCATGCCGAGGCTAGACATACTCCTGACGGTACCGGTCTCGACTTTTGTGAGATGTTCGTTGAGCTTTCGGAAGAGGCTGGTCGCGTGTCTTCTTCCACTCGTGGCTTTGGGGCGACGGTAACACGTTCCTCGTGGAGGGTGTCGCAGTCCTCGTCGGTATCTTCCTCTTCGGCGGGGTGGACTACGCCCTCGGCGTCAAGGAACAAGACTAGGGGAGCCGATGGGGACCCGGTCCACCTATCCGGGACTCGGTGCCCCGGCCTCGGAGGAGTGTCGACTCCGGGAGGAGGTGCCGACACCGATTGGCCGGGGTTAGCATCCCGAGTAAAGTGCTCTCTCGGCGAGATTGATTTCCCGGGCACTAGCCTCGAGCGCCGAGGCCGATCGCGGCGCGATCGCTCATTGCTCTCCCGGAGTTCTCGGATCATGGCTTCGAGTCTCGCCACCATGGAGGGCTCAGCTTGGTGTGACTCTGGGGTCTCTGACTCGGTAGAGTGGACCGCCGCTGGTATGTCTTCAGGAAGGGGCCCCAGGCCAGCGATGGTCAGGGTTTCCTTCGCAGACTTGGATTTCTTGGTTTGCTTCGCTGGCTGTGAGCCATCGCTAGATGATTTTGTCATCGCTTGACTAGTAGAACATCTCACGGAGTGAGTAAGCTTTGGTTATGAAGTGGTGGAAATGTTCCCACAGACGGCGCCAAATGTTTCTGCCGTTTCCCAACTGCCCGGTAGTGTCGTGCCGTTGTACCTGAAAGCACAATATTGGTCAGGGGAGGTCGGTGTGTACCGACCGAATGCCCTCCGACGCTCAAGTTAGTACCGGTAGGTCTAAGAGCAGAGTGTTTGGGATTCGGAGAGAACGTACCTGAATAAGGAGTGAGGACTCCTTATATAGGAGGTGAGGTCGGAGACAAGCTTCCCTGGCGTGGGGGACATCCCTTGACACGAGGAATATCCTCTGGTCCACTACCTCGACGTGCGCATCGAGGGATGGCGGCGCCTAGTGCAGCATGGGCATGCGACCTAGTGCGATCCGCGAGGTAGTGGACAAGCACGTGTGCTAGGTGGCCGTGCTGGTACCGGTGGGGCTGGCCACTCTCGGTACCTGGTCGGGAGACGTCCATGCGCAGCCGGGGGAGAGCTTGTTGTCGGTACACCCAACCTGGTCTTACCGGTACCGGCCGGGGTACATACGGGGCTTCGACCGCAACCTGGGGCGGATACTCGAGGGGATCCCTACCAAGTCGGTAGATGTCGCTGGGGCGAGGTCTGTACCGCTGGGGCGTTGCAGAGGTTATGTCCTCGGTAGGGGAGCCCTACCGAGTCAGCCATGGGGCTTATAAGTAGGCTGCTCCCGGTGATAGTGAGCTACCTCGGGGCCTATCCCGGTAAAGATATGAAATGGTCGCAATAAACTTTTTTTTATTTCTTAATTTATATATATATATATATTCATTTATTTATTTATTTATTTTCTAAAAGAGAATCAAATGATTTTTTTTTTCTAAATTCTATGTGGTGACATAAGATTTGGTTAATATTTTAATTTAACAAATATATTTTATTTATAATATTTAGGTTTGGGTTACCACATAGGGTTATAATGCTCCAACCAAATATATTTATTTTTTTATTTTTTATTTTTATATATATATTTTTTCTAAAAGAGAATCAAATGAATTCGTTCATACCTCTATGTGGTAACGTAAGGTTTGGTTAATGTTTTAATTAACAAATATATTTGTTCTATAATATTTAGGTTTGGGTTCAAAGTATATATATATAAATAAAGTTTATAAAATACTAATAGTTTGTTGATTAGTTCAAGTGGTTGAGCATCAAACCTCTAACCAAGAAGTTGGAGTTTCGAACCCTACCTGATGCAAGGGTTGGAGGTTTGATGCTCAACCACTTGAACTAATCAACAAACCATGAATAGTTTGTAAACTTTGAATCCAAACCTAAATATTATAAACAAAATAAATTAAAATATTAACCAAACCTGATTACCACATAGGGTTTAGAAAGAAAAAAAACTCATTTGATTCTCTTTTAGAAAATAAAAAATATATATATATATATATATTAAGAAATAAAAAAAAGTGAACAATTAAAACTTTAAAATTTTAAAAAAATATTAATAATAAAAAGTGATGACTGTACATGTCACGTCATCACTTAACGGTCAAACGTAACGGTTTGACCAACGGATGGACTAAACTGATGAAATTGAAAAGTATAGAAATATTGCTGATCAAATTGAAAGTGCAGGGACTAACATGATTTTTAGTGTAAAGTTTAAGGGGGTAAACTGAATTTAATTCTAATAAAAAATAGTAAAATTTGTATGTTGGTAGTAACATTCATCTCAAGAAAAAAAAATTACAAAATTTTGTTTTCCTTAAAATAAATAACAAGTGCTTATCATCTTGCTCACTACACTTGTCCGCATTACTTTCCACTCTCTCTCCCAAACACCAACATGTGTCTGCAACAAAGCATCAAAGCATGCACAAACACAAATCCCAAACCCAAATTCTGATTTAGCTATCCAAAATAAACAGATGTTGGTCTCTTTTTTCATGCTTAACAACCCATCTAATTGCTCTGAATTGTATATGTCTATCTCATGATCAATTCAATTCACGATAAGTCCAATTAGAAAAGAAATGGCACAGCTAGAGGAAACTTGTTGTTTTGTAGCTATGTCTTCTTCCTCTTTTATGTTTTTCTCTTTCTATTTTTTTGTTCTCTATTGTGGTGCTTTTTAATATTGCAATTGATAGACCAGGTTAGCAACGAAAGAAAGTGAGAGGAAGAGACTAGTGGAACAATTGCAGGAGAAAGAGGGTTGTGGCTTTGTGGGTAGAGAGAAAAAAAGTCTGTGAATAAAAATAGAGTCTTGGTGGAGAGGATGAGTAAGGAGTAAGGACTAAGGAGTGCGAGGACTTCGATGTTTTTTTATTTGCGTTGATTGTATTTGGAAAATAATGAAAACGAGATAAAGTTGTTTCCACAATTTACACGGAGGTTCAAAATTGTACTCCGAGAATCATTCTCCTCGTTTTTAAAATTCACCACACCAAATGTATATTACGTATTTTTTAATTCGTAATACGGAAAATAGTATCCTAAAACAATACCGAACGACTCCTAAGTCGCATGGAACTCAAGTACTATTTTTTGCTGAAGTGCTCGATGAAAGTGGTCTTAGGTACCAATTTAGATGAAATCAAAAATTTTAGGTACTGGTTGTGACGAAAATTAAAGTTCACGTATCATTGATAAGATAGAGGTAAAGTTCAAACACCATTTTATATTTTTTTTCCTTATTTATATATAACAAGGAATTCTAATGGTCCAAAATGACTAAAAGTTGAGAACCCTAGCCGCCATGATGGTGGGGGTTTGCAGCGACGCCAATGAGGGCGTTCAATCCAGCGTCGACATCTGTCGACGATCAATCCAGTTGTTGTCGTCGTCTCTTTTGAGGTATGTGCGATGAGTTCTGGCATCAAAGGCGACTCTGTTCGTCGTCATTCTATGGTCCTTTCAGGCCATAGATCTAGTGGGTTTGTTTCTTCGCTCCGAATTTTCATGGTTACTATGACTGTATTATCACAATATGATATTTCTTGCTGGTAGCTTTACTAGAGGAGGAGTCCATCACAGAGGGCTTTAACTATACAGATTTTCTGCGTTCTTGGCTTGTTCATTGGTGAGGACTAAGGTGTGGATTTCAATTTAGGATCCCGGTGGATTTCAATTTGCCGAATTTCTGCTTTTTTGTAAAGCAGTTCAGAGCGATTTATTTCACAGGTTTCAAGATCATGACAATAGTTCAGTTTCTGTTGTTGGTAATTATCTTTGGGACGCTACGAAATAGTTTTTGGGTTATGCTAGCCGTTATTTAGTTGTTTCTCACAAGTTTCAACTGTGGTTTTACTTTCTTTTTTCATGGGTTATCCTTGAGCTAGATTGGTTTTATTGGTCTCAATGGCAATACTTGCCGGAATTTTTCTGTTGGCTGACAACAGTAATGCACGGTATATGTATTGTTCTAGGTTTTGAATCATCGATTAGAGTTCTAGATTTAGACTCATCGATTAGGTCACTTGTGTGGTATGTATTGCTCCTTCATAGGATGCCCATATTAAGGATTGTAATCTTCATTTGATTAATAAAATTGTTCTGCTATTCAAAAAAAAAATGGTCCAAAATGACTTCAAATTTTCAATATAAGTTTTACTTAAATTTATTTTAAAAATATCTATTGTAAAACGACTCCAACCAATTAACTTATTATTATTGTTATTGTTATCATTATTTTTTTTCATTTTTAACCTTGTTAGTTTCTAAAGAAATTGAAAACTATCTACCTTCGCTACTCTTCCGAAATCACGCGACTAGATAGTTTCCATTGTTTTATAAGATATCGCTTCACACCCTATCTAAGAGGCTAAAAAAATTTGAATTTGTGTATTGTAGTAAGAGATTTCTTAACATAAATTGTCTTGCTTCAAAACCGACTTGCATCTCCCAATGTGGTGACTAAAGTTCTCCTACGATCCCAACAATATATTTTGACAATCAGGAATGGCTTCAATTTTTCTATTTACTTAAATTTTTGTATAAAAAAAACACACATTTCCCGGGGAAATTCTGCCATACCCCGAGCACTTCATGCTCGGGCACGTCAGCAGCTATATCGACCATTGGATGAGAAAATGTCATCCTTGCCCCTGACCGAGTGACCTGCTAAGAGAGGGGAGAGAGATTGTTCCTGGGTAACTTCCAAAGAAGTAAGAACTTTGTTACTTGCCAGATCACCTGTACAATGATAGAAATTTACCCAGGAAGGGAGCATGAAAAATCGGGTACTGCTCATCCCAAATCAGAGTCCTTCTCAGTATTCAGTACACCCAATCTACCTTGCTCATCTGAATTCACTATTGAAACAAGGGGGAATCAACAGAGCTTCGACGGAAAAATCAAACGTCCCACCTCTGCTCCGAATCAGCAACCGTGCTGTCCTCAAAGTCTTCTTCTAGCCTCTCAAACTCTCAATGCAAATCGATTTAATCATCAACAAAGCCGAAATGAAATAGAGTCAGCCGGAACCGCCACCGTTCGCGGTGAACCCGTGGTGGCAAAACAGCACCTAAAATCCTAAGTTCCCAACCTTTCTAAACATTAACCAAAGTGGATTCCAAGCATAGAAACTTGTAGATCTCGAAGAGTAGATACTGGCACATAGCTGGTTCGAAGAAATCTGGTGCCGGAATCACCGTTAATCAACGAGAACTCGCCGGAATTCGCAGCTCATCTTCCCTTCGATTCTCACTGATCAGCCGTCCATTTGACGAGCCAATTCCACCATCCCGTTCATCACGCTAAGGTGAAGTTTCTGGTTCAGGCGCGGCGCCGGGAAACAACCGGAGGAGATGGGTGAGGTCGGCTGTGTCGCGGCAAGGGGGAAGACTGTGCCTGACCAAGTCAAACTCGGTTTTCTATTTAAGCCTATTGAATTTAATTTAACGGTCCAGATCTTGTGGTGTAGAGATTAACGGTCCCAATCGGACCACCTTCTCTTACCATAAATAATTTTCTTATTTCCAAAAATTCAGAAAATCATTAAACAATAGCTCGGGCGTACAAAAAATTTTCTGAAAATTCATATAAACTCGTCATGACGTGTACTTTATTCTTGAGTCCTCAAATTAGACATATAATTTAAATATAGCTTATAAAAAATTTTGAGACTCTTTAATATATAGGGATAAAAATGTTCAACTGGCTATTAAAAATTCGCAAAAATTAATTTCAATGTCCAGGATGAAAAAGGATGAGTATTGGTCTACACCACACTCCTTTTTTTTTTTTTGAGACTGTCTACACCACACTACTTGCACACCCAAATGAATAATAAATATATTTTATTTAAGTATTAAATGATAATAGACGTTTATACCCCTTATTGTAATTTAATATTTTTTCAAGGACAACTGAATCAGGATTATTTTTTTCCTCAATTTTTTTTATATGGTTAGACAGAGCTTGATCAGACGAGAGTGTGGGAGTAACCTGCGCCCCACCAGGATTTGTGACGGAGTGGTTGCGAGCAATTTAGTTGTAAGGGTATTACGGTCACTATGGTTGACCACGTTGATCGAAGTCTAAACGAGGACTAAATCGGCTAAATTTTTAATCATAGGTCCAAAATATTACAATAATCACATCCAACGGTCAGTTTGACCAATTTGCTTTTCCTCCACCTTGGAAGTTTTCAAAAATATAATTTTAGTTATAACCAATAAACAAGTTATGCCACACTAGTAGACACGTATAGATTTCAAGCAATCTGATAAACCGAAAATGAAAAATGGTGGATTTGCCCTTGCCAATGTATTTAACTAGTAATAATATGCCCAATGTGAAAAACTTGGTATCGTTGGTCGTCGTTTCAACCACGGTCAAGACGGTCAACCGTTATTTAACGTCAATTACAAAAATATCATTTTCACTAAAACGACTATAACCTAATCGTTACATGTTCAGTTTGCGCCTGTTTTAGGTCTACACTCTCGCATTGTAGAGCTCTATTTAATGAAGTAAAAAAATAAACCCAAGACCTCATCTCGATTCTATTGCCCTATGAGATATCTAATTAATATATATATAGGTAAATATGTCCAACTGGCCTTTAAAATTTTGCTAAAATTAATTTTAGTATCCGGAACGGCATAAGGTGGCTATTGGTCTACACCAAAGAATTATGGATGCATTTTATTTAATTGTTAAATGACCATGGACATTTTTACCCTTTTTTATAATTTAATATTTTCCTTAGGGCAACGGAATTGTGATGATTTTCTCTCTTCGATTTTTTTTTTGGTCAAACAAAACTTGATCTCTCGAGAGCGTGGGAGCCAACTATGCTTCCGCATGATGTGGGACGGAGTGGTTGCGAGCAATTTAGTTGTAGGGGTATTACGGTCACTATGGTTGACCACGTGGATCGAAGTCTAAACGAGGACTAAATTGGCTAAATTTTTTATCATATGTCCAAAATATTGCAATAATCACATCCAACGGTCCGTTTGACCAATTTTTTTTTCCTCCATCTTGGAAGTTTTCAAAAATATAATTTTAGTTATAACCAATAAACAAGTTATGCCACACTAGTAGACACATCTAGATTTCAAGAAATCCGATAAACCGAAAATAAAAAATGGTGAATTTGCCCTTGCCAATGTATTTAACTAGTAATAATATGCCCAGTGTGAAAAAATTGGTATCGTTGGTCGTCGTTTCAACCACGGTCAAGACGGTCAACCGTTATTTAACGTTAATTACAAAAATATCCTTTTCACTAAAACGACCATAACCTAACTGTTACATGTCCAGATTGCGCCTGTTTTAGGTTTACGCTCTCGCATTGCAAAGCTCTATGTAATGAAGTAAAAAAAAAAAACCCAAGACCTCATCTCAATTTTGTTGCCCATTGAGATAACTAATTAATATATATGGGGGTAAATATGTCCAACTGGCCTTTAAAATGTTGCTAAAATTAATTTTAGTGTCCGGAACGGCATAAGGTGGGTATTGGTCTACACCTGTCCTCTTAAAGACCCCAAAGAATTATGAATGTATTTTATTTAATTTTTAAATGACCATGGATATTTTTACCCTTTTCTATAATTTAATATTTTCCTTGGGACAACGGAATTGTGATGATTTTCTCTCTACATTTTTTTTTCATGGTTAGAAAAATAATATAGTCAAATCCACAGTTAGATGCAATTATTGCGATATATTGTAATTATGGTAAAAATATTGAGAAATTCTATTAGGACCTCCAAATGTGCTCACCTTATCTCCTATACTTTTTGCACCTTTTTTTTACTTTTAAAATATAAGATTTGCTTACTAAACCTCTTATAAATTCCTAAAATAACCATGATGATATAATTCACATTAAATATACAAAATTACTACTATAATTCTAAATTTACTCACCACACATCCATTAATTAATTTTTAATTAATAAGAAAATATTTTAACATGAACTATTATTTGTTTTTTTAACTATTCTTTTCTCTTTTAGCTATGCAATAAAAAAAAAGTAATCATTTATACGTACTGTTTATTTTTTTCCTCTATTTTTTGTACCTCAAGATTAAATATTATATATATTTTTTAATTGCTAGCTTTTTGTTTTTTGCAAATATAATGGATAGACTTAGATTTAGGTCATAGTAGAATTTTTTTTGTTCTCTATCACCAATATGCGTTCAACAAATGATAAAAAAAAATTATATCACATGATCTATCATAGATTTAATTCTGATTAAATATATATAAATGCTTTAACAAGTATTTTGTAACTATGGTAAAAAAATATTAGATTTTTTCGACCTCGTTTTGACCTCGATCCACATAGTCAAACCTAGTGACTGTAATACTCCTACCGCTAAACCACTCGTAATCATTCTATGACAAATCTTGCGAAACATCATAATAATGTACACATCACGACGAGTTCATTTAAATTTTTGGTGAATTTTTTAGACACATAGTTATTTTTAATAATTTTTTGAAGTTTGAGAAATAAAAATAATATGGGTATTACGGTCACTATGGTTGACTTCATTGGTTGAGGTCGAAAGTGGTTAATATTTTTTTCATCACCATAAAAAAAGTGCAGTAATTGCATCCAACGGTCAATTTTATCATTTTCAATTTTGATTTTTCAGATTGCACAAAATCTCATTGTGCCTACTAATGTAGTATAATTTGTTCATTGGTTATTATGAAAAGTGTACATTTGAAAACCTACGATATAGAGGAAAACGAAAATAGCAAAATCCACCGTTGGATGCAATTAGTGCGATATGTTGTAACTATGGTAAAAATATTAGATTTTTTTCGTCCTCGATCTCCGTAGTTGACCGTAATACCCTTACCGTTAAGCCACGTGTAATCACTATGTCACAAATCTTGCGAGCCATCGTAATAAAATATACATCACGACGAGTCCATAGAAATGTTTTGAGAATTTTTTAGATACAAAGTTATTTTTACTGAATTTCTTAAGTTTGAACCATCATAATAAAATATATGTCAAGACGGTCAACCGTTATTTAACGCCATTTATTAAAATGTCATTTTCTCTAAAACAACCATAATATAATCATCACATGTCTGGTTTGCGCGTGTCACAAAGAGTCTGTGAGAATTTTCAGGGAATTTTTCGAACACCCGAGATATTTATTATGAATTTCTGAAATTTAGAAATTAAGAAAATAATTTTTGAAAAATAGAAAATTGTGTGGCGCGATCTGGACCGTAGATCAACTTCCCCATTTGATCCAGGCCGTGAAAATTAATTAAAGGAAGAGGTACCCATCGCGCGACTTCTCTCCCCTCTCCGTGAAACCGCCGAACCAACTTCCTTCTCCGGCCATTTCACGGCTTGAAATAAGTACCAATGGTTTCGTCTTGGTGAGGCGAACTGACACAAATATTTTCGCACACCAAAAAGATGCACGAAAATAACCGTCAAAATAAATTAAAGAATGTAATTATATACAAATCCTTGCAACCAATAAAAATGTCGATGAATAGTATAGTAGAAGCAAGGGTCATTACCCACAGGAGATTGTTTATTTGCTTTTCTATGTCACGAAAATTAAATAATATATACAACAAATAATTTATTTACAAATATATACAATAAATACAAAATGTGTTTTTCGGTTTTTTGAGAATGTCGAAAACAAGAAATAAATAAAAGAAAATATTTTTGGATTTTTGTTTTTGAAAATTAAATTAAACAAATATAAAACAACAAACATTACACACTCTTGATATGTTAACCTATAACTTCCTTTCAATTAAATGTAGTTACTCAGACTAAGTCAATGGCATGTTGCACTTAATCTATTGTTCTCTCTTACTTGGTATGTTAGGTGCATGGCATGTACTCCCTAACTTATCTTCTAAAATGCAACCTAGAATGGCATGTTCATAGATTCAGCATTAAAAAGTCATTATGCATAAAGAGAACGAGTAACTCTAGGCAACTTCGACACTGATGTAGTTCTAATTGCCTAGAAGATGATTCATATAACGATAGCTTACACCGTTATTTGCTACTTCTAGAATATATGATGATATGGCGGTCCACATATAATCCTAGCAATAAAACCCTAGCATGCTTACTATGTTCGCAACCACAATAAACAAACTAGCAATTTATCGATGTCAAAGCAATGAATCAAACAAACATTCAATATCAGAAAAATTATAAATCAAAGCCAAGATCGTAATAGGGCTAAACCCTAAATTATTACACAAAATAATAAAACAAGGTTTAAAACAAATATTTACACAATAACAATTACCCAAAATTATTCACACAATATTCAAATGTGGAAATTAAAATTAAACAAAACAAATATAATAATTAAACGAGTTTGGGTAAGTGTTATTGTTGTGTCCATGAAAATGGACACTTGTCGTCGGGTGTGGGTGGACGACTCAACCATGTGCGCGTGAAGACGGCACTGCCCTTCTGGCGTAGGTGGAGGGCTCAGCTATTCGGAAACAGTATCGGACTTTGGACGTGGCGGGGGCCCATTTCAGTTGGGCTTTGGATTATTTGGGCCCGGGAGCTATTGGCGGTTGGGCACAGCGCGGTGGGTGCGCGAGTAATTTGGACTGGGCCATTGGGCTTGGACCATTGGGCTTGGCTTAGCTTGAAGGCCCAATTGAGAAAGTCAATTTTGACTTTTCTTTCTTGGACTTTTTCTTTCCGGTCCTTCTTTTCTTCCCGTGCTTGGCCCGTGCCTCCCACGGCGTTTCTTTTTCTTTGGTCGAGAGAGAGATCACGGCATGTTTGTGCGAGGTGAGACGGCCGGATTGACGGCGCGGCTCGGTGAGAGCGGCGGTGCGGCGGGGCGGCGGGGTGATGGCGTGGATGCCGGCGGGGACTGATGCGGTCCGGGTCTCCGGCCGGGTTCAACGGCGCGACTATGCCGGCGTGGCTGGATTTTGCCACGGAATGATTGAATTGAGGCTCATGGAGGATTGAACAGCGGCGTTGGATCTGCTTGGGCTGCTGTTGGCAGTGAAATCCGAGCTGGGTGTTGTGATGAAGTCTCTGGGTGTGCAGAGAGAGTGGACGGCGAAGCTTGATCGATCGGCGGCGTCCGGGCATGGCGATTACGATGCCGGCGGCGAAGTGAAAGAGCACGGGCTCGATGATGAGGGCGAAGCACGGCGAGAGGTGGATTGAAAGTGAGAGGCGCCTTGGGTGAGTTGATGATGGGTAATCTTGTGATTGCGGGTAGTGATTGACTGGAATCTTGGCGGGTTGGTGATTGACAATGATGAACTGGAATTGATTGAAGAGTGATGGGTCCGTGATTGCGGGTTGTGAACTAATGAACTGATGATTGTGGTGATGATTGATTTGCATCTTCCAACTGCAGAGCTTCTCCTTAAGAAGCGAGAGAAAGTGAACACGGGTTGCGGTGGAGTCCAAAGTGTCGGCGAGGTTGATCTGCAGTTTGAAAGGGAGATGGATGGTATCCGAGAAGGGAGCAAACCTGCAAAAATGTCAAAAAGCCGGAAAAGCCAAAGTCTTTCGGTGAAGAAAATAAAACAGAACTAATAATTAAATAAAATAAAATAAATTAAAAAGATATAAATAAATATAAATATGGGAAAATAAATTGGTGGTTTAAACTGTGTTTCGCCACCGTCTGCGGTGGTTGCGCCTCTTATTGTGGTGGTCCGCCGGTGTGTGCCGGGATTCGAAACGGTTTTCGAAATCTTCGTACAATATCTGTAATCCACATCGAAGTGATAACCGGTGTTATCTTGACGTTGAAAGTCACGGTTGACTTTCTGTCATTCTCGGAAATGCGCTGAAAACTTCCAAAATGCACATTTTGTGCAAATTAACATTGTTGCTCATAATTTCCCTAATCACAAGAAAACACACATTAAATACACAAAACAGTTTTCGGAAAAGCCTAACTCAAGTAATTAAAGACGCTTTAAGTGCGTATTTACTTTGTTGAAGATGCACCCCATTTCCCGACGACAAAGTAATTGAAAAAGGTACTCTCTTTTTTTCATACCTTATTAATTTCTAACGAC
Source organism: Rubus idaeus (assembly GCA_030142095.1). Classification (NCBI taxonomy): domain Eukaryota; kingdom Viridiplantae; phylum Streptophyta; class Magnoliopsida; order Rosales; family Rosaceae; genus Rubus; species Rubus idaeus. The sequence goes on from CM057970.1 coordinate 31,389,250, forward strand.
TTAGGAAACTAATTAACTTTGTTGCTCATCAGAAAACACGTTGTTGTTTCCGTTGATTCATAAATCTCGTTTCAACCCAAGTCTAAGAGTCTCAAAGAATTTCCAAAATTGGTGTGCTATAATAATGGATTTCTCGTTGAAACTGACATTTGTCCTAGCGTGGTGACTAGAATTGTCCTACAAGCCCATGCCAATAATGCATTATGACACTCTTGAATGGCTTCAATTTCTCTATTTACTATACAAAACAAAATAATTGGGACACAAATTTTCTGATGAATATATTATCGATTATGGTATCCAATTAATTTTTTTATTTTGTTATAGAAATAGAAAACTTATTACCTTTGTTGTTGATCGGGAATCGCGTTGTTGGTTTCTATACGTTCATAAAATTTCACTTCGAACCAGCTCCAAGAGGCTAAAAAAATTTCCAAATATGTGTGCTATGCAAGAATAAATAAAAATCATATCATATTTGTTGCACATCATAATAATTTATTGGTGTGTATTTAGGTTTCGTCATTTTTGTCTGATATATTGTTGGTACTTGGGAATGTTGTGCTTACAGTTATCCATTTGTTTTGTCTTTATGTATTTATATTATTTTCTGTACAGATCTAATGAACAATCGGGAAATGATTATACTTTTCAGTACAAAATGGCAAGAAATATCGGCATCGTTTGATTAAGAGCCGACACCACATCAATTTACGTCACTTTCCAGCTGGCAAGAAAGAAAGAAAAATCTAAATTTCCCAGTTTCGTGTTTCACGTTTTTCTGTGGTCCAAGTGTTGATAACTTGATGGTGTTGATTTTAATGTCTTGTCACCTATATTCCCTATTTATAACTGGTCCCCTACTTCACCTTATGATTCTTGTCACCTGAATAATTAATATTCCCTATTTTAATGTCTTGTCAGTTGTCACCTTAATATTCCCTATTTTAGAGACATTCCCATGCAATACAAGTTAAGACAGACAAAATCTACAGTTTCACATTAGACAAACGGCCACATATGGCCATTGTTGATGGCTTAGATTGCTATAGCCTATAGACAAACACTTCAATCACTTTCATCTAAGCGTGAAGAGGCCTCTCTCTCTCCTTCATCAATACTTATTCAATTCATGTTACTATTCGGAACTGATATGCTTCCACCATTAATTGTGTACGTCGAACTTTTAGATATCAAAAAACAAAGAGTGAGTGATTATCTACAAGTTGTGAGTAGTTGTAAGTTTTTTATTTTTATTTTTTTCTTTTGTTTTTTTATAATTTGACTTTTTTATCCTTCTTGACTAAACTGGTTTTCTAAAATATTTTAATATACAAAAAGTATTTATGTAAAAAAATTGGTTATAATTGACAATTTCTATTTTCTTAATAATAGTACAAATGAACATGCTATTGTGGACGTATTTTACGTACACAAAATGTCTTTAAATGCTTAAATTACGTTTATCTAACGGCCTATGTTTATATTAATGTGTGTTTGTTTGTTTTGTAAGTAAAATAAGTGAAAATGAAAAAAACGATGCATTTCGGGTGTTTTTAATCATTTCCGAGAAAATGACGAAAATGTCAACCGTGACATTTGGAAGTCAAAATGATACAAGTCAATATTTGGAAATAAAGCACACGAATATTCCGGAAAATGAGCCGAGAAGTTAAAACGTTAACTTTCGAACCACCACAGACGGTCGAGAATCACCGGATAACCTCGACCGTCTAAACTGTTTGTGGCTGAGAGTCACCGGACGACCGCCGCCGTTGGTTTAATTTATATTATTTATTTTTATATTATTTATAATATAAAGTTTTATTACTTTTTTATTTATTTATTTATTTATTTTGTTTTTATTTTGGCTTTTATATTTTATTTTCCTTTTCTTTTTTACTTTTGCAGAGAAGCCAACCCAGCCGGGGCCTTTGCCGGCCACCACCCTCACGGCCTCTCCCTTTCCCTCCTTGGATTCCAAACATCTCTTTGTTCTGCCACCCCACCACGATCACAGATCCTTGACTTCATAGCTCACTTCTCAACTCCGTGCTTCACTTTCCTTCTCTTCTTAAGGACCCGGTCTGCAGCCTCGATTAAACACCATCCACACCTGCAATTGAAGCATCACAAACACTCATCACCTCCAGTGCGTAGCTCAAATCTTTGCTAGCTTCACAAGCTTCACCATGGAAGCTCTCTGCTATTTCAAAGCGACCCCAAAGGCGCCGTGAGCTTCTTCTCTCGCACACCCAGAGACTTCATCACAACATCCGGTCCTTCTGCGGACTCCAATTCCATCCATGCTTCTGCTGCCACCTCACCTCTGCCGCTTCTCAAAGCGGCCGGCGCCCTTGCGGTTCAACCCAAGCCACCCCCCCGTGCTCATGATCAAATCCCGGCCGAGCTTCCCGGCTCCGCTCCTCTCCACCTCCGCTCGGCCGTTCCATGCGGCCGCTTCATCGATCCGCGTCGCCCCGCCCAAAGGCGTCTCTCGGCCATGGCTCCCTCGTACTCTCTCTCTATCTCTCTATGTTCCGGAGATGAGAAGAAGAGAACCGGGGAGAAGAAAAAGAAGTAGGGGTGGGCACAAATCCCGGAAATCCCAGTCCCGAACCATACCGAGGCGGGACGGGCGGGATTGATAACCCAAATTTTCCTGTTTCGTCCCGTATCGTCTCGAACCGAGAAAACAGGACGGGACTCGGTTTTACTTGTTAAAATCCCGTTAGTCCCGATCCCGGCCCGAACTTCATATCTGTTTTCTAAATACATATAGGCCTGGCCCAATAAACACATTCACAACAAATTCTCAATCTTCATTCAATCATTCTTCACTCTTCAGTCTGAGTCTCGACTCCCTCACTCCCAAATAGCCAAATCCCAATCTCCATTCTTCTATCTCTCAATGACTCAATTTCTTTCAAGTCTCAATCTTCATTCTTCAGTCTCAATCTCTCTCAATTCGAAAAAAGTTGGAATCTGTAAGGGAAAGTTTTCTTGCAATTGGCTATTTCCTAATTAGACAAAACCTATTCCCTGTAATTGCATTCAATTGTATAGTTGATAGGGCTTGATAAGTCGTGGCATTAGGTTGGTGTTCTATCGGCGTCTTTGAAGTCCATCTCAATGGCTTGTGGTGATTTTGTCTTCGTCTTTCTCAAGGTATGGATCATGCATTTGCATCTCATACACATTTGGTTTACTTAGGATGTCACTCAATCACCTTAGGTTTGCTAGAACTTAAAATGGTTAATCAAGAATTTGCAAACCTTCATTAATATGCTGAAAACACTCTAGGCGATCGATCGCCCAAGGTCAGAATTATGACCGTTGTGTTTAAATTAGTGAGTTTGAGTGCGGAATATATCCGTTATGCTTTTGTCTTTGACGATTGATCGCACCTTGCTATGCGATCGATCGCCTTTCAGGTTTTCTCTTCTGGAACGTCTCTGTATGGTGTGCGATCGATCGCCCTTCACGTTTTCTCTTCTGAAAACGTCTCTGTATGCTATGCAATCGATCGCACCCCTTGGGCGATCGATCGCTTAATGGCCCTGGTCTATATAATCAGATTTCTGCCGTTTCATTTCAAAACTTTCGAATCCAAAAATTTGAAAAACGATTCTGAGAAAGTTCCTTTGATATTGAGTGACCCTAGTTCCATGTTATAGGTTCCTCCTTAATGCTCGACATATAATACACATGCTAAACCTTTGATTTGCTTGATACAAGCTTGTTTAGCTTTCCATAGGATTAAGGAGTTTTTGTTCAACTCTAGCAAACGTTGATTGTTGTTTTGCTGAGTTGAACGGTTTCATACACAACCATTCACATATCATTGCATTGCCGTGGTTCTTGCAATTGGAGGTTCACACCGGTGGAGTCAATTGGAGAAGCTTGAGGAAGGTGCACTTGAAGGAGCAATTGGAAGCTACACAAGGTTAGAACTGCCACTAGAGTATAGGTACTTAGTGTTTGAGTTTGGAAACGATTTCCCCTTGTACGTGTTTGCCATTTGGCTTTTCATAGTGTGATTCAAGAGCGTGGGGTACGGCTCCCCTCCGGTTTTCCTCTAGAGGTAGAGGTTCCGGGTGACCATATTGTGTGTTGCTTGTGTGATTGCTTTGCCTATCTATATTATGCTTAATTGATTAACATGTTGCATGCTTGATCATACATTGATAGATATAGTCCGTGGTGAGCTATTGATGATGCTCACTTTGGGATTCTAGGTTGTTCAATTGCTTGTTATTGTTGCATAACTTGTTTGTGTTCAATTGAACATCTCTTGAGGTGTGTAGATATTCGAAGTGTATAGTCTCCTTGTTTAGTGTTTAAAAACGACTAACGATTGTTGGGACTATTCTGTGCAACCGGAATTTCAATTGGTATCAGAGCCTCTCTCTAGAGGCAAATAGAGTCGATCCGGTTAGTTGTTTTTCCCGTCATGTCGATTAGAGAAAGTTCTCTTAATTCGATTGTTTGTGATGACTTGGTTTTGTTAAACAAAGACTATGATAAATTTTTAAAAAGCTTTAGAAATTTGAAGTCAAAAAGGTATAATTGTAGGAGACCTCAAGGGAGCCTTAGTGTCCTAGAAGTCACCAAAGCAAACGAAGTAGAAAATAAGTCACCCTCTCATGAGGAAGAAAATGTCGTTGCCTTGGTTGTGTTAACCGCTCTTTCCGCCTTAAAATCCAATATGTGGTATGTTGATAGTGGTTGTTCGAAACACATGACCGGTGATAAAAGTTTGTTTATTGATTTCACTCCTCTCGACAATGGAGGTTATGTGACTTTTGGTGATGGAGTTAAGTCGAAAATCATTGGTAAATGAACTATTTCGGCTCCCGGCATTCCTAAATTAGAGAATGTTATGTATGTTGAAAATCTTCAATCAAATCTTATTAGTGTTGGGCAAATTTGTGATAGTGATGATTTAAATGTACTTTTCTCTAAAAAGGATTGCATTGTTTTGAATAAACATTGGAATTGCATCTTAAAGGGTGTGAGGACTAGTGATGATTGCTATTGCCTTGGCACCCTAGATTTCAAGAATCAAAATGTTTGCAACAAAGCAAGTAATGAGTCTTTAGAATTGTGTCACCAAAGACTTGGTCATGTTAATCTCAAGAACTTGAAAAGATTATCAAAAAGGGAAATCGTTAGAGGCCTTCCTAACCTAGTCTCAAATGATGATATGATTTGTAATTATTTGTTTGTGAATAATTCGGGATATTGTTATTCGTGTAAATATTATATTATTTTTGGGGAAAAGACTTAACCAAACTTGTTATGAATTTGATGTTTTGGATATTAATTTATGTTAATTTCTTTAACATGCCTACATGCTAATTCAATGGTTAAATGCATATGTTTAGAATTTATCACTTTAAGTGTGTGTATTTGACGTGTCATTAAATTCGTTTAGGAAGTGATAAACCTTGAATGAAGAAAGCATGAAAGCATATTTCATATGTGCATGTAGGGTTGTGAGTTAAAATCACCTAGAACTAGGATTGGTTTGCTTGCATGATTATCTAAACTCAAAGCCCTATGCATCTAGGACAAGGAATTGATACTTAACCGGTAATTGAACTTGTTCCTAGATAGTTAATTCTATACTTAACCGGTTAGAATTAATACCATAACAGGAGTTTAGGCCATTGTAGTCTTAACCGGATGCAATGAGGGTAATTGGTTAATTGAAGTTGCATTATTTATATTTGGAACATTATTTCTTACAAGCGAGGTCAAGGTTGAATTCCCCACTTTCTTTCTTTATTTTCAGTCATTTAATTTCTGTCATTTATTTTCATGCAACCAAAAAGATCAAATATCTGAAAACCAATTTGTACATATTGTATATTTGTAAATAATTGTTGTTGTAAATATTATTCTTTCATGACATAGATTAGCAAATAACTACAATCCTCTGCGGGTAATGACTCTTGCTTTCACTATATTATTCATCGACATTCATAGGTTGCAAGGATTTGTATATAAATAAATATACATTAAATTGATAGTGAGTTTACCATACATCACATGCATATATTTTTCGTTCATGTTTATATTATCGACGAGAACTAGAGACTAACAAATACCTGCTTCTTATACCGGCCATCCAATAATTCTAATGAATTTTCACATAATTGAATTCGTTGGCCTTACCTAGCTAGTTACGTTGTTTTGCATCTTTTGTATACTTTAATAGCTAATTATAGCTAGAAACCAAATAGTTACTATTGATGGACCATTAGGATCGATCTTCTTCACCTCTGTTTTGATTTGATTTTTTTTTTTTCAAAGAAAGGGTTTGTTTAGGTCGATCAATCCCTGTGCCAGACTTGAACATTTGCCTGTCTATTTTACAATAGGGAATATATAGTTCCTCCTAAACAATAGCTAAAGTACGAGTTAATGAGTTATTGAACAAAACCGAATACTTAATACAAAGATAAGATTGATACGAAGGCTACACTAGAACTTCTTTAAATGAATTCTCGATAAATTAATTTTTTTTTTTAAATAATATACTTATCCGGTCCCAACTTGGGACCAACATGCTAAATTAATAATCTCGATAAAATTATAAAATAATACATTTTAAATATTTTCTTTGTATATTATAGGTCCCAAATATTTTATAAATTAATAATTCGCTAAAAAGTACATAATAAATTGATTATGAAGTTTTCTTAAAATATAAATAAATAGTAATTTACTTTTTTTAACTTCAAATCTAATTGAATCTCATATTTAATTGTGCGCAATGTGCCCAAAAGTTCTGGGGTTGCTTTCTCATATGGTTAATCATAATTCAATGAACTCTTAATTGTTAAATATAAAAATTACAGTACTTTAAATTTTAATTTGTCATTTGATGTGATAAATCAAATTCATAGAACTTGTTAATTGAATAAATATAATATATTTACTATTAAGCTAAAAACTAAAAATATCTTCGTAAATTAATAATTATTAATTTATCGATAAATTGATACCACGCTAAATTAATAATTATTGGATTTGATTATTCGAATAGTGATTAAGTAACATGTTCGACTGGTCGACATATGGACTTCAACCAGTCGATGTATGCATCTACGATTCTAGTATGTAGTTCGACCGGTCGACTGGTGTCGGACAGCAGCATTTTCGTACTTGCTCATAGCCGTCTCATCTCCTTGAATCAACTTTTGATGCTTCTATTAGCTCGATAATAGAGATGTTCGTGTGACGTTTTCAATATACGAATCATTATATCACGACCTGGATGTCCTAAGCAGTCGTGTCAAAGCCTATATGTGTCAGAATCCAAGAGATCATCTCTAAAAATATCGTTGGATTCAATGATACGAATAGTGGTTAAGTATAACCCAATAGATCGACACATAAGTTTTTCTAAAATACGCTTTCTCACGCAACCATTGGAAATAATACATAAGTATTTTTGTTTATTCTTACAATGAGTTTCCATATGATAATCGTTTGGCAAATATGAATTGATACTATGACACATTAGTCGAAATTCTCTCAGTACTTGGAGGAAAAATCAAAGATTTATTATTCATATGTCAACGATTACATCGAGGTCTTGTCTATAAAATCTAATCCAAAATAAATATGACAATTGTCAATTTAATTAAGGCATAAACGCCTATTTACATAACTTGGAAAAACAATTGCAATTTGAAGTTTGGAACTTCCATAGTCTTTTCATTACTTTGGTCGATTATAAAATATGCAATTGTAAGATTAACGTTCGTGTCATCTTCCATATCTTTTAATGTTTCTCATAAAGTAGAGTATAACTCATTATCAACACATGCTTCATTGGCGATCCGTTGATTGGTAAAAGATAGGTTACCAATAGCAAGGATTTGTTCGTTGGTAAACGGCTATAGCGACGAACCGTTCGTTGGAAAACGATGTTTAGCACCATGTGCCTTTGGAGGATAGATTGGTGCTCTTGACACCTTATTGCCACGTTTTACATTGCCGGTGTTGGCATGGCCTCCATGACCCATCTCTCTTCCTCCTTGTCCCTTTTTACGTGGTGCAATAATTCCCACGATTTTGTGCAACGTTGTTGCAATTTCCTTTCTTATTGGACGATTATATGAACCAGATTGTCCATTAGAATTACCCTTGCATTAGGGTTTCGTCCTCTTATGGCTATGTTTGCCATAATTTACTTTTGAAACTTTCTTTGTTCCGGCAGGCCTAATTATTATTTGTTCATTATAATCGTGTCATGTTTTCAGCTACTTGCAGAAAATTGATAAGCTGATTGAAAGTCGCTTGATAATATACATGAATCGATATTGTTTATACAATATAAGTGCCGAAGCTAGGAAGGTAAAGAGAGTTTTCTCTATTAATTTTGCTTCTGTAAAAGTCATCTTACGAAATTGAAGCATAGCCATAGTTGAAGCATTTCTGAATTATATTCAACAAGATTTTGTGAAATTACTTGATCACTTTTATCACTTGTGAAATTACTTTATCACAATAAGAATATACCTTAGTTTCGCAGTCATAAAAAAACATCCACGAACACTAAATAAAATTTCCAAGTATTTTTTGGATTAGAATAAGACCAAGATGGATATGACCATGACTTAAACCGTTCGATAGCTCCACGTAAGCATGACCAGGTAAGTAGTAAGAGATGTCGGTAGAGCGAGGCTCACTTGACACCACTAATCTTAAACTTCCTTACATAGACATCACACCTACGCAGATGAGTCTAGAAATGAACAAGTCATGACCAAAAATTGGTCGAATTCGATGCCTTTGTAAACTTACTTTATCACAAAGATTTTCTTGGATGCTCATGAAATTACTTTATCATAGCATATATTATGAAATCTCACGATTCATTAAAACTCTTTAACTTTTACTAGAAAATGATAACATTAGAGGTGCTCATGACTTACATATATCGATTACTCTCCTAATACTTCTCATAATCTTTTGAAGTAGGTATAGCTCATAAAATTCACCATATAAGTCTCACGCCATAAGAGGGGTCGGGATGAAAAAGAAGGGAAGCTTTGAAATCCCCGAGAAAAACATAACCGCAATTTAAATCAAAGTAACAACTTTTAGAAAATTTTACTTGGTTTTCTTGATTGCAAAATCGCAGAAAATTTTGATAATGAGTTCGGTTCCTTTGGAACTCAATATCCGAAGATCCAACGGTCGGAATAGCGTCAAATTTGAACCTCACACAGTAGACACATAGAGGAAACTATCAGCTCTACGCAATCCAACGATTGAAAATACATAAACGTTCTTCGAAAGTAGGCTGTTCTGCGCAGGCAGATTCTCAGAAATTGGTGTAGCGGTGAAGCTTGGCGGTGGTGATGCTTGGTGGTATTGTTCACATGGCTGGTACTATTCAGGCGGCTACTGTTCACGATTGTGGAAGAGCGGTGTCGCTATGGTGCGTTAGGGTTTTTGGATTTTATAGATAGGGATAGGGCTCGTGCTGATAACGTGTTTAAGGGAAACATAAATAAAGAGAAATAACATAAAATATGATCATCTTTATTAATGAGTAAGGGTCTCTATATATAGAGGAATACAAGATACAATATGTATTGATGTAGGAAATATCTATACTAAATACAATCCATATTCTAGAAGGATAACATATACTAAGAGTTCTAGTTTGACAAGGCATACAATAATGTTATCCTACAACAATATTGGAAATTTTGGAGTTTCATTTGGGTATTATAGGAAACTAATTAACAAATTAATTCATTCGGGTTATTTTCTAATCTCAATTCCTGGATTGTTCCAAATACAACCATTGAAAATTCTAAATTAATTCAATTCCATCCTAAAAAGGAAAAGGAGTACAATTTATTTTTCCATTTTAATATTCTGCTCAACCAAACAGGGCCTAAGTGGTAAGGTTTATACCCCCCCCCCCCCAACCATTAACTTGTATTGTGTTCATTTACTGAAAAAAAAAAAAGATAATTAGACGGTAGACGTAGAGTTTGTGTTCATTTAATTTAATTTTATAAAAGTATTTCTTTTTTACTTCCACACAAACCCATCAGAGGCCCGTACAAATGTACAATGAAAACAATTAATTCCACCAGTTGGAATTCGTCGAGAACGCTCCATCACAACTGATTTCAGAGTGTGTTGAGTTTGAGATCGAAGTAGTTTTTCTCAAATTATGGAACTGCATGCATGGGAAGCACCGTACCTGTGAAGCAAAAGTGCAGCAATGAGTGGTTGCTGGGGTGACATGTGTTAAGTTAATGAGGACTTGCATGAGATGATGAGATATGAAAACGAAAGCACCATTTTTTGATTGAGGTTTGAAGATGATGATAGAATCATAGAAATGCAACGTGAGACAAGAAATCTATTCGAAAATTGAAGGAGTTGATTATGATATAACACATGATATTCAAAAATCCTATTCGAAAATTGAATAAGATTTTGTAAGGCTGAGAATTTCCATGTGTACGTATATCCAAAATAATTGGGAATCGAAAAATTTGTTTGCGAAGGGGCATGTTCCACGTGACATTCAAAAATTCTATCCGAAAATGTTATTAACAGTGTCACGTAGATATTTTAATTTATCGCAAAATGTACACCGTAAAATAAATTATTTTCATCTAAAAAATTAAAGTATAATTGCCAAAATGCCACATAAACTTGGCTATAATTGTCAATTTACACCATGAACTTGTAATTGCATCAATTTAGCCCTTAAACTTGGTAAAAATTATCAATTTGCACCTCATACGTCAATTTCAACTTTTTTCATCTAATTTTGTGACATGTGACCTTCACGTGAGGGGTATTTTGGTCATTTTATGATATATTTTTTATTAAAATACAAATATACATAAAAATTAGATTAAAAAAGTGAATTTTTAGGGTTTAGGTGAATTCTTAAAAATTACATTAAAAAGTTGAATTCTTAATTCTTTTTAATGTAATTTTTATGTATATTTGTATTTTTTTTAGAATAAAAATATATATATCATAAAATGACCAAAATACGCCTCACATGAAGGTCACATGATTGAACAGTTGAAATTGACGTATGGGGTGAAAATTGACAATTTTTACCAAGTTAAGGGTAAATTGACATTTTCAAAGTGTAAATTGACAATTATGACCAAATTTAGAAGGTATTTTAGTAATTATGTCAAAAATAAATTTTAGTTCGGATACAAATATTATTATAACTAAATAGGATCATAAATTTGAAAAAAATAATGTAACATGATAAAATATTGACAAGGTTAAATTTTGATCGTGCCTTCTAGAGATGGTCCTAAAATTTAGCCTTAAATTTGAATAACTAATAATATTTTGAGGACTAAAATTTAGCCGTGCCTTACTAGAGATGTCCTAAATTTTCAGTTTCAAGCATGTCTCACGTTTTCCTTTGGTCTATGTGTTGATTGGTGTTGTTCATGTCTCACGTTTTTTTTATGGCTTAATTGATAGCGATATGGTGAATATACCAAGTACTAATTAATAAAAAAGTTAATTAATTATGAGTCAGCAAGCAGCAAGGCAGCAATTGAAATGTGAATATATATCTTGTTTGCAACCACATATTTGTTATCTCAACACCTTAACCAAAAGGTGTGAGCGAAAATGATCGAACTCCTATAGTTATCACTCTAAATCTATAATACAGTAATATTTCATAAAACTTAATTTTCATTTTCATTTCATGTAGAGTAAAAACATGAGAAAAGAGGCTCCACCATCAAAATGATGTGGGAAGCTAGCAAAGTTTACTTTGAACTTAGTAGATTGATCACAGCCCAAAAGATAGGTATAAATTACTGCATGAGTAGGCTAGGGGAAAAATATACAAAAGAATAGTGAACCTCAACTCCCAAATCTTATACGAAACAAAAATCTCATGAGCTAAACTCTAAATTTTTAGCTAAATACAGATTAACAAATCCAGACAATAATCGTAAACTTAACTCAAGATGGTGATAAATATTAAATAGCGACAAACGTACCTTGTGGCCCACTATTGCACCGATATTTTCTTAACTTAACCATCCATTAGGTGTTGAGTTTTATCTCAAAAGATCTCGGTACAATTGAGAGTAGTCCACCCACTTATAACTTATACTTTTTTTGTCACGTTTCTGATATGGGATCTTTTATTTTCCATCACGCCCCCTCACATGCAAACCTAATTCTAGGTCTGCACGTGTAATTCATAGACACGGACTAACGCATCTTTTTGAGAGCCCGGCCATAATTCGTAATTCATTCATAGGCACCAACGTATCTTTTCGAAGGCCCATTCATTCGTTTTGAGCCAAGTAATTCGGGCCCAGGATGTGATTAGAAAGGAAATCCACTTTGATACCATGTTAGACAGCGACAAGCATGCTTGTCTCTGACTATTGCACCGATATTATCCCAACTTAACTAATAAAGTCTTAAACCCTAAAATGCCTTCATGTTAGAGGAACTAATCTTTCTTACAGATCGAATCAAAATAATTGTTCAATGAATATATAGTGCAAACTATGTCCCCATTAAAAGTTACCCTTAGAAATACAACATTCTTTGATCTCCACGTACTGCATGCACAGGTTTCACAATCTAATTATTTCATTTTTTTCACTGACAATTATATAATTAAAAAATAATTCTGGATTAATAAAGTCTTTCATATGACTGACAGGAAATTATAAGAAATGAAAAATCAAATCTGAATCAATCAAATTATTAAATATAATTTCGCAGGCAGAATCAATCAATCAATATCATATATATTCGTGGGAAACAAGAGAAGAAGAAGAAGGTGAGGAGCCCCATATAAAAGAAAGACCTAGACCTACCTTCACTGCTGCTGCTTCTTCTTCTTCTGCGCGCACTCTGTGGTGGAGGTGGTTTTAGGATAGTGATCGATCTCGACTTATCGAATCGAAGAACAACAAGACAAATTTGAAACAAAGTCGATCAACTAATATCTTATGGCATTTTCTGTTAGGGCAGGCCGTCAGTTTATTAACTAAAAACAAAGTCAATTAATATCAGATGAAGACTAAAAACAATATGCCAAAGTATCTAAAAGTACAGATGCATGATTTTCCACCAGTACTTTTTGCCATGCATTACAGATATTATCCTCATTTTTAGGAGAAATATGATTGCAAGTATTCGAAATAGGCATTGACTGCTTCATAATCAAATATATATGTGTATATATATATATATACAGTCCCCTTCACATGCGCACGTCCGCATTGAAAGTAAAATGCGAACATCCTCATCCCGACCAATTGACAATATATCTCAATCATCAGAATCGTTCATCGTTTAGATTTATTTTCAAGAATTATCCTTGTAAAAAATCAGCCGAATTGGAGATTGTTTGGTCATTTGTTCGTTGTATAGTTTACAAACAAATACAGTCCGTCAGATAAGGTTGAAACAATGGATGTGATAATCAAATGGCTAAATAATTTCCGATTTTAATTTTTTTTTTATCAAAATGATCCTCGAATGATTAGCTAAAATATTTTAATTTCAGTTGTTAAATCGTTTAAATGATTTGATCTGACGGTTGAGATCAAAATTCTGCAATACTATTCACTTTTGCTGGGGGCATGCATATATATTCTTTTACAAGTCGAGTGTGGACAAGATTTTGAAGAAAAATATCTTATGTACTCGATCTACTCTTTTTCCTTGTGGTTGTGTATCAACTCACCCTACCCTAGCTTCATCAAACTAGTTAATAAGCATCGGATGAGAATGTGAAAAAAATTATCAAATATTAGAACATAATCAATCTTGTATTTCCCCATTAATTTTATCTATATCGTTTTTTATGGAGTGTGCGGTATTTTTCCTTCCGGACCGAATTTTTCATTGCATTTCGCGGCTTCAATGAAGCTATACATTATGATCGAGTTCCTCCCTTTGAGGCCTTTATTTACTTTGATGAAAACTTTCTTAATTATCATATAAATTATTGTAGTGGTCGGTAACATATATTCTCGAGTTGTAAAATATTACATATAATACAACATATATGTAATATTAAACATTTAAAAATCTAAAATTTACTCATCCAACACTATATTAGATAATATAAAAAACTTAAATATATTAAAAGTAAAACAGTAAATAACATAGTTAAAACAATAAATAAAACAGTAAATAGTAACTTGCCCATTTTTTATTACTATTTTTATTTTTATTTTTAAAAAATTATTCTCTTATTTTATTTTATAATATTATTTATTATTTTATTTAAAAAATAATATGATAAAACGAAAAAATAAATAATAATGAAAAATTGAAATGGGCGAGAATGTTTTTCGCACGTGCTTTAAAACTAGTAGCCATTATTTACGAAGATAACGTCGTACTGCTCTCCTTAGTCTCATTGTATAGAATAAGTGAATAACTAATTATGAAAATATTTTAACCCTTGAATTCATTAGGGGATTTGACACCTATTTATCTTCACCTATTCCTCATGAATTATCTTGTATTTGACCAAATTATTATTCCTTCACTTATTACCCATGAAACAAATCACAATCATCAAAAGACTTCAACAAATCATTGGTATGCTTATGCAGCCTCTCACTAGAGGGACTGATTATAAGGGACAAAGAGGGACAAATTGATATCAGCTCTTGGAATCTTGAATATTTAATGAAGGAATTGAAAATAGGGTGGGTTAATTTTGGCTTAAAGCTATATTATCCGGTTATAATTTGATTAAAATTAATATTAAAATTAAACAATTAACACTAATAAAAATCACAAAATTGACCAAAGTAGGAATCTAACTAATCTGCTAATCTTAAACATTTTGTCCGATCATTCAATATTGAGTTTGAATGCCTTGTTACATACACTAGTTTATATAAGTTTATTATGGGCAAGCGTATGGTTTTGTTATGAATACAGCACAAGAACATGATTAATTGTTTATAACCATCAGGGCCATCATAGTCCCCGACTGAGAGGAGAGTAATTTTTTTCTTTTGTTCTCAGGTTCTGACTCCTATGCTCCCAAGCCCAGCTTTTACTTCCCCATTCCCCAACGTTCTAGTTTTTTTCCCTTTCTTTTCTGCTGACATAAACAGAAAAAAAAAACGAGGCCCGTAATCCCTGTATGGCAAATCATTAATTGATTTTGAAATTGCTCAAAACGACGCCCTTTTGATGGGTATTTAAAAATAAAATATTCCAGAAATAGGTCTTCTTCCACCTCTGTTTCGCTGGTTGCCCCTTTTCACCATTGTTGCCGATCACCACCTCCTGGATCCGCCACTGAGCACCGTTGTGCACTTCCTCCCTTGCTCGAGCCCAGCTCCGATACAATTTAATTTTTTTGGGTCTGATCTGGGGCTGGTCTCCCTCTTCCTCTTTTCTCCTCCATTCTCTCTCCAGCTCTGGCCCTCAAAACACAAATCTTAAACCCTGATTACAAAAATCAGAAAAGGAATAACTAGCTAGGCTAGGGTTCATTCAGTCAGAGCTTAACAAAAAACACACCTAAATCTAAAACCCTAAAGCTACGAAATTGATTCAATTAAGTCAGTATGGTGAGAGATCACTCATCTTGGCCGTGATACCCGACCTTGCTCGATTACTTCATTCGGCAGTCATGATACTTATCAAAATTCTAATTAATATTTTTTTTTGGTTAAATTTTATTATTATTTTTTATTTAAATTTTTAGTTTTTCAATGAGGAGAGAGAACCTTTTTTTTTTGAAACAAGTAGAAACTTTATTAATCAATATAGGTTTGCAATCTTTAATATGAGCATTCTAAAAAAAAGCAGTACAGACCACAAAAATGGCATAATCGATGAGTCTAAACCTACTCTAATCGACGATTCAAAACCTAAAACAATGCATACACCATGCATCACTGTTGTCAACAACTAACAGAAAAATTCCAGCAAGTATTGTTTTTGAGACCAATAAATCAAATCTAGCTCAAGGAGAACCCATGAAAAAAGAAAGTAAAACCACAATCTAAACTTGCACAACTGCTCAAACTTATTTTTAGACAGTAAATTTAAAAACTCAAATCAAATAACCAAATTTGACCTAGGTAAAATTTTAGCAGCGCCCCACCAGTAATAAGATCGCCGACTTGGAACACCAAATCTGATGAGCCGCTAAAATCGAGCATCAAAAACACACCTGGATCCCATATCTTGAATCCTTGGATCTGATTGACATCCAACAGAACATCACTTACCTCTAAGCTAGTTGTCAACCATCTTTGAGAGCCCACGAGACTTCCTGCAAAAGCATAATCACCATAGGCCTGAAAAAAGTATGACGGACAGAGCCGTCCTTGGGAGTGACAGAGGCCAAGACCGTCCTCACCATAGGAAGCTGCACCAGCGAACGCGGACAACACTAGGATTTATACGATGAAAAGTATAAAAAGAAACCAGAGGCTAGAAGGATAGCACATGAAGGTGTTATTGGATTTGATGCGCACAGAGACGCTATTGAGAAATTTCATGGAGGCTAAAATTTTGCTGGAGAGAAAACTCTCATGGAGGCTATAGTTTTTTTTTCCTACAGAGAACCTATCTTCTTAATTAATTGCAAACTTTTTATTCTACATTAATACTAAACAATAAATAAATATAAAATATAATCATATTTAATTTTATGGCTGATCAAATAAGATTTTTAGTTGCCAACGAGGTTTGGCTCAGTTGGCAAGGGCGGGCCTGAGGTGTATCACCCACACAGGTTCGATCCCCGCTACCAACAGGCCTCGTTTGGCTCGCGATCTATAAGTCTCCTGCGGAAATTCATACCTGGGGGCAGTGTGACAGGTACGTGTCACATCGTCAGTCCTTCCGAGCCTAGGTTGCAGGCTTGCCCTGGCGATGGTGGTGTAGCGTAACCAATCTCTCACCTAAACTTTTTGCAACCAAAAAAAAAAAAAAAAAGATTTTTAGTTCCTTGATTGAAATATAATCATATTTAATTTTATGGCCAATCAAATAAGATTTTTAGTTCTTTGATTGAAATATAATCATATAATAAAAAAATTGTAATTGTTTCTAGTAATGAAATCCAGTTTGAATAATAATAAAAAAATATTATTAGTTCCTTGATTGAAATATAATCATATTTAATTTCCTGAGGCATGAGTAAAAATGAAATTCTTAATTAATTATTTATTCCTTCAACGTGGAACCTGCAACACGGCAATAAAGTGATCTTTTTTTTCTCCATGTCAGCTGATGGTATAAGAATGACGCAAACTTATTTTCTTTTATTGCGTTATTTATTTTTTTAGGCTGGTTGATATATAAATTTTTTTTGTAGGGCTATTGAATCGGGGGCAATAGACCCCACAGTCATAGATGATAAAACCAAAGCATGATGCGTACCAACTTACCAAGTGAGTCAGATGCTAAAAGCGATCACTAATTCACCTTTTTTTTTTACAATCATTTTTTTTGATAAAAAGGAAAAGAAAATTACAATCTAAAACTTCTATTACAACCAACACTTAATAAGTCAAAATTATGTGCTTGAAGAACATGAAAAGGGAGACCATTCATCCAAAGCTGCAAATCTTGACAAGAATGACCAAGAGAGGCAGCTGCATCTGCATCTGCTGCAAAATTAGTTTCACGATAGACTTGATTAAAAAAAATTAAATCAAACTTTCAAGCAAGCTCTTTAATATCAGCAACAAGGTATTTGAGACGCTAAAAAATAGAAGTGCTTATACGAAAACAATTGATAACAAGTTTAGAATCACCTTCAACTTGGATGTTTTTAATTCCTCTTTGAAAAGCAATAGACAATCCTACTCTTATTAATGAATTAACAATCATTAATTCACCCATCTAAAAGTACATAGATAAACCCCAACAACCCTCACATGAAAAATCAACCGCAAGAAAATACACTACAGTACTAATTAATAACAAAAATTAATTATGAGTAGTCAGCAACATCATCATCATACCAGCAAGGCAGCAATCGAAATGTGTATATATATCTTGTTTGCAAGGGCATATTTGTTATCCCAATCCTTAGCATCAATCTATTGTATAACTTGTGTTTACGAAGGTTGCCATGTCGAAACAATTTGTAGAGACGAAGACCGTAGCATCAACACTATATGGAGGAACTGGTGGGGGTCCTTGGGATGATGGTATCATCTTCAATGGCGTGAGAGAAATCACCATCCGTTCTGGTCAATGCATCGACTCGATTCATGTGGTGTATGATAGAGAAAATAAGCATATCAAAGCTGAAAGACATGGAGGTAACGGCGGCAATGATTACCCACCGGTGAGGTTCAATTCAAATTAATATAGCGCTCTTATTTCTTATTTAGCAGCTATTTTTTTTCTGTCAAAAGTTTGTGATATCTATTTAATTTAATTAAACCCTAAATCAAATAGTGGCCAAATAATACAAACCCGGCCTCATTTACAGACCAAAAACCTAATATTGGGCCAATTTTGGCCATATGAAAGCTAACAAATTACATCTTCTTATGAAATATACGTGACAAATATCTTAATATAAATATATAAATTTTTTTACTAATGGCACTGCAGATAAAGTTGGACTACCCCCGCGAGTTCATAACCAAAGTTGGTGGATACTTTGATGAGGTGGACTGGGTAGAAGGCACCCCAATTGTGCTCCGATCACTCGACTTTGAAACCAGTGTCGGAAAAAAATATGGACCATTTGGAGCTACACTAGGCAACACCAACGCCAACCCCAACGCCAGTCCCTTTACTTTCACCGTGAATCCTGGAGAGAGAATTATTGGCTTCTTTGGAAGAAGTGGCGCGTACATAGATGCAATTGGGTTTCATGTAATCGACCCAACCCGCGTCACCCACACCTCCTAGTTCAGTCACTGTGCCAGAGAGCTCTTTTCTTCAAAACATGGTATCAAATAAAAAGGAAAAGAGTCTTAAAAACTTGGCCTTGCTTTCTGTTCTTATATTATACGTACTGTTATGAGTGTTTCAACTTTCAACTCTTGAGACGTTCTCTCTTATCCTGGGTTCTTTCTAGCGCTATGTTCATGTCTACTGGTGGCGTAGCTGTTGGAAATAATAGTAATTGTAGAATCCTTGTTAATAAATAAAAGAGGGAAGTCAAGGAGGTATGTAACAATAAGTAGAGACTCTTGTCGTTCTACATTCCTTAGGGTATGTAAGTTATGAATTAGAGTTTCTTATAATTATGATATTAATAAATGTAGTTGTGAAAGAACTTCATGTAATGTCTATAAAAGTTTAAATAAAACTGAAGTTTGTATCATAAGAGAATTTTCTATTATTTCACAAGGTAGTTTGATAGTTCTCTTTGGAGTTTCCTTATTAGGAGCTATGTACAAGTCTCCGGGCGGTACATCTTCAATGTTTATGCTTATATGTTTCTAGTTTTTTGTTCATCAAATGCTTCCGCAATTTCTAGCTAAGTCCTCAAGTGGTATCAGAGACGAAGACTCAATCTCCTGGGAATGAGAAATTTTAATATGTTTTTGATTGGTATTATTGTGCTTATCCAACGGTATGGTTGTTGAGGTATGTCGGTGCATGGTTGTGAAGAAAGAAAGATGAGGGAAAGAAAAATAGAGAAAAAGATGGAAAAGAATTAAAGATGCTGGAGTAGAAACAAAATGGGCGAAGAGAAAAAAAAAGAGTTTCAAGAGACAAGGAAAAGGAGAGAAAAAAAAAGTTTAAGAGAGTAAGAGAGTTTTGTAAGATAGATCTTCAAGCGGTATCAGAGCCGAAAGTTTGATCTCGTGGGTGTGGGAAATTTTAATATATATGTTTGTGAAGAATTAAGATTGAAGAAGAAAACAAGACAATAATTAAAGAAAATGGAGAAGAAAAAAATATGAGTTTCAAGAGAGAGAGGAAGAGGCCGGAGAAAAAAAAAAGTGCAAGAGGGTAAGAGAGATTTATATTACAAATTTGTTAGAGTTGTGTAATAGATTCAAGTTCGATTCCCGCTACCAACTATCTCTCATTGGTGGGTAATCTAGAAAATGTCTTTGGGCCTCTAGGGGCCGTTGGATGAGGGTGTGGTCTCCTTGGTGATAAGCCTCCGGGTCTCCATGGAGGGTGCCACCTCTTAGCAAATGTGGTGAAATTCGGAGCCGTATCGAGCCGAAAGTTTGATCTCGTGGGTGTGGGAAATTTTAATATATATGTTTGTGAAGAATTAAGATTGAAGAAGAAAACAAGACAATAATTAAAGAAAATAGAGAAGAAAAAAATATGAGTTTCAAGAGAGAAGGAAGAGGCCGGAGAAAAAAAAAAGTGCAAGAGGGTAAGAGAGATTTATATTACAAAATTGTTAGAGTTGTGTAATAGATTCAAGTTCGATTCCCGCTACCAACTATCTCTCATTGGTGGGTAATCTAGAAAATGTCTTTGGGCCTCTAGGGGCCGTTGGATGAGGGTGTGGTCTCCTTGGTGATAAGCCTCCGGGTCTCCATGGAGGGTGCCACCTCTTAGCAAATGTGGTGAAATTCCCCCTAGTCGGAAATCCGAAGCCTTTGGGCCTAGGTCGCAAGGTTTGCCATGACCCTAGTAGTGTAAGGAAGCCTCCCTCTTTCCTAAATTTTTTGTAACCAAAAAAAGAAAAGAAAAAAAAAGAAAAAAATAGGGATTAATTGGTAAGTTAATTTGAGTCTCTATATAGCCTTCTCTCTAGGAGCTCTGTACATGTTTGCTGTACATCTCTGACAATATCTTTGTGGGAATATGTGTTATTTCACCCTATGAAGTGTATACGTAGTTACGTACAGTGTAAATTATTGTTTAAACTATTCCACTGATATCCAATATGTAATATCAGAGATTTAGGCTCGAATCTGGAGAGTGAAGGCCAGAGCAAAACAAGAAGAGAATAGTTGTTGCAGAAGGAATCGGTACGTTAACAAGAAGTACTGCACACAAAAAAATGTTGGTAAAAAAATTTAGAAGGAGGGAGCAGAAAAGGAAGAGAAAGAAAAAAAAACAGAAAAAGATAATAGGAAAAAAAATAGTGAAAAAAAAAAGTGTTTCTCTTCATGCCTTCAAATTTAGGGCCAGTTTGGTAAAGCTGGGCTTTTAAGTGAAGCTGGCTTTAGCTGTGCTGTGAGAATAAGTGGCTGTAAAGCAAAACAGCTGAGTGTTTGGTAAACTGGCTTTTTGAAAGTGTTGTGAGTACTAAAAGCAGTGAGATAGTGTTTGGTAAACTGGCTTTTTGAAAGTGTTGTGAGTTTGTAAAATAACCAATATAGACATGATGTTGAACTAATTGTTTGGTAATGTAATGTAATTCATTGACTTTTATGGTTAGTTTTTTTTTATACAAAAAAATTATGTTTGAACTAATAGTCTTCACTTGCTTCTCATTCTAACTTGGTACTCAAGGGAAGTCGAACCGAGAATTTTTCTTGGGAAACTATTTCATTGACTTTTATGGTTGATTTTTTTTATATACAACAAAATTATTTTTGAACAAATAATAGTTAAAATAAAACAATTCTTTCGGGGACATCCTATAAAAAATAGTTAACATAAAACACAAATTGTTATAATTTCCCTTATAAAACACATGCGGTTGTAAATCACGTTGCCAAACCACCATTTTGTTTTCCTTTATAATTTTTATTTGTTTGTTTATTTTTATTTATATTTTATTTTGTTTAATTATTTTGTCTATTCATATTCTTTTTTTTCCTTCTTATTTTTTTGGCTCATATATTCTTTTTTTCCTAACCGTTGGTTTCTTGTTGATTTTGGCACGAGCTGCAATTGCTAAATCAAGCAATCAACCACAAACATCACAAGCTTCACCATGGCAGCCCTCTGCCAATTCGTGTTCTATTCAGAACCACCACCATCTGCACCAAAGCTTAGATCCACCCATGATGTTGCCGAGCCCAGTTTAATTCATCACTGCTGATCCATTTCCACCGAAGCAATCACCACCGTGGTCTCTCTCTTGACGACATCGTGCCACCAACAATCAACCAATTCACCAAACCACAACCATCATCACAATTCAAGGCCCACTCTGTGCAATCACCGTGAAACCCAAGTAGACGCCATCGTCATCTCCACCAGCTCTACCGAGAGCTCCGCCGCTGCAATCCAGTCGCGCCTTGAGAAAACCATCTCAAAGATCGATTAGGACGGGAGGAAAATAGAGATACCTGAAAAATGAAGAGATTGCTCTCGTCTTCAACAAGGACGGGAGGAAACCAGAGCTCCAATACTCTCTTCAACAACTAATCTAACCCGTGAGCCGTTACTGATACCCCAATTTTTTTGCTGGATAGAGTAGAGGAGTGGAGGCGCCGAGTGCTAGGGTTCACGAAGAGAAGAAGGGATAGGGTGGGCTGTAAATTTTGTGAGAGAGTAAGGACAGTTATTGGTATTTTAGAAAATTTCATTAATGAACAGTAATTAGCGCTACAGTTGATTTGAGGATTTTACCGTGGTCATTAATTATTACCTAAATTCCTAACAATTGTCGTTGTAAAGTATAATGGGAAATAAATGTTTTTCCCACAGAAGATTGTTATATTTACTTTTCAATGTCACAATAAATTAAATTAAATAAAGAATTATTATTAACAAGTATAAAGAATAAAGAATATATATATATACAAAATTAAATAAACTATACAGTATTGTTTCTATTTACAAAAATATACATTATATACAAAAGTATTTTTGGGGGTTTTTGAGATTTTTGAAAATAATAAATAATTAAAAGGAAATATTTTTGGATTTTTTTATTCTTTTTGAAAACAAGAAAAACACACACAAATATTGTTTTGAAGATTAACCAACTCCCTAGCCATGAATCCGAAACTAACACATGTAGAATGCCTACGCAGGTTATCATTCTCCAAATAAACTTCTCCCATGAAAATCAACCTAGTGAACGCTCATCTAGATTAAACAATTAAACATGCAAAGGTGATTAATCTAAACATGTCTAACGCATAGAAGAAGAGTTGCTAATTCAAGTGCGCGACCTAGCGAACGCTCGTCTATCCGCGATCCTTATTATTTAGTTTCAACATTAAAAATAAAACCAAACAAACAAAATTCACATAAGCTGCTAGAAGAATCAATTAACTTCAATCCAACAATTATTACACAAAATAGAAAATAAAACAAATAGTAACAATTTATCCCAACATTTATTCACATTAATTAAAGTACGGAAAATAAAATTAAACAAAAATAAAATATAATAAATAAACGAGGGTTGGGAAAATGTTACTAATGTGTCCATGAAAATGGACATTGTCTGGCAGGCGAAGGTGGCAGACTCAGCTATTTTGACGATCAATTTGGATGTGGCGGGTGTACGGGTGTCCTTAGCAGAATGGACAATGAGCTTTTGGGGTTGGGCAATTGGGCAAAGGCCCAATTCTTTTTCTCCTTGTTTCTTTCCGGTCCAGCCCATGCAATTGGCCCATGTTGACTTTTCAACATAGAAATTCAGCATCACTTCCCTTCATTCCCGTGTACAGGTCAGCATTCTTTCATAATCATCTTTCATTTCTTCTCATTTTCAGACCAGAGAGAGGCATAGCGGCAAGGACTGGCGGTGAAGCAAGGCAGTAGCGGCGCCGATGAGTGGTACGGGCTTTGATTGCAGTAGCTACGGTGAGGCAGCTGCGTACTGGGGGCAGAAGAACTCGGCGGAGCAGGCACGGCAGAGAGGAGATGGCGAGCGACAGCAGCGGCAGAGAGGAGCAGGGACGCCGACGATGATTGGAGCATGGGAACGACGTCGTGAGAGAGATGCGGCCGGCGCAAGGAAATCTGGGCTGGGCTTCACGGGAAGGCGGCGTCGACGGCAGGAAGAGGCGTCGCTGGGCAGAGCGACGGAGTCGCCACCGGTGATGGGATTTACGGCCTGGGCTCATTGAACGGCGACGGGAACAGGACAGCAGCAGCTTGGGAATGACGTCGTGGGCATCTGGATTAACGTCGGCGAAGCGGCGAAGGAGGACTGGGCTTGGTTCAGCAGAGGCACGATGGCAGTAGCAACTTCCAAACCTGCAAAACAGAAAAACAAAGAAAATTAGAGAGATGATTGCATGATTGTAACTTTGCAGGAAAACAAAAGAAAAGAAAAGAAAACTTGAATTGACTGAAGGTATCGCTGCCATGGCTTGATTAATGGTGAATTGGTGATGATGGATGTGTGCAGAAGCTCCCTTAAATAGAGAATGGGAGGGGGAAACGGCCAAGGAGAGGAGATGCTGCAGATTGGAATTGAGGCCATGTGAGGAGCTGAATTGATGGATGAATGGAAGAACAGCAAGGATGGGTGGCTCGGTGGAGCACTCAGAAATTGCAAGGAATAGAGATCGGTGGTAACATGGCTGCAGCAAAGAAGGAATCGTGAACATGGAAGGAGTGAGCTGCAAAGAGAACAAAAGAAAAATTAAAATAAAAAAAAATAAAAAAAATAAAAGAATAATAAAAGAAATGAAATAATTATAAAATAAAACAAAACAAAAACAAAATAAAATAAAATAATAAAACAAATAAAATAAATATTTAAAAGAAATAATTATTAGAGAAAATAAGATGGTGGTTTGAATTGTGTTCCACCACCGCGTGTGGTGGTTGCGCCTCCTTGAGTGGTGGTTCGCCGACAAAATTGTCGGGATTCGGAATAATCCGAAATCTTCGTACAATATTTTATTCCACAAATGAAAGTCACGGTTGACTTTCCGAATTACGCTGAAAACCTCCAAAATGCACCTATTCTGTGCAGATTAACATTTTCCTGGTATTTTCCCTAAAAACACGAAAACAAACATTAAACAGACAATTAAGCTTTCGGAATAGCAAAATCCAGTAATTAAAGGCACTTTGCGAACGTATTTTACGTTCACATCAACAGTGCACAGCTTCTAAAAGCCCGAAAAGCCTCTCTCTCGTGGCTTCAGCTTTTGGCCATAAAAAAGCCCCAGCTTCTATGAGAAGCTGCCTTTTGCTCATTTACCAAACACTCTGGGCAGCTTAGCTTGGAAGCACAGCGGCTTAAAAGCCTTACCAAACGCAGCCTTAGAATTTGGACGGTTGAACAATTCTTTTTTAAGTGATTTTTGAGTTTGTCAACTTATATGAAATAACTAAAAAAGAGATAAAAGAAAAAAAAACAATCTCTATTACCTCCACTATAATCGACAAACACAACGTTTTTCTCATAATATTATTGATGATAAGTTAGGCATATTTAAACTGGAGGAAGGGGGTAATTTTTTAAAAAAATTGTATGCCAAACATAAATAGAATTTAGATTACCATTTTTTACCTCAATTGTCGTGAAATCATATAATATAATTTTGAAACTTATAATAATGAAGCATTAACACAAATAGAACTTAAATTACAATTTTTACATCAATTGTCGTGAAATTATATAAAATAGTTCTCAAACTTATAATAGTGAAACATTACCACAAATAGAACATAGATTACAATTTTTTATTTCAATTGTTGTAATATCATGTAAAATAGTTCTTAAATTAATTAGTAATAGTGAAGCATTACTACAAATAAAACCTAGATTATGACTTCTCATCTCAATTGTTGTGAAATCATGTAAAATAGTTCTCAAACTTGTAATAGTGATACATTAACACATGCACATAACACCTTGATTACCACAAATAGAACCTAAATTACTACTTTTTACATCAATTGTCGTAAAATTATGTAAAATGGTTCTCAAACTTATAATAGTGAAACATTACCACAAATAGAACATAGATTACCATTTTTTATTTCAATTGTTGTAATATCATGTAAATTAGTTCTTAAATTAATTAGTAATAGTGAAGCATTACCACAAATAAAACTTAGATTATGACTTTTAATCTCAATTATCGTGAAATCATGCAAAATAGTTCTCAAACTTGTAATAGTGATACAATAACACATGTACATAACACCTTGATTACCAGTTTATACCTCAATAATGGTCATAAAATCATTCAAAATGGTTTTCAAACTTGTAATAGTGAAGTATTAACACAAATAAAACATAGATTACCATTTTTTATCTCAATTGTGATAAATTCGTGTAATATAGGCTTCAAATAAGTAATTAACCTATTAGGATGATGGTTATGTAATAGAGAACCTTATTACTCCGTTAAGGGCTCATGTCCACATGTATAAATGACATTAAAATTTTGGAATTTGTTAAAAAAAATGTCAATATCACTAATTACCTTTTTTTTTTATCTTCTCCAAAAGATTTTCCTAGGTATTCACCTCATTTGAAAGTAATGCTTCCAAGTTAACTATGATTTTATTTTATAAGTTTATCACTTTATTTTATAATTTCCTAGTGCATGTGTCTTTAGTGCGTGAGTTGAGATTTTTCGTAGACTGTACTCAAAGTAAGGATTCGTGCTCAGTGGCGAAATTAGGAATTTTCAGTAAGGGGGGTCAAAATTTGCTTCCTTTTTTTCTTTTCCTCTTCCACCTAAAACTGTTGTTCTTCTCTCTCTCTCTCTCTCGATCTCTCTCTCTCTGCACCTTACCCAAACATGAAACACGTACACGTACACCAGTTCTTCCTCTATCAATTGATTAGAAAATCAATTCAAGATCTCGATATCAATTTGAACCTCCCTAACAAACCCATCACTGCTCTCCTTAGTTTCGATTTTTGAAAGTCAATTCGATTTAAAGGGATCAATCTGGGGCCTGGGGGTTTGCTTCTCTTGCTGCTATGTTCCATGTGAGCATATGAAAAGAGAGGGATTAATTGATTTTCTTGTCAATTTTTTTGTGGCAAATAATATCAATTGATAGAAGAAAAACTGATTTTCATGTTCATGTTTGGGCAAGGTGCTGAGAGAGAGGGAAGAGACAGACGAAAAGAGAGGGATTAAAGGTGGAAGAGGGAAAAAAAAATAATAAGCAATCTTGGCCCGCAAATTAAAAAAGAAGAAAAAAGTAAGCAATCCTGGTCGCAAATTAAAAAAATGGGCGGACCTTAGTATATTTTATTAAGAAAAATTCTATTGGTCTAAAATATTATGGGTAAAATTTTATTGGTCTAAAGATTATGGGGGAGGGGGGCCATGACCCCCTTTTGCCTTCAAGTGGTTCCGCCATTGCTCGTGCTACTGTAATGTTGTCAATTTGATGAAGTGTGTAAATCGGGATATTACAATAGAATTGTTAGAGCGTCAGTATGTGTTATAATTCTCTAAATTTTAGGAACATAATTAAAGAAAGTAATGCTCGATCGGTCTAAATCAAAGAAGAAAATTAAAAAGGAAAATCGATCATAAGTCTCCCCTTCATAAGTAAAAAATCTTGAGTTGAACTCTCGTAGTCATTACTAGTTGTTGTATAATAATAATAATAATAATAATAATAATAATAATAATAATAATAATAATAATAATAATAATAATAATAATAATAATATAATAATGAAAGAGGTTTATAAAAAACGATGGAGCAAGAAGTTTATGTGGTTGTGACAAAAAAAAAACACTAAGAAGTTTATGTGGTGAAATGGCGTTGGAAGTAATTTCCAAGTAGGCATTGGCGTTGTTGATTTAAAGGGAGAGGTGGTTGGTACCTAGATCCAATTGGGTTTTACATATACCATGTGCATGCCCCCAAAGGAAAGCTCTTTCAGAGTGTTCAGAAAAGTTCTAGAAGGTTTGCCAGCACGATTTCGAAACCTTTGCCCCCTAAAGAAACTGAAAAGACTGCTGCTGAGTCGTTTTTCTTTAGTCTAGGGTGTTATTCATGTCTCGTTTTTCTTTATGGCTTAATTGATAGCAACATGGTGCATGTACCAAGTACTGATTAATAATAAAAATTAATTAAATATGAATCAGCAAGGCAGCGATCGGAATGTGTATATATATATCTTGTTTGCAACAGCGTATTTGCTATCCCAATCCTTAATTAGCATCTATTGTATAACTTGTGTGCAGGAAGCTAGGTTGGCATGGCGCATTCAGAAGAGAGGTACGTAGCATCAACAATTTATGGAGAAAGTGGTGGGGGTCATTGGGATGATGGTCTCTACCATGGCGTGAGAGAAATCACCCTCCGTTATGGCAGCTGCATCGACTCATTTGGCGTGGTGTATCATAGAAATGGTGAGCGAATCCAAGCTATAGGCCATGGAGGCAAAGGCGGGTCTCCGAAAACGGCAAGCATCAAATTAAACTAGCGTTTTTATTTTTTATTTCTCTGCTATTTTTTTTTAGTCAAAATTCTGGTGCTTTCTATTTAAACCTTAAATCAGTGAGGGACCAAATTATACATATCCTACCCCATTTACAGACCTAAAACCTAATAATTGGCCAAGTTTTGTCAGTACAAATTTAACAGATTATATCTTCTTATGAAATAGAAGTGACAAATACCTTGATGCAAGTATATTATATATATATATATATTTTTTTTTTTTTCCTAATGCCACATTGCCACTGCAGATAACCTTTGGCCCCAATGTGGTCCTAAAGACTGTCAGTGGATCCGTTGGTGCGGCGTACTGGACACCCGCCAGACCTCTTGTGATCCGATCACTCAAATTTGATACCAATATAAGAGCATATGGACCATTTGGAGAAGAAACAGACAACCAGTTTACTTTCACTGTGAAAGATGGAGAGAAAGTTATTGGCTTCTTTGGAAGAAGCGGCGTGTACCTGGATGCATTTGGGTTTCATGTAACCCGCAACTAGTTCAGTCACTGTGCCAGAAAGCTCTTTTCTTCAAAATATGCTATCAAATAAAAAGAAAGCTTTGCCTTGCTTTTTGTTATGACTTATGAGTCTTAGACTTACTCTCTTATCCTGGTTCTTTCTCCTGCTTTGTACGTTCATCCCTAGCGGTGGCGTAGCTGCTGGAAATAATAATTGTTGTAGAATCCTTATTAATACATGCATAAAAGAGGGAAGTCAAGGAGGTATTTTAACAATAAGTAAAGAGTACTCTTGTTATGCTACATTTCTTGGGTTATGTAAGTTATGAACTTCGAGAGTTTCTTATAATTATGATATTATTAATTGTAGTACTGGAAGACCTTATGTAATGCCTTTAAACAGGCTTTATTACAATGAGCTTGTATCCAATGTTTATGCAGTACATCTCCAATGTTTATGCTTGTATTATTTTTTGTTCATCAAATGCTTCCGCAATTCTAATGTCGTCAAGTGGTATCAGAGCCGAAAGCTCGATCAATGGTTTGAGAAATCTTAACATGCATGTTTGTGATTGATATTTTTGTTCTTATCTGATGGTTGTTGAGGTATGTTGGTGCAAGGTTGTGAAGAAAAAAATTGTGGTGGTAGAGAGAAAGATGAGGGACAAAAAAAACAGAGAAGAAGAAAAGAGGACAAGAATTAAAGATGCTGGAGAAGGAAAGAGAATGGAGGAAGAAGAGAAGAAAAAAATAACAAGAGTTTCAAGAGAGAAGAAAAAGTAGAAAGAAAAAAAAAGTGTAAAAGAGATTTCTAAGATAAATTTCTTAGAGTTGAGCCATAGATATTAATTGGTAAGTTATTTTGAGAGTCTCACTATAGCCTTTTCGGAGATTTGTACTTACCCGGCCGACTGTAGATCTCTTAACAATATGTTTGTGTCATTGTGTGTTATATATACATGTGTTATTTCACCATATGAAGAATATGATGTGTAAAAGCATCTCCAACAGCTCCTCCGATCTAAAAAATCTTTATTATAGGGACTCAAAAGTTAAAATCTCTATAATTTTTCTTCCGTAATTCCAACAGTTTATCTATCTTATTCTCTATAATTTATTATTTACAATTAAATATGGTATTATTTTTAAATTTAAAAAGTATAATCAAATAATTAATGATGAAAATGAATATATTTGGAAAGACGAAAGAGAAGAGGGTAAAATATTCCAAAAAGATGTTTTCCTATAATTTTAGAGTTTGCTGTAAATATAGAGATTTTTATTTTCTCTCTTATCACTATCTCTAAAATAGAGATAGGTATAGGGAAGCTGTTGGAGCACAAAAATGCTCAATTTCCCATAAACTAGAGAAAAAACAAATTATAGAGAAGCTGTTGGAGATGCTCTAAATTATTGTGTAAACGCGTACGGTTTTGCTGATATCCAACATGTGGTATCAGCGCTCTAGGCTCATATCTTGGGAGTGAAGGCCAGAGCAAAAGAAGAAGAGAAGAGTTGTTGCAGAAGGAAATTGGTGAAGAAGAAGCAGTGCCAAAAAAAAAGGACGAATGATCGGTGCAAAAAACAAAACAAAAAAAGAACGAGAAAAACCTGAAAGAAAAGTAAGGAAGAGACAGAGCGGGAAAAGAAGAGAGAGTGTGAATCGTGAATCAATTAGATTAATGATGGTTCATTTTTGAGCAATTGAAATATGAATGATTGTTTTTACTCAAGTTTAGATCCCAACTGTTCTTTTTTTAATGGGGAGTGAAAATGGCACTCCCAGCTTTACAAATTACACTCCCAATATATATTTTTATATTATTTTGTATCCATGATTTTTTTGGTTTCCTACGGATGCCCCTGGCTTCTCTCTCTCTCTCTCTCTCTCTCTCTCTCTCTCTATTCAGCGTTGGTGATGGCGGTGAGCGGGAGACATGACAGAGAGAGAGATTGAGTGAGAAAAGGCGATGACCGGAAGAGAGACCGAAATTGAGAGAAGGAAAAGAAGATTGGAGGAAGATAGAATTGGGGGAATAGGTGCCCAGATTACGGTGGCTGCGGCGGCGGATGTGAGTGGTTGGAGCGGTACGGAAGGTAAGAGAAATTGAGAGAGAAGAGCGCGGGTTTTGGGCGAGAGGAGAAAGAAGAGAGATATGAGGAGAGAACAAGGGAAGTGAGAGATTGAGAAATTGGGACAGTGAGAACCCGGTGTGGCGCGGGCGAGATGGAGGTGTGGGTTGAGGCATTGAGCTGCCCTGCGGCGTGAGTGGTAGTGGTCTAGGCGGTGAGCGAAAAAAAATCGAGCGGAGGCATTGGAGCGAGAATATGGTGCGGTGGTGTTCGGACTACACGCGGCGATGACCTCCGTTCTCTTCTTTTTTTTTAGCCGGGCACGACAGCAATGCCGGGAGCGGCGACTCGGGTGTCTTGATCAATTCGAGGGAGGAGGTCTGCGGCTGTTGGTTTGGCACAAGTAGAGACGGAGGCGGCGCCTGCTGGCCTCACGGTGGAGTTAGCGGCGGTTCTATGCAGCGGTGAATTGGTGGAGCAGCTATGTGAGCTGTGAGGTGGTGAAGGCGTGAAGCTGCTCACGGTGGAGCCGTTGTATAGTTGTTGTGGTGCTTCTGGGCATAATTGGGGAGAGAGAGCATGAGAGTGTTGCAGTGAGAGGACAAAGAGAGAATGAAGGGCATTGTAGGAAACCAAAAGGCTGATAGATATAAGATAATATAAAAATATATAGTGGGAGTGTGGTTTGTAAAGGCATGAGTGTCATTTTCACTCCCCTTTTTAATTTATTGCATATTTGGTATTCTTTTTATTTTGAGCGGTTGGATCAGAAGTTGTATCTCTATCTGGCCCAAAATTTTCAGTTGCAAGTGTGAGGTTGTATAGTTCCCTGACCATCATGCAAGAGAAACCCAGATTACCGTGTGTATTTTTAGTTCGGGCTAATCTGATTGGTTGGATTTAAAAAAAAAAAAACTATTTTCTTTTCAGCACATTTATTTAGTCCGCTAAAGTATAGTTATGTTATTGGCTCGAACCATTACTTGGCAATGTCACATGATACTCTAGGACTACAGAATAATTACTCTCTCATGCAAGCACATAACAATTGCCTAATTTATAATTAGAGTAAAACTCGCACATTTGTGAAAGTTTTATTTATTTTTTGAGTTTTTATCACAAATTGTACCTGAACTTTACCTCAATTATATATATGGTACCTGAACTTCACTTTTGATCACAAATGGTACCTGAACTTTTCATTTTTATCATAAATGGTACCTATCATCAAATCTACCGTTAAAAAATTTAAAAAAATTCATCCTACGGTCAATTTTTTTTTAAATTTTGTTTCTCTCTTTCAGTAAAAAAAAATTTGAAAACAAAAAAGTACATGTACCATTTAAGATGAAAACAAAAAGTTCAAGTACCATTTGTGATAAAAACGAAAAGTTCAGGTACCATGTATATAATTCACATAAAGTTCAGGTACCATTTGTGATAAAAACCCTTTTTTTTTGTCATAATGTCAATAGGCTAAAAAAAATTGTTCAGAGAGAGAGAGAAAAGTAAAAATTAATAAAATGTCGGTTTCATCCTCATGTGGGCCATATGTAAAATGGCGCCTAATTAATGTACCAAGTGAGCACATTGGTCTCGCCCAAAATTCTCAAATATTGTTTTTCTTGTCTGTGAGTGGTTGATGCTTCCTCTTTCGCTTACATCTTTGATATGTAGCACTGATCTCTCATTCTAGAACGTACCTAGATACAAGAAATAATTTCTCAATATGTTTTCTAGCTAGCATGACTTATTCATTGTTAAAACGGAAAATTCATAGTTACATGATGACGTGTGAAAAGGATCAGATATTAGTATATTACATCTCTCTCTGGAAGTCTAGTATCTAATTAGCACTAATTAAGCGTCTACAAGTAAATGTTTGTTTAAATGAAAGCTCTTGGTTGATTGTCTAGCCAGTAGCATTCATCCACCTCAGAGAAAATTTCCTAAACCCTACTATGAGCAAAATTCCCAATTTCTGCATAAGACTGGCTAGAAATAGAATCAGATCGATAACTGCATCAAATTCTAATTACTAGCACAAAGCATTTGGTGAAAAAAAAAAATGTCGGCAATAAGCATTTGATAAACCATCAAACCCTAGCTACCTCTCTAATTAGCATAATTATAACAAGATTAGCAAGATGCTTATTCAAGACTTTGTCAACTTTGGTGTCTGCCTTCTGAAACGTACGCGCAGATGATCAAGTCACTTCACACGTAAGAGTAATTAAAATTTTCAAAGATTGGACCATTCTAGCTAGCTATTTGACTTGGTAAAAATGAAAGTTGCCTAGTATATTCTATGACATGCATTTCAGTTAAGTCATAGTCACTTATATTATTTAGTATAAATATTAATTGTTCCTTTGAGATTCCAAAACACAATCATATAAGCTTCTTCTTTGCTTGTTGTTCATATACCTCGACATCTCGATCCATTAAGGAACGATACACTTCTTTGCTTTCATTCAGAGTCTAGCTAACAGCGAGCGAACATGTTTGTAACCCCCACACTTAGCATCTCTTGCATAACTTGTATGCAGCAGGGAGAGGAAGGTGGCAATAATAAGGGGCAGGAATCACCTGGGAAGATAAGACTTGACGGCTTTGTATCGGGGGAACCTTATGGAGGAACTGGTGGAGGTCCTTGGGATGATGGGATGTACCATGGCGTGAGAGAAATCACCGTCGCTTCTGGTTTATGCATCGACTCAATTCGTGTGGCGTATGATAAAGATGGCGAGCTTGTCAATGCTGATAATCATGGAGGTGATGGGGGCAGCGTCAATCCTCAGGTCAGCTTCAACAAAATAAGAATTATTAGTTTCAACGATTTCTATTATATGCGTATGTAACGCTTTGTTTACGAAATGATGTCTTAAATTCAAATACCCCTTCCTTAAGATAAAAATAAAAAAATTAAAAAAAATAGTTTAGACGTCGAGTTAAAAAGTTAGAACTAAAAAGTACTTGGTACTTGATCGATTACCTTGCGGACTACATCCCTCTTAGAAATGAGAGATTCAAAACAAACTACTCAAACCTTCTTTTTTTTATGTATTGCAGATAAAGTTAAGAGTATCCAGATGAGTTCCTAGTGAGTGTGAGTGGAAACTATTTTGAGGCGCCTTGGGTAGTCTGCAACGGGCGCAACCCGGTGGTGATACGATCACTCAAATTTGAGAGCAATAGAAGAACATTTGGACCATTTGGAATTGAAGTAGGCACACCCTTTTCTTTCACGGTGGAAGATGGAGGCCAAATTGTCGGTATGAAGGGAAGAAGTGGTTGGTACCTAGATGCGATTGGGTTTCACATAGCCCATGCCCCGAAAAGAAAACCTTTCGTAGGGTTAGGGAGAGTCTTAAGAAGCTTTGGCCTTCAAAAGCTTATGATATCTTAATTAAAATCACCAAACCTCTTTCAATTGTTCAATGTACTGGTATAAGTATGTGATAATGTATTTCTTTTAGAGTGAAACAATTTGATATGATGTAGATGTACATAATGATTTTTAGGAATTGAACTATGAATTATTCTTTTTTTCCTTTTATTGCATGTTGATAGATGCACCAACAAGCAAGGCATTCATACGTTTTTTCCGACCATAATTCACACGAATACATTAATCAATTAATGCAATCATAATGACTTGTATAAAAAGAAAAAGAAAAAATCAGTACATATAAGACCCACGATGTCACGCAACAACCAACAAGTATATGTGAAATTGACTGGTATATTTCTTTCAAAAAAAAAAATTGACTGGTATATGCATCTTCAAATTTCAATCTCAAAATGAATTGGTAACTCATGCATCAAACCAATCACCACCTAAGATGGAACACAAGAAACCACCGTGTTGCAAGACATGTAGATGCAACCTGCTGCAAGTATGAATGCAAAATACTAAAATGCAGGACTTGACAAAACCAAAATGAAACCAAATTATAAATAGCCCATCAAGCAGTCAAGAATCACATTCCCATCAATTATATGACCATCAGGTTTAAGAAAATTGACCAACTCTATATACAACCCAAAAGAATTTTTGGCAAACTATCAACTCCCATCCCACACAAGGTGATCCATCTTTAAATGTGGCGAGAAACTACATGCCATGAGCAGCGCTTATTGGCTGCCTAATTTTCACAGATAAATACGCTATCCACCTCCACCAGGAACCAGACACATTGTTTATGAAATTTGTATATACCACTATAATTACAAAAATCTACAACAAAATTACAGACCTGGTTATGAAAGACTCTGATTTAGGAAGCAACCAAAAGAATATTTAACAGGACATTTGACGAATGTACTATAATGGTTAACAGAGGAATAGTAAAATAGTTTAGATACCACCAGATTGTTTACTTTATTGAAAAGAAAGCAGTCACGACTTCCACACAATATCAGAAGTGATCCCACGATAAATGTGTGAAGCAGTGAAACCATAAAACAGCACTGCAGTTGACCCACACTAGATGAAAAGATTCATATCACAAAACTTGTCTACTCATTAGACATAGAACCAGCATGTAACAATTGGAAAGACCAGATCAGTCAAACAAATCATAATAAGAAATTCCATAATAGCTCTCAAGCATTAGATGAGATCTCTGACCACATTGTAAGTTACTACAGCATATTCTCATATGCCATACAGGTCAAATAACCTCCTTGCTCAAGAAACCTAAAACCAATTCACTCCTAATTCCAATCAACATAAATCACAATGTACCATACAATAACAGAACACAATGGTACCCATGTAAAGAAAGCAATAAAAATCACATATCAAAATGCTTGCATCAACTGGACACATCAAATTTAAACCAGCACCTAAGATTTACAAGCAAATGGTGTTATTTAAACCAAAGCAGTGAAAGGCGGCAGCATCCAAAATTTGCTATCTAGTCGCACATTACCAATTTCCCAACTGGGAAATCCATACACAAGTTACCAATACCAGATACCAAATCAAACTCACATAATCAAGACTAGCATGCAACAAAGCCCACATAATCATGTCACAGCGAATTAATTCGTCAAATATACACAAATATGAAGTTGTGAATCGTTCCCACATGAACCATAACTCATAATATTCTACAAACCCATAAGCAACATATATATCGAATTCGCACCGAAGGCTGATAAATTTCCCAGATTAACCTCTAGCCTTGAGCTCCGCAAGCCTCCTGGAAAGGTCATCCTCATCGACCTTGTCGGCCTCCTTGGTTGGCACAGCATGGGCCGCCGGCTGAGGCAGGCCCACGGAGACCTCAAGCCCGTAATCATCCGCAACCTGTTGCATAAGACTATTGACCTCTCCCTCCGGAGTAGAAAGCGAGGTGGAACCGGCCATGGAGCTCTCCATGAACTCAGCCTGGACCTCCATGTTGACGAACTGCTTCTCAAACGAGTCCATGGTCTCAGACATCTTCT
Source organism: Rubus idaeus (assembly GCA_030142095.1). Taxonomy (NCBI): domain Eukaryota; kingdom Viridiplantae; phylum Streptophyta; class Magnoliopsida; order Rosales; family Rosaceae; genus Rubus; species Rubus idaeus. Next base: position 31,425,524 of record CM057970.1, read on the forward strand.
GGAGGTTTCCGGTATTCAAAGACGACTCGAGCGATTTGACAATATTGCCCATCGACTTGTTGATGGTGGTCATCTTGGCCTGGGTGTCGAGGCGAGCGACGACGGCGTCGAGGCGCGAAGCGAGCCTGAGATAGTTCATTTGCTCGGTGCGCTTCCGGATCGCGTTCTCGGCGTAGATCCGAGCACCGTCGACGTTGCCCTTCTCCATGGCCTTCTTGATCTTCAATTTCTCGGCCTTCTCTTCCTTCTCGCACTTTCGGGATTGGCGCTGGAGGGACTTGGAGGTGAATTTCAGCTCCATGATCTGGTTCATCAATTTCTCGGTGTTTCCCATGGTGAATTTGGGGATTTGATTTTCTAGGGTTTTGGTTTTGATCGGAGAAAGTTTGGGACTTCTGGAACCAGCAGCACACAACAAAAGATCAATATATTAGCCAATTGCGATGTAGTGTCCCACCTTTACGCGGACAAAAACGCGAAGAAATTTCCGGGTCATTTATTTATTTATTCTTTTTTTTTTTTTTGTACAAACCCACTTTCCTATCGAAAACAAAAAAAAATCTGTCCAAAAAACCCTTTGCTTAAAGACCTATGTCGATACTTTAATTCGCAAAGCAAACTATGTGATTATAACTCATTATATATCAAAACCTTAGGGGAGAAGAGAGGAGTGGCTCAACGTCTATAACTCATATATTATATACCAAACCTTAATTATTGAACTTTTGAATATACAAAAACCTAATTATATAGAACGAGTTTGAATAACATAACTAATGAGTTTAAATATACATAAATAATATGAATAGATCAAGAAAAATATATGAGAAATTACCTTGGTTAGTGAGAGAATAGAAAAGTATCAGTTCATATTCCTGCTCTTCATCTTCAGAGTGAGCGAGAGAATACGCCAATATCTCTAGTCAACTGAGTGGAATTCTTATGGATTTTGGTATTCATATCAAGCACCCTAAAATCCTCTATAACCAAGCATATAATGAAATCCTTCAAAATCAATAAACTTTTCAATACCACTAGATTTAGACAGATATTTTAAAATTTTAATTGAATACAATAAGATTTAAAAAAAATTAAATCTTAATTGAACACTCATAGACTTTTAAAATACAAAATAATCTTATAGACTTTCAAATTGAATACACCCTTAGTGTTGTAAAGAATCTCCAACGACTTCCCTAAAAAATGTCTATCTATTATAGAGACTCAAAAATTAAAATTCATGTAATTTTTCTTTCGTTCTAACAAATTTTTTTATCGTATTCTTTATAATTTATTATTCATAATTAAATATATGATATTATTTTTAAATTTTAAAAATTTAATCACATTTTGATAAATAAAAAATGTAATCACATAATTAATGATGGAAATAAAAGAGAACAAGAGAGACGTGATTTGCTACTTCTTGGTAAATTGAGTTTTACCGGTCTTTTATTTCTAACAATTGGATTGTGAAGACTGTATAATCGAGCTACTTGTTTTTCTAATTTCATACAATTTTTTTTCTTCAAAAAATCTTTCTAATATATTTCATCTAGCACTCCAAAGCATCTAGAGCAATCGGCCCTAGTCGTGCTGTGCAATACGCGATCCCCAGTATCGCTCCTAGGGACGGCCCTTGCCGGTAGAGTTTTTGGCGTCCGTTCTCTTCTTCGGTTAGTAGATTATTAGGATTGAAGCCCTAACAATGGCAAACAGAGAGAGAAAAATAGGGAATTGCAGAGAAATGCAGAGAAACTAATGAAAACAAAATACTGATATTCTTCGATAAGCCACCAGAGGGCAATTACAGCATAAATAGACTCATTCTTTGTGCCTAGGATTAGCTGACACCTGTCTCAGTCATGAGAGCTACCTAACGTAAATATTCCTTGACAGCTAAGGATGAGAGGTCACACATATGAGGACTGACCTCCTGACCGCCTCACTCTCCCAATTACATTAGGACACTAATTAATTAGATGAGAAAAATCTCCATATGGTACCTGAACTATCACCAAATGCAATTTTTGGTACCTGAACTTTCAAAAGGAACCTGGTGGTACCTGAACTATGTATTCGTTAGCCATTATAGTACCTACCGTTAAATATTCCGTTAAGTGCTTATATGGCATTTTAATATAGTTTATTTTATTTTTTAATTAATAATAAAATCACCTATATGGTAATAAATTATATTAAAAATATAAAAATTGGTAATAAATTAATTATATTATAAAAATAAAAATAATTTTTCTCATTTTTGTCTTGAATTCTGGATAAAATATCTAAATCTCTTTTTGTATAATTTATTTAAATTTTAAAATCAAAATAAATTATCATTGTTTTTTAATATAATAAAATTTAAATTATTTTTTTAGTAGTTTCTTTTTATTTTTAATTAATAACAAAATCACCTACATGGTAATAAATTATATTAAAAGCATAAAAATTGACAATAAATTATATTATAAAAATAAAAATACTTTTTCTCATTTTTAATCTTGAATCGTGGATAAATTATTTAAATCTTTTTTTGTATAATTTATTTAAATTTTAAAATCAAAATAAATTATCATTTTTTTAATATAATAAAAATTTAAATTACTTTCTTGAGTATATTTTAATTTTATTTTTTAATTAATAACAAAACCACCTATGATAATAAATTATATGAAAAACATAAAAATTGAAAATAAATTATATTATAAAAATAAAAATAATTTTTCTCATTTTTAATCTTAGAATTGTGGATAAATTATTAAAAAAAATTAAATTTGTATAATTTATTTAAATTTTAAAATCAAAATAAATTATCATTTTTTTAATATAATAAAAATTTAAATTACTTTTTTGAGTATAGTTTATTTTTTGAGTATAAAAATAAAATAAACTATATTAAAATGCCACATAAGCACTTAACGGAATATTTAACGGTAGGTACTATAATGGATAACGGAGGCATAGTTCAGGTACCACCAGGTTCCTTTTGAAAGTTCAGGTACCAAAAATTGCATTTGGTGATAGTTCAGGTACTATATGGAGGTTTTTCTCTAATTAGAATTATAAACATAACTAGACTTTTAATTCATAACAATTCTTCCCTCTCCTTTTAAACTTGACCTCAAGTTTGAAAGTCTGGGTAGCGCAGCATGATACTCTCAGCCTCCTCCCAAGTCGCCTCTTCCACAGAAGACCCCAACCACTGGATGAGCCATTTAGTTACAGGTGCATTTCCCTTCTTAAAGACCCCCCTTTCCAAGATCTTAGCTGGATACCATCTTGGGTTAGATGGATCAATGTCAGGTGGTAAATGGGAAGATACCACAAATGCATCACCAACTTTCTTTTTGAGCAGTGACACATGAAAAACTGGGTGGATTCTCGGTGAATTGGGTAGCTTGAGCTTGTAGGCCACAGTTCCAATCCTTTGTTCAATCTGAAATGGACCATAGCATCTTGGTGATAGCTTATGGCATGTCCTCCGTTCCACAGAATGTTGTCTGTAAGGTTGTAGTTTAAGATAAACCCAATCTCCCACCTCAAAACTTCGCTCAGTGTGCTTTTTATCATAAAACCCCTTCATACGTGCTTGAGCAACCTGCAAATTCCTCTTGAGAAGAGCCAGTAGCTTGTCTCTGGTTTGTAGTTGGTTATCAACAGCTTCCACAGCAGTAGAACCTGACACATAAGTAGAAATAGGCTGAGGGGCATAACCGTAGAGAGCTTGAAACGGAGACATTCCAATGGCTGAGTGGTGGGCAGTGTTATACCACCATTCAGCCCATGGTAAAGCTTCAACCCAAGAGTGCACTCTTTCCCCCACCACACACCTTAGGTACTGCTCGAGTGTCCTATTCAAGTTCTATGTCTGTCCATCCGTTTAGGGGTGATATGCAGAACTCTTGTGTAACGTAGTCCCTTGTAGATGAAAATAAGCTTCCCAAAAAGCAATTAGAAACACTGGATCACGGTCTGAGATTATAGTTTCTGGCAACCCATGCAGTTTGAACACTTCATTCACCAATTGTTGAGCCACCATAGCTGCTGTGTATGGGTGAGACAAGGGCACAAAGTGACCATACTTAGTCAGCCGATCAATTACCACCAAAATAACTGTTTTCCCATTAGAACTTGGCAACCCTTCGATGAAGTCCATCGAGATATCTGCCCATGCCTTCTCTGGAATGGTATTTGGTTGCAATAAGCCTGGAGGGCTTACGGTCTCATAGTGATTCTGTTGGCAAACGTGGCATTCAGCGACAAGTCTTTTGATGTCCTTGAGCATACCATGCCAAGCAAAAGATCTAGAGACCCGCTTATAAGTCCTTGAAACTCCAGCATGCCCACCCATTAAGCCCTCATGAAACTCACTAAAGATTCTACTTCTCCAATTCTCACAATTAGGAACATAAATCCTGCCCTTATAAAATAATTGCGAGTCAATCACCGTATAATGAAGGACAGAATTACCTTGAATGAGTCGTTGAAGAATGTCATTAGTGGCAGCGTCCATCAAGCAAGACTGATGAATCTCTTTCACAAATTGATGCACTGGCTGAGAAATTCCAGTTAACACAAACAGATCTTCTTTCCTAGACAAAGCATCTGGGGCAGCATTATTTTTTCCAGCCTTGTAATGGATTGAGTAGTCATAACCAAGGAGCTTAAATAACCACTTCTGTTGGGCTGGTGTAGTTATTCTCTGCCCCAAGAAATACTCGATTGTTCTATGGTCCGTGAAAATCTGGAAATGGTGACCCAACAAATATAGCCTCCAGTGTTGAACAGCAAAGACCACCGCCAACATTTCCTTATCATAAACAGATAGAGCTTGGTGCCTTGGAGCCAATGCTTTACTCAAAAATGCTATTGGATGTCCTCCCTGAGATAACACAGCTCCCACTCCCGTACCGGAAGCATCACACTCAACAACAAATTCTTTGGTGAAGTCTGGCAAGGAAAGAACAGGAGTTGTGATCAATGCTTGTTTTAATGCTTCAAATGCAGCCTCGGATTCCTTACTCCATGCAAACCCTCCAGTTTTCAGCATACTAGTGAGAGGTTTGGCAATAATACCAAAGTTTCTTACAAACTTTCTGTAGTTACCAGCAAGACCCAAGAACCCTCTCAGCCCTTTCAAAGTCTTGGGTTTCTGCCAACTGCTGATGCACTCAATTTTCTTAGGGTCAACAGCTACTCCCTGGGCACTCACAATGTGTCCCAAATATTCAACCTGAGAAGTGCCAAAGCTGCACTTACTCTCCTTCACTTTCAGTGAGTGTTGTTGAAGCTTCATAAATACTTGTTCCAAGTGTTCGATGTGTAGCTCTGTTGAAGGGCTATAAATCAGTATATCATCAAAAAATACTAGCACAAATTCCCTCAAAAACTCCCTAAGGACGTCATTCATGACTGACTGAAATGTCGAAGGGGCATTAGTCAAACCAAATGGCATAACCAAGAACTCATAATGTCCACTGTGTGTTCTGAAAGCAGTTTTGTTGATGTCAGTAGAATACATTCTAATCTGGTGATATCCAGATCTCAAATCGAGCTTTGTAAAAACCGCTGACCCATGAATTTCATCCAAGAGCTCATCCACCACAGGAATAGGGTATTTGTCCTTGACAGTCACAGTGTTCAAGGCTCGATAATCCACACACATACGCCAAGTTCCATCTTTCTTCTTCACCAATATCACTGGAGATGAAAAAGGGCTGACACTCGGTCTAATCACTCCATTATCGAGCAACTCCTGTACAATCTTCTCTATTTCGGCCTTCTGAAAATGGGGATACCTGTATGGCCGCACGCTCACTGGCGTAGTATTGGGAAGCAATTCAATCTTGTGGTCTTGTTCCCTGGAAGGTGGTAACGACTTAGGTGTTTCAAAAATCTCTGCATACTTGTGAATCAAGGTTTGTATCTGAGGGTGAATAGCTTCGACAGTTTTGCACTCTGCTACTGGGGACACTTGAATCAGCATGGCCTCTTTTTCTTTTCTGAGTAGTATGGTCATGGCTTTACAACTTACCACAGTTGTGTGAGGTTGTAACTCTCCTTGTAATTGGTACTCCCTCCCATCCATACTGAACTTCATTATCATGTTTTCAAAGTTCCATAGTATATCACCTAGTGACTTGAGCCAACTAGCTCCCAAAATAATTTCACAACCAGATATCGGAAGTATATAGAAATCAGCAGAAAACTCATATTGTTGAAGTTGGAGTGGGACACTCACTTCGCCTTGAGTTTTCATTCTTGCTCCACTTGCTAGCATCACATTCAAAGGTAAGAGGTTACTCACTGGTGACTTTAGATTTTTGAGCAGAGTTGGATGTATAAAATTGTGCGTAGCCCCTAAGTCAACCAACACATGAACCAATCTTTTATTAAATACCCCCTTCAACTGCATTGTCCTAATAGTGCTAAGATCAGATAACACTTGCAGTTTAATCAATGGTTCCTCAATGTCACTAGCAGCTGGGGACTCCTCTCCTTCAGTTTCCACTTCGACGATTATAGGCATGTCGATCTCTTCCTGAACAACCTCCATAATCATTACTTGCCCTTTCCTACAGTTGTGACCAGGCTTGAAGGTTTCATCGCAAAAGAAACACTGGTTTCTTGCTCTTCTGTCTTGGTACTCTGCTTGACTTAGTCTTCTGTTGCCATTAGTACTAGTGATGGGTCTGTTTCCACCTTGATTGCTTACCAAGGGCCTCAAGCTTGGGGTAGGAACAACAACTTTAGGCACAGCAACACTAGAATGTATGATAGGTGTCCTGTTACCAACAATTCCCCTAGCATGTGTTCTATGTCCTTCATATCTTTCCTCAAACACCCTAGCCAACTCACACGCATCATATAAGGTACGTGGTTTCTGAGCTTTCACATCAACTCTTATCTCATCCTTAAGGCCTCCAATGAAACAAGATAGCAGTAGCTCTTGTGAGAACCCTGGAGCCCTTCTTGATAAACGAGTGAATTGTTCTTTATAATGTTCCACACTACCTGTCTGACTCATTCTAGCAAGAGCTGCTTGATAGTCTGATCTATTAAATCCTCCAAACTCCCTCATCAAGAAATCAGCAAGGCCCTGCCAGTTATTTGGGAATTCATGTCGAAAAATATACCATCTGTCAGAGGCCTTGTCACTCAAATGCATGGTAGCTATAGAGAGCTTCTTGTCTTCAGGTATTTGGTACAACTCAAAGTATTGTTCAGCCTTATTCAACCATTCAACTGGGTCACCTCCACTGAAAACTGAGAACTCCAATCTCATTTGTTTCATAGTAGGGAGGTTGTTGTCTGCATAATGAGTGTGGAATGGATTGTGAGGAAACTGATTATATGGGTAAGGTGCATTTTGAGGCTGAACTCCAGGTTGGTTTTGTGCAGGAGAGATGGAGGTAGCAAAAGTTGGGGAAACAAATGATGATGACATTGCAACTTGAGCATCTAAGTATGTTGGCACTGCAAATGGCAAGGTTGGTGTTGGCATAGTGGAAAACACAACAGGAACATCATTATAAGGACCTGAGTACGTCATCATGTAAGGATCATACTGTGTAACCTTGGAGCTAGAGGCTGAGTGATATGGATGGTAACTTTGACTGCTAAAATTATAGGGAATAGGGCCAGCAAAGTTATTGAAAGGTTGTGAACCAAAATTTGTGTGCTGGTAGTAGTGAGTAGGCTGTGACTGGTGAAATTGAGCACTAACAGAACTTAAATTCACACCGTCATTAACCCTATTTTGAGAACAATTTCTTCTATTCCCCACTTCATTAGATCTATCACTACACACCATAACACCAGATGCGGTGGTAGCAGTTTCCACAGCAGTTTCAACGTTTATCTCATTATTGAGACCCAGAATTACCTCACTGTGAGACAAGTTCAAAGGGAAACCTGCAGGACTCTTACACGCCGCCGCTTCAGAGGTGGTCACTGTCGTTGATGTGTCTGTGGCTGTCGGCGCTCGCACAGGGCTAGCCACTGCTGGTAAGGACCCAAATTGTAGAGGGTTTGAATCCCCTTCGTCAGCTAAAGTTTTGGGTCCAACCCTTAGTTGTCTTAGCTCCTCCAAGATGTCCGTTCGAAACTGTGATTGTTGACTGCAGAAAGACTCAAAGGAACTTTGAATCTCACTGAATTTGGCCTCCGTCGTCTCTCTGTGAGCTTGAAGGTCGAGTTCGACATGACTCAGCTCACCAATAGGCTGTGGTGGCTGATTCCCAGCCCCCTTAAGGCGGACCATGGAGCTCTGATACCAGATTATTAGGATTGAAGCCCTAACAATGGCAAACAGACAGAGAAAAATAGGGAATTGCAGAGAAATGCAGAGAAACTAATGAAAACAAAATACTGATATTCTTCGATAAGCCACCAGAGGGCAATTACAGCATAAATAGTGTAAGGGCAAAATATTTGCTATTTGCTATTTACTATTTGACAAAACCTCTTCCCTTGTATTAGCATTTTCTATGTATCAATGCTAGGTTATTTAAGGGATTAGGAATAGTGGCTTAGGTTGTTCTTGCTCGAGATGGTTCGTGAAGACGCCTTTCTTATCCGGTCTTTTCTCCGGACTTCGATTATTGTTCATCGAAGGTTTCGTTCAAGCATCTCAAGGTATGAATCATGCATATGCATTTCATACATTTTGTTTATGCTTAAATAGTAGCACAAATATCTTAGGTTTACTAGAAATTAATTAAATTTCATTTGGTTAAGCAAACATTTATTTTTAAGATATTTTTCTGTTTTGCTACAGTGTTACTGTTCATATGGTTAAGCAAAAATTTCATTTGGTTAAGCAAAAATTTGTCTGTTGCTACAGTACCACTGTTCATGAACAGTGACGATCGATCGTGAATAGTGACGATCGATCGCCCGAGCGTCTGTTTTGTTTTCTATAAATAGAATCCTTCGGTTTTCATTTGTTCTAACTCTTTCGACTCTTTGCCTATTGTCCAAAACGTCTTTAGAGAGTTTTCTGGTATAGTTGAGTGACCCTAGATCCATGTTATAGGCTCCTCACATCTTTGATGTTGTTGATTTAGTTATTGTTCCTTGTGAATAACTAAATCAACCCTTGAATCATATTCAAGGTTTGTCAATTCGGTTTGTTTGATTCTAGCAAGTGTTCCTTGTTTACTTGCTTGTGTCAAACGAATTGAATTCATTTCATTCACTCATACACACACACATTTGCATTGTTGGTGATGCTTGCGGTTGGAGGATTCACGTGGTGAAGTTCTTTCAATTGGAGCGGCTTGAGGTGGGAACACTTGAAGAAGCATTTGGAGGCTACACAAGGTTAGAGTTGCCACTAGTCATAGGGTTGATAGTGTAGAGTTTGAGATTGTGATTCCCTCTTGTATGTGTTTGCCAATTGGCGTTTTTCATAGTGTTACACAAGAGCGTGGGGTACGGCTCCCCTCCGGTTTTCCCTCTAGAGGTAGAGGTTTCCGGGTGACCATATCGTGTGTTGTTTGTGTGTTTGTGTATCTATTGTATTATGCTTAATTAATTAGCATATTGTATGATTGCTTATTTATATGCTATTGTGCTTAATTGATTAGCATATTGTGTGCTTGTTCATACATTGATAGATATAGTCCGTGGTGAGCTATTGATGATGCTCACTTTGGGATTCTAGGTTGTACAATTGATTGTGCTTGTTGCATATATATTTGTTGTCAATTGTGAATTGCTTGTGCAATTGTTTGAACCTAGGTTGTTAGGTTGCGGAGAGATTAAACTTTTAATTTGTTCAAAGTTGTGTATGCTCTCCGATTAGTGTTTAGGACGACTACCGTTTATTGTGACTATTCCGTGCAACCGGAATTTCAAATAGACTCATTCTTTGTGCCTTGGATTAGCTGACACCTATCTCAGTCATGAGAGCTACCTAACGTAAATATTCCTTGACAGCTAAGGATGAGAGGTCACACATATGAGGACTGACCTCCTGACCGCCTCACTCTCCCAATTACATTAGGACACTAATTAATTAGAATTATAAACATAACTAGACTTTTAATTCATAACATAGGCTTTGTTGCTATGCTTCTTGACAAGGTGAGACGATCACGACTTGGAGATCTCTAGGCATGCAACGGCTATCTCCTCTCTCCCGAGTTTGCTATTTTTGGATCCGTTTGGGATTTTGTGGGTCTAATATGGGTTTTTGTTCTATACCCAGGTTTGTTGGGTGCGTGGTCTACTTCGATTTGGGCTTGGAGTGGGGTCTTTTGGACCTTAATCTAGGTTTGATGGGAACTGGGTTATCTTTCGAGTTTGAGACTTAAGAGAGGATGTCTTGCCACCCTCATCCATTACTTAATGCTTGGCTTTTGCCTACAATGATGACTTGCTCGGCATTTGGATTCTTTCTATTTAATTAGGTTAATTTTGCTTGATGTATTTATCCTTGTAGGCTCTTTTTGAATAAACGAGTGAACATGACATAATGAGCGGTGTTTTTAAGTTTTCTAGCTTGCTTGACCTTCAGATTTATGAGTTTAGGTATAATGCCGTTTCTTGGCTTTGATTAATGGATATCATCTGATTTTACTAAAAATAAAAAATAATAATTGGATTATGAAATAATGAGGTAGCTGACAGTCTCAGAAAATAACCCAAGCAAATTCTAGCAACTTGGATTGTAGTAAAGAATCCAAGTCCATAGGAAAAATGATTCAAATACATGACTTTCATTGCATTTACTAACACAAAATGTATCATAATGTAAATGAACCCCACATTAAAAAGTTACCAAAAGTAATTAATTTCTCTTAATATTTCAGAGATTCGAGTACATGGCCTTGTGAGGAGAGAAAACATGAACACAATTACACAATGCTAGAGCCTACCTAGTTGCACAAGAACCTGTTAAGATCTCATTGCTTGAATGTTAGCGACCAAACCTGGATCGGGTGTTCTTGCCGTACCTCTTATTGAAATGTAGCAGCGCTCCTTACAGACTTGTAAAATTGGTTATTTTTATGGATAAAAGCAAATTACAAAAAAAAAAACCATGACAACAACTCCTTCCAAGGTGATCTAAATGGATCGTTGGGTACACATAAAGGGGTAAGCAATTAAACCAAACAAATACATTGTTAATTTCATGTGCTAAATTTGCTAGTTTGTCTGCAATAAAATTTGCCTCTCAATATACATGATTAGAGCTTATAGCAGAGAAACCAGCAGATAAATTTTGATATCCTGAACCAGAATATTGATGCGCCACTAAATAGAACAAGCTCTGTTAATGCTATCAATGAGAAGTTTAAATCTAGTTCCCTCGACCATAATATTATTATATCCATAATGTTGCGCAACAATCAAGCCTTCTTTGAAACCTGTATCTTCGGCTATAAGGACCTTTATATTTACCAATCTTCCTAGAAGCAGTAAATATAGAATTTCCATAGACATCTCTTATAACAAATTTTGGGGCTACATACTTATCATATTTCGTTGAATCATCAAAGTTTAATTTTAAAAAGTTATCATCAGAAGGCACTAACTAGATTTCTATTTAATATGATAAGATCCAGAAATATTAGTCTTAATAGGAACATGATTGGCCTCACAATAATTTGTCTCCAAAGAGACAGCTTCATATATGATTTGAGTATATATGGTTGAGTATTAATTCTAAGTTTGTTAGTAGTTCAATTGAATGTTAATACAAATATATTTATGATTTCAAAAGACTTTAAATTTGGTATTTTTTTTCTCTTTTTATTATTAATTATTTGTTTTTCAAGAAAGGATGACAACGTACTCTATTTTAAGTAATAAGGTAGAGTATAACACTAAACTATACAAACCATTGGGAAAAAAATAAAATAAATGCAATAACAATGCATCTGAATTTTTTTTTTTAGATGCACAAATTGCTCTGTTTTTAGACTATGGATCGTAGACCTGTCAATGAACCGGATTTAGAACGGATCGACCTAAATCAAAACTTATTTAACAAAAAAAAAAATTCAACCCGATCGAGGATTATTGATAGCTCCATCAAAATGAATATCTGATCAGTTTATTAGACATAGTAGTAATAAAATATTAAATCAAAATGATCAACAATACCACCAAATATTTAATTACATAACTAAAATATTGTTATAGATTAGAGATTAGGTTTAGGTTTAGGTTTTTTTTTTTTTTTACACACACACCCCCCCCCGGGGAAAAAAAATTCAACCCGATCGAGGATTATTGATAGCTCCATCAAAATGAATATCTGATCAGTTTATTAGTGTAAGGGCAAAATATTTGCTATTGGCTATTTCCTATTTGACAAAACCTCTTCCCTTGTATTAGCATTTATTTGTATTCAATGCTAGGTTGTTTAAGGGATTAGGTATAGTGGCTTAGGTTGTTCTTGCTCAAGATGGTTCGTGAAGATGCCTTTTTTATCCGGTCTTTTCTCCGGACTTCGATCATTGGTCATCGAAGGTTTCGTTTCAAGCTCCTCAAGGTATGACTCATGCATATGCACATGCACTTATTCATATTGTGTTTTCCTTGGTGTCCTAGGTTTATCTAGGTTTGCTTGTTAGCCACACTTGTGTTGTTTAATTCACACAAGTTTCGTGTTCATACATTTGAGTTTATTATGTTAGGATTGCTAGATCTTCACTTAGATTCATTTTGATTAGCATTCCTCTTTGTTTAAGGTTGTTTTAAGCCTGACGATCGATCGCACCATGATTGGCGATCGATCGCTCCACGTTGGACAATCTGTCCGTTGATTGAAGACGTGCAATCGATCGCATGGTATCGGGCGATCGATTGCCTAGTCCACGTGGAGAATATGGCCGTTGGATTTTGATTTGAGTGCGGAATATATCCGTTGCTTTCTATTAGGCGATCGATCGCATATCAGCCTGGACAGATTCTATAAATAGATCTCTCTTGTTTCATTTCGGCCAAATCTTTCCCTACTGTCAAATACATCCTCGTGAGAGTTTTCTGGTATAGTTGAGTGACCCTAGATCCATGTTATAGGCTCCTCACATCTTTGATGTTGTTGATTTAGTTATTGTTCCTTGTGAATAACTAAATCAACCCTTGAATCATATTCAAGGTTTGTCAATTCGGTTTGTTTGATTCTAGCAAGTGTTCCTTGATTAACTTGATGTGTCAAACGAATTGAATTCATATTCATTCACACACACACTTCATTGCATAGTCGGTGATGCTTGCGGTTGGAGGATTCACACGGTGAGTTGAAGTTCGTTCAATCGGAGCGGCTTGAGGTGGGAGCACTTGAAGGAGCATTTGGAGGCTACACAAGGTTAGAGCTGCCACTAGTCATAGGGTTGATAGTGTAAAGTTTGGGACGGAGTTCCCCCTTGTACGTGTTTGCCAATTGACGTTTTTCATAGTGTTACACAAGAGCGTGGGGTACGGCTCCCCTCCGGTTTTCCCTCTAGAGGTAGAGGTTTCCGGGTGACCATATCGTTGTGTTGTTTGTGTGTTTGCTTGTCTATTGTATTATGCTTAATTGATTAGCATATTGTGTGATTGTTTATCTATATGCTATTGTGCTTAATTGATTAACATGTTGCATGCTTGATCATACAGTGATAGATATAGTCCGTGGTGAGCTATTGATGATGCTCACTTTGGGATTCTAGGTTGTACAATTGATTGTGCTTGTTGCATATATATTTGTTGTCAATTGTGCAATTGTTTGAAACTAGGTTGTGGAGAGTTTAACTTTTAATTTGTTCAAAGTTGTGTATACTCTCCGATTAGTGTTTAGAACGACTACCGTTATTGGGACTAATTCCGTGCAACCGAAATTTCAATTAGACATAGTAGTAATAAAATATTAAATCAAAATGATCAACAATACCACCAAATATTTAATTACATAACTAAAATATTGTTATAGATTAGAGATTAGGTTTAGGTTTAGTTTTTTTTTTTTTTTTACACACACACCCCCACCCCAACCCACCCATGTATCCAAGGGAGTCGAACCTAGGATATATCCTATAACAACTTTGGTGCTAAACCATTGCACCAACCACCTCGGATTTAAGTTTAGGTTAAGCAGACGGAAGACAAAATATATAATTTCAATGCTTTAAAAGCTAATGAATGTATATAAATATTATTTTTATATTTAGAATTAACATTTTTATATGTATTTATCTTTATTAATTAAGAGAATAAGCCTTATGGTTAAATTAAGAGAATAAGCCTTATGGTAAATATAAAAAAAACATAATTAATCAAAACGTGGATAACTGCTCTCAACAACAAATCTACAATTGTATTTTTTTTATATCAATTTGAGAAAAAGAAATAACTTATCTAAACACACAATTATCTTTATTAATTAAGAGAATAAGCCTTATGGTTAAATTTTTTAAAAACTCACCAATTGCCCTTCCTTGATTAAATTTTAAGAATAAATAATTCAATACTTAAAGGATATAATGGTAACTAAAAACAAAAATAATTAATCAAAACGTGGATAACTGCTCTCAACAACAAATCTACAATTGTATTTTTTTTATATCAGTTTGAGAAAAAGAAATAACTTATCTTTTTTTGAGAAATGCAGAATTTTTATTAATCAAGTAGGAATTACAATCCTTAAAATGAGCATCCTAAGAAGGAGCATGGTAGACCACACAAGTAGCCTAATCGATGAGTCTAAACCTAGAACTCTAATCGATGATTCAAAACCTAGAACAATACATACACCGTGCATTACTGCTGTCAACAACCAGCAGAAAAATTCCGGCAAATATTGCCATTGAGACCAATAAAACAAATCTAGCTCAAGGATAACCCATGAATAAAGAAAGTGAAACCACAATCGAACTTTGTCTGCAACAACTAAATAACTTCTAGCCGAATCCAAAAACAATCTTGCTGCATCCCAAAGATAATTACCAACAATAGAAAAACTAATGTCATGATCTTGAGATGTGTGAGTTAAACCGCCTAGAACTGCTCTACATGAATGAATTCCTCCAGGATCCCAAATTGTAACACACGAAGAATGCAATCCCAATAAACCAAGGGCATAGACCCCAACAATAACGACCCAAAGATTTGAGCAAACCGTTGAGGACTCGAGCCACATCCATTGATCCACGGTGATGCCATGGCACGGAAGCCCCGACCCCCTTGATTCCGCCAACCAACCCATCCTCTTCCAATCCACCGAATTGACTAACAAGGCCCCATCCCCCCACTTCATTCATCATCGAGCGACCGGATCCCAAAAGCCGAAGCCTTCGGACGTCCCCTTCGCGGTCGGATCTTCGACCCCCAAATCGGTGAGCCCCAAATCATGGGTAGTGTGCTTCGAGGGTGGATGGTATGAAAGTCCATACCCGACCATCGTCGCGGCACCGAAACCCGCACCATCATCATCACTTTGATCTGCCATAGAACAGACCCAGACCCAAATCTTGCCTTGAGACGACCCCTACGCGGTCGGAGCCACCATACCCCTCCGGTCACCAAGATCCAAATGGCCAAGGCTAGCAGCCGAAAGAGCCAAAGCAGAGGCTGAACAGATCCATAGCGGATCGAAAAAATCCGACCCAGATATGAAGGAAATCTCGGCCTAAGGCCACTGGGTTGGGTCACAAAGGACACCAATAAACTCAGTTGCCTGAGCGATAGAAGATTGGATGGCACAAGAGGCCCCCAAAACTGAAAACCACCAAGGGCGGCGCTAGGGTTGCGAGAGAACTCGCTCTGCATTGTTAAGAAAAACTTCTTTTCTTTTAGAAATAACTTATCTAAACACACAATTATTTTTATTATCTTTATTAAGAGAATAAGCCTTATGGTTAAATTTTTTAAAAACTCACCAATTGCCCTTCCTTGATTAAATTTTAAGAATAAATAATTCAATACTTAAAGGATATAATGGTAAATAAAAATAAAAATAATTAATCAAAACGTGGATAACTGCTCTCAACAACAAATCTACAATTGTATTTTTTTATATTTTTTATATCAGTTTGTGAAAAGAAATAACTTACCTAAACACACAATTAGTGACTGAAAATTCAAAACAAAATTAATTATATATACAAAAAAAAAGCCAATTGACACACGCGACGTGTGTTAAGAGGTTAGTAATTTTTAAATACAATTGGGAATACTGTGTGTAGTCCAGTTGGACTAAGGCAATAACCTGCCCATCTCAACTCATTCGAGTCACACCCTTCCTACATTTCTTCAACTCTTTTTTTTTTAGAAAGAAGTAGCATATGAGGCATATTTGAGATTGTTTTTCGAAGATCCAAAACGCTTTTAAATTAATTGAAAAAATTAATTATAAATAAAAAAAATTAAAATTTTTTTATATCTTGAGTAAGTTTTAAAAGCACTTGAAAATAATTTTGAAAAACACTTATCAACTGCTTTTTTGTTCAAAAACACTTTTATTAAATTTGAAAAATAGGCGTCTAGCACCGTAGCACATGGACGTTACGTTGATTACGGATTACCTCTGTTAGTAATTTAACATGTTGCGACTTATAATAAATGAAATCTATTACCCAAAAAATATATAGTCAAATGCACAGAGCGAGGTGACATGGGAGTCGTCGCCTTTCTCTTTGGACCGCTTTCCAATTCTGCAAAATTCAAATAGACAAATACAAAGGAAACTGCCAAATCCCAGAACCACGTGTTCTTCTCCTTCCACACCAGCCGATCTGACTGTACATCACAACCACTCTCCCCGAATACCCGACTACTCAGCCACCTGTACTCTCTCTCTCTCTCTCTCTGCTTTTGTTGCTGCTCTTATCTGATCATTTATCTGTGTATCTATACACAACATTTCGTTTTGATCCACAAGAAACCGACATTTGTTCGAAACTCATAGACCCATTTTGCAATTTCACCCATTTCAACAGAAAGACATCACCTTTGGTCTCTGCAAGCTCCTATACGATGGCCCAGTTCAGTATTTGAGCCAGTTTCTGAGAAAGCTCACATTTTTGGTTTGATTTGGACATCTTTGTTCATTTGGATCCTCATTACAAAGACCCCATTTGGGTTTTTTGAAGGCGTTGTGTGGGCTTGAAATGAATGTTCTTGAGGAGGAACAAACTGCTTTTGAGGTTGGGGTGGTGGTTCCAAAGAGAAATGTCAAGGCAGAAGAAGATGAAGAAGCTTGTGACTGTGTGGAGGTTTTGGTAAATGAATTTAGGAAAGTGGGTTTGGTAGTTGAGAGAGTCCCTGGCGTTGTTGATGAGTTTATCAAGGTACTCCTACCACGAATTTTTCATGTAGTTTTTTTTAGTAATTGATTTGTAATACTACATTGTTTCTTGCAATTTGCTCATGATAATAGATTTCATGAACAAATTATATCATTGCTTTCAAGTGCTTTATAGTATTACTGAAAGAATCAATGGTACTACAAAGTATGAACTTAATTTCTGTTCCTGACAAGAAAGTTGGTTTTATATTCTTTCTGACTGATTTTAATATTAGTTTTTTAACTTTTTTTGTCTTTTTAATATCTAATGAGATTTTCTAGCATTATTTTTTTCTTCCTAATTTGCAAATAAGCGCAATGCTTGCCGATTGATAGCCCATCATTATTCATGGCTTGTTGTAACTTGTATTGTTTGCTAATTGAAAATGGTTAACATTCTAGCTGATTTAAATATTAACCTATTTTGTCTTTTGATGTCTAATGGGATTGACTTGCATTATTTTTCCTAAATTGCAAATGAGTACAATACTTTCAATTTATGATGGCCCGTCATTGTTCATGACTTGTTTCATTGTTTGCTGATTGAAAAACAGACTAACGACTAAACGATCAGTGTTGTGATGATACTCTTGCTTTAATTTAGTTGCTGAACCTTAAACTTTCTTTCTTTCAGCTGGCAGCACCTTTGGAGACATTGGGGAGGGCTGCTGCCGAGTTGCAAATTAAAAAAAGAACTCAAATAGGTAATGATCTAGCTGCTCCTTGAAGTTGGCTTTCAAATTTTCTTAGCTTTTATTGCAGTTGTCCTTTATGTAGATACCATTGATTAATCTTCACGGTAAAATATAGTTTCTCTTACAAAATATTTGATATGCTGCAATGGGTTTCAGGGATGGATTTACAATTTGAATGGGAGGAGGTTGATGCTTTTGTGAGGCAGCCTGATGGTTCATTGTTCAGCTGGTGTGAGCGTTTTCGTTGCTATAGGCACTTGATATATGGAATTGTGAGTCATTCAACATATAATGATTCTATAATTTTGCAAACGGCATTTTCTTGTCTGATTTTCATTATTTTCTAGCTAAATAATACTTGAATCTTTGTGCTAAAATTTATACTGCATAAGTTTAGCATTTTGAATCAGTTGTCCACACAATATGATTTAAAATTTTTCATTGCAAATTCATGTTTGCCTCGGTGCTTTTATTGTTATCATGTGTTTGAATACATCCCATCACTCTGATGACTCATTTTCAAAACTTTTGATTTATTTGCTCACTTACAATTGTAGGGGGCAATCAATTCCAGCCCTTGTCATTTGATATAACTGAACTCGTGGATACGATCCAGTGAGTGATGTTTGTATATCCTCAAATTTTTGCCACTGACAACAATTTGAA
Source organism: Rubus idaeus (assembly GCA_030142095.1). Classification (NCBI taxonomy): domain Eukaryota; kingdom Viridiplantae; phylum Streptophyta; class Magnoliopsida; order Rosales; family Rosaceae; genus Rubus; species Rubus idaeus. The sequence goes on from CM057970.1 coordinate 31,444,166, forward strand.
CTGAAATTTACAGATGAACAAGCGCAAGTCAGCTGTAACTCTGAGATTTGACGGAAAAGAGTTCTCTTGGGAAGTTGGGGAACATTTACTTCAGAAATTGGAGTCACAAAGGATTGTCAAAGAAGTTTTTCCTTTGCATGGTATGTTCACAAATTCTCTAACTGGATGCATTTCTGTCAAACTCTAAATGAGACGACTTTTGACTGATAGATGAAGTGAAAAGGAAGAAACTCCTTCACACTTGGGCTCTGCACTGGTGGGACTTCACAAGCCAACCAATAGATGAGATTTATTCATATTTTGGTACAAAGGTAAATTGGTTGCATTAGAAAATTATTATCCTCAACATCTTGCTTAAAACTAAACAAGAATTCAGCATCTTTGTAGATTGCCATCTATTTTGCGTTCCTTGGAATGTATACGCGGTGGTTGCTGTTTCCAGCTACATTTGGGCTGATTTTGCAGATATTTGATTTTGGGTGGGCCTGCTACACTATTTCTCAGCTTTCCAGCTAGCTGTTAATGTTGTTTTATCTATCTGTGCACCTGGTGTATCATTGCTTATTAGAACTTTTGTATGCTTTCTCAACAATTTCCTTAGGTCGTTGCAGTTACTGGTGCTCCCCCTTTTCTTCATAAGCATAACATTATGGGCTATAATGTTTCCCCAGTTCTGGAAACGCAAAAATGTTGCCCTTTTAGCTAGGTAACTTGGTTTACAATTGTGCGTAACTATTGCAGTGATTTTTATTTTTTATTATTATTAATTTTTTTTTGTGTCTTCCTTTACCTCTCTCTCTGCGTGCTTTAGATGGCATATCAGTTATCCAATTAAAACCGACCTGGGAAATAGGCAGCTGGGCTTGGCGTGGAGTTCCTCGCAGTCATCTGTTGAACTCATGAAGAAATGGGGGACAGACAAGACAAAAGAGAAAGAAATGTTTCAAAGAATTGAGTGGTTTGGACGACTCATGAGGTTCCGAAATGATGCTATCATTATAGTTAGCATTATATGCCTCCAGTTACCGTTTGAACTGACATATGCTCATCTTTACGAGGTTATTGAGTCTGATATTGTGAAGTAAGACACTGAATTCTCGTGCATTCAAATACACTTACATATTCATATAGCTTTGTTTCATCAATGACAAATCAATTCTGACATTCCAGAGTTTACACTTAAAATTAAGCTTTTCAGTTGCGCATGGTAATTTTGTGCATCACGTGTGCATGGGACTGTCAAGTGAGATTGGTTCTGACTGGTTTCTTTCTCCCTCCATCCCTTTCATCCTCCCATAGGAGGCAAAAAGCCTTTATGCTTCCAAGAGGTTGCTTCCTAGGACTGAGCTTGGACCACAATGGGAGAATCCTTTGTTTATGTTTTTAGAAAGGTAGGACAAGAGAGGGGTGCTACTCTTAGGCTTTAAGTAGTATCTCTGCTCGGTTGACTACTTAAATAGCCCCGATGTTCAGGGATTTCATCTGGTTGATAAGAAATGCATAAATAAAGTTATAACTGTTGTCTTATGAGGTCCTTGGAAGCAGAAGCTTCTTTTGTTCGTTGTCAATAGTTCTAACATATAGTTATAGACTTGGATTAGTGAGAGAGGGAGCTTCAAGAGAGGTGAATGTTGCAATAGTCTTAATAGGTAATGGAAAACCTGTGCAAACACTGAAATGGTGATGTCCAATTAGAAATGCTTTTTTCTCTACTATTGACGAAATTATAGCCTGAAGCTGACTGCTGATACATTTCTTCTAATACATATTTGTTTTCAGGTTTGGGTTGACAACCGTTTATCTTTTTGCCATTCAGTTTTTTACGCAGCTTGGGGGAAAGATTTCTGTCAAGCTTATTAAGTATGAAAATAATGAAAACACAGAAAAAAGAGCTGACAGCTTGGTTTACAAGGTATTGAGTGAAAATTGATCTCTCCTTGACTTTTTTGTTCTTTTTTGTTTGCCAAAGGTTACTGCTCTTCATGGACTTAAATTCTATTGCAGGTGTTTGGTCTTTATTTCATGCAGTCATATATAGGAATCTTCTACCATGCCCTTTTACACCGCAACTTTTTGACTCTTCGCACAGTCTTGATTCAGCGCCTCCTTGTGTCTGAGGTGAAAATGTGAAATGAGTCGCATCTTATTAACCATTTTTCTTTTCACTGCTCCTTTTCTTATACTCTTAAGTTGGACACTATTTTCTAGGTATTGGAAAACTTGGTGGAAAATACTTTACCATATTTGAAGTACAGTTATAAGAAATTTAGAGTTCGGTAAGGCTATACTATGTATTATCATCTCCTGGATACTTATTTTAGCTTGTTTTTCAAGTTTACCTTTCATGTTACCTGAACACGATTGCATCTGTCTTCTGGTATGAAGAAGCAAGAAAAAACGCGAAAAAGGATCATCAGCAGGGAAGATCCAGTTTACTTCTAGGGTAGAAAAGGAGTACTTGAAGCCTTCTTATTCTGCAAGCATTGGTGTGGAGCTTGAAGATGGGCTCTTTGATGGTAACGATTTGATTTTTCACTTATGATTTTGAAGCAATCAGATCATAAGAATCTGAATATAGTTGTATACTTTATGCTTAATTATTAGAACTATGATTGAACTGCAGACTTTCTAGAGTTGGCATTGCAGTTTGGAATGATCATGATGTTTGCTTGTGCACTCCCCCCTGCTTTTGCCTTTGCGGCTTTGGTATGTTATGCTTCTCGTTGTATATTCACCATGATTTTTGCTTCTTTTAGTTTATATATGGTTTGTAGTATGTTGTAGGTTAATGTTTAGTTGCACTTGGCACAGAACAACATAACGGAAATTAGGACCGATGCATTGAAGCTGCTTGTCATGCATAAGAGGCCAATTCCTCGTGTTTCTACAACAATTGGTGCTTGGTTGAACATATTTCAGGTAAGTTATGATTTCTGGTTACATAAGTTTTTTCTTTTCGTATCGTTGCAAGTGTACCAGCTGTATATAATACTTTGGAGGGTCCAAGAGCTTACAACAGTTGGTCAATCTTGTTCTATCAACTTTTATGTCATCGTATTTCTAATGTTGGGTTCTATCCCTTTTCAGTTTCTCGTAGTTACATCCATATGCACCAACTGCGCCCTTCTAGTATGGTTATATGATCAAGAGGGGAAATGGAAGATAGAGCCCGGCCTGGCTGCAATTCTGGTTATGGAACATGTCCTTCTGTTGATTAAGTTTGGCTTCTCTCGGTTTGTTCCCGAGGTGATTTTAAATTACTCATGTGAACCCTGTCTTACATCTCGTCCTGTAATTAGAACATATAATTGTTGGAAACAAAGATGTGAATCATCTTATGTAAGTATATTCTCTTTTCTTGCAGGAACCTGCTTGGGTACGGGCAAACCGTGTGAAGAACGCAACAGAGGCCGAGAACATGTGCTCCAAACAGCTTTTGAGGAACATTTCTGGAGGAGAGAGGGCAGTTGGTGCTAGTGCAGTTAAGAAGACAGAATGAGGTTAGAGGTTGGATGTTTTTAGTGGCTTCTGGAAAGTGCAAGCGGCAATTGTTTTCCAAAAGCTGATTTTTTTGAGTTTCAAATTTCCAGTTTAGGCTGCAGTCACCAAGTTTCCTTTGGGTTGTGTTTATTGGTTCTTTTAGTAGATTGTAAGGTTTTGTAAGTAGTACGATACAACTTTTCTTTAAATTAAGGTAGGAGATCGTTAAAATACATATTTACAAGAGAAGAAAGACTTTACAATTGTTTACATCATTTTGGTTGGCAAGTTTCTATTGCTAGAGCACATCGAGTCTTACAAATTCTCCAGATTGGCATATTATTGTCCACAGCCAACCATCCCATCATTTTCTTGAGCTCGCATGTACATTTATCAGAACGGAAAGTTGAGTTCCATGGAAATAACTCAATCTTGATCTTCAGTTCTTATCCATGATCAAATCACACACAACAAGACTCGTGAATTGACACACTTCAATCAAATTTGGCTCGTTATTTAGCCACGAGAGCTTCCAAACCGACCACTGACCTGACGGGCATAGGCGACAACAGCCTTAGCCCACCTCTTGATTCCAGCCTTCAACTTCTCTGAATCCATTTCCTTCAGCGACTTTCCTGGTTCTACCGAAACCTCCATGAACGAAAAACAACGATCGAATCTCCCGCGCTTTGCTGCAACCGCGGCACCCTCCCCGGCACCGCCATGGTCCAGAGAGAGACTCTTCTTGACAGACATTTTTGGCTGCGAAACGTGTGGTTGTACAATAAATGAAGCTATAGTTGCTAATTTATATGGTTAGAGAATTGTGTTAAGGCAAGTTACGTCGTATTCTAATGCGTGTGAGAACTCCATTGACTAGACTGTTTCAATATTCCATCTACTAAAGTTAAATGGTTAAATGAAGATTAGTATCATCTTCTTGTTCATCCTTAACATCTTACCTCTACTAAACCCAGCAAAAACGATGACCACAAAATGATTTTGTTGACTTTTCTTAATGAGTTGTGGTTCTTTGCACGATTGGATGTTGGCAGTTTCTTCACTTTCGTGCCAAAAATAAAAACGTGTTAGTATATGCTTGCTCGCCAAGTTTTTCGAGTACGGAAAGTTTCTACATACTTTCTATAAGACCTTAATCTGCTATGCTTCCTCTTTGTCTTGCATAAATAATTGACAAAAGTCAACATAGTTGGCTAATTGTTTTTTTCTTTTCTTTTTCTAGAATATGGTTTGGTTACTACTAAACTCCATGTTAACTGTGGCCTTGGAGTTTGTAAGGGAAGTTTCCCAGTTACCAGCTCCCCAATAGGAATGGAAATTTTTATAATTGCAATTTCTATCCTTCTTAGTTCTTATTTAGTCAAACATTACTGTTTAGATTGAAAATAAATTATGGAAGATGAAAGAACTTGTAAGAACTTGTAAGAACTAGTGCCTTAGAGTAAAATGAGATTTTAGTAATATTATACCTATTTTGCATTAAAAATCAACTTCAGTAGAATATCTAAACTAAAGTTAAATTTAACTTTTTATTAAATTGATAGCTAAATTTAGCTAGAAATTCTAAATAGCTAAACCAATACCTATATTGCTCTCTCATCTTTTCTCTTCTTTTTCTTCATGTGTCAATATATTATTTGATGAAATTTTTTATATGACTAATAAATCGCTAGTGTTGTTAAATTGCTAGCTAAATCTTATTTTTATAGGTATTTTAACTTTAAAATTGGATATCATTGTTGGAGATGCTCTTACACCCGAAATAGGAGAAAATTGTACCTTACACCCGAAATGGGAGAAAATAGTACCTTACATATTACTATGAAACAAAATGCAATTCTTAAATTCTTCAATGTAATATATATATATATATATACAGTTCCCTTCACATGCGCACGTCAGCATCAAAAATAAAATGCGAACATCCTCATTGTGAGTGCAAACTAAAAATCAAACCCGTCTATATTTTAGATCATCATTCGAGGATCATTTTGATAAAAAAAAAATTAAAATCAAAAATTATTTAGCCATTTGATTATCACATCCATTGTTTCAACCTTATCTGACGGACTATTTGTTTGTAAACTATACAACGAACAGATGACCAAACAATCTCCAATTCGGCTGATTTTTTACAAGGATAATTCTTGAAAATAAATCTAAACGATGAACGATTCTGATGATTGAGATATATTGTCAATTGGTCGGGATGAAAATGTTCGCATTTTACTTTCAGTGCAGATGTGCGCATGTGAAAGGGATTGTATATATATATATATATATGTATATATATATATATTTTTGGTCGAATGTCATTTGTATTAGGTGAAGAAACTTTGATTTTCTATATTTTTATTGCTTTAGTATTAGACACGTACCATGTTGGCATGTTGTTAAAGTCTTTACTTTTTGTTTGGCTAACAAATTCTCTTCACCTAAGCAATAATTACAATATCAATTTGTTAAATTCTAGCAAGCAAACTTTCTGACCTTGATATGTTTGGCGGTCTTGATATAGCAAGCAAACTTTGCGAACTCTTTTCTATTGTACAAGATGATTTAATAACCGCATTTTTCACGTGGCTACCCCAACAATAATTTTTTTTTAGCTCCGCCATTAATTAAAATTAAAAGAAAATTTTATGGTGCCTAAATAGTTAATATGTAAACATAACCATGCACGTGAAAGAGTCTATTTAATTTGTACATACGCATATTTACTAATTACATTAAGAGTAAACTTTGATGTGCCTAAAAAGCTAATACTAATAACCATGCACGTAGATGAGTCTTGTTAATTTATATGTATCGCTTCTTATGTAGCGATACCAAAAGACTAAAAAGTCCTTTCAAATGATAATAAAATTTATGACGTGCATTAAAGTAATTAATAAAAACTTTCAGTATAGTATGTGCATGGCCATGCACGTATTATGTCTCTGCTATTTCCACAAAGAATGTGAATTATTAAATAATCTTTGATAGCTTAGTTATTTCCAAAGTTTTGTCAGAAATAGAATTCATGTTCATTTTTTCTTTTAATCAAAGAGAGCTTCATATCTCGATCATTAAACGAAAGAATCGATTAATTACCAGCAACGCATTTAATTTCAATACAATCCATAACACCCAAAGCCTACTTCTAATCATACACATCCTCGTTAATTATATAAAGAAAATCGCCCAAATTAAAGTATACGCAACTCGATTACATTCCCGAGATTTGTAACAAAGTTTTGATCTACCTGCAGGCAAAGCAAGCAGCTCTGTTACAAGAGCAGAAAACTTCCCTACCCTTCGTGAATCCTAATCACATCACCAATAAAAACACTGTTCTTTCCTTTTCTTAGGTTGATTATCCACCCCTATAAAATTAACGTACAGATTGAGTTAGTACGTAGCCGCACAACCTATCCCTCATTTACAATTATCTGATTAGGTTTAGGCAGTCATTGGAAAAATGGTGAAAGTATATCAGGCGTCTGAAGGCCTGAACGAAGAGGTAGATGGTGCTATCCAGTTCAACTTTCTGTTCCGTTAGGGTTCAGAAAATCGAATCAATGATTTACCAGATCGAGGGATCACGTACAATTTCGGATTCTTTTCTCTTTTCTTTTCCAATTCTCATATATGTGTGCTGCATGGATAGATTATTCTTATGTCACCTCTAAGTATTTTCTGGACTTCTTGTGTCAGTCTGTGGCTGAGCGGATCAAGAATAAGAGTGTGGGGGAGGTGTTTGAGTTGGAGAACGATTTCACCCCTGAGGAACATGAGAAGGTCTGCGCAGAGGTTTCAATGGTTCTTGATGGTATATTAATCACAGCCCTAGAGGTTTTCATTTTCGGGTTCAACTTTATATGCAAAAGATCTATGCTTGTTGATGAATGATGATGGATTTAATTCAGTTGGTCTATGGAATGCAATTGCTAAATGTAAATCCTAAGTGAGACTTAGATTTGTCAATTGATTCAAGAATGTTCACTATTGGGAAAGTACTTTATATGATTTGAGATTCCTTCCTCCCCTTGTAATTTTCTTCTTCACCTGTACGTTGGATCAGGATCTGGAAAATCAGTAGATCCTTTATAAATATTTAATTTTTAACAAACGAATTCCTAGCTATATATATATATATATATTAATTACATATGATTTTGTACATATGTAAATTTACGTTAAAGACAGTTCTAATTCTAAAACCTAAAAACATGAAGAAAAACTTGGGGTTAAGAACCTACCATGCCCGGTTATGGCCATCATTGTCCATGGCAGCACCGACCAATGATTTTGAAAAAGTGGGTGGCAAATTTTTTTTTATATTTTTCAACTCTTCACCGATAACATATGCACAATTCATCGTGCATTGCACTAATATGAGACCAGTATATTAGAAGATGGTCGAAAATGCTCTAATAGAGACAGATACATGGATTTGGGACTTGGGAGACAACAAAATCGAACACATAACTTCAAGCGTAAGAATAAAGACCGATACAAATCATACAATTGGGTTTAAAAGTATCGTCCCATAAAAAACCCATTAAAATACACCAACCAAAAACAACAGACAATAAATAAACACACACCCACAAAAAAAAATACAGTGTGGTGAGTCATCCTCCTAGCTGGCGGCTGAGTAGGACGTACGAACCTTTCAATGTAACGCACAAGCTGTCCTCTTCCCACCACATATAAAAAACACAACCAAAGTCCTCTCCTTCTCCTTCTCTCCTTCCATCGTTAACATTCCATTTACGTTAGGACCCAGTTGTTGAAAAGTTCTAACCTTTCTTTCTCAAGCTTCCTCCTCATCGATCACCCAAGTCATGATTCCTGAATAGTAATCTCTCTAATCTCTTCTCTTTCACAAATTAATATATGCATGCATGTCTACATGTTTCATTAGTTTCCACTGTGATTGTTTGGGTGTAGATTGTGTATACCATGCTTAATTTGGGATTGAGATTTGCATTTTGGTCAACCCCAGATTTTTTTACCTTATTTCTTGTTTGGGTTTTCAATAAAGATTGATTTGTTTGTAACATTTGGGCATTTGGGTGGCTTTGATTTGCTATGATGATTAGAAAATTGCTTGTTTACAACTATTTTTTCTATAAATGGAACAAATTCTTCACAAAAGTTTATTTGGGTAGATCCTTTTTGAAGATCCCATTTCCAGAAGCTATATGTAATTCTCACTGTGGTGTGGTGCATTGTTGGGCAATTTCTAATCTTCTGTGTCTCTGTTTTATGGTTTTGTTTTAATGCAATAAATGCAGCTTTGAACAAATATCATGTTCAGCTATGCTGGGCATGTTTATTGATATTTAACTCGACTCAATAGGTGTTTTTGCTATTTTGATTTAATGAAATCTTAACATTGTTGTGGCCATTCCCTTAATGACCCGAGCATAGAGGTTGAGGTTTTTAAATTGTTCTTTGCTCCAATTTTGCAGTGACTATCTGTTCAAACTATTGCTCATTGGAGATTCTGGCGTTGGCAAGTCTTGCCTTCTTCTGAGATTTGCGGTAAAAGTTCAACAATTTTAAAGCTTATATATTGGTTGATCATCTTCTTATGTTATATTTAGCACCCTCTCCCCTATACACACATTAGATTCCTATATCTTTACCCTTGCTAATCTGGTTGCATATTTATCACCAGTTCACCACCATTAACCAAGGCGCATACTAAGTACTACATCATGGTTCATATGTGTGGTTGAATTAATTACAAAACTTTAAGCGTAACATGATACATGATGATTGAAGTGGTAATGATACACCACGGTTAGCGGTGGTAAGCAAAATTGTATGCTAGTGATGTATCTACTGCAACTTTTCAATGACCAGAAGAGTGCTTGATAATCTTAATGAAAATCTACGTTGGCTATACCCTTCTTTGTTGTTTTATTGACAATTCCACTCTCACCTTGTGTAGGATGATTCTTACATTGACAGCTACATAAGTACCATTGGTGTTGACTTTGTAAGTACATTGAAGTAACACATAGAGCTTCTGATGTTTGGTTATTTGATGTCATGGCAGTGATTTCATCTCTTTGTTTCCTCTATTTAGAAAATTCGAACCGTGGAGCAGGACGGGAAGGTTGTTAAACTTCAAATTGTAAGTATGTTTAATGTTCTGGATTGGAAATCAAAAGTTCTCCTTACCTGACAATTATGAAATCTCCATTTCTTCTCTGCTTAGTGGGACACGGCTGGTCAAGAACGTTTCAGAACAATCACAAGCAGCTACTACCGTGGTGCACATGGCATTATCGTATGTATTTGGTCTCCTCTAATTTATACCCATAATGAATAATTGTGGTTCTGCAACATATCCATAGGGCAACTTTCACTAATGTGACTTATGCAATTAATTCTTTGATCTCTTGACTCTGTTTCTAGCTTGTCTATGATGTCACGGATCAAGACAGCTTCAACAATGTGAAGACCTGGCTGCAAGAAATTGATAAATTTGCTGTTGGAAATGTGAACAAGCTCTTGGTTGGAAATAAGTGTGACTTGGCTGACAAGAAAGTGGTCTCTTCTGAAGCTAGCAAGGTTTCTTCCTAATTAAACTTACTATGACATTACTTCTAATAAGTACATCATATCAAACTCAGTAACCTTAACTTTTACGTTGCTCAAATCCTTCTCTTTTTTCCCTGTTTTAAAGGCATTTGCAGATGAGCTAGGAATTCCGTTCTTGGAAACAAGTGCCAAAAACTCCACCAATGTAGACCAAGCATTCATGACTATGGTTACAGAGATAAAGAATAGGTGAGTTAATCTCCATGGCACTTTCCATGCCCATAACACAGAGAATTAGGATAGATCGATGTCTCTTTCGTCTAATATACTCGTAAAATTGTTTTCTTTGTTGTTGTAGGATTGCTACTCAACCAATGAGTGCTAACAAGCCATCCACCGTGCATATGCGTGGACAGCCAGTTAACCAAAAGACCACCTGCTGCTCATCTTGATTTCTCACTGAGGATGAACTTGCTTTAAATGGGGGTGGAAAACTCCACGGGCTTGCAGAAACATGGTGTTTCGTTTTTGGGTTGTTATTCGACTGCATTGCCTCTTATATGTATAGTAGATTAGACTGCTATTGTACCTGGTTCTCACATAATTCCTTGATTTAGTACGTTCAAGAATTTGTTGAATAATTTTAGTGAAAGAATCTCTACCAGTTCATTTTAAATCACATTCAACATTTGATTTGATAGAACACGTTCTGCTTCGTTTATAAGTCTAATTTCTAGTCCTTGTTCAGTCCATGTTGCTAGATCCATTTGAGTAGAGTAAATTTCATGTGTTAACTAGGGAAACTATTTTACCATTCAACCAAAGGACCGGCATATCATAATTTCATTATCCAATGATAATATTAAGTAAACCAAACTAAATAAAATCCAAAACACACGAGATTCAAAGATGTCCCAATCCAAAAACAAAAAAAAGGAAATCAAGAGATCACGATAGTGCTCCTTCCAACTCACTTCCTGCCACGGACTCTGACTGCCTGCCTGTTCCTCTTCTTGACGCCAGACTTGGCAACCCTGAGGCTCCTGTGAACAGCGCTCAACCTTGCAAGAGCTGCATGCTTGAGATCAGCACGGTAGTAGTTCTTTGCCACCTGCAATGAAAAACCCAAAATGAAAAGCCGAGAAAATAAAGAGATAAATCTAAATAGTGTAAATAAAAATCCATACTATTAATACCATGCAACACATAATGATCAGACCAGTTTGAAATTTGGTTCATATAAACATGAAGCTAGGTACATATGAGAATTAACAGGCACAATAATTAATCAAAGCCAAGGTGAACGCTCAAAAGCCAAGCATAACAAGTGCATTTCATTGAGGAAACCATTATAACAGCTTTCTTGCATGTTAAAAGGAACTCACTGCACATTTTCAAGTATCTTATAGTAAAAGTATGCAAAGTCAATTTCTCCCACAAAAACATAGGAGAACCTACAAATGAAAGATAAACAAAGAAAACAGCATCTAATATAAAAATACAATGCAAACTCAACAGCCAAGTAAGTTTATTTCATTGAAGAAACCATTATAAATGGTCCTTGCAAGTTAAGGCTCATCAAAGTATAAACTTACAAGTATCTACTTTACCAAAATTATCTTTAAGATCATTGAGATAAACACAACTACAAATTATTTCAAAAAAAAAAAACATGAAGCTTCACAGCATATGAGAGAATAACCAAGAATGCAAAGTACCATATAAGGACAATGCACTCTCAGAAGCCAAGTGTAACAAATGTATTTCAAATATTCTGCCTAAGCTAAAAGCCTCTTCTGACTAAATTAACCATTCCAACCCTTGAGATAAACTCATCTCGAAAATCTTGGCAATAAAGACATGAAGCTTCAAAATTAAGAAGGAGCTATCCAATCTAATTAAAAGCAGACAATGCATTCTCAGAACCCAAGCATAACAAGAGTATTTCACTGAAGATAACATCTTAAATAGTCCCTGCATGTTAAAGCTCATCACTGCAGCAATGCAGCCTTAACTTGCAAGTATATATAAACAAATAAAATCCAATATAATAAGGGGCCCTATAATAAATAGGGACAATACATTCTCAGAAGCCAAGTTTAACAAGTGTATTTCACTGAAGAACAATTCCGAGACTCATCACTGCAGCATTTACTTGCAAGCATATTCTCAGTAAACAAATTAACCCTTAAACAGATGAAAGTCAGTGAATTTGTTTACCTGGTCATTGACGGCATTGGCCATCCTGCGGAAGTCCTTCTTCAAAAGAGACTTGTGGAGCAGAGCAGCAGGCTTGTTCTGCTTCCTGGTCTTAGTTGTTGCCAGCAACACAGACTGATCTTTCCCAGCCTGAATTGTCACAGTTTTCTTGTTCGCCAACCCTAATTGAAACAAGCTCTCAATTAAAAATCAAATTTTCAAGGCAAACGAACAGAAAATGAAATGGGACTTAGGGTTTACGATGCAAAAGTACCCGATTGCTTGTAGGAGTGGAGGTTCAAGAGGTTGTTTGGCTCCTTGCTGAACCTCACGCCGGCGTGGCTTCTCCCGAACTCCTTCACCAGAAAAGAGTTGTTCTTTTTCACAATCTCCCATATCAGTTGCCCTGGAACCGTCGCCATTCCTTACCCTATACCCGAACACACCAGGTCGAAGATCAAAATCAATGATAAGATTATAGCACAAAAGGAACCCTAAAAGCGCAGAGAGAGAGAGAGAGAACCTGTTAGGATTTTGCTCCGGCTGCTCAGATTGGAGAAATTTAGGGTTTTGGTGAAGACGGCACTGAGGGGTTTAATATTGCCTTTTATATGCTGAAACCCTAAGTCAGTCATTTATTCTTTAGACCCGAGGGTATCATTGGTTATTCTTTATTACACTTATGTCCCTGCGTTGGGATGGTTAATTTGGTGAGGTAGAAGTAAAACAAGGTGTTTCACTGTTTTTGAAATGTCTTGCTTTGAATGAGAAAATTATAAACTCTTGAGAAATGTTTAATGATGGAATTCAAAACTTCATTAATTTCAATTTATGAAATTCTAATTTTTATTTTTCGGATACGTAGAAATAAGATTTAAAATGTGGAATAAATTAAGAAAGTTGAAAACAAGATGCCCATGAATTGGACCGATAAAACTTAGGGTTAAGATTTGTTGTCGATGGTTGAAGAAGAACTGAGCATTTCATGCTCGAAAAACTAACATCGTGTTGAAGAAGACTCGGTCACAGGCCTCAAGGTATCACGTACAAGACCCTGGTATGAGATCTCGTTGCCATGAATGAACAAAACTCTAAATAGGCTTATCACCTAAAGTTGAGAATGAGCGCTCTCATCTCTATATAATTTTAGGCAAATTTTATTAGTATTGTTGGTTTTCCCTCTTCTTCTTTTTTTGGTTACATGGGGGTCTACAAGACCCAAAAAAACAAAACCACAAGAGGGCAACTAGCCAGAATCGATACAAGCAACCTTTCTGGTTCGTAAGGTTTCCCCAAGGTCATCAGAAAAAGCTTGAGCAGCATAGCAGGGAGTGTTGTGCAGGATGATCACACCATACTCATTGTTGATAGCATTTTTCGCAAGGGCGTCAGCAAGTTGCCCCAAGCTGACAGCAACCATGTTGCATTCCCTGAAGATGTGATGGATAGATAAGGACGGGAAGTGTTGCATCAGATTTTTGCAGCAAGAAATGATAGAACCAAGAGGATGCAGATCATTATTGCTAGTCAGGAGAGAATTAACCAGGATAGCAGAATCTGATTCCACAACAAGGTTAGTAATATTGCAGTCCACAGCGAGCTTGAGACCATGAAAGAGACCCCAGGTTTCAGCATCAAGCACTTCACCAACACCAAGGTTGGCTTGAAAACCACACAGCCAGTGGCCAGAGGAATTTCGAATGACTCCACCAGTAGCAATCTTTCCATTTTGACCAAATCTTGAGCCATCAATGTTTAATTTCATGAATCCCTCAGGAGGTTTTTTTCCAAGCAAGAGTATTGAAACAGAAGTTTCTCTGATTCTGAGCCCGAATTTGAGCAGCAGACCATTCATTAATTGCCGCCTGAATAAGAGAATCAGGTCTAAAAGGTAGTTTAAAGTTTTCCCTCTTTCGATTCAACGACATGGAACATGTCTAAATAAAAATCATTAATTTTATGACAAATCAAAATTTGTAACGGTTCATAATAACTTGAAATTCAGATGGAACTGAATTTAAATAAGCACTACCATAAATTCTAATTTTTAAAGGTGATAAGTTTCTGCCGTGACCATTATCATATGATCCCTTAATATGATGAGAGGCGATAGTGCTTTTAGTGACAGAACATCACTCATTCCATACGCAACTAAATATAAACTTCATAGAATCATAGGTAAGAGAGTTTCTGCCAAGTATATTCTAGCTCTTTACTAGTTTGCTTCTTCTGGCTTCCATTCTTCAGAAAGATTGTGAAACTCCGCACAAAATTTGCAGTAGGTTCCTACTACAGTTTACGGTTTATTTCATTCTTCGCTGAGAAGTATAGGCTATCTCTTCACTACATGGGGCTGGGAAGTCAGTTGAGAAATCCCTTTACATGGACATTATTTACTGATTTACAGAAATATCAATCTTTATAGCAGAAGTTTCCATCATCTTATAGTCACAGGTCCTCAAGGAGTTGAGTTTTAACCCACATACCCCCTTGTGTGCTTTCTCATGCTGGCCTTTTTTTTCAATGCATGATCAGACATGAAAAGTAATGTTATACCTAAAAACAGGACATTTCCAAGCAATAACTGTTTTCCAATTCATTATCAAGTTTCCAAAGAGATAGTACTGACCTATCATGCATGCCTAAACCAGAAGCTCAAACAAAGGGAGACAGAGAGAGCCAGCACAAGCACATTGAGAGCAGCAGAATGCAGCAACAGCAAAGGGGTAGCCTGAAATGATTCGCAAAGGCACACAGAGAAAAGCTTCAACCATGCTGTACTTCTGAGGAATATAACTTTTATCACATCAATTAAAATATAAAAAAAAGAAGAAGAGATTAGACAGCAGGAGAAACTTCATTTCATTGATTTTAAGCAATATAACAATGAGCATATGTCCAACACCCGAAGTACACTGCGGAATGAAGTTATTGACTTTCTGAATCAACCTGAATTCATAAATTCAGTAACTAAATATTAGGTCATCAAAATACCTAATACTAGTTACACCTCAACTAATGTTACATTATATACAGAGCGAAATGCAGACTCCATTGACCAACTGCTCTTCCTACAACAATGCAGTGTCAAGGAATTGCACGATGTATTTGAACTTGAGGACAGCAAGATTAATAATGCTGCCCACTTAGTGCGGCCAAATTAATGAGAACAAGCACCTAGGCTGCAGAATTGAACTAAAACACTGGATACAGAGCTAAATTCACAGGAAGAAACCATTCACTGCAACTTTAACCTGAAAAAGAAAGTCAAGTCTCAATTGATTTTAACACATGATGTGTTGGTCGCGCCAAACCATTCACTGCTTCATTTATCCTACTGAAAACTAATTTGAGGGGGATACAAGCTACTACAGGACCCTTCGACTTCTCTACCCGTAGTTTCCTCTCTTCAGATTGCTTGTGACCAGTCAGCGAAGATAATTTCCTGGTCTTTTTTTGGAGAAGTCCAGATTTCTTTGTTTTGGGAGATTTCTTTGGCGAACCAAAATGCTTGGTTGGGATTCTTCCAATTTCTGCATTTTGCTGAACTGCATAACTATGTTTGCTGTCTCCAAGATCACATTCCATACTGCCATACAGGCTATCACTATAGCCATCATCCAAAGCCTCAACTGTAAGCGGGTGACCAATAATGGCTTTACCATTCAATTTACTCATAAGAGAAACCAACGGAACATGCTGTGGCCGGTAATTTGCTTTAACCTCAAGCTTGACATCATATAATGAAGAATCAGCGCAAATATTGCGGGCAGTAGAATCTGATGTCTGATATCTCGCAGGTACCATGAAGCGAGACTGACGATAGGGAAGTGACCTTTGAGTCGGTCCATCAGACAATTCCGAAACCTGTTTGGACTTTCCTTGTAATGTGCAATTATATGCAGCAGAAGCACTAAGACCATTGCAATTCCTTTTCTGATTAGAAACATGACACAACACATCCGAATGCTCTATGCCTGCCAAATTAGCATTGGATAAGTCATCCACGTTCATATATTTCCTCGAGTCATGTTTTCTATCCTTACTTGTTTGTCTTGAGTTCCTCTTTCCTTTTAACTGCCACTTTGAACTACCTTTTTCTATACTTTGGCCAATATCATGCACAGCTGCATAACTTGTAGAACCGGATTCTTTAAGTCTCTCATTTCTCAAAGATGCTTGACTACTTTGACTAGATTGCCTTGCCACTGCACCAATTTCAGGCCTTCCAGATGAGCAAGGAGCAAGTACAGCAGAATTACCTGGTAGAAGAAGATGGCAAATCAGCTAAAGAAAAACCAGAACCATTTTTCTCAGACCCACAAGCACAAAAGAATGACTAAACTAATTAATTTGCTACAATTAATTAGCAAGACCAAGTCCAAAGGGAAAGAAGACAGTGATGGAGTAGCAGGGCTACCACAATGTCAATTTGTTTTAGGCATATTCAATTTGTTTTAACCGAAGATGCATACTGACCGAACTAACTTTAATTGTGTAAATGTTCAAAATACCATTACCTGAAGAACGTTTTTCTTCTCCAACAAGCCGCACATCAAATAATCTCTTAGAAGAACCGTTCTCCACTAACTCAGATGTGCTGGGAATTACATTCTCTTTCATCTTCTGAATAATAGAGGAAGCAACCGTAGCTCGTTCAGGAGCATCTGTAGAAGCTCCATTGTCACATGAAACTCCAGTGTGGTCCATAGATAAACTCCTTTTTGACTCATTTGTTTCTATTTCAGGAACCCTGCCATCAGATAATTGAAGAGGTGAACCACATGAATTTGGAAGTTGGTCGCATGCAACTGGAACAGACACCATTTCAGTACTCTCCAAAACCTTTGTCAATGGTCGGCTACGATTTTTTCTTTTCAAGAATTCATTAGCCGTTGCCACTTGAGACCTCTTCCTTCTCAGGGATGAGGAATTTTTGCTTCCGTTTGCAAGACTTCCATTGGGCATGCCATTCTGAGTGTTTGAATCTAAGACTGAAGCACTGTCATGTTGAACTATTTCAAGAAGCGCTTCCGTCTGGACGGACCTTTTTGACACTACACCCATTCCCAGGTCCTGAAGTCCTCTCATGCGCTTAACTCCTTCTGTTCCATCATCCTCTGAATCATTTGGTGTTCTTCTTCTCCTTCCCTGCACACTTTGCAACTTAGAAGAACTGATATGATTTGGCTCCTCAAAAGATATACCAGATTGAGATAATTCCAGAGCTGAGTCTGAATTTTCTTCAGAAACACTCACATCATCGGTCATATCTCCATTCTCCTCGCCAGAATGAGACATGGCAGGTGATTCTCTGGCTGAGCAATCATGGTCACCACCTGAATTACTCATTCGAGAGCTTAAGTTTAAATTATCCTTGCCTAGGCGCTCATTCTCAATCTCAAGAGCATGTATAATGGCGTCTTCCCTCCGTGCGTATTTCACTGCCTTCTTGTTGGGGTTCGCTGCAGCGGCCTTTGCTTTTTCAATGCATTCATCATACTCCCCACAACGAAAAGCTTTCACCCTCTTGGATTTTTCAAGGTTATACCAGTCCCTAAATCAATGGCATCAAAATCAGACCATGTTCATATTTTAATTGAAAGCTAAACGCCTCATACCCCAGACCAGGAGTTTTACAATTGGTGTCTACCATAAAAAATAATAATAATAACAATATCTTGAATGAAAATCATAGTCCTGAACCACAACCATGAACATGATGAAATGCAAAACTAGCATCTTATGGATGATGGGCCTCTAGAATGAGGAGAAGAAAAAACATTGCAAGTTTTATTTTAACAGACTTCAATCTTCTTCAGGAAAAAAACAAATGAAAAACTAAAATTTGTGTCAATCGTTACAAACTTAAATGTCATGGCAAAGATCTACTCTTCTATTAATATTAAACCATCTAAAGTGGACAAGGATTCTTTCCAAGACAAATTTTGCACATGTGAAGCACCCACCTAATCTGCATAGCAGCTTGAGCAATGTGTTTCTTGACTACCTCAAAATCTAGTGCTCTTCTCTCAAAAGCCAAAAGGTACACATCTCTATGGAAGCATGTAAAGCACATAGTCAACCACGCCCTATTCTAATCATTTGAATTCCGCACCTAAAGTAACTCCATGAAGCAATCACCTAAGACCAGCTCACATAACAACAGATAACATAATTCCATTTTTCATATGCAGAAGCTGGAATCTAATGATACACCCTTCTCTTTCCTAGCACCAGATCTGAAAATTTACCCATACATTAAGATCCCAAGCTACATATAAGATCCCTAAACTAGGGCTGGCTCAAGAGAGGAAAACAAAGATGTTCACACAACAGAAGCGACCCATAAGAAAACAATTTTTTTAAAATGTATTTGTTGCCACAAACCAAGAAGCACCTACTAAATCAGTATTCTTGCAGTGCAAAATTTCGTTCTCTTCTATAATAAAATTTTCCTACCATGAAGCACCTACTCAATAAGTACTATGCCAGTGCAAAACTTGTTTATCTTCTAGGACTACATAACCTCCCATCCTTAAAACCATTTGACCCTTTGTCTCTCCAAACAATTGTGACTAAATCACCAATAGTGGTTATCAATACATCAAAACTTATCCAAATCTGCTATTTTCTGAATATAAACCTCTATGTCTCCACAAGTACACAACTGATCATCCCTTTTTAATACAAAACACTAAACAGCCATCTAACCAAATCTCTTTGCAGAGAATGCACCTTCAATCGCTATGTATTGCTTTAATAGTTTAATGACGCAGCCATATAGAAGGTAGCAGTGACAACTAATAAGCCAAGTAACAAACTCAAGCTTAAATGGAAGTTAATCAACAGGATTCGGGGTCAGGTAAATACTTTGAACATAGAGGTGCAGAAACCATGATGAAGTAAGATAATAGTTCTCGAGACACCGAAAGAGACAACAATCCATTAACCAAGGAAAGTCCCCAAAGTACATAGAAAGCTATATATCAACATCCATGAACCCAAGGAATGTCCCCAAATTAAATAGAAAGCTATACTAACATCCATGAACCCACAACCAAGTTTCTGCCCTGCCACTGCCTATCAAAATCTTAGCAAAATGCATTAACAAGTGTGTCAATCCACTCCCACAAAAACATATCTATATAATCTAAAAGCTAAATCTATGATTCAACAAATGTAGTTCAGTCACTGTCCAAAAAAAAAAGTAGTTCATGTTCGTCCAAGGTGTAACTAGTAGACAAAAACCAAGGTAAGCTTAAAACGAAGAATAAAACACTCACACGCTTGCGTCATCGCGGCCGAGAAGCTTCACCGGAGTACCGGCTCTTGGCGAAACCACAAAATCCTCGGACAACTCGTCCAGACCCACTATCCGACCCGGCCACCACGATCCGTTTCGTCGCCGGACCCAAACCAAGGCACCCACCGACGCATCAATGCCATTGTTACCGGACTCGCCGGAGCTCCCCATCTCAACCAAACTCAACAGAGGGAAAGAAAAAAATATCCAAACCCAATAAAACTCTGATCTGAAAAATTCAAAACTTCAATCTCCGCCTTCCATTCTCAACCACACTCAAGTCTGAATACCGCCCGGAGCTTCACTTCCACCGAAAAATTCATACACTCCTCAACCTAAAAAAATTAAGAAAACCCAACAAAAATTAGATTACTTTATACTCAGCATGCATCAGAAACCCCGGGATTGAACACAAATACCAAGAAGAAGAAGAAAAAATTCATCAAAAAAACTGAACAGAAGGAGATAGAGAGCAATGACCTGAGATGAAGGGTTTATGGAGAAGAGAACACACAGAAGGATCTCAGAGCACCGTTTTGAATATTTATCATTTTTTTTTTAATTTTAGTGCGTTTTTCTGGGTGTGAATTTCTGGTTTCTGCTACTGGATTTTGCTTTCAAATATCATTAATTTGAAGCTCGCTCATCTGCGTCTCATCACAGTGTGCGGACAGAGAGAGAGTATGGGTGGAGAGAGAAATAGAGAAGCGGGTCAGTGTTTGGATCAAAACCGTACCTTTTACAGAGAGAGAGAGAGAGAGAGAGAGAGAGAGAGAGAGAGAGAGAGAGGTTTCAGATATGAGAGAAGCAAGTGAGGCAGAGAAGAAAGAAATAGAAATTAGATTAAATGAAATTAGAGCGGGTATTAAGGATAATACGGGTACCTGTATAGTGTAACGGTATATGTTAGGTTTCGGAAACATGTCAGCACAAAGGAGGAGGAGGAGGACCACATCACACCGCATTGCAACGTAAACCCAAGCTTTGGCGGTTTTGCCACAAATATAAATACAACTTCACCAAGAAGAAGGAAAAAACTTCCCCAAGAATTTCAGTCCAACAAAAAATATATACATATTTTAATGAGCAAATTTCGTCAATTCATTGATAATTCAAGCAAAATTATATAAAATATTGTCAAAAAAAAAAAGCAAAATTATATAATAATAATCTACCTACTAGGGAATGAAACAAAAAATTACTATAACCACCAGGGGTGGTCGGGTTGGAAAGGAATGCAAGTCGGGTACTCCCCAGCAGAGTTCGATCCTCCCTCTGCATCTTCGAGGGTTAAAAGCCATAAGACCCTACACCATAGGGTGTGGTGGATTCCAGGGTAAAAAAAAGCCTCTAGGTGGCCATCTAGTTTGAGGGGCCTTCAGGTTAGTGCACCAGTAAGCGGGGAAAATAGTATGACTTTGTTGGTATACCCTCGTGGACTTCGGTCCGAATTGGTGTGTGTGTGTGTGGGTGTTGGTTCCTGACTGACCCACTCCATCAAACCAAATATATATATATATATATATATATATATATAATACTGGTCATGGCACATATAAAAATAGCAAGTACAAACCCTATAATGTAAACATGAAGGAACTAAACTTAAGGTGTCACGACCCCAAACTCGAGACCAATATTATATGGAAATATGGTACCCGAATCTGTGATGTGAATCGAGAATAACATATTTTCCTCATACTAATAAATCAAATGAAACAAATGTTTTAATAATACGTTTATTTGAAAACGAAAATATTGTTATTTTACAATATCAGAGTTTACATAATATTTAATCAATTAGAAAATAGTAGAAACATATTCGTTTATATGTTCATCCCGTTTTCCCCAAGCTTCGTAACCTGAAAACAAGGAGGTGTAGCATCATGAGCAACACAGGCCCAATAAGTACAATATACATTTTTATATTAATGTATCTTATAAGACATCAAAATTGACAACCAATCAAAAATATACTATGAACATTTTATGTTGCTCTATACCAATTTTATTGAATATAATCTACATATATCAATAACGTTTTTAACCTAAATAATTCGGTCTCAATGAAACCTCCATTTTTCAATTAATAATGCATCTTGATGATGATTAACTCAGAACAATGTATGCTCAAACATATTATAACAATATATTGCAAATACATATGCAATAATATACGAATACATATATCCTCGGTGATCATTCCAGATTGATTGGTCACAATTTCATGAAAACCCCATAACAAGGTTCATAATATCAAACATGAATAATATTCATAGATTCAAATGTCAATAAGGTATGACAAACAAATATTCATTCAATCAGAATATTAAATACTTTGTCTATCAATTACTCTCTTTTGGATTGAGAATTAATTACTGGTTATCAAATATAAGACCCGTAACATAACAGATTAGGCCACAACATATTTGGTCCTTAATACCGAGCATTTGTACTTAAGGATCCTTAATATCCCAAAAGTATAATAGTTATAAATTCAAACACCATTAATATATGGCCAACAATTATTCGATTGGTCCGAATAATAATTACTACGCTTTTCAGTGACTCTCTTTTGGATTGAGATTGACTGGTAACCAAAACATAATACCTGTAATGTAACAGGTTAAGCCGCAACATACCTGGTCCTTAATACCAAGCATGTACACTCAAGGTCCTTAATACCTATGAGTATAATAGTGCATTATCTGAAGGGACTATGGCCCATAGCTAACTCCGAACGTCCATAGATCGTTCATACCAGTAAGTCACTTAAGCACGAGGATTATCAAACATAACTAGACCCACAAAATACAGTCTTTATTGAAGACAAGTTATAATTCGTAACATTTGAAGTTACATTCTTAAGTCTTTCCATATAAATGTATATATAACATGGACGAAAGACATAATTAGATAAACTCTAGTATTGAACAAGGTTTATCAATACACATAAGATTATATGTGAATAATCAAGGTAAACAAGTTAAGCAAATAATGTCTCAAATATAGACACTTAACAATACTTTCATATGAATATATGCTAACATACAAGTACTACTAGGTTGATATATCTACTTAGTAAAAATAATCAATATGAGATTATAAATAATTATATTCCAATAAGCATAAACATATGTAAACAATACATATACATATGCAAATAAATGTAAAACATAAGTACTTGAACTTATGTAACAACAAGATCACTAATAACAAAAATATTCAAGTAGAATATATAGGTAGAAATTAAGAACAAGAATTAAAGAGAAATATAAAGGAATTCAAATTATTATTAGTATTTTCAGTTCTTAAGTCCAAATCCATAGAAGTCCATCAACCATGTTCATGATTCTCCGATTAGAATCGTCAAACTTCAAAACTTGTTATATTGTCCAACACAAGTCCAAATTAGTCAAGTGAGTACACCATATTGAAGGATTTTTCATAAGGAATCCAATAGTATAGTTCAAATAGACATGTCCAGAATGTCTAGGTCCATAATCCAAGGTTTACCAAACAGTCCATAAAAGGTTATATTATGTTTTACCCCTTTGTGCTTAAATTATTTCGTTACTAGAAACTTAGAAATTAATGGTGATATTATCCATATCATAAGTTCATATTCTAAGCTTTGTTTTGATATAAAGATCATAAATTTTGGCTAACAAATGAGTAAGATATGATCATTTGAAGTTATGAACAATATATACGACTTCCAGCGAGTATACTGGATGGAAACTTAGATTGGGAAATAGTTACCCGTTGAATGACCATGGAATTTTAACACAGAATATAAGACACAAGGTTGAACAACTTTCGTGAAGAAGTCATAATGATAAAATGAGCCAAAATATAAGTTCAAAACCTCCAAAGTTGGCTAACGGGACTGACTTTAGAAAAGGGGATTTAAGTTTTCTATAAAACTTATTCTTTTCTATTTTCTTCTTGATCATGCACTTTGATGAATCTTAAAGATAAAAGACTATAAGGATGTATTCTGTACTTACATGAAGTAATCAACACAAAGTTGGAAGATTGAAATCGAATTTGGACTTCACAATTAAAAGGACCAAGTTCTTGAGCAAGGTTACTTTGACTAGAGATTACTTTCTCTTCAAGGAGTTTCTACACTATTGGAAGGCTGAAGTAAGAAGAGCTAGGGAGGAGCTTGAGAGAATTGTGAATTAGCAAAGAACACAATGGCTGAAACTCTTTATTTATAGGCCTAAAAATTGAGTTAACTCACCTAGTTAACCTAGTCAACTCATTGAGTTAACTCATTGAGTTACCAAACAACCAATAGGGAGTTGACAAATGTCACACAACTAATCAGTATGCTGACATCATCAATATGACATCAGCTGCTAGCTGGGCTGCTTTCTTGTTCACCAAGTTTTGGCTTCCACCAATGGTCTTGTGTCATGTTATCTTTGAAAATTCATTAAAAATAGCTCGGAAGCCCGAAAAATTATCCGAAAAATACCACGAACTCATGAAGATGTCTACTTTATAATTTTAACTTCAAAAGTATGATATGAACAACTTCAAAATTCGGATCCCACAGTAAGACTTCCCAAAAATATAATAAACTTTCGCTGATCATAACTCGTTCATACGATAACAGAATTTAGCGTGCCACATGTCTACGAACTCGTATTGACAAGCTCTATGACTCTTATGAAGGAAGTTATCAAAGAAAATCAACGAATAAGAAAGTCAACTTTTTGACCTCTCGAAAATAAACCATTTCGAATATTTATTTGTTTAGAAATACTTTCACTTCATAGACTAGACAAGAAAAATATTGTCTAATCCTTTATTTAATTTCAAGAATATTCAAGAAATTAATCGTAAGAATTCGGGTTATTACATAAGGTATATAACCTTTTGCGACTTCTTGATTTAAAGAAATTGGGGTCACTACCTCTTAATTTTGCTCTAAAATCGATCAACAACTTGACACTTCCTTGAGAATGAGAAATATTGTAACTAGTAGCAACCCAAGCTCAAAGAAAGAAGCGTATAGGTTAGAGCGAGCTCAAGTCTAATGACCTTGAAAAGGACCATCTTGACCCATCAAGGAAACCAACAGAAGTGGTCGACGGTAAGAAAGACATGTGATACCACGCCATTGATGATGGCTTGTCTAAAGAAGGCCAAAGTTGAAAACAGAGATTTGGGCGGAGTCCGCAAAGCCAGCTTCTAGAGTCATGAGATCACCACTGTAATACATGTGAGCTTTGTAGGAGTAATATCGGTGAACATCCCACATCTCTTGGGAAGGTGAAGGTGATGTGCCTTATATGTGTGGGCACTAGCCTTTCTAGCAAGAGGCCTTTTGGGCAAGATGACATTAGCTTGAGCCCGAGAACAAAACAGTGAGGGCAAGGCCCAGAGCGGACAATATCTTGCTAAGGAAGCTGGGTCGTGATAACCACTATTGCTACCATTTCATATCTGTACCGGGACAGCCCCTCGTGTAGGGTCCGAAGTAGCTCATTATCACCGGGAGCAGCCTGCTCTCTGGACCCCATCACACAGAATCGGTCTCCCCTACCGAGCACATAGCCTCGACACTACCCCGGCGACACGAGCCACCCCCCGGTGACATCTGCCAACTCGGTAGGACACTACCCCGGCGGCACGAGCCACCCCCGGTGACATCTGCCAACTCGGTAGGGATCCCCTACCGGATATGCTGCCCTGGCAACGCCCCAACGGCAAGGTAAGCACCAGGCCGCAGTCGAAGCCCTGGCAGTACCCTAGTGGTACCGATAAGACCAGGCCGGGTGTACCGACAACAAGCTTTCCTCCCGCCGCACACGGACGTCTCCCCGACCGTGCACGGGAGCGGCCGGCCCCACAAGTACCGGCACGGCCACCCGGCACACGTGCTTGTCCACTATCGCATACCCATGATGCACTAGGCGCCGCCATCCCTCGATACGCACGTCGAGGTAGTGGACCATGGAATATTCCCTCGTGTCAGGGGATGTCCCCCACGCCAGGGAAGCTTGTCTCCGACCTCATCTCATATATAAGGAGTCCTCACTCCTTATTCAGGTACGTTCTCTCTGTAACCCACATACACTGCTCTTAGGACCTACCGGTACTAACTTGAGCGTCAGAGGGTCTTCGGTCGGTACACACCGGCCTCCCCTGACCAATCTTGTGCTTTCAAGTACCCAAGTGCATCACCACCGGGCAGTTGGGAAACGGCAGAAACAACCACCATTCGAGAAACTCATCCAGCCTGCTAGCTACACCAGACCACTCGTTAAATTGTCAAACTCAATCTAAGAACAATCTGCCGACAAATTGCAACCGAACAAATCACCACCAGCAATGTTAGCCCCCGAAAAGCACCCACCAAAACATTAATCCACATGAAAAAAAGTTCACATGGATCAACACCACTATACACAGGATTAAGCAAAAAAATCAACACTAATGAATCTTTTAGAGCTTTAGGAGTTGCGAGTTTGGTAGAATTTTTAAAAATAGTAGCAGAGTTCATTGTGTGTTGTTATTAAAGCCATTCGAATAGCTTTAGTCAAAGAATGACATCATATTTGGCTATAACTCTATAAGTCAATTCCTATGTTTTAGTTACTTACCTCTCTTTTTCAACAGTTTCGGTTCCTTGGCAACTCCATATTGCATGGGTTAATTGTGAGTGGTACTTGCGTTATATGTTGGGAGTAATGTTTGTATGGTTGAGTCCCCATAACATGCTCTGCAAGATTGTTCAATTGCTTCTGAAGCTTTATCTACTGAACAACTTGCGTTGCTTTCCGTAAGAAACCAATAATATAGTGTTCATGAGTGGTTGCTCTACCGTGTTACTCATTTATCAAAGACTTTTTCTCTGTCTTACTTATGTTGATATGGGCAATTTGGCACAACCGAAATTCTATGGTATGGGATAAGCTTTTGAAATCAGCTACTGAGATTGTCCCTCTTACTTTGGGGTGGTGGGAACCGTGAGAAATTTGTAAAAATACCCACATTTGGGGTCTTGAAATGACTTTTGCCCAACCTTTTAGAAACTAATGAAAAATACCCACATTGAGTAGTAAAATGACCTACATGCCCATCTGGCTTTTTTTGGTTCTCGTTCAATCCCGTCGTTTTCGTCAGTTAATCTCCCCCTTTTTATTTTCCTTTTTCCTCCGTCCTTCTCTCTTACCACGACCATAAGGCCGCAGCTCCTCTATCCGGCCACCTCTGGACGTCGGATGGTGGCGACCGTGGTGGAGTGTGCATCTTTGAGGCAGAAGCAAGCCTTGGTCGCCATTGGAGCAACCCGTGACGGGTGGCGGCGAATCGAAGTATAGAAGCTTCTGTGGTTCCGGCGAGAGGGAACGAAGGGAGAATGTGTGCAGCGATGCGGTGATGGTGATAAAAGGGTGCCCAAAGCAAGATGAGGTGAAGGTGATCGGTAGAGGTTGAGAATTGCAGCGATGTCCTTCTTCAGTCCTTGGGTGGTTCTGAGATTGGTAAACAGCGGTGGTGCTGCAATTGCAGAGAGAAGAGGACGGGCGGCGGTTGAAAGGGGAGAGAGCGACGCCGGAAAGAGTCATAGGTGGAGATGGTGCCCAAATAAATTGGGTGGGTGTACATCAGCGTTTGGTGGAGGTGAGGTCCTGGCTCGACGAACGGCAGCGTGGCCTGAGTGTGATTCCGAGTTGATGTCCATTGAAGGACTGATTGTTGGGTTGCTGTTGTCAATCAATTGCAGATGGTGGTTGGGTGATTGTGGTCATGAATAACATTGCAGGATTGAATATAGAAATTGAAATTGCAGTGAAGTTTAATTGGTGTATATTAATGTGAGCAACATAGAACAAACGAGAGGAAAAGAAAAAAAGGGAGTACTTCATGTGCCATACGAACAGAGAGAAGGGAGGGAAGAACGGAAGAAAAAAATTTAAGGTCTGGATTCTGTGTCAAACATGGAGGAAAGAAGAGAGAGTGGAGAATGACTTTGATCAAAACGACGGGATTGAACGAGAACCAAAAAAGCCAGATGGGCATATGGGTCATTTTACTACTCAATGTGGGTATTTTTCATTAGTTTCTAAAATGTTGGGCAAAAGTCATTTTTTTTTTTTTTTGAAAGAAGCAAAGTCATTTCAAGACCCCACATTATTTTTACAAATTTCTCGGGAACCGTGGGAAGAATTTAGAGTTGCTCATTGATAGACCTCTTCGCCCTCATTTTCAAAAATGGAAGAAGTTTGTTTTGGGATTTATCAAATTGAATGTGGATGCGTCCTTTCACCAAGCCTTTGGTACGGCAGGTCTGGGAGGAGTCTTTAGAGACTCAAATGGTGGTTTTCTGGGTGTTTTTTTTTTTTTAACTTCAAAACCTCCATTTCTTCAACTAAACATGTCGAACTTTTGGCTTCTTTGTTAGGTGTGCATTTGGCTATTTTTCATAGTTTGGTACCTTTGATTGTTGAATCGGATTGCTTGGAACTTGTTTAAGCTACCAAGTCTAACCAACCTGATTAAATAAACTTGGGTTTTCTGCTTGCAGATTTTCGTCAAGCCTTGCATACAACTTTTGCTGCTATACTCCACCATGTTTGTCGTTCTATTAACACGGTGGCTCATCTTCTAGCTAATGAAACTCGTTCTAACTAGCTGTTGTTTGATTTTCTTTTTGTAGCTCCTTCATGTGTGGAGGAAGCATTATTTCATGATTGTATTGATTCTTAATCGATGAATTTATTCATTTTCCTAAAAAGAAAGGAAGGAATAATGTGAGTTTGAATAGGGAGAGAAAACCATATATATATAATTTAAAATGTAATTATGAGGTATAGTAAGTTCCACTGTTCTCATTTGGTTCACTGAAAGGAAAAGAAAGGAAATCAATTCCTTTCTCTTTTCATAGGGAGTGGAAACTAAAATTCTTACTAATTTTCATTTCAAGTGTTTTTTTTTTGGAGATTCATTTCATTTCAAGTGTTTGGCAACACTAAGGAAATGAATCAAAAAATAATAATATATAAAACAGAATTAATATTTATAATTTCATAAATTGTTAGTTTAATTATAAAAGTAATACAATTAACGTTGCAATAGTGCAATAAATGCAGGAAAATAGGTAGGGAAAATGTTGGAGTAGGGAAGGAATAAATTTCCCCATATTTTCCCTTCCTTCAGGAAAATATTTCCTTTCCTTTTGCATCCCAAACACAGGAAAAGATTGACTTTTTTTTCCCCAAACGAGGCCTTAGGATGCATGTTGCGACAATTTTTTTTTTTTTGGGTCAAAAATCTATGAAGGTCAAGTTAACACGTTCGTGGCAAGGTGGTTAGATACTGCACGGACAGGTATATATTAAAATCTGTACACACCTGTCTTCCATGCATGCTAAAGGGCCCACCATTTCACATTATTATGAGATCATCACAATTTATGTGATAAACGGTGCATTGGGGTTTTCGTTGCACGGCCACGATTAACTAAATGGCTCCAATTATGAGAGTCCATCATAGTAAATACATGCGACAAAATCCCGAAACCATAAATAAGAAAAGAAAAGAAAAGAAAAAAAAGAGCAACGACGCAGCGTTTTGGCGTAGGTTTTCTTCAGTTCAGCAGCTCAAGGCTGATTTGGTTCAGAGACAACTCTGAGAAACAAGAAGAGCCAAAACCAAAATCATGACGGGTAATTAATTTCAATTTTTAATAAAGTTTTGTTCTTTTATCGATCAGATTGACTAAAGGGTTACTTGGCTTTAGTTTGTCTTGGTTTTGAGGCAATTACAAATTGGGATATGGGTTTGTTATACAAGTTGGGAATTTCAATAAAAAGCTATGAACTTTACCTCATTATTTGTGTGGTGCTGTGAAATTTATGATAATGGGTGTTTTAAACTTGCACAGATTATGAACAAGAGCAGGAGATGGAAATTGAAGCATTGGAAGCAATACTCATGGATGATTTCAAGGGTAAGTAATGGTTATGCAGATTTACAGTTGCACTGAAAAGTTTACTTCTGTTGTTGTTTTTCTTATTTCCGATGACATTTGATTGAAAACTTTTGTTTTTTTCGTTTATGCCAGAAATTCACTCGGGTGAGAGTGGGTTAAATTCTTCCAAGAGGTGTTTTCAAATAACCCTGTCTCCGCTGGTATGCATTTTCCTTCACTAGGCATATTAGCGTATAACTGTTGCTTTTTTCATTCTCAAATTAGTAAAAACAATGCTTAAGTAAGTGTTTGACACACTCTTAGGATAACTTATGTGGTTCGTACTCGATTTGGTTGGGTAGAAGGAGAAACGGTAGTTAATCAGTTGCATTAGATGCTTTTCATTGGACCAAAATTTTGCAGAACAAGAAATTCTTCGGAAGTTGGATCACTTGAATAGCTTCTTCATGAATCTATTGACACATGATATAAAATGTAAGCTGAGAAACTTGACATTCCTCAACTGATAATGGATTTTTACATTATCGATAGGGTAAAGAGCTTGCTTCTTACCCCACATCTGGGGGACATTTTAGTGATTTTTAGGTTAGTCAATCTCCTTCAGCACCTGGCACATTTTGTACTTGGTTGTGTTGAGAGCAGGGTTCTGATAGCCTGTCGGAAGGAAGTGTTTATATCATCAAAAGGAATGGGAGAAATCTACTGATATTATACAATCAATTGTCCCTTATGATTGAAGAAAATGTTTTGGTGGCTTAACTGTAGAGCTTGCTTGTGCTCTAGGAATCTGCATCCTCCCATTAAACTTCTTTATACATGCCATACTTCTTCATCTCTTCACTAGGTAAGTGTGACTTGGCATATAAATTTTCATACACGCATTTCCTTGTTTTCTTTTCAACAGGATGATGAGGCAGATGAGTTAACAACAGCTCCAGGTGATTCTTTTACTGTTACACGATGTTTTGAAGAATGTCTTAGTTTCTCTTTCATCTTCGGGAGTACTATTTTTTTTTTCCCTTCCCTGGTTTTTGTTGATTTAGACTTTACATTTCATTGGGACTCAAGCTGTTTTGGAAACATCTGTTTCAGTTCAGCTGGGTTTGATTTTTTCACACACAGAAAGATATCCAGATGAACCTCCACTCTTAAACGTGAGAAGGTATGGCAATCCAATGCATAACACTGCAAACTAGGCACCATGATATTCTCTACTTGGTATTGTTAGTACAGATGGAAAAGATCTTTGTTTTCTTTATTGCCTTTATTTTTCTGGATATTAAAAAACAAGTTCTATCTGGACATCTGGTGCTTCCAACCAACTGTATTTGTACATGCAACAAGAAGGAATCAAATTAATCTTAAACATAAAGAAATATTTCTAACAAGAAATGAACGAAATTTGAGAAAATCTATTCATTGGGCCTCACAAGGTCAAATGGTACAAATTCATTTTGGCAATATTCGTCTGGTATTAATGTTGTATTTTTCAGCTAGAATTTTTTTTTTGGTGAAAGTTGAAAATGTGTTAAATGCATGCTTGTTAATAAGGATAAATGTTTTTGAAATTTCCAACTAGTGGTTGTGTTTGTTTTCACCTCCAGTTTACGAGGTATTCAAGGAGAACATCTCAGAATCTTGAGAGAAAAGCTTCATCAAGAGGTAATCTTGAAGACACTGTACTATATGAGGTTTAATTACTGAAATATCTGATTCTTCCAGAACACGCTAGTGAGATTCCTTGCTGGAAAAAGATGCACATATCCTTTTACCCATGAGTTTGCAGGGGCTTTTAGTCTCTAAATGTTTTAGTCACTCAACTGATAACTGATAATGAGTGCATAAGTTTATATGCTTGGTGGAATTGTAACTCAATTGGTGATCTGAAGTTATCCGAATAATACTGATTTTGATTCAATATCTACAGGCATCGGAAAATCTTGGTATGGCTATGATCTATACGCTAGTTACATCAGCTAAAGAATGGCTTTCTGAGAAATATGGTCAAGACACTAGTATTGAGGATGCTATAGCAGAAGAAGCAGCAAAGGATGATGTATGTCTCTTGTCCTAGGTCTTAATTTGTTTTCTAAATGTCTAGCATAATTTGAATTTGTCTCCAATCATTCACTGAAAACTATTCATGCCATATCAGAAAACCTTGCATTGATATATAGCTGAATGTTCATGTTTATAAGCTTCTGTATCATGTGTCTGTAATTAAGTCACGTCCAAGTTTTTTTTCTTCTTTGTATTAAAAATTAGCTAGGCTTTTGGCATGAAATTATCAGGTTGTTAAAATGAGATTGCTATTTATTCTTTCCATTCAAGTGAGATGACAATCCTATGTCTTTCTCCTTGTTCTACATACATGTTAGTTGTGTATCTGGAATGATAAAACTTGAGAAAATAATTATAATTTTTAAAGATTGCTTTTATTTTTGTCTCTTCTGCCCTTCATATTTCATGCAATTTCAGATGATCTTGGTCGTAGATATTAGTGAAAGCTGCATGACTAGGTGTGCACTCTTTGATGGGATTTATTTCTTCCATTTGGAATTGCGCATTTGTTACGGTTGGGAAAAAAAAGTCCTGGTGCATAGATGTATGATGTATGATGTCTGATGCCCATTGCCTATAGCAGCTGTTTCACACTTTGAACTCTTCCTCTTTTAGATAATTATACCACATGGAGAACCAGTTACTGTTGAAACTTTTCTGGCATGGAGAGAGATGTTTGAAGCAGAGTTGGCACTTGAACGAGCCAAGTAAGTCATGTTATTATGTAGATTCATAAAGGTTTTGCTTGCTAACTCAGAAATTTTTGTGGTACAAAGCATGTGAAAGTAGATATCAGTAACGTCTTTTGTTTTCGTTTCTGAATTCTGATATTTGTTCACCAAAAGGTTCCATGCAGTTGGAAGAAGAATATTTAATCATGCCTTGAAATGCATATGACAGATTAACTTCATTTAATATACTTTTAACTTGACCTGTACATGATAGATATAAGACAATAGAGATAGAAAGAAGGATATATACATGGTGCCTGGGTCTTGGTTTAGCCAACAATGTGGTGGGACAGTTGGGATTTCTTACGTTAATTTTTTATTTTTTTGGTAATTAGTCTCCCGTTCAAACAAATAATTGGTCTTAGGGGCAAAAAGAAAAACAGTGATCATGAAGCTAAGACTTACTAAATCAAAATGAAAAAGGACATTCAATGTCAACTTTCCGATGAAAGTAGATGATTTATAAATCATAGAACATATATATCCTTGTTTTATTTTTATTTCTAACATTGATTGATTTCCAGGTTAATGCCTGAGTCTGCACTTTCAGCTCCCAAGGAAAAGAGACTCACAGGCAGACAGTGGTTTGAATCTGGAAGAGCTGCAGTGGTATTTTATTTTTGCATACAGCATACATTTGGTCTCATACTATAGAGTTTTCCACCAAACATGCATATACAGAATTACTGAAAACAGCAAGCAAATACAGGCACCACTAAACTAATATGTCACCGTCTTTATAAGATAGTAAAGTTAGTTTCTTGGCATGCAAAGGTAATAATGATCACACCGGTTAGGCCATAAATTAATCCCCAAATTTTTTCGCTTTCCATCAATACAAGTGCGAGTTCTCCTTGGAATATATATTGCTGTGTACATGCAAAGATAAACAATAACATGAGTGACCTTTTCTCTTCTCCACAGAAAGGTGCAGCCACAGCCGCAGAAGGATCTGATGAAGAAGATGATGATGATGATATTGACTTCGATGAAGAGGATTTTGAAGGTAATATTATCTCGGCTTAGCCCATTCTTATGTTGATGATGCTAAAAGCCTAAAACCATAGCTAGATAACATAAGGGTTAACATAATTTTGGAAATATGGGTTTGGCGGCTGGTTTGGCCAATGACTTTATTTTTATTTTTTAAATCTAATGAAAAATCCTTATTTAAAAATCATCTCGTCTTATGGTTAATGGCAGATGATGAAGATGATATGCTTGAGCACTATTTGGCGACTGAAAAATCCGACTCATCCTCACACTCTTCTATGAGAGCAGCCAACTGAAGTCTCAAAACAACAGAATTGACGAAGAATGTACTCACTTTTGCTTTGTCTTGGTATTTATTTTGTGCCTTATCTTTATCCTCAACTACATAGAGATGTAGGGCTATGACTGTTGTTCTTCATGAGATTTTTGATATGGAGTATCGACCAGATGTGTATACCTATACATTTAAAATTTTCATAAACTCTTTTGTATTGCGAGGACCCACGAGTTTTGCTTACATCATACCTATAGCATTATAATACGTATACGAAGAACATCAAGTTTGTAGTTCACTGGTTAGCTTCTGGACAGAACAACCATTTTGCAGTATGTTGTTTTATATTTTTTTGGAGAGAAATATGTAATTTGTCCTGTCAAAGGTTAAACACCAGGTGTGTAACTGGCTTGACCTTGATTTCAATAAACAAAGCTCCTAAACCAGAAACCACTCGTAAACCCTAATCCCAAAACACAGTCATGAGAACATAGTGAAGGTATAGTGAAGGTGAAGATTCACTCCTTTTGTAGGTGGGTCACTCTCCATTAAAAATATGCTTGCACTTGCTATCAAATATGAATATTAATGCATGATAAATCATGAATTTTTATTTTTTTTGCGTGATCCATCAAATAGATCATCGAGCCTCCTCTGCTCATGACTTGGATGTACTTTTAATCTTCAACAAAGGTTCAACGCAGGTCGATTTACAAGGGAGTACCAAGTCCTTATAGGACAACTACAAATAATACAGCAGCAACTGTTTCTTCTTCCCTACGTTATCAACACAAGAATGAAAAGAAATGAATGGAGTTCAGCTCGGATTGGGACATGATGATCGAAATCGCCAACGATCAAATTGAGCAATTACATCTGGAGGACTGCCATGGGGCTCTTCACTTGATGTTCAAGAATGGATGTAGATCTGGGTTTTCGCATCTTTGAATTGGAACCGAAGAACCGAGAAACCCGAACCGTAATCCAAGTTGCCGGGACAAACCCGAACCGTCCCAGGCTCATCATCTCCAACAAACGGGAAGCCAAACAATGACTACTTTACAATCCTACTGCATAAAATGTATTTATCAATTAGTTGGAATTTGATTATGAAAAAATGAAATAAAAAATTACATGGAATTTGAATTCGATTGTATACAACATATATCAAGTATATAAATCATGAGAGATTCTCTAGTGAGGACCATTATAATGAGGACTTAGTGATGACTTTTTGATTAATGGTTATTATATCTATTTTTCGATTACATCTCGAGAAATCAACCGTTCAATGTTAAAATATTCATGAGTATATCACTTCTACAAATTTTCAACAAAATTTGAAATCATTAAGGTACCGAACTAGACCAAATAAATGGACGAACCAAATCTGTTAATTTTGAACCATTCATATTCATATATGGTAAATCACAATTATAGATGACCTAACGATTTTAGATTTCATTGAAAATTTGTAGAAGTGATCTACTCATAAATATCTAAATATTGAACGGTTGATTTCTCAAAATGTAATAAAAAAGTAGGTCTAATTGAAAAGTCCTCACAAAGTCCTTATTATAGTGGTCATCACTAGAGAATTCTCCTATAAATCATATATATTGTACAACACATATCAAGTTGTACATGATTTGGAGCCATTTGATCTGACAAAATTATACGGCTATGATTGTTTTGTCACTGAGCGGGATAGCAAAATGTCAAATCTAAATCTTATAAATTAAAACAAAACAATGAATATATATTTAAAGTCATAAATATAAGTATAAGATCAGCTCAATTACCAGAAAAGGTGGCTCACATCGAGTGGCAGTACTCCTCTAGTTGCTGCACTTGTTCACGTTGTGAAGGGTACACTCGTTCCACCTTCAACTTGAGCTCTGGTCTGTTGTGCAGGAGGAAGTCTGGCAATTGTTTTAGCTCGGGTGCATAGTCAATCCATAGAAGAGAAAGACAGGGCATTATCGTAGCTTGACAATCGTCTCCCACTCCTTCCCACTCTTCCCACCCGAGCATCCAAGAAAATTCGAGTTGTTTCAATTTGGGAAAAGTAGTAGCAGTAGGAGTAGCAGTAGCAGGTGAAGTTTGAGTTTCTTCTATACCCAACAATTCAACGCCAACCTTTTTCACACTTAACATTTTCCATATTCTGAGAACTTCAAGATATTGCAATTTCCCAAGAGGAGGCAAACATTCACAATATTTAAAGTAACAAAGAGTAAGATGAGTCAAATGTTGTAAAGACATGATCCAATTCGGAGGCACGCTTGTCCCCTGGTAATAGTAAACGCTTAAATATTTCAAATCTGGATGTGGTCTTAACGCATTCAATACCTCTACATCGCTTATCCGCTGCTGTTGCTCCTCACTTGGGCTCACCCAAAAATCCAATCTTAAGTGAAGGAGGTGCTTCTTGTTCTCCAATTGTGCTTTTTGAGCCTGCTTATGCATATCTTTCACATTCCCCAACCCACGAATTTGAAGCTTCCCCTGAAGGTGCTCAAAGCTTCCCAGATCTCCTAAGTCGAGTATCTCCTTGTCATCACCACCACCACATACAAATAGATCTAGTATTTGTAGATCTCTTAATCTCCCAACCCCTTTCGGCAACCCACTTAGCTCCCAACATTTATCCATGTAAAGATGCTTTAAGTTGATCAACTTTCCCATATCCTTGGGTAGTTTTTCAAGTGAATGGCAGTACTCTAGGTGCAAGGTTTCTAGATTGCACAAGTTGCACATAGCGTCGGGTAACACCTTCAAATCCCTATTCAAAGACAAATCAATGTACCTCAAATGCAAGAGTTCGCCAATCTCCTTTGGAACTTCTTTGACACCGTTTCCCCTCAAATTCAACGCCCTAAGACATTTCAGTTGCAAAATTAAATCCCAATCTGTTGTTGTAACCCCTCTATTCAAAATTGTGAAGCTACGCAGTTTTTTGAAGGAAAATGGACCCTCGGCTGTGGACATTAAAATCAAATGGTGGACACTATCACTTGAGAGCATAGCTGCTTGACTAGCACCATTGGCCTCAATGATAAAACATTCATTTTTGGTGAGAAATTGTACAAAGTCATGCACAATATCATGCATTTTACAACTCTTAATATTTCCATAATCATCCATTTGAAAGTCTTGAAAGAAAGACCGCATTACTAAGTCATCAAAATATTCTTGACCTATTGCTCTCTTTTCCTTGTTTCTTTTGGAACTGAGATAATTCTGTGACATCCACAACTCAATCAAATTGTCTTTATTGATTTCATAATCTTTTGAAAAACTTGCACAGAATAGGAGACAACGCTTAATTTCTGATGTCAAATCATAATAACTTAGTAACAATGGGCGGAAAACTTTTTCTTCGACCACTTCTATTTCCCACATTTCACTATTCAAAACATCGTGCCATTTTTCCGGTGTGTTTTTATAGCGCATGAGACTGCCTAAAGTCTTTACAGCTAGAGGTAAACCGTTACACTTCGACACAATCTTGTTACCAATAGTTTCAAACAAATCAGTCTTATCTTTTTCCCTATCAAAAAAGGCAATGTGAAAGAATAATGACGAACAATTTTGTTCACTCAACTTTTCCAGATGGATCATGTGAGTGGTTGCTTCCATCCTCTCGAGCAACCGTTTCTTTTCGAGTAGTCACTAGTATTCTACTGCCTTTAGCACCAGACATTAAAGCCAACTTTAATTGTTTCCATTTTGTATCATCTTCGGTCCACACATCATCTAGGACAAGAAGAAACTTATTTCCCTTAACAGATTTAGATACAGATTGCATAAGAGCATCAAATTCATCCGAAATTGGGGTATCATCGTTGCCGATGATGGCTTTGGCAATCTGGATCTCATCGAAAGGGTCAGAGACACAAACCCATCTGCTCTTCTCAAAATGAGCTTTCACTTTTTCATCACTGTAGGCTAGTTGTGCAAGGGTGGTCTTCCCCATCCCCCCCATCCCTACAACAAGGATTACTAAGGGCCCTCTCTCTTCTTCACCAGTACTGTGACCCAACAACATGCTTATCAAAGTATGCCTTTCATGTTCCCGACCAAATATCTCGGATACATCGACCAAAGAGGAAGTCTTTGGTCGTTGAGGTTGTTCAATGCCACTAATTGTTGTGGATTGAAACTGATACTTGTGTCTTTCCTCAGCAATCGAGGTTAACCTAATATTCAATTGTTTTATAGTCTGAGCAATGTCATGACGAACAACAATCCCACGACTGCCTTGGCCAAAGCAAAAGCAATTAGAGGGAGAGGGAATGGAGAAACGCACCTTTTTCTTGTTAACAAGAACATTTTCACCTTCATTCTCTTGTTTCTCAATTTGCTGTTTCAGAGCTTGAGCGTTCCACTCATCAAGAACGTTGTCCATCTCGTAGGCCACTTCTTTCAGCTCATCTAACCACTCTTGCACGACAGCTTCCGTCACTTGCCTCTTCTCTGCATCCTTGAGCACAGCTTGAATTTTTTTGAGACTTTTGGTCAATTGGTTAACTTCTTTCTCAACATCCAAAACCGATCTCACAGTTTCTTTTATTTGCTTAAAAGCTGGTGAAGCCAGTTGTTCAATAAGAAAGCAAATGAGTGCATCAGCCATATTTGGCTTTGGGAATTGGTTCACAATGGAAACAGATCGATGAGAGGAACAGGAAGTAAGAAATACTGCAGAATGGTTTGTAGTATCACCTTTCTTCTACCTCATCCGTTTATATATTGACTGACTCAAGAGATCATATCAGATAATATCATCCAAGTTGGACAAGTGCTAGCGATTCCAGCTCATGGTGACCCATAAAGAAGCTTTGCCTTCTTTAATTTTTATCACGACCCTCAATTATTATGTTGGAATAGTGATATTTGCCTGCCATGTTATCTTCGTAAAGCTTTAAACTTTTGAAGTATTGATCCCTTGTGTCTTGAATGTGCTTGGGTCGGTCATTGAAAGATAAATAAAAGCTAAAGTTGCGAGGTTTAATACGCCGATACCATACTTTAGCTTTAAGTATGTAATTTTTTTTTTTTTTTGAAAATTTATATTTATTACTTTTTAATTCAAAATTACATTTCCTCACATCAAACAATTTTAAAATGTAAATAATCTTAACCCCATGATTGCAATTACAAACAAAATGCACAAACTGTCTTGTAATATATTCTACAAATTATTATATTTATATACTATCGAATTTCTTTTTCCATATCAACCTTTCTCAAAAATAAAAAAGATTTTAGTTAGAAATGGTATCGGATTAAAAAAGAAAAAGAAGAGAAGAGAGGAGAGGAGAGAAATAAAGATGAGAGAGAGAGGGGGGGAGGAAGAGAGAAAGAAAAAAAATGATTTTTAAGAATTGAGCAGACAATAAATATAAGTTTATTATAATCAAAAGAGGGTAAAAAGTTTACAAGTCGAACCCTTACTACAATGGATTATTTGAAAAATCAAGCAAAGGCCAAGATAGAAAGTAGAAACGGACATCATAAAACTACTCTGCATTATAGGTGGAAATTTAGGGAGTTTTGAGTGCTGCCAAGCACTCCAGAAGTATTTTGGAACATGTGGCTTGGCTTTCTCTTTAATAATAAGAACCCACACAACTGAGGAAGGATGAGGAGGAAACACAAACCCATTCTCAAAAGTGAACATGAATAACTCGGAAAATTAGCGTGGCTCAAGTATATTACTAATTACAACAGATCATTATATTTTATTTCCAATCACACTCATTATCCAAAATATCCAATAATACAAGCAACAAGTAATCTAAGTTCTCAACCGACTTTTTCGAGGCCCTTCCTATCCTACCCCTCAACTACTACACAATTCTTGCATTCTGCGTATTATAATTCTCCACAAATTACCAATTTCCAACTTTCCAAAGTTTCCGCTATTACATTACATATATGTTACAAAGGAATATGCTCCATCTCGGATGCCACCTTCATCAACTTTGAAAGTACGAGGGATCAGCTGGTAAAGATTTACAGCTTGCTGCCAACGACCTCTTTGTAGCCAAAATCACTCATTGTTGATTGTACACATCAGCTTTTGAGAAGCATGCAAATAAGTATACAATATTCTTAGACTTCTATACACATCCCTGATCCGTCATAGCTTGAGCAAGAGTCAGAAAAGCAGATATAACTGCTCCATGTACCAAATACCTGTCAAACACATAAAATGATTTGATGTCAGAGAATTTGATCTTTCTGGAGCAATATAATGTGAACCACTAATCCGTCTACGTACTCAAACAAGATATAGCTAAACGAATCATTGCTTTTCCATATACCCAGCGGTAAGACTTCTTGGGTTCATAAAACAGTATCTAATGACAGCACCAAGTTAACTAGTTTCTTCGAAGTTAGCAACCAGCAAAAATTTCAACAATATATCACCAAAATCTTGGCAACTAGGTTAAGGATACCCACCCACCTTTTGGCGTCAGAAGTGATAGAACACTGAATATCAGCCGATATTTCAGTATATCAACTAAAATTTCAAAACATTGATCACAACCATCAATTACAAGGGAAAAAGACATTGTCAGTATCATAAATTACTCACTCAGGACTTTCTTTGGAGTAGCCAAAGTCAAGCGCGGCTTTAAGGGATCTCTGGTAAGTTTGTTTAATTGCTTCCTGAGAGTTATGATACAAATGGAAATCAGAAATCATAAAAGAAATAAACCACCTCAAGACCTTCAAGCAAAAATTTAAGTTGAGGGTTGGAAGGGGGTTCACATTTTAACTTTACTAATAAGGAAACTAATGTTGGTTCCTCACAACTCAAATATATGAGAAAGGAAATTCATGCTTGGCATTCTGAAACTACTTATAGTTAAGTGTTATAGTACCAAGATAAGCTATAGAGAGCCTCACCTGTAGCTTAGACTCAAAGTCCTGCGGTGACCAGTTCACTGAATTACACTCATGGTTCAATTCAAATTCTCCAGCAACCACCTGCAGCGGAGCATACAACAGATACAGTATACAGGTTGAAAGGGGAAAAAAAGGTGAAGATAACTAGAAGCCATATATGGATGAATATCAATATGATTAATTCAAGATGGTTCATCAAATGTCTGAACAAAATAAATAATATTTTGCTTCCCATATATTTTCCCAGCGCCACTTCCATAGAGACTAGGTTTTAGGAACTTCAATTTATTGTAGTCCATCCAACCAAAAATGTAAAAGGTCAAGGATTATCTATAGATTCAAGGAAACATATGGATGAGTCATACGGAGCGTCATTGAGCAAGTAGGGCCAAAAAGGACCTAACATGTGGATGAATTGTCAGCTATAATATGTTTCAATTCCAGATTCAACCCACAACCAATTGGTAGTGGGTGAGAGGCCCATAACTTTGTATTTTGAGATAAAAGACATGCTCCTCGTTGGATAAATAATATTCTCAAAAATAACATTGATAATGATGATCTCATGGGCAGTTAAATTCAGTGTTGTTTTATAAGTAAACCAGCTTGGGTTGATTTAGCTCAACTCTGGACCAAATAAAAGCATGACCACCGGAGCAAATTTTCAAGTATGAATCTCATAATATCATTATTCTAGCATATCTATCAAGCATGAATTGCAAAGATAGCAATCATACCCCACCAGCACCAGCAGCCACTGCAGGAGCAATTAGAACATTGGATTTTCTTAGAACGTCCACAGCCTCAGGTGTACATGGCATGTTTGAACCTAGATACAAAATGACAATGATGATAGCAATAATAAAATGGTTATCATTACTCATTAGTGAATATCAGAAGAAAAAATAACAGCAAATATGCATGTCACTAGTAAATACTACCTTCTACTAGTATACGACAACCTGAATTGACTAGATTCATGGCATCAGACTGATCAATTTCATTCTGGGTAGCACAAGGAAACGCAACGTCACACCTTTCATTCCAAGGTTTCGCTTCGTCATAATACTTAGCTCGAGCATAAGTTTTTGAATAGTCTCTGCACATATCACATGTAAAAACAATCAAACTGAAAGTAACTATAAAATTATACACAGCAATTTGGTAAACAGATTCAAAATAGACATCCATAAGAACAAACCTCAAACTTCTCTGTTGAGTTTTTATCTCTCTCAGAAGTGCTATTTTGTCATAATCAAATCCTTCTTCATCCACCAAATACCCCTTCGAATCTGTGCCAGTCATAAGACTTGTTAAATGCTACTGAGCATAATATAGTTTTGGCAATCCTATTCCCCGACACAAAATACAAGGAAATCTAACAGAACAGAGTGAATAGAAAATGAATTAGCTTAGGTTACTAACGTACCCTATATACAAATTTTGAACGAGGAAAAAAAAAACTACAAGGGTGAAGGTTCATCCATGCTGCTCAAATGGAAAAGATATCCAGTAAATAAAAATGAGAAAAGAAAACAAGAAGATGATACAATAATCATCACAAACATGTGTAAGCTGAAAACCACTAATAATCAAGAATATTGAAGTAAGAAATTAAATTGTGGCTTCCTGTTTCAGCGCAGATAGAGTTAGACTGCTTGCTTCTCTATCTCAAAACATTTCAAGAATATTCATATGAGCTTAATTTATTCCTAATTGGGGGTGGGGTGTCTTGTACTGAAGGCCTACTGTGGTGCTTCGCTGTTGCCTTCTGCTTCATGGACTACTTATCCATTTTACTTGTACTTCCTCAGATCTTTCTTAAAAAAATAAATTATATAAACATATATATATGTATATATATTTATAAAACCATCATAATGAAATTGTATGTGGGCAATTAAGTGATCTGGTATGGATCTTACTGAAGTATTCCATCTCATGACATAATTCAAGAAGTCTGACAAATACTAGTTAACAACATACCAGAAACTGTAACGGGAAGAGCACCATATGCAATAAGCTTCTCCAGGACATGCAAAGCAATCTTTCCACAGCCACTTACAACACATCTGAAGGAAAATTCATAAAGAAATATGTTCAAAATAACAGATTTGCAAGACAACCTTAATATAGTCACAGATTATACATTTTAAACAGGCTCTCTCTCCGTCCCTCTCACACACATAGATAGATACGTATATATATACTACTTCACACAGATCTGCATGCTTTATGTCATTTTCACAAAATTGAACATGTAACATTCAAATACATTGAAGATACGAAATGGGTCCTCCATATCGCTACCTTAACAGAAGCAACTCGCATGTCATGTTCCAAGCTATCCAAGTAATACTATGTTATTGACAATTAGGGTTCTATCAAAATTTTAAGAGCTCTCAAAATTAAGTAAGGCACCTTATTCCTTTGAAGTCTTTATTCAGGTCTGCAAGCAAGAGCTGTGCAAAGAAAACCTGCAGAAGCATGGACCAACATCAAGTAAGAATGAGAAAAACAATTCTCACTGAGACAGGAACATACTCTGCCCCAGAGGTCCACACCCCCACCCCAAAAAAAGAAAAAAAAGATAAAGGAACACACCCACACACATTCAAGGGAGAGTTGTGTTATCCATTACCAGACCATATCCAGTAGCTTCGGTGCGAAGGCTAGAGCCAGACCAAAATATTCTTGGCCCCGTAAAACTTCCCTGCATAAGTAAGGCATACATATGAAAACATAAGACATAGTTCTATGCTTCTCTCATATGTTAAACACATAAGCACAAATCTGACTTTTGTAAACAGAAAAGAACCATAGATAAATTTTCTTCCGATGATAAACGTATAAGCAGAAACTTTACTTTGGAGGAGAGAGAAGAAGAATAGAGTTGGTATGGATAGAAAAGAACATTAGAATATTTTCAGAAGTTTACAGATATAAAAAATAAACTTATTCAGATCCAACCCTAAACCTTTGGTCTTTTTATTATATATATATATATATATATATTTTATTTTAGCAGATAAAACCCTACACTTGACAACTTAAGATCCAAATATTGACTTTTCATAAAGTTAAATGTTAATAATCCCTACTAGGAAAGATCCTTTCAAAAAAGGGAACCGAGTGCCAAATCCTCACAATTAAGAACATCTTTTCTCATCGCCAAAAAATTTAAGAAACATCTCTCTGGTCATCCAAACCCCAAGAAT
This sequence comes from Rubus idaeus, assembly GCA_030142095.1. Lineage (NCBI taxonomy): Eukaryota > Viridiplantae > Streptophyta > Magnoliopsida > Rosales > Rosaceae > Rubus > Rubus idaeus. The sequence goes on from CM057970.1 coordinate 31,487,859, forward strand.
TCACCTATAACAGAAACATGTCAACAATATGCACCCTCACAAACTTCAGCCCTCATATCCTCACAATTAGACTTTCCTTTTATCGGAGTTGTAAATCCTAGATTGAAATAATATTACAAATTGAAACCCTAGATTCCTATACCCGAGGATATATTTTACAATAGTAAATGATGCTTTCTTCTCCTAGAAGGCATTATCATAAGTTCGTAACCTAATTTAGCAGACTTGAAGTTCAAAATAATACTACAAATTGAAACCCTAGATTCATCCCTCTTGTTCTTTGTCTCTCTCTTAGTCTCCTTCCTCTTTCCTATATTTCTCTTTATCTTTCTCCTCTCCTCTCCTCTCTCTCTCTGTTCTATTCTCCCTTGACACCAGAAAAAAAAACTTTGTAAATGGCATCCAGGTATCAATTAATTTACACATAAAGGCAAGAAAAAAATTATTTAGAGATAGCTTGTTACCAGTGTTTCTGGTACCTGAAAATGACCAGCTAGACGTCTATATTGTCCAAAAAGATATCCCATTTCCCGAGTTCCAACACCCATCTCCTCTGAAGGAAGGTCCTAAAGTGTGTACAGCATTAAACCAGAAATGCAGGATAAAGAATTGAATTCCATACATAGAATAAAGCAGAAATTTATGGAATGGAATCTTCCTCAAGTTACCTTGTCAATACCCAAATAGCGATAGATCTCATTCATAAAACTTTGGCAAAAACGCATGACCTGCCAGTTCAGAAAAAAATGATTCAGAACCTCTGAAGGGTAGAGGCCATAATATAGTTGAATGAAAATCTAACCTCATTATCACTTTTTCCCTTTGGATCAAAATCACTTCCACCTGCTGCCCCTCCAATTTTGTATGGTGATAAAGCATTCCTTAAAGTCTGTAGAGAAGGAAAATAGAGCATTGTAAAGAAGTCGCGAGACTTGAGTCACTTCCAATGCGAAGTCAAGTGCTTAACCTCATCAGTAGTATTTATTATTTAGCTTGGAATTGCCATGACTACCAATCACTCAGATATGCAGATTTGACAAAACTTTGACTCTAAACTACGAAAACTAGTTCAAGAACTCCAAAAATAACTAATACCTGTTCAAATGCAAGAAACTTGGCAATACTCAAGCTCATAGAAGGATGAAATCGGAACCCACCCCTACAGGGACCCAAAGCCTGGTTAAATTGTACCCGAAAGCCTCGGTTAACATGTGTCTCACCTCTATCATCCACCCATGGAACTCGGAAAACAATCATTCGCTCAGGCTCTAACAACCGCTCCATGATGTTTACGTAACTGAAATATTTACGAAGCACGAAGTAAGATTTTACATGAACCTAAAAAGAAAACTTTTGTTCTTTCTTTATTTAGATGTAGAAATACTCCACCCTTAGGCAACTCACTGAGAATTTTTTGCAATCACTCTTTCTAAAGCATGAACTACTTCTTGCACCGATTGTATGAACTCAACCTCATTAGGATCCCTTTTCAGTGCAGCTTCAACAATTGATCCAGCAGTTTTTGACATAAGAGCTACAGTTTAAGAGTAATCCCAAACATAAATCAAAAGGGTAGAGCAATTAATAAAATTAAACTCAGCAATTATCTTGGAAACATGAAGAAGGTGTAAAGCATGCGCGGAGTTCAAAATATTAAAGTTAATCATCTAATTCAAGTTTTTCATCCAAGTTCTGAGGCAGCAAACATGAAAATAATGCATAACTCTTAATAATTCCACTAGAACTACCGAGTGTTGTGTTATCTTACAATTTAACACCCTTAGAACTTAGCAAATTGCAGAATATAAAAGATCAGAAAATCAAAGTTTCATTAGCAACTAGCTTGAAGTTTACAGATCCCATCTACAAACTCAACCTCAAGAAGATAATTTCTATTAAAAGAAAAAAAAGGCAATAAAGTAACACTCTCCAAAAAAGAATAATGCAGAATTTGGGGTATATAGTGATTATCTGAAACTTTCAAAGGATGTCCAAAAAACAGAGCAGAATCTGCTAACCTTTGACATAAATGGGTTTGTCAACAATAATCTTATCCTTGGAGGCCATTTGAAGGCGCAGTGCCTCTTTGTGAAGCAAACTATTGTTGTGTTCCTCAAGTGCACTCATCTGCATATTCCGGCTACCCTCATTTCCGTAGGGGTTTCTTCTATGCTTCCTACCATACTCTCTACATATAGAGCAAAAAATCCTAGCTGTCCCTTCCTTGACATCAACATAAGCCCATTTGTAGGTATCAGCCCATTCCTCTCTCCATCTTTTCACAACCTTTTTCTTCCTTTTTGCTGGTTGTGCCTTTGACATATCTTGATCATGACCGCTGAGTTGAGAAATCATTACCATATTTTTGCTCTCGTCATTGTCATCAACAGAAGTTTCTCGTGGTGGACCACCAATGAGGGGGGTGTTTGCAAATGAAGGATCATCATCCCCAGGTCCAATTTCTAAGTCAATCTCTTCTCCAAGCTCCCTAACCACCAAATGATGTCTCTGTGCTTGCTGAATCAAGTTCATATCATCCATCATGGTATTCATCACTAATCCGCTTACCGGTAGCAACATTCAGCATGACAGTCTTAACCAAAATCTTAAATCCTGCATTACAAATTTGTCAAGGTAGAGAATTTCATTAACTCATTATACACCATCATCTCAAATTAATAAATTGAAAGATAAACTAATTTTATGAGGGCGCAAAAACCTAAAAATAATATGAAACTAGAACACTGCAATCATTGGGAAACTTTTAACATAGAAAGCCTTATGACCCTAGTATCTTGAACCAACGCTGTATTGTATTTATATTCTACACTTATCCTATGTTATCTTGAACCAATAGAAGAGTGCAAGTATACAAATCTTAGACACAAACAAAACCAATCAAAGTCAGAATCAAAGATAACCTGCAACACAGATATGACGTCCATGCCTGCACAGGCACATGAAATTGCAAAACCTATGAGACCCATAGCTAATTTAGTTGATAAATCTAATAACATTTAAAGCATTTCTAAACCTATAGTTTCCACTATCTAGCAAACGGAAATCTCCACTCCACTAAGCCTAATAGAAAAACTGAGATAACAGTTATCAACCTCCAAGACATCAAGAACATAAAAACCAATTACCAACCTCAGTTTTCTCAATTATCCTCAACAACTCTCTAAACCAAGATAAAGCACCTACTCGTTGAGAATTAATCATCCAATTACACCTAATATACATACCAAATAACCACAATTAATGAAGCTACTAGAGAATCAATAAACCACAGAACAGAAATGCAAGGAAATTTCATTTCTTGTCATCCCAGAAGTCATTTCTCAAAATTCAAGAACACCCATAAGTTAATTGTCAATCTAAAAGCATACCCAGAAGTCAAAAACGAAAAAGATCCTCAATTACCGTGGGAGTAGAAGAGAAAGGTACGAACTTGAACGGTTCAAATTGCAGTTTCAAACTGGCTTCTTGAGCACTTGTTCTTCTCCAAGCTTAGAATTTTAACAAAGGGTTGTGGAAATTCTTGATGAGCAGACTGAGAGTGAGATCAGTCAGGCTCTTCTTCGATCAGATTGTTCAGCGAGAGAGATTGTATGGTACAACAAACAGTTAAAAATAAAGAAGAAAAAGGAGAATTTCTCAAACTGTGGAAAAAAAGGAGAAAAAGGCTTTATATTTCTCAAACTGCAAATGTTTTTGTGCAAAGTTATCATCGTTGAATAATGTTTTTGGTCACTTCCTAAAAAAAAAATTAATAATAATGTTTTTGCTCTCCTCCATGGCGCGTGAAGCACGCTCCATTTTTCTTTTACTTTTGGAAAAATTCAAAATGTACAATACAGTCAATACTTCACAAAAAATTACCGACATACATTTATAGCTCGAGAAATGCTAACAGCTTTTATTTATTTTTAATATTTTCTATTTATTATTTTCCATGTGTATTTCAATTTCTTCAAAAGTCAAATATTTACTACTTTAAAATGCAAACTACTTTAAACTACTTTCATTCTATGTTTGCCCTCAATTTTATGTTTCATATTTATTACAATTATTTGAAAGATTAAAACTCTTAATCCTCCATTGAGAGACTATGAAACCTAATCCATTGTGTAACAAATTCTTGAAAGTGAAATCACAAGTATGATTTCATTTCTCAATATTCATTGAGACTGTTTATGACATGTTAAACTGGTTATTCAATTAATATATATACGAGTTGTAACTGTGCTAGAAATTTTGTTGTGTAATTTCATTTTATTTATTAAAAAAAAACTGTCTATTACATGTCAAATGTGTGATACTCTTTTTCCTTTTCCTCACCCAACGTTGTCATCGAGAAAAGTACCACTACGCTAATTGTTACAATGATGTTTGTTGTGTAATTTTATTTTATTCATTGAAAAAAAAAATATCTATTACATGTCAAACGTGTGATTCTCCTTTTCCTCACCCAACGTTGTTGTCGTCGAGAAAAGTACCACTACACCAATTGTTACAATGATATTTGCTTGGGAACACATAACAACTAAGAATACACAATAATTAGTTTTTGAGTCAAACTCAAGACCTTCCACTTACAAATGGAAGACTAATGTCACTAGATTGTGATACTTTACATGCTTGTCAAACCGTAACTTGATAACTCATGAGATCCTTTTTTACTACAGTAACTTCTAAGTTGAAACAAACTAAAAAAAAGAACTTTTTTTTATTACATAATAATTAAGAATACAAAACAATTAGTCGTCCGTGTCGAACTCAAAATCTCACTTACAAAGAGGAGACTAATATACCACTAGACCCAATGGTACTGCACAAAAATAACCTTTTTTTGGCCAACTATAAACCGAGGAAAAAAAAAATTAGTAGGGGCAAAATTGGCTTCAAAGCATCAGGAACCATATGGATTTAATACTAAGCAAACATCCTGAATGAAATCCTATTAATAATTTAGTCTCATTTGATTATACCTCTCAGTTATTTTTCTTCCCCACTGTATGATATACAAATATGCACAACAAGAGCCCCATTAAGCACTCATAGGCCGAAGTAGGTCAGGCAAATCAAAACAAAAAGCCTGACCTGAGAAAGTAAGGATATACACAAAGTATGCAGATTTAGGGGTATAATGGTGCACAGCCAAAGCCCTCCGACGCTACCTCAACCCGGGGATTATCTTCAAAGAAAAGATTGTCTTCCTTCAGAAGAGGCTTCAGTTTCTTGTGAATGAGGGTGCATATGATTTTCTTTTCAATCCTTCATGTATGGGAGTGCAAAGTCTTTAATCCTTTGCTTAAGGTGCTGCAGGGAGACAGAACATAAACGAACAAAAGTTGTTCAAACACAATAACAATAATCAAAACAAATTAAGAAGGATAAGAACAAAAGAAATCAGCATGACTAATTCCAACTCCAATTGGATAGTGGCAACAAATCAAATACGGAAGTTGAGAGCGTTTGGATGAATCACCTTCAGTTCCTCATGAAGCACCACAAATATTTTTTTCAGCCTCTTATGTCTCTGCAAGAAACATTATTAGTTGAGTCAGACTCGATAAGCTCACCATGATAGGTTACTGGATGAATATTCAATCACAATTGTTAAGTTTTGGAAAAATAAAATAGCAATTTGGAGCATTTTATGTAGCACTCAAGAAAATTAGTAGCGAAAACAGTATAGTATTAATACAGACATTTTGAAAATAAAGGTGCCCACCACACCAAACTAGCAAGTGATATATATATATATATATATATATATATATATATATAATAGGACAACAGCATTTTGCCTAAATTTTTCTGTCTTCATCAAATAAAGGATTCTAATATCACCAAGTGCTACCAAACTTATCTGGTGGGTTATATGTAGTTTACACTTCACTTTAGCAACTAAAAGTTGCAGAATATAGACCTATGCCTACCATTAAAAAGAGTTATATTTTACATTACTTAATTTTCAATTGCTTTACTTTTCCATACATTGCAACCGTGTCCGACTGCTTTTTATATGTAAATCATTACAATCATGAAAAATTGAAGACTACATTTTCTAATAACTGTTTCGGGCAATTCTATCACTGCTCAATGAGGTACAGAGTAAATAATTAGATTACACCATGATATTTAAACCCTTATACGTGTAATATAGTATCATTACTGGCTGGGCCTTCTTAAGATAACTGCAACATAAATTACAGTTTATAATTTCACTGATGTCTCTGGTGTTAAAGTTAGAGATTAGCATGGATCTGTAAACTTTTCATTTATACACTGTAGATGCTGTGCGTATTTTCCACAACCATCAGGACAAATTAGAAGCCATTCAATCAGAATTGAGAAAGGAAAACATCACAACAAAATGTCAAAATAAATAAAATACAAGTTACACAATTGAATCAATGCATCCAACCAAGAAAACAGTGACACAATATCTTGCTTAATTACTTCAAAGTTAGTATTAAGTTCAAAACAGTTGAGCAAAAGTACTTAGAAATCAAGAACATAGCATACCGTTCCACACTGACGATAGGATTCCTTCAGCTGCCCCAAGATGTTATAATATCTGTCTGTGCCTGTAGCAAATTCAAGGTCCTTTCCTAGCTTTAGGAACTCATTCCTACATGGAGCAGGAAAAAAATTAACATGAAGCAATTAATCAGACAGATTACATAAAATAAAAAACAAGGTAATGTTATACGAAATAGAAGGAATGTGAGGTATACTTGTAACTCTCTAATATCTTGTTCAACGAGCAGTAGCTGTCATATTTATCACGATATTCTTGCACATACTCCTTGTACCTAAGACAAGAAGAAAAAAAATATAATGTAATTCAGATGCTAAAAACCAGGTTAAATATAACAGGCAAGAAAGCCTGGTTAGATGAGATTCACTTATGTAAAAGCTATGATATGTTGACTTACTGTGAGAAATCTTTTATTGGTCCCTTGAGCTCAGGCTCATCCTTCTCATACTTGGTATAAGAACAACTATTTTCATCAGAAGAAGAATCCCTTCTTTTTCTATCACTATCATTGCCCTCTGCCAACATTGAATCCTTCCGTTGATCAGTCAGTTCCATCATCGTATTAGATGCAGGTCTTTTACTTTCTTTTATGTTGTGGGACACTGGCCCTCGTTTAGAGTCATGGTGCTGAGAAGTACTTAGAGGTGCTTTCTTATTGCTTTCTCCATGGCCATCCAAACTGATCCCTTGTCTGCTTCCAACTTCATTTTGGGTTGATTTACTACTAATATCTGCCGTTCTACTAAGCAGGCGCCCCACATCAGAATGATCTACTCGTGAAAGGTTCTGTGACTGGGATTGCAGAGCTCTCTGTTGAGACCCTGTTAATTCCTCAATACGATCTTCGTAGTTCCTCTTTTTATTTAAGCTCTCTGTATTAGCAGGAAACTTTGAGTTTACATCTGGAGAGAATGGCTTTCCCAATTCTAAGTTTGCCTTTCCTGCAGGTTTTGCTTGACTATCCGAAAACAAGTTATCCCTAGTGCTCAGTTTGGTTTCTGACTGCTTAAATGAACTTTTTCTCTCAAATTGCTTCTTTTCTGTTGTTTCCTCGGGCAAGACCTCACGAAGTTCGCCCAACTCCAAATCTGAAACCTCTCTTTGGAGTTTACTACCCCTACCATTAACAACAGGGGATCTGTCGGCTCCATTCCTGCTGTTATCCTTTGGTGAAGAATTGAAAAACAGGCTGGAAACCTGTCCATCTTCCTTGATCTTTGCAGCCACATCACCATGTTTCTGGTAGTGGGAGTCCAAGGGCACTGACAGTTTGCCTCGACCACCACTTTCCTTGGAATTTCTTGGAACCCTTTTTTCATTAGCATAACCATCCTTATGTTGACTACTAGTATGAGTATTATCTTTTCGCAGGGGGAAGGCTTCATGCAAATGAGAGATCTTTTCAGAGTACTGCCGAGCATGGCCCAAGCTCTCGGAATATCTATCAGGTCTTTCTCCTTGATCAGAAGCCTTTGCTTGTGCACTGTGATCATAAGACTTCCGACTTGATTGTTTAGACTCTGAGCTATATCTTCCAGACAATACTTGATTGTACCCCTTTTGAGAGCCAAACTCAGTATTCCCATCCCTATCAGCTTTATTCAGCATTTGAGATACAGGGCCCTTAAAAGAGCCTTCAATGAGTCTATCAGGAGACAGATTATGAGAATCCTCTGAAAAATGAACACCCTTATCCACAGAAGCAGCAGGTTGCGGTGAGTTTCCTGTTTTTGACCTTTTTCTACGTTCAGATTTTTCATCAGAGTGCTTTACCTCCAAACCTCTTTTGTACTTACCTTTAGATATCCTCTCAGAGCTGTCAGACTGCTCATACCTGAAGTCATCCTTGTCTGTAGTCTTTCCAAACAAACTATCTACAAGAATTTGGCGGTCATGATGCTCAGGTGAACAGGGTTTTGTTTCCTTTACAGGTTGTTCACATTTATTAGGCGCAGAACTGCTAACTACAGCCAATTCAGCATCCTGTTCCACATTTTCAATATCAACCGCGTCAGATTCAAGTTCATCTTGCTTGTCATCATTCTCACTCTGCACAGGCCTGCCATCAGGGGTTCCCCATGGAATGGGCAAACCAGTGAACCCTGGTTCGGAGGCTTGTATTTGATGTTTGGGCTCTTTCTCATCATCACTCATAATATTCACATCCTCATCAGAACCGTGCTTGCTATTAGAAGACACATCACTTTCACTATCGCTACTACTCCCACTCCCACTTCCTATTGGGCTTTTACTTCTACTTCTGCTTCTGCTAGGACTTCCACTGTCGCTTCCAGTATCACTGCTGTCACTTTCACTGTCACTGTCACTTCCACTAGAACTAGAACTACCTACTTGGGCTTCACTGTTGTCGGAGACCCTTTTCTCACCAAACAGATCAGGTGAATGCTGTTGGTTATCCATTTTTTGTAATGCATTTGGTTCTTCTCCAACTGTAGCATTCAATTGCCCCTCACCCTGTTCCTCAATTTCATTGGAAGAAACTTTCTCCTTAAACTGTGGTACTTGAGAAGGCCGTTGATCACAGTTGTCATCAGCAGCAGGAGTTTGGCGAAGGTTCTCTTCTGGGGAACTGGACATTAAAAGCATACACATCAAGACCAAAATCTCTATCATGAAATCCTTGCTTAATCCACCATTTTAAGCACTTTCTTAATCCAGTATTAATCATCTTTAAAAAAAAAAGATTCAGGACAGAATGGTAGACAATAAAGCAAAACCATAGTCCAGGGGGATCCCTTATTGCTAAAGGTTTGAGCGTAACTAAACTAGCCTCTTGGTGCTTGCTGAGGTTATTTATTTTAATCATTCATTTTACAATAAAAAAGAGAAACAAATATAATGAGAATAAACTGTAAACCTACAAGGATGTTCAAATTAAAAGGGTAAGAACATGAGATGCAAACTAATGCATCATTGATGCTAACCTTCCTCATCAGTTTAGCCACTAAGACCTACAAACTAGAAAAAGTATCTTTTTTGAGAAGTAGAAAAAGTTTCGGAAGCTTTTATTTTGGTTACATGGGAGGGGATTGAACCCCTGACCTAGCCTAATCCTAAACCAAATTCCCCCCCCCCCCCCCCCCACCACTTGGGGTAATCCCAAGGGCTTAAAGTTTCTGAAGCTTTGGTAAAAGAGGATACACGGATGGAATGCAATAGGAGTTTAGTTCAAGGAACCACTGCTGGTTGTGGTTCCTACTGTTTCAGTCACATTGTTCTCTGCCGTCCTCTCACAGAAGAGAACAATATAGATGAAGAAAAAGAAGTTGAACTTGCGTAGAATGGGATGAAGGAAATTGAAAAAATTAAGAAGTGGAACTGTTGAATTGCTGAAAATATAGTTCTCTTTGCAGGTCAGATTTTGAAAGTGGCTTTTCTTGTTTATTTACTATTTTATCCTTCATAATGCAGTTATTTTGCTTTAACAAATAAAGGGTATTAAAAACTCAACAACAAGTGGCTTCCGGCTTAACTAACATAGATGATACAACTATCATCTTGTATTTCGGACACCTTTCTAGAGGACCTTTGTAAAGTAATTTGAAATAAATAACGTCAAATAAATTTTTCCAAACCTGAAGGTACGATACTAATCGACAATCAAGTAAAAAGAGGTGTTGCATAAGGACATCAAAAATCATAAACTAGTGCCAAGGACTTCCACATTAAGAGTTGAGAACCATTTAAATAGGAAAACGAGATCCATAAAACATCAGAGACACAATATTTTAATGAATGCAGTTAGCCTGCAAGAAACATACAATACATTCAGCTTAACATAAAAATCAATGCACTTATTAAGTGAAAAGGAAACTCGTAAAGTCTCTCCGAAGATATCATGCAAGCTCAAAGGTAACATGGACAAGGAAAGACATTTTATTTTTTGAATAGGAAACAGAAACATATTCTTGTGTGGTAGACTTATTCTTTGTTACTGTGTTTAATGCCATTTATTGTGTGGTGGACCCGAGAATCATAATGATTAAAACACAAAGAGTAGCAGGAAACAAGTCTCTCACTAAGTGACTTGACCAAGCTGAGTATAGGCTTTTCAAGTGATTACCTTCCAGTTTCAAACCAAGGTTTCTTGGAGCTTTCTAACTCGACTCCTGGTTTCAAGAGATACTTTCCGGGAGCTTGGAAATTAGCAATCTGATGTCAAGATTGAATGAGCAGATATAGTCACTCAGTGTTCTTAAAAATTAAAAATAGCACCAGGAATCTACACCACTTACCTTCTTAAGAATGGGCTCAATTTTCTTTACAGAATTGGGATTTGAATCTCCAATAGCTTTCTCCAAAGCCTACAAACAAGCAAGATAGAGAAGATAAGGGGAGGGATTAAAAAAGGAAGAATTTAAGAATTTTAAGAGCTGTTATATTCTAAAGAATAGTAGCAACACCATCACCTCCTTCACAGTTCACCAATATTTGGTTGTTCTGATGCTAAGACTTTGTATGATTGAAGTCATATATGCCTAATTGCCTAGCATTTTTTTTTGGTCTGAAATTATATGCCAAGTAATATGATTATACAAGATTCTGATGAGAAGCATTTAAAGTAGAGTATCTTTTAAAATAAAGAAGGTATTTCACGCAATAAACCAGAAGTCCAAAACAACCAATCACAAGTCCAAGACAATGATAATTACATTTTTGGAGATAACTCAAAACTTGACAAAAGCCCTCCACGATGAGGCATTTTTCATTTTTAGAAGAATATCCTCAAGGGAGTGGCATTAGTCATTTAGTCCCCTTTGAATGGTAAGGTTTAAATAATGTTTCGGGTGTATGGAGAAATTAATACGTGGTCTCTATTATTTTCCTGAAGGATGATCGGTGTATATTTTAACTATTCTTTTCAGATTGAATAGCCTAATTGCAGACACAAGCCTAAAATTAATGTATTAAATTATTAATTGTGACTTTTTAGTGCCTACCTTTAAGCTCATCCCCTTGGGATTCTCCATGAGCAAAGTAATCAACAAACTCTGCAAATCTGTTGGCTTAGCTCGACCATTGCATTTCTCCACAGCTTCCCAAGCTGCACTTGTAGTCCTGTTTGAGATTTCTTTATCCAAGCTAAGAGCAGGTTTGTCCTTACTGATGACTTGAGAGGGTATAGTGTCTTCTACAGTTGCATGAGTCTTTGAAATATTTAGCATTCTAAATGGAGATGCGGACTGCTCAGGTGTAGACGGAAGAGGTGATGATGACTGTCTGCCCTTTGCAGTAGTTGTTGATGATATTCCAGATTTATATGCAGATTTTGGAGGAGCTGAAACTTCAAACAACACAAGAAAAAGTAGTTGAAAGACAAATACCACCATACAAATAAACAAATAACAAAGCCTGAAAACCTGGGAGAAAAAAGAGTTCAGACAATAAAAAGGGTGAGAAGAGGGATAATGACAAGGTTGAGTAGGTGGGAGCAGAAGAAAATCAATCACTGGGTGGGAGGCATGGGTGAGAGGAGTGCAAGGGAGACTTTCAGTGGAGGTTTATTATGAACAGCTGATTGGGGGAAGTAGAAGTGGATGCCTAGCAGCTTGAATTTGAGTGGGAGAAGTATCTACAACCTCGATTATCAATTATGGACAGCGGTACTAAGTAAGTGCCTAACAAGTGACATTTAGGTGAGTATGGCATTAGTGAATCGCTAAATCATACCCACGAAGGCTGACGAAACAGTGGACCACCTTTTCCTTCACTCTTATGTTCCCCAAGAGGTGCAGAGTTATTGTTATTTGGTCTTTGGTATACAGTGGCTATTGCCTGTATCAGTGACCATTGCCCTAACAAAACTGCGACATTGATTTGGAAATTCATCTTACACGCATTTCTCTTTTAGAAGGAAAGGAATTGGGAAAGAAGTTACTTTTGTGCAGTTAAAGAAATATGCTTTTTGTCTACTTTGACTGGTCCAATGCTAAAAATATAGGTAGTAGAGGTTGCTACTCAGAGATCATAGATTCATTACACTTGCAAATGTATGTTATGTCTATACTCTATTCTGAGGTTGTTTCTTGCCCTTTATTTAAATAATACAATTGATTCGTTTGATGAAGAGAGATAGAGAGAGTAACACATACATAAATATACATATACTTCTGTTTAATAGCCAGACCTATGTATAGACTATATCCATAAATTATCTTGTGCATAACAAATCCTTCAAAAATATTTGGGAAATAAAAATATTTAGACGACCCACTCACCTTGAGGTGGTTCAACTTTCTGCTTTTTATATGGAGGCTCTTTCTTTTGTTTGAAATTCCTCCATGAACTATTAGCTGGAAAAAAGTGAGTTATCAGAAACTTCAACAAAGTAGCTCAGAAATTCGAATTGTAAACTCATTTCCATAAAAGAAAATCACACAATAGTTAACTAAATTTATTCTACAGAAAAATAGTTAACTTTGTATAGATGACAAGTCTTAAAATTTATTAACCCTCGTGCCCAATATCTAGAGCAAGTTCCATCTGATTATCTTATAAAGGCAATGCAGAGTTGCAGACTGTATTGACTTAGTTGATTGTAAGCTGAGAATACCCACTAAACTATCGATTCTATAAGAGTCAGCAAATGGAACATATTAATTTAGAAATAGAAAAATAAATCTAGATTAAAGACCTTACCCGTGGCAGCTGTGAATTGCTTTAGTTGATTCTTCATAGCTGGATTTTGCTCTAGCACAATGGCTCTGATTCCACAAACAAAAAGAAAATTAAATCACTGCAACACAGGGATAAGACAGCAGCCTAAATGGGTTAAAGACATAACACAGGTGCGCCACAAATACTCCAACTTCTGATAATTGTAGTGATGAAGTCTTGAAACTTAGTCATCAAGTAAAAACATCAAAATACTTCATTTCTTTTTTCAAACGAAAATGCAACATGGATACCACGAGTTACAGACGAATAAGATAGTTGAAGATAAATTCAACTTTGCCTAGGAGGAATCTTCTATAACGGCTGAAAAAGAAATTCTTCAATCATCAAGAGCTGGGGTTAAGGGTGGAGTTAGGTAGTTTGGTTTGCATGTTAAATGCAATTATATTGATGTATTAACATCTAAGTACCACCTATAATACTGTTTTGTTTAAAATACCAACTTCACAACCGATATAAGCATATTACTGTCTCTAACTAAAACAAAATGAATATAAGCATATTCATATCATTACTGAATAGTGGCAAGGTTAAGAAACTGCTTGTTAACAATCAGATTACATACTTGCGTGATTTATGCAAACGTTCAGCTTCCTCTGACCGCCTCTTAACGTGATTCTTAGTTGATTCATCTAATATACGTTGCACATTTACTTTGCGCCATGCGCATCCTGATTCAACCAGCAAACCATTTCCATCTTCACCAGTTTCACGTTCTTCATATATGTCACAGAGGTCACCATCCCGAGACCATGTAAATCTAAACTCCTTTCCACCCACATCAATAACCTGATCGAATATTGGAAAATTCAAAGCAATAAATATTTAGTGCCGCAACAATATGAAAGAATGGCTACTTAGAAGAAAAGTCCAAATATTACAATGTAAATACTAGAAAGCATTGAAATACAGTATCTGGGCCGTATCAAAATACTCAAAAATTCTAGAAAATAACAAAGATTCTAGAAGACAATAATCCCACCACAAGAGCTACTTCACAAACAACCAAGTTATAATTCTACAAAATGATAACATATAGCCCCAAAAGGAAAATGATTTGCATGGATATAAGCATAAGAGAGCTGAAAGTTGCCCACAAACTTGGTCAAGATTTGACAAAATTGAGCAATGCCCAATTGGAAACTAACCAGGAAGAACTCAAAACCAAGTACCAAGATAATATTTTTATTTGCTCTATCAAATTCAACATAGCAACCAGAACTGAAAGACCAACAAATTGAAGAACTTAAGCAATGCACACTGGAAAACCATCAAGAAATACATAAACAAGTTATAAAACACTAGAACGAAAATATTTATAAAAAATAAAAAACCAACAAAATTAGCAAAAACTAAGCTGTAAACAGTTCAAATATGGCCATGAAACTCACATTGCCGTTTGGATTATTAGTCATTGAATCAAATTTGATGCGGGGGGTCCCACCTTGGGCCTCGACGCGCCTGATCTCGTCGACCAAGTCCGGCGCCAACCGAATGATCATGGAGAACGCCACTGGATTGCTGCCGGCGACTAAGCTGAACTTCTCCTCCACGGCAGGGGCGGCGGCAGTTGCGGCCGCTGACGTGGCAGGGGCCGAGTTACGGCCCCGATGGTTGGAGCCGCCGAGGGAGAGGCGGTTGGCTGGGGCGGAGGAGCGGTGCGGCGGAGGGAAGGAGGCTCGGCCTAGCTTGGCGGCTCCAGCCCCTCGGCCGGCGCCGCCGCCTATTCGGCCGTGCTTGGATGAGCCTCCGTACATCGGTGAGAGTTTTAGAGAGACGGAAGGGAATGAGATTTTGCTTCGTCTGCTTGAGTAACAAACAGAGCGCACCCAAAATAAAAATTAAAAAAATAAATAACTCCCTTAAAAAAAAAAAAAAAAGAGTTCGGGTTCGGGCTATCTTGTTGCGGGTTCGGGTTTGGACTCGGACTCGGACTCGCTCTCTATAAAGCAAGAGCTAGAACTTGAAAGCACGTTTGTGAGTTTGTCTTTCCTGTTCTCCAAGCTAAACTCTCTGAAAATCCCAAGCTTCCGTCTCTCTCCGATCTTTACACCGCCAAAGCTTTTCAACAATGATTAACGGTTAGACCACCTCTCGAGCTTAGTTTCTCATCTCATGCTATATTACTTGATTGATTTTATT
The DNA here is from genome assembly GCA_030142095.1 of Rubus idaeus. Taxonomy (NCBI): domain Eukaryota; kingdom Viridiplantae; phylum Streptophyta; class Magnoliopsida; order Rosales; family Rosaceae; genus Rubus; species Rubus idaeus. The sequence goes on from CM057970.1 coordinate 31,503,247, forward strand.
TCTAGTCCAAATTGGTGCTTACCCTTTTGCTAATTTGTTAAGTTCTTGATGTTCAATTTGTGGCGCAATTAGGGCTTATCGTTCGATTAGGTGATCTTGGTAACTGGGCATTTTTGTAACTGGGGATATGTTTGATATTGTACAAGCATTATGTTCAACCGCGTTATTGAGCAACTTAGCTAGTCGATTTGTGGATTGTAATTGATTATAGGATCTGGATCTTTGCGAATTCTGGCATTTCTGATATGGGTTTTGGTCTGTTGGTGAAGGGGTTGTGTTTTCATATTTTCGGTGGAGAGTACAGTATATATAGTTCTCAGTCAATTTGGTGTCTTGTGCTATATTTAGCTTACTTGACAATGTTGCAGTGCCAAGAGTATTATCCAAAGATGCAACATATTGCTCTACAAAATGAAACTAGCTTTTGTTTGGTATGAAATTTGCTCGATATGGGGTCAGCGTAAGCTGAGGATAATAAACGCATTTAAATTTATATTGGATGCGATCTTGTGGATTTGTGTTTGGTAACTTGGGTTTATAGATTGACAACTATTATCTATTAATTCTTGTAGTGAGTGTAAAATGGCAAAAGGAGCTATTCAAAGCTGTGGAAATTGACACTACTCAGCCACCTTATGTATTCAAGTGCCAATTATACGACTTAACTGGGGTGCCTCCTGATAGACAGAAGATAATGGTTAAAGGTGGTTTGTTGAAGGTGAGTGGATGGCTTGCACGTGGTGAAATTTTCCACTACTTCATATATCCTTGCTTATACTGTAAATAGCAAGGAAATCCTTCTGCAATTGTCTCATCAAAATTGCTTAGACGGCTTGCACAAATGAAGCTGGTTAGTGTGCGCCTAACGTCTCTTGTCTGTGTGCAGGATGATGCAGACTGGTCCACACTAGGAGTAAAAGAGGTGGGTTGTTTTGGAGTGCATCATTTCCCTCACTTCTTATTTTTTGTTAGCGTATCACAAATATTGCTTAGGTAACATAAAATTATCCATTTCGAATCAAATAAAAAGAAGAAATGATTCATAATGTATACTTTTATAGGGTCAAAAATTGATGATGATGGGGACCGCAGATGAGATTGTCAAGGCTCCAGAGAAGGGTACTGTTTTTGTAGAAGATCTACCAGAAGAAGAACAAGCTATCAACTTGGTATGATTTTGTTTAACCAGAAGTTTGTTTCTTTTTCTGTTGAGTGAACAGCTTGTTCTGCATAATTCTATGAAAAATATGATTTTCTCTTACTTGTTGTTCTCATTCACCTTGTGCTGTCATTGCTTTATGCCTGTGATAGTCACTTGCAAACTTCTCCTATCTCTTTCCTTTAGAGTCATACACTGCTGTCATCAATTTCCTTTTGCCTCATCTTTAAAATATTTCAGCGTATATCACTTTTACTTCCAGGGTCATAGTGCTGGTCTATTTAATCTGGGAAACACCTGTTATATGAACTCCACCGTACAATGTCTGCATTCTGTTCCAGAGTTGAAGTCAGCTTTGATCAAGTAAGTTAACTTCAGTTAAATAATTTGTGTCAAAATTTCTTGCAGTTTATTTAACCTAGAACCAATGATCAAAATGTTTTGTTTCTTTAGCTACTCACATTCTGGAAGAAGCAATGACGTGGACCAGACTTCTCACACATTGACTGTTGCAACTCGTGATTTATTCAGTGAACTGGATAAAAGTGTCAAGCCTGTGGCACCCATGCAATTTTGGATGGTTTGTCTTCTTATGTACTATTGATCAACTTCTTGAACACTTTTTTTATCTCTTTATGAAACTTGAGAAACTCGTGGGAGTATAGGCTCTGTTTGGGATTGCTTCTCTAGGAGTGCTTTTGTCACGTACTGGTAGCGGTTTTGTTAGAAGCACATTGTGTTTTTTTTTCATAAAAATTTCAAGTTGTTGTTTTTTTGGTAAAAGCACATGCCAAGTGCTTTTATAACTTAGAAAGAACTTTTAACACTTTTTGCCAAACACTTCCAACTTCTAAGTGCCTTTGATTGTCTAAAAGCGCCTTTGTTAATTTTCGAAGCAATCCCAAACGGATCCATAATCTTAATTTTCTTGCAATTCAACTGTCGAAGTTATGTTTTTATTTTAATTTTATTGGGGCATCATAGCTGAGCATTCTTCTTAGAAACTGTGTTGGTGAAAACAATAATAAATCATTAGGTCAGCTCCATTAGTAGGTGTATCTGCTGGCCCTTACTGATTTACTATATTGTATTTGCAGGTGCTGCGTAAAAAGTATCCTCAATTTGGTCAGCTCCATAACAATACCTTCATGCAACAGGTTTACATATGTCACCTAATTGTACTGCTACTTCTGCTTTGCTCTTGTTACTGGTAGTTTGGTGATCTTTTTGTTCTAAATGTGTAACAGGACGCTGAAGAATGTTGGACACAACTTCTATACACCCTTTCTCAGTCTTTGAGATCGTCTGGTTCAAGGTAGTTTATTGTTTTTTTTTTTCTATAGGGTATACTATCATAAAGTAAAATGCTGATTAGTATGTGTAGGAAAAGTCGTTGTACACCCCCCCCCCCCCCTCTCTCCCCTCTCTCTCTCTCTCTCTCTATAGGAGATTGCATAACCTTCTTAAATTAATGACCTATGGAACTGAGTCCCCACTTCAATTGGTTCACTATATGCTAAGTTTTGTTAATAGTGCCTTTTCAAACTGCTCTTTGTTCTGACATTATTCTTTTAGCCCTAGTGACATTCTCTCTACTCTCTCTATTTTATTTGCTAGTTCCCCAGTTCCTGTTCTGAGTATATACATATTGGAATTTATAATGATTGTTGGTCCAAACAATGTTCTCTTGCAGTGAGAATCCAGATACAGTGAAGGCCCTTTTCGGTGTCGACCTTGTTAGCAGGTTAGATATCTGCATCATTTTTATTTAATTAAATTGACTTCCACTCTAGCATTCTGAGATCTACTGTTGACAGATTTTTTTAATATTTAAAAATAAACATATATATTTCACGATTCGGGATAACTTGTTCTGCGGAAAGAAATGAAGTAAATGTTTGAAATAATTGTATGGTTTCTGTCTGCATACTATGTCTGGCTTCTGCACTGAAGAACTACTATCAATCTTTTATGCCGATGCTGTTTTTATCAATCTTGTGGTTTGTTATCTTCTTGCTTGATATATGACCGACTCATTAAGGATCATTAATTTATGACTTCATAGACAAAATACCCACTTAGGAATAGTGAAATTGCCAATTACATTGGTCAGTGGAGGAATGGACTGATTCATGGGCGTGGGACTATGATTTGGAGAAAATGGGAATATGTATGATGGGCCTTGGGGAGAAGGTTTGCAGGAAGGAAATGGCATATATAGGTGGGCTGATGGGAGCTTCTATGTAGGTGTTTGGAGTAACAAGTCAAAAGATCAGAATGGGACTTATTACTTTTTCTCCCACAGTGGGTTCTTCTGGATGTGGATTGGGATCCTCAAGAGGTATTTGCAATGGACTTGAATGATCGTAAGGTATGTCCGGGGCAGGCTATTTCGATATCCCCTTCACAGAAGATGCTGAATTGGCCTGGAATGGAAGCCACCAATTTATAAGAAAAACGAAGGGAATGCGAGGCCGAGCAGACCGTCCAATGGGAAGGAGAGTAATTATAGTAGAGGATCCAATTGTGATAGCACTTTTGATGGAAGTGATAGGAAATCAAGAGAAGGAGATGAAGGACTAGTATTGAGCTTGAAGATTCGGTTGCTAGACAGCAGCAGTTTAGAGTTCAGCCAATAAAGAAACAAGGGATCACAATATCTTAAGGGCATAAGAACTATGAGCTTATGCTTAATCTGCAGTTGGGGATCAGGCATTCTGTTGGAAAGCCAGCTCCAATTACATCCCTTGATCTGAAGACTTCAGCATTCCCCCCAGAAGGATCCAAGTATACTCCACCTCACCAGTCGTGTGACTTCAAATGGAAAGATTACTGCTCTGTGGTTTTCATGATTCTCAGGAAACTGTTTAAGGTAGACCGGCAGATTACATGATATCAATATGTGCAATTGTGCAAATGATACCTTTCGAGAACTCTCTTGAAAGAGTGGAAGCGTCTTTTACTTGACCAATGATCCGGTGCATATAAAGACCATGGAGAAGGCAGAAGCAAATGTTCTTCTGAGAATGCTTCCTGCTTACTATAATCATGTTCGAGCCTTTGAGAATACTCTGGTCACCAAGATTTTTGGTCTTTATTGTGTAAAATTAACAGGGACTGCCTAAAAGAAGGTGTGATTGGTCATATTGGGGAATCTATTTTGGTCCAAGTACGGTATTCATACGCAGTTTGATCTAAAAGGCTCTTCCCTTGGCCGTACTACCGATAAAATCTGAGGCAGAAGTTGATGCAACAACAACTCTTAAAGATCTTGATCTTAATTATATATTTAGGTAACAGAAGGTTTGGTTTCAAGAGTCTTGCGGCAAGTGGGCAGAGATTGTGACTTTCTCGAATAGGAAAGTATAATGGACTAGTCTTTTGGTTGGTCTTTACTTCCGAGAAGCTTCATGCAGAGATCCCCTCACAACTCCAGACCATACTTCTGGAGTTCGCACTCTTACTGGAAATGGTTACCCTGACAGTGAAGGAGCCCCTCGCGTTTCTAAAGGTGAGATGGGTCGGCTTCTTCCTGACCCAAACCGGTGGGCTTCTATTAGATTAGGTATTAATATGCCAGCATGGGCTGAAAGGGCAGTGAGAAGAACTGATTGTGAGGCACTGTTGGTTGGAGAACCAACAGGAGAGCTGTATGATGTCATCCTGTTTTTTGGATAATTGACGTACCACAGGACTATTGATATCAGCAAAAAGCTTGAGCATGCATACACTGCTGGTGACCCAAAGCAATACACAAGATGTTTTCGTGCTTTCATCTTCTGCGTTTTTGTAGAAGACACGTGACAACCGAAATTTTAACTTCAAATGTGGGCAGGCAGTCATCTGTGTATAGTCGGGTCTTTAGTGGAAAACTGGAAATGACAATTACTAGCAGAATCATCAGTGTTATTGGTATGGCACATTCACTTATTTTGATAGGTTAGGAGGTAGCTTGGATAAATTGACAGTTAGGGAGGGGGGTAAGTTGAAATCTTTGCCATTCGTAGGGGGTATTTGGTCATTATGCCTGAATTTTAATATATAGTAATATTTCAGAAGCAGCATTTCATGATCTATGATTTTTTGTGGACTGTCATGATTAATTAGTAATTCAGCTGTATTCGTTAAGCTGAATCTTTGTACAATCTTGTTGTATTTATTGATGTTGTGGCTAGGGTGCATTGCGTAGAAAGTGGGGAAGAAAGCTCAGAAACAGAGTCCGTTCATTCCCTTAAATGCCACATATCACAAGAGGTGAACCATTTGCATGAAGGGTTAAAACATGTAAGTGTAATCACATATGTATTGGAGATCTTATTTTTTGTGTGCCACAACATGTAATGATATTGTGCGGTCACAGGATAAACCTACAACATTCTGATTATTGCAATGATCTATGTAGGGTTTAAAATCTGAGTTGGAAAAAAATTCTCCTTCTTTGGGGCGTAGTGCAATCTATGTGAAGGAGTCTCGTATCAATGGCCTGCCAAGGTATAAATGTATATTATTCTTGATATATCATTGTAAGTCATTGGTATGTAATCTTGCATTATCCAACTGTATGGGTTTCACCATCACTTAATTCAAAACTGATTTGTGCCGTTATATATCTATACTGTAGATTACTTGATTAAGTTTGTGCATTTGGACCCCTTCCTCATTTATTTGCTGGGTGGCCCTTCCTAATTTTTCCTGTTTTATTTCTCTCTAGGTATTTGACCATTCAGTTTGTCCGCTTTTTCTGGAAGAGGGAATCAAATCAGAAGGCCAAGATTTTGCGGGTGATTCCTGTTTTCTTTTCTCCAGGAATACAGATTTTTCATATTTTAAGAGAGTAGGAAGTATTTTCTATGAGAGAATAGTGTTATGTGGAAGGGTCTCAACAGTTTTAGAGTTTGATGGCAGTTTACTGCTCTTGAATTTTGTTAGCATCACTGCCTTTTAAGTTGTTTTCACTTTTCTCAGAAAGTGGATTATCCTTTGGAATTGGATGTTTATGATCTGTGTTCAGAGGATCTTCGCAAAAGATTGGAAGCTCCTCGCCGGGTATCTACTTCGCTTTTGCTTTTGCTTTGATGAGAAGATATTGATTTTTATTTCCTTTCTGTTGTCCTAATTACTTCCAACTTCAAACTATCAGACTTTGAGGGACGAGGAAGGTAAAAAACTTGGTTTGAAACCCAGTGAAAAGAGCTCTGGTTCAAAAGACAATGATGTCAAGATGTCTGATGTGGAGGTGATTACGCAACCTTGCTATACACATTCACACAAAAAAAAACATGAATGCCTATGTGATTATGTTGAACGATCTCAAATCTGTTATCTGTATACAGGGATCCTCAAATGGAAGTGGAGAACCCTCTAATGCTATGTCTGATGAAGGTATAGTCAGTGAACCTTTTCAACTTGTGGGTCTTTTGCTTGTTTCACTTGGGTTCATTAAATGTCTGGCTTGAATTATTGCATCATTTGACTGTCATCTAGCTGCAGGTGTTCCACCTGAGAAGGAGACACAAATGACTGGAGTTTATGATTTGGTTGCTGTGCTGACACACAAGGGTCGCAGTGCTGACTCGGGCCATTATGTTGCCTGGGTCAAGCAAGAAAGTGGTTAGCTTTCTGGAACAACTTCTACTTTTTTAGCATGCTACTATTCAAACTCTTAACTCATCAACTGCTTTTGTTGGTTCAAGGGAAATGGATCGAGTATGATGATGACAATCCCATCCCACAGCGTGAGGAAGATATCACAAAACTCTCTGGAGGAGGTAAGATTGCTGCTAATTCTTTGCTAATAGCAGAACTTTCGCTCAGAATACCACATGCTTCTCTGACCCATACAAGAAAAAAAAAGATATATCCCATTCATTATCATATAGTATATATCATATAGTATATAGATTCTAACAACTGTGTAACTCGCATAACATTGCATATGCGTATTGGCTGATGGTTTACAAGACACTTATGGATGCCTTTACTTTGGCATTTCATGTTCAGTCACACTAAATTGTCGATTATGCTAATCAATCTTCTGCTGCTGCTTGTTTCAGGTGATTGGCATATGGCCTATATCTGCTTGTACAAGGCCCGCGTACTTCCTATGTGATATTCCCGTTATCTCGAAATTTGAAATTTCCTGCATGTCTGCATTTCAAGGAGTAGATTCTACACAACTGTACTTGTGCCATTGAAGTTTGTCCCGCCTGGGGCCAGAAAAAAAATATTGTCATTATTTAGATGTGGTAGTTACGGAAGTGAATTTTTACTTGCATTGAAGTCTGTCAAATGTGCTTTAGAAAGAAAATTCATTGTTATTTAGATGCTTTTTAATTGTGATAAGAAAGTGAATTTTAGTTATCGCATTTTTTTCCCCATTGAGTTATGATAACAAGCGGTGATGATGAAGGTCGATTACTTGAGTGTGACATGGTGTGTTATAGTCCATGCCCTTATCATCGTTGTGGGAAAGCAAGGCCCCATTTCCAGCAAGCTTGATGATTTTCTTATCCTTGCTTTAAGGACAATGTTACCCTAAGTAGCACTAATACTTTCTATGAAAATGACTTGTGTCCTGACTTCAATCCCTGTGCTAAGCAATCCTCCGTGTGCGAGCGACTATCAATTGTAGATGATAGTGCGTACTCCTAGTAGGACATACACTCGAAAAAAAAAATTCATTCACGTAATATTTTTCTGCAATATTACTCATGCATCTTTTTTCTTTTTGAATGCAATGATCTTCCCGACTCTCTTGCATTATGGTGTTTCTTTGTATTTGGGTATACCATATGTCGATGTTCCTCTTATATGGGAATTTCTATAGTTGATTTAATGTACTAACCGATTAATGTATCAAAGTGGAACCCCTTCAATGTATACTGGGTACGGTTGTTTTTTTAAGATTAATGTGCGTTTTTTAAGAGAAGGCCCTCGTTGGTTGAGGCACAAGTGTTATTCATTTTTTTTTAGAGCAATCCCTTGAATATTCTTTAACTTTCTTGTACTAGTTTCTCAAAACTTCACCATTGGTAAAATAATTTTTTTTAAAAGGTGTTCCAATTGACGGAATTCAAAAATCTCGAATCATTTATTTTTTATAAATTTTTTAGTTCGCAACATTGAAAAATAACATAGACATCATGGACATCTTTAGCATAGGCAATATTAGCCCCGTTAGCATGGAAATGCATCATCAGTTACCCTCGGTAGCATGGGCATCGTTAGTTAGCCTCACTAGTATGGACATGGTTGGAAGTATCATGGGCACCTCATGATGCCTCATTTTGAACTACACTTTTCCCTTCAACTTTACCAGTGTCAAAACTTCGCCATTGGTAAAACATGATTTTTAAAAGGTGTGTCAACTGACTTTGCTCGAAAAGATCGACTCGTTTGTGAGTTATGATTTTTTAAGTTTTCCGATTTTGAAAAATCATTACTCTCACAAACGATTCGAGCTGTTTGAGAAAAGTCAGTTGGAAAAGGGTTTAAAAATTATTTTTTAACATTAGTAAAGTGCTATCAAAGTATCAAGGACAAAGTTGAAGAAAAAAAAAGGTTGACATAGTTTGGCACCTTTGGAGGTGTCACAACTTGTCCTGACATGCTAAATCTTGCAAACCCTCTTTGCCCTTTAACTTTGCCATACCAAAACTTTATTAGTGATAAGACTTGATTTTTAAAAAGTGTTCCAACTGACTTTGCTCGAAAATCTCGAATAGTTTATTTTTTATGAATTTTATAGTTTTCTGATTTTGGAAAATCGTAAAAAGTAAACGAGACTATATTTTCCCTCCAAAATTAACAATCTAATTAATTATTCTCCTTCCAAATTTCCCCTTCAAAATTTCATCCTTATCTTATTCTTATAATCTATAATTAAGTAGACTTTGATTACTTTTTTTGGAGGGTATTAATTTGATTACTTTAATTAATATGAATTTAAGTACCGATTAATTCAAAATCTTGATCATCCATACGTTATATTTCAAACGCATTTTATGTGCATCATCCATACATGAGAAAATACATTGGTGACATTAGATTTAGTCTCTCACCTCAGTGAGAGTTGAAAAGAAAAAGAGAAAAAAAATAAGAGGATACAAGCAAAACAAAAACAAAAAGTGAGAAAATATCATAAAATTCTTGAAAAATATCTCACGTAGTCACGTTATGACGAAAAATTGACGGAGGTATCCCGATGATGTGTTTTTAGAAGTTCATGTACCTTATTGATCACTTTTGAAAATTGAGATATGTCAAATGACTAATATACCTTCATAATCAATGGTCAATTAACGGAAAATGAACGGAGATATTCTGATGATGTATTTTTGAAAGTTCAAATACTTTATTGATCACTTTTAAAAGTTGAGTACTTTTCTATATGGTACACCAAAGTTTAAACTTTATTAGTAATAACCCTTTTTTTATATCTAAAGTCTAGAGTGCAAAATTTGACCTTTTTTCAATCTCGAAATTTAGCAATTATTTCAAAATTCAGTTGGTGCTCCTAGAAAATGTTCCAACTTAGTACTCTGTACTCCAGTACTTGAAGTAGGACCCACAAGTGGAAAATATGGACAGAATAAATTCAACTATGGAGAGAAAGAGAAAAAAACATTATTCTTGCTTACAACGATTTCATGTACAATTTTGAATTTTCTCATAATAAGACAACGCATGATTAGAACAAAAAAATAAAATGAAAATTGTTTATATTCAAATTTTAACCAAAAATGCCGATACGACCACAAGTCTCCATAACTACATAAAAGACTTGAAAAAAAAAAAGGATACAAAATTCTAAACTTCCATATAATTGTAGATTACTAGTGTAAGGACTTTTAGTAATGCCTGCATTACTTAGAGACTAGAGTTATCTATCACTACATTAGAGTTAGTTTTCCACAGTAATTTTTGCGAGAAATTTGTCTTATTAACAAGTTGAGGCAAATTCTTTGGAAGTGTATCTCTCGAGGGCTCCAATAAGTATTTTAACTGAAAAAAAAGGCCTCTGATGTCCTTTGGGAAAACACTTCATCCATCCACCAAGTTTTCAGTTCAAACGATTTCCTATTTCAGTTTCTTTGGGTAGTTTTTGTAGTTTCTCTTTGTATTTCTTTTACACCATGAAAGAAAAAAGAATTCCAAATTCATTTGCTCAATCAAAATGGATTGTTCATCATGTCCAACACACCTGTCTGCTCACCATACACACATGCTTCCTTGAAGTTGATATTGACAACATTAAATGGAGGTATGGCAAGGAAGAAAAGTGTTGGCTTTCCTTGCTCTTCCACCTTGGCTGGCACTTGGCATAATGGTACAAGCCAAACTCAAAGTCAAGGACTCCAAAACAGATTCAAAATTATTTTGGAGACTTGGAGTGCATATCCAATTTTCATTTAAGAATGTGTGGACCAACACAAATTATCATTTCTTGCCAACAAAGTTAGCCTAGCACCTACGATAGTGATAAGACTTTTGTGTGCAAAGATGAACTATAATTGTTGTTAATGAGATTAATATCAATGATGATTAAATCGTTTACGTACATATAAGGAATCGCTTATTGTTGTGAACTTCGTAACGAGTCTTTACATCAATCAACGATTCAAAATCCTTCATCATATCCAAACATAACCTTTTTACATAATTACATGTAATTAGGTCAAAATCCTTCATCATAACTTTTTCAATAAGCATGTTATTTGATGAACAATAAGATAATGTTCCTGGGAGTGAAAATGCACACATCTTGCACATATATGTTTTTCACTTTTTCGGAGGATCAAACTACTAATTGAGTTCAGAAATGAAATTGTGTCTCTTATAACAAAAGTAATAAGAAAACAATAATAGAAATCCACGGTACACTAATATACTAATACATCAAGTAGACTAATTTGATAAAGAGGTACACAAATTCGAGTTTGTCTACCTCTGTATCGAAGTGGTCTACGTTTATATCAGACTAGTCTGCTTAATGTATTTGTACATTAATGTACCATAGAACTTCCCTAAAAATCCTACAAGAAATCAATACGTTTTTCAAATAGGTTACGTACATAGGACCACATAATGCAAAATGAAACTTCTTCCCTTTATTTTGACAAAGTGGCTGAGCAATCTCTTTAGTAGTCCAGTATTAAGTAACTAGGAGGAAATGGTTATCCATTTACACTATCATTATATCCAATTGAGCACCAACGTGGTGTAGGGTCATATGTGAAAGAGAGACTTACTAGATGATTCAACTTCTATGATTGAAATTTACTAATCACATTAATTAAACGCGCAAGGATTGAATCCCTCAACCTACCAATTCAATTGCATTTAACTAACCTTGCCAAATTAAGATTTGAATTCTTCTCAAGGGTCTGAAATTCTCAATTTGATCCAAAGCATTTATAAGGGTTGAATTGTTGAAAGAGGGGTGTGCAAGAAGATATTCGGGTTTATGGGTAATTTAGAAAAAACGAAAAAGCTTCATTTTCACTTGATATGATAATGAACACATGTATGTTCTATTTTAAAGTGGAAGATGTGGTCAAGAAGAAAAAGTTTAAAATAACAAAGGTAACCCTTGGCAAGTGGTGAAGAATGGAGTCCCAAAGCAGAGAATTTTGAATAAGAAATGATATCTCAGTAGGAAGGAAATTGAACTTTGTCTAGCCCATGAAAGACAATGTTGAAACAAACAACCTGAACTATGGACTTCTGCTTCCCCCCATTTCATCTCCCCACTCCATCAACTCTATCTTCTTCTTCTTCTTCTTCTTCTTCTTCTTCTATTATTGCTCACACAATCTTATTGTTTCAATAATACATTTGAGAAACAATAAACAATCTCCCAAACAATGCTTCTTCTTCTATTATTGCTCAGTTGCTCACACAATCTTATTGTTTCAATAATACATTTGAGAAACAATAAACAATCTCCCAAACAATGATTTTCATCTATTTATATATACTAGTGGTTAATCAAATTATATCCTACTATTAAGCAACACAATGTCACATCCCATATTCAATTCACATTCTACAAAAAACCAAACATGCATACCAAACACTAAACAGTGCATACATGCCACACAATCACAACCACATGCATAGACAGATCAAAGAAGGTTAACAAGATCCTAGCAGAAGATATCATATTAGAAAGAAATTGTTGGCTAATCTCACTCTCTACGCTTTCACAAGCACATGATTTAAATTTTTGATATAAAACCATAATATAATGGAGAATGATAGTTGAAGAACAATCGTATCCCTTAATAGGAGGGGGGCCTCAGAAGGGAAAAGAAAACCAAAAAAAGAAAAGAAAAAAAAAGTCACATATTAAAGTTATATTAGATACAACCAAAAACCACACAAAAAGAGAACAAAAGAAACCATTACATATGGAACACTATTGGTATGGCTCTGTGGACTGGTGTTTCTCACCCTCTATAACCTCAGAAAATGCTAAAATTATAAGCTTAAGCTGCTTAGCAATAAGCCTAAAGAGTCATTGATGCTCCATTTTTTTCTTCACAATCATAGTTTCCAAGTGTGAAAACATTATATCATACTCTAATATATAGGCACCATCAGCAAAAGTAGATTAAGCATTATCTAATATCTACTGAAAACTTGAACCTGGTGTGTAAATGGCAAGGTCAGGCCACCCATTGCTCCCATTCCAACAGCTTGAATCACCATTTTGCAAACCCATGTAGCTCTCTGGATTCCCATTGCTCTGGACCTCCAAACCCGGATCCGAATTCAACCCATGTCCTGATGAATCCACATTCTCCCCAAAATCACCCATTTGCATCAGTTTCAAGCCCGACCCATGTGGATTCAGACCATCCATGAGAGACCCAAACTGCTCATTTGAAGTTAACAGTGAGCTGAAGCTCCCAGAAATATCCAGCATCGGATTTTCTTGATCAATCTTCGGGCCATAGACCCGGGTCCGGTCAGGCTGCGGATCCGCGTTTTGAGCTGCAGCTGCTGCTGTCTGTCCCTGCTGAGCTTGACACTGTTGATGATGAGGAATTAGTAGCTGATGAAGAGCGTTTCGAAGCCGAAGAAGATCTCTTGGTATTCTTTCTGCTTCCACCACCTATTGGAATGTTTCTGAGGGAACCACCTTTGGTCCAGTACCTCTTGCAGTTCTTGCAGAAGTGGCGAGGCTGCGAAAGATTGTAGTTGTTGTAGTAGCAAAATTTGGTGTTTGAGGAATCACAGCGTGGACACTTGAGCTGTTCTTGCTCTGGGAATTGGGGTTTCATGGGTTGGAATGTTGTTGGGTCTTGCATTTTTGAAGAGGCCAAGATGGAGCTGTTTGTCTTTTCTGGCTCTTGGAGAAGTGGGTTTGATTTTGCAGAAGAGAAGTTGGAGTTTGTGAGTGAGAAATGGAATCTGAAGTCTGGATTGAGCGTCAAACAACCTGAGTTTTGAGCAGCTCGTTTGATCGAGTGTGAATAGTAAGAACCAAAAAGAAGCAAACTTTACCAACAAAGTTGTGGGTTTTTGATCATCTGGTTAAGATTACGTGTGGAAAATAAACTTTGGAAACGAAAAAGGACTAGTTTTGTAAGGATCTGAAATGGGTTTTTCAGTGCTTAACTGGCTTTGAGCTTTTGAAACTGTGGAGAGGCAAACAGGAACAGCAGAAAACTCAAAAAGGACAAAAAGGTGGGATATTTTTCAGACCCAGATATGAACTCTCATTGAAGCCACCAAATAGCACTTAACCTGACGCAAAACTACAAAGTTTCAATCTTCAAGGGGTGGGAAGAGAAAGAGCACCTAGCTGAGAAGATCACAGAACCCAAAAAAAACAGAGCAAAAAGATCGGATTTTTCCCGAAAATCTTGCGTAAACTCATGAGAAGGAAAAACCCAATATTGTTCACATGGGTTGGGGTCTGTGGGATCAAAGAGTGCAAGGTGTAGATGAAGAGAGAATATTTGGGTCTGATTTTCTTTGATTTTATGAAAATGGATGAATATATCAATCTGTGTCCGCGTGAGAGTGACGACTAGACCTCAAATAAGAGAGACAAAGACACTGCTCTAGCACACACTGGCCATCCCCCTCTATATTATTTCCTTGGGGAGAGTGGGAGACTACCCCCAGCCACAAGCCCACAACTAATTAGTCACAAATGTAATTCTTTTTTAAAATATAATACTACTACTGCAGTACTGCTACTACTCCAATACCTATTATTCTTGTTCTCTACCTCCCTCTAGAAGCATTAGCCAAGCTTTCTTGTTTTCGTCAATAACTTGAATTGTTTATGCAAAGCAAAAGGTTGACTTGTGTCAACCTTCATGATTAAGTGTGTTCATTAACGTTAATCGTATGAATAAAGTAAGAAGTTGATATGATTAGCCCTAAAAAACAATGTTTAACTTTGGGGAAAATGTGTTAGGTTATGTATAAACTATAACCTATTCTTGTCAATGGAGCTAGTACAAGAACAGTTGCCCAACGAACGAAAATTATGTACGGATGATCTGGCAAATATTCTTAATATGTAGACTTGGGTTTTGTTTTGTTTCTCATCTAGATCATACTATTAAGTAAAATAATTAATTAAAACTCTGTGAAAGGAAGAAAAAAGAAAGGCATTAAGCCAAGCTGAGAAGATGAGCCTAAGCCGCGAAGCATCTAAGTAAAGCTAGCGTGGAAACAAAGCAAGCAAGCATCAGTGGTGGCATTATTGCCATTTCATCACCAAATCGTTGCCGCGTTTTCCTCCGGTGGCAGCATCTGGACGGTCCAAGTGATCAACATCGAACGAGGTTAGTGTTAAGTTTTCGTCACCGCAGTAACTATTTTTTTGTTTGGACGAACACCGCAGTAACTATTAGTTTCACAAGACTTAATTAGTGTAGATTAATTCTCGTTTGTAAATGAAACAAGAGAACTTGCCTAAAGCTCATGGACCATCGATACTTTATGAAGGACGACCGGTCTACAACTCAGCCTTTTGCCAATGATGTTGACGACCGATTATCCTCTCTTCGTAATGGATTATCAAATTGGCCTTTTTTTACTTTTCCGTATTCGATATCAAAAACAGTTTTGCATCTTAATTTTGTAGTCTTGTCATTAGTTAACGGTCAAACTAATAAAATACATCGTTACAACTTGTAAAACGCTAAACTACAATGCATACAAATTGCAAAGCTTTATTGGAATAATCCCATCCCCCAAAAGAGGGATACTAATGATGGAATTAGATTAGCCTAACAGAATTTTTCTAGTGATTTGAGTAGGCAAGCAAGAGCGCATCATGTGTTATTGGATTGTGGGGATCAATTGGACAAAGCAGTTGGGCGTGTAGGGTCCCCCCTCCCTTCACACAAGGATGAGTGTGGAGGTCGACTGGTTCCAACCTCACTGTTCATTTTGAACAAAGAAAGAAAGTGATCTATCTGTGTCTTTCTAGAGCCAGACACGGCTGGGATGGCGTGCCCTTATGGCTTCTGGCCCCTCATACCTTCCCTTTGTAAACCCAAAATTCTATGAACGTACTCGATCATTCCACCCGGTCACGCCCGCCTACTGTTTTTGAGACTCAGTTTCTGTACGTTGAAAACTGACAACTCAAGGAGCAGCTGACCAGGTCCTCTGCACTTTTGTTTTTTATTCCTTTACCATCATTTGTGGGATGTGGACTGAGTTATTAACTCCATCCAAGAATCCAACTTGGACTTTACTTCCTGCTACTCCATTATCGTCATCTTCTTTGTTCAACATTCTTCTGTTTCAACTTTTTTCTATTATCATCTTCCACTGTAGCTTTATCAGTATGTTCATAAGCCTCTCTTTTTTTTGGTCGACCATTTTTGAAAAATCACATCCATTCATTATTTTTCGAGGAGACCGTCAACCGATTTTCGATTCAGTTGATTTTTTTTTTTTGCGAATATGATTTTAGAAAAGGACCTGGAAAGAAAAATAATGATGAATGTTGAAACGAAATGCGTGCAGCATTCCTGCGTGGGACAAAGTGAACTAGCAAGAAGCTCGTTTTGATGGACTTTCTTTCCTTGATTCACGCCTCCTTTGGTTTCTAGGTGATTAGTTATGAGTACATTAGTTAATGTAGAATATGTGACACCATATAACATAGCATGCTATGTTATTGAACTGTGAACTCATACTGTCCTATTTTGTATTTTGAATTACTTGAATTTGGAGAGAGTTATCATAGTATTCATTGTCCAAACTAAACAGGTTTGTTTTTTGATTCTCTGAGAACACTACCCCAAGTTGCATTCAGGGCATGTACAATGAGGGCGAATCCAGGAAAGTGAAGCTGACATCAGTCACTATCATTTGATTATGATCTGTGTGGTTTTATATATTAGTGCCTTTCCATTCATTTCATACGTATATTCTCACCTATTCTCACCTAATATGGATTCGATTCCTCGAGTTCCTTTCAAGTTAGTCAATGACAGATTATCATGAACTTAAATGTTGAACGATTGAATTGTACACTGAATAAATTCTACGTGCGACAACCAAATACCAGAACTCACAAGACATGTTGACCAAGAGTCGGTTAATCCAGAAGCAAACAGAAAATCATAATGAATTATTGTGTAAGCCATGGTCATGCTGAGTTTCCAGCTTCAACTAAAATCTCCAGAAAACAAAATTTCTATTGAAAAAGCAAAATTGTGACTCAAGTCACATGCATATATTAATCTCCAACAACTAAACTAATAGATTTACTCCTAAAGCAGCTCCACTCAAACATAGTAGCCTGTGATTGTTCCACCCCTTCCTACAACCTCACCAGTCCAGAACCAAGCAAAGCACTCAACCCCAAACAGAGCAACAATGCCAGCTTTCTCCACGTTCAGCTCCCTCGTGGTTTTTAAAACGTTCTTGAAACTGTCAAGTTCCTTCCAGAATGCTTCGTAGCGACTAGGAATACTGTCGATAAAATACAAGAGCAAGTTACCCAATGGTGAAAACAAAGTAGGCATTGTTTAAGCATCCATGCATCAATATTACAAAGAGGAGACAGACTTCTACCTTCGATGAACACCTTAGCATTTATATATAGCTCAACTTGAATGTCATGTAACAACTATGACCAACAATGTAATGACCTATTTTTAGCCTAGAGCTCCACTGATTATTATCAACAAATGATCGGGTTGGATTTCCATGATAGATGTACAAACACATTATCCTATAGTGATCATATATCAATCCCAGCATGCTTGTTTTGTCAAATTGTTTCTTAACTAGCCAGCCACATTCTAACCCTCATCCCCAAAATAGTATTACAGTCCAACCTTGCAATTGTAAAAATTCATATACCTAACACAAAGTAGATGATTCTATATTATGAGTTTAACCTTGACAAAGTTCTTGGAAGAAAAAGCCTATTTATAAATCTAAGAAGCATACTGCAGGTCATGTGTGGAAATCCCATGTTAATTTAAATGTACCGTCATGTTATGAAAACACTGCAAATGTACCATTGCAAGGAAATAGATAAAGTACATATAGAAAAAGGCAGTGAATGTTGCTACTAAGTGTACAAATTTCACATTGCAGCAACTCAAGAAGTTAAAGCACAATGTAACTCATTTTGGTGAGACTTCAATATCTTAATGGTATTAATCTCGATAATTGATTAGTACACCCACAGTGACTATAGAAAGACTGAAGGATGCGACCAAAACAACAATGCAGCAATGTTGATAAGGGGAAGCACAAAGCGTGAGCACTTTACACTCATATGCATGTTTTTTTTTTCGAAAGCACTGCACTGCCTTAAGTTATAACATGTTCAATAGGAAAGGAGCAAATGAAAAACCTGGCAAGACGAGTATAGAACAGTTGATTTGCTAATGTTTGACATTTCTCAATGGTGGGTGGCTCCTGGATATACGCCCTTGTTCTTCTCCATCAACTGCTTGTAATAGGTATTTCCATTCTTGGCTAAAAAGTTTGACGCCTGGACCACCTTGGTCTGCAACTGAGGCAATTTAGATGCCATGGACTCCCTAAATGAACCTGAAAATGTATGACATGATCAAAGAGTAGTAATGTAGTGCCCTTATATTTAATAAATCAAACTGACACACTTGGTCTTGGAAGATTGAAAACAAAGAGTAGCATCACAGTGAATGGTTCTTCAGATTTGACAAAAACAACTTCACATGAATGACATGATCATCACCTTTAGTGATTTTGACCAACCTATATTATCCATAATATCATTCTATTATCAATGAGGAAAAACCCAGTCAGCAGTTAGAGCTCAGTTACAAAACCTTTCACAAAAGCACAAGAATTTAACCCGGATTCTAATGAAGCCTACACATCAACCAAATAACAAATCCCACATTCCTCCAAAAGCTGCTTCAACTTAGTCAATGCTAGCAAAGGAACAATAACAGAATGAGAACTAATAAAACATGAAAAAAAATTTGAACATAAAGAGCCAAATGGGTTTGTTGGCTCCCGAGAGCAGAAAAAAGAAGCGGGATCATCATAAATTTATACTGAAATTTTCTTGGTAACCAAACAAAGTAATAGGACTTCCCAAAACGTCTGGTAATACAAAATCAAAACTAAGATAAAAGGAAAAAACTAAATATATTGAGATAGATGCAAGAAAAATTATATCAACTGACCAAGGTTAACTTGCATACTAATTACAAGACACATAATTCCAAACTACACAAATCCTTTCATTTTCTCCTTCATTTTCCCTACTATGCCAAACACATACTTCAACTCATAACCATTTACTCATGGAAACAGATTGAAACATCATAGTACCAGGATATTAAAATACATGCAGCTTTCAAGCCTGCACACATCAAATAAATGATGACAATGCAACACAATTGCGACAAAACGTCACAGTAAAACCCGTGTTGTTCCTGAAATTTAGTAAGACAAAATTTTCCAAGTAAAACTTCGAGATTCTCTACAAGTCAAAATGATTCCGATATTCCAAAAGGATTCATTCCAATCTACCTTGAGAACCATCCTTCATTCATAAATTTATGTAGTGCCCTTGTAGTACAAATCAACCTCAATTGGAACATTGAAAACAAAAAGTAGCAGCATTATGAATGCTTGTTAAGATTTGATGACGAAACCATGATCACATGAATGAGATGATCATCAGCCATATGGTTTTAAAACAAATCTATATAATCAATAACACATCATCAATGGGAAAGAACCCAGTTCAGCAGCCAGAGCTCAGTTATAATAAACTATCAAAGGAACATTCACAAAATAGCAATAACAAAGCATAAATTCAACCTTTAAAATAAAGATTTCCTGGTAATGAGAAATGCAGGAAAATAGAAGAGAAATAAATAAATAAATACTGAAAACCCCTTTCTTGTAACTGAACTGAAATCAACAGCATTATTTGGCTGATAAAGTTTTCAGTTTTCTCTGTCACTTAATTTTCTTGGCAAACAAACATAGTACTAGGATTCCCAAAACTAAAATTGATAAAATGCATAAATCGTTGAGATACAAAGTGGGATAAAAATGGCACCTTTGATAGTTCTTTGGGATTTGGAACCAGAAGAAGCCTGAGAGAGAGAGAGAGAGAGTACAGTATGCTGATTCACTTCGCTTGTATTTATACGTCTACAAAATGGATACGTGGCAGAAAGAAAAAGCTTTTCAATGTTGCCTTTACCAAGTCAAGATGGTTCTATTTGATAGGGTCTAGCACCGACCCGACATGTGTTGTTCATTCCTGGATCTTTTACAAGGATTTGAAAGAGATTCGTTATTTAAGGATTCGGTTCAGTTCCAGTTCCAGTTTCAGATACTTGGTTGTCTTCTCTCTCTCATTTCATATGATCTGGGTTGGTTTCTGTATGATTTCAAATCCTAAATTTCAAATCTTTACCCAAAATCCATCTGCAGAATCAAGTCAATTCGCAAAGACTCCAAAGTCCGCCCCTTTATGCCTTTGAACGGCGGCGCATCTCTCCCTGTGAGTTCTAATTTCTCTTTGGTCCTCTCTGACATTTGGCTTTGACTGAAAATACAAACTTGGTGTCCTTATGTTGATTGGAAAAGAAACCTAGGCTAATGGCTTGATGACTTGACCGACCTTAGATATAGAATCCTAATCAAATAAGGAAACATACTTATTTTCCAAAGACTTTGTTCTTATGTTCATTGGAATTAGATATAAAATCCTCATCAAATAACATTGTTTGCTTATGTTCATTGGAACTCGTGTGTGTGTGTAGGAGAAGTTCACACCTATATATTATAAAGGGTTTTTACCACCTGAGAGAAAGAGATTGATTGGTGCAATGCATGGCAACCAAGTTAGGGATATGAGAGAGTTTGTCAAAGAGATTGAGGCCAAGTCTCGAAACTTGTGGGAGGAGAAGCGAGAAGGGTGTTTTTGGGGGTGATCCTGAGCCAAAGGTGAAGTTGTTTTGGAACTTCCCGCTTCCTGACATAAAAATGAATGATGTTTTGGGTCTTTAACGTTTAATATCACACTGAAAGCAAGAGTTTTGTGCAGATTATAATAGATTAGCAGGGGCCAATGCCATCTTGCATTCTGATGTGCCTGAACAACTTCCACCATGGGCAAGTTTTAAATCCTTTAAACATCCGCATGGAGTTCTCCCAACATCGATTGAACAAGCAATCGAGGAATATTCCGCTGATGCATTGCGATTAGCTTTGGCTGATGCTTGCAAGCGTTATCTTGTTGATCCAGGTTTACTGTATGGAATTGCAGATTCCGCCATCCGGACGATCAATAGAGACATCTGGTGGATTAGTAGACATGTTGTGGGTGTACAAGAGTCAGACTCTTGTTTGAGAAGAGCCTTCTTGTTTTGCCGACAGGGTGTTTTCAAATGAGAGGTGAACAGGACGCAGCAGAATTACCAGGCTTGCATGTTTGGACAAGCCCTCCGTTCTAGCACCTCTCAACTTCGAGATGCCAGGGATTGGTACAGGAAATCATGATTTGTTGTGGCGTTTCGTGGATGGGCCCTCATCATTTTTTTAAATATAATATAATAATAATATATATTATAATTAAATAATTAAATTCATTCCCTTACTAACCTCACATACCCAAACACCACCCATTAATCAACAAATCAATAATATCTAATAAAACACACTACCTCTAAAAACCCCTTCACAAATAACCTACCCCCACATACTCCAAACAATCACCTAACATAAAATTTCTATTCAACACTAAAAATTCAAATAAATAACACCATACAAATAACAACCCTTTCAATCTTATTTTAACAAATAAAAACACATTCCTTCAAAAAAAAAACCTAAATACAAAATAAACACATCTAAATTAAAGAACAAAAAAATATATATCAAAAATTTCAAAAAAAAAAATAAAATTAAATATCAATTAAAGGAGAATTTTAACGAACTAAATAATTCAAACAACCAAAAAATTCCTGAAATCTCACACCACTCAAAATTTTTTCACTCGAAAATTACAACCTCCACCAATTATTTTACACAACAAACAAACACAAAAAATAATTTTCTCAAACAAACGAATATAATTCTTAAACAAAATATTTTATATCAAAAAATAAATTTTTTAAATTTAAATCTTTAAAATCAACCAAATAATTTTAAAAAAAATAAAATCTTCACAATATTTCACTTCCCTCAAATCTTTAAACAATTTTTAATTTCTACAACCCCCCATAATATTTACAAAACAAAAATAAAATAAACTACAACACTCACCTACAAAAACCTTATTTTCAATTCAATTTTAAAACACTAAAAAAATCAACTTAAAAACCTTTAAAAACCCAGAAATTTAATAATTTATTTAATCCCAACCCATATCTAAATTAAAATTTTAAACAATTACAAAATTTCAAAATCAAACAAAAAAACACCAAAACAAAAAAACAAAATACCAAAACACACAAAAAAATAGAATACACAAAAATTCAACATCAACTAATACAATCACAATAAATTTTATTTAGTAATAAAAAATATAACTAAATTTTTCACAAAAAAAAAATAAAAATAAATAACAACAAAAAAAAAAATTTTTTAAATATAATCACACACAAAACCCAAAACCAACAAAACAAAACCAAAAAAAAAAAAAAGAAACAAAAACTCAACCACCAAAATAACACTCAAACCAAATACCTCCATATAAAAATAAAAACAAAAAAAAAAATAAAATAGTAGGGAATAAAAAAAAAATATTTATTCAAAAATTTCTCAGTTAAACCCAAAAAACCCAACTTTAAATAGGAAAAAAACCCCAAAAAAACATATTACCAACCCCCAAAAAAAAAACCTAAAAACATCCCCCCCACTAAAAAAATTAAAAAAAAAAAAACCCAAAGCATTGGGGGGTTTTTTGGGGAAAGTGGAGTTTGTTTTGCCTCCAATAGTCCAATCTGTCCACATTATTCAGAATACGTGTGGAGGCTAGGGAACTTTTGAACAAGGAAGGGTTTGCGGTCACTGCAGGGTGGCCTTCTCCTGATGCTCCAGATGGTCTAGTCCTCCAGACTGCCAATAAGTATTTGATAGACTTCGTTGACTCTGTGAAGAAGAAGAACCGGCAGTACCAGAAGCCACATTATCTTTATATGCCAGCTTCTTCGTCGTTGAATGCCAACAACAAGAAGCCAAGAATAGTAGGCTTGATATATGTTCGTGAGGAATATGATGGATGGGACATGGGAGGCATAGTGCTTGAGGACGCTCCAAGAAAACTTTGATTCTGACACTAGTAATTTTTCGGATCAATTGGATGACAGTGTGATATTGGAGGCACTACGTACTAAGTAGAAGTAGTTCTATCAGTGATGATCAACCTGAAGATTCTAGAGAATTCCAAATCTAATTAAACCCAATCAAATATATGACATTCCTGGCCGGACTTAAAGAAAAACAAGGCAGTTAAACTTGGGGCTCAGGCTTGGATTTCAAGCTGCCATTTGGAGAGATTGAGGTCCTTCAAGAGAACTTGGACTTGATTCAGAGAACTAGCTAGAATTACAAGTTTTGTCCGCTACCAATTTTGAGGACCGTGCTAAAGCTGGTTCTCATTATAAAATGATAGAGAAGCTTTATCCTCCATCCCCTGGAAGCCCAACTGTTGTCAAGTTGACCTGTGAGGAGGAAATGGAACATCTTTGGGTGTGGGAATCAGACAAAGGTTCTAATCCAACGGCGAATGACAACGACAAGTCTCCAGCTAATCTTGTGTCCATATATCTTCCTCCCTTTAAGCTAATGTTCCAGGGTTCCTTTGAAAGGGCAAAACATGCTGCTTATATTCAGCATAAATGGCTCCTTGTGAACTTGCAATCCCTGAAAGAGTTCAGTTCACATATGCTTAATCGAGACACATGGGCTAATGAAGCTGTTTCTCAAATCATTATTTCTAGTTTTATTTTCTGGCAGGAGTATGATGATACAGCTGAAGGCAGGAAGGTTTGCACATCCTACAAGTTGAAATGCATGCCTGTGGTGCTCATCATTGACCCCATCACAGGCCAAAAAGTGCGTTCTTGGAATCAAATGGTTCAACCCGAGTGTTTTCTGGAGGATCTATTACCATTCTTGGAGAGTCACCCGGTCGGTGATTAACATTTCTAAAACTTGTTCAATTGTATTTAATGTTTAAAGTTGTGGATTGATTCAGTTATTCAAATTTAATGTAGGGTTGCATAAATCACTACAAAAAAAGTGTTCATTTATAGCACAAAGTAATAGCGTTTTTCCCATAAATGTTATAAAAAGTCACTCTTCAAACATTTTATAAAAATAAACGCTATGATATCTTTTTTAATTTGGGAGGGTTAATTGGCGCCTCATGTATGTCGAGCGGGATCTAATTTTTTTCCTTCCGCGGTACACCTATCTTATCTATAGCGTTTGATTAAAAGAGGAAACTAAGTGAAAAGAAAATTATACAACCCCAATGAACATCTTTCCAATTCAAAACAAAAAGAAAGGGCCTCAACGAGCTACTCTGCTCTCTACAACGACTGGAATCCGAATCACTGCACCACCACGAGCTCCTCCGTCGTCGTCATAGAAACCTTGCGCTCTGTCCCACCTCCTCTCTCTCTCTCTCTCTCTCTCTCTCTCTCTCTCTCTCTCTCTCTCTCTCTCTCTCTCTCTCTCTCTCTCTCTCTCTCTCTCTCTCTCTCAAACCCATATTGAGTTCTCTCGACTTCCCTCTCCTTTGTTCAATCGAGATCTGCACATATCACAACGTCTGCATCACGCCAAGCCCAAGGTCCGATTCACCTCTTCTCTCTCCCCAACTCTGGTATGATTTACTTCTCTACTTCTTCCTTCCTCTCGATCTTGTTGGTTTAAGACATATTGCGGATTTAGGGAGAATTGGGGTTTCTGTGGATTTAGACCTGGGATTAGTTCATATTGCTAGATAGCAGTGGCTATTATTATTATTTTGCTGTTTTTTTGTTTATGGTTAAATCACGTCCTTTAATTCGTCCTTCTATCTCTATATATGGCTGTCTTGAAACCCCTATACAGTATTTGTTCTCGTTCTAGAAAACTGATCTCCACTACTCTTTCTATGATTTTATTGATTTTATTTACCATATATCAACATTTTGCTTTCTAGGATTTTCTAGTTTGGGCTATTGGGAATAATTACGTTTTGGGTACTTCTATACAAAACGTATAGAAAATGTTAAAGCTTAATTAAGGGAGTGGCTTCAATAGCATTGTTATGGTGTGGGTCTATGGCGTGCCACTTTCATCCCAGTGCACGATTATATTAACATTTGAATTGGTCTCCATGGAACTGGTAATTCTTTTTTCTTACTTTGTTATGTTATCATGGTTGATATTGCAATTTTGGTTGCTGAAGAGTATGAGAGAAGGGTGAAAGGTTGGTGAGGCTAGTACTGACTTGGCTTTTTGTGTTTTGGTTTGGACTCAAACCTTGCGGACGGAGATTGGACAAGAAAAGATGGAGTATCTTGTGAAGTGGGTGAAAGAGGAGCCCAGGTGCCAAATTAGTCTTGAAGCATCCAATGGATTCTTCTCTGCTTAATTTTTAGTTTCTGAAAATTTTAATTTTTTTTTGTTTTATTACTGTACATGATATCCAATTTCCTTTCCTTGTGATTTGTACATAGTTATCTTCCTTAACTAATATAAAGGACATATCCTCAAGTTTTGAGCTTGCTATTCCAGTTTATTTATAAATTTGTTAAAGGATATATCCTCAAGTTCCCCAGGGCATGCTATTATGCAAAAAGAAATGACTAAAGCCTTATTGTTTACTTTGTAGGACTAAAGCTATATTCTTAGAGATCTTGTTTTGCGGTGCAGAGGCTGCTCTGGTTTGCCAGGTAACCTATCGCCAATGCAGCATAACTTTGCTGCACTACTTTTACATATTCAGAAATCATGTCAATCATTCTTGTTCATGTGTTTTACATATCAAGAAATCATGTTAACTTTTCTTGTTTATGTTAGCATAAAGTAGAACTTTTGTAACCATCTCTACTTTGCATTATCTTCGCAATTCTTTCTGTTTTATTATTAAATCCAGCCCCCAAATTTTAATCTGCAACTTTGTTAATGAGTAGCAATTGTTGTTGTTATTTTTGCTGCAGGTATGTATGAATATATAGGTTATTGGTCAAAACCAACTGTCTCTGCAAATTCATAATTGCATCCACATTGGGACTTTCAATCTCATTTAACATTCAATGCTTCCCTTTGAATACTTGATACTTGGGATTATGGTCAAATGAGTTCTTTTATTTTACATACTTTTTAACTGGAATCATAGTGATAATTTGTATTTCACATACATGTCATGTATTAAAAGTGGCAGCAGCTTTTTCCTTTACTTTTTCCTGGCAGGGTTTCTATGTTGGAGATCAGGGTGTAGCTTTTGTGGGACAGTGTTGCAATCAGCCTGAAGATTTGAATTTGATGTTTTGTGAGGGATTGACTGATGTTTGTTTGGTAGAATTAGCCCAAGGTTTTGTTAGAGTTAGTTCTGTTAAACAATCCATAGTAGAATTATACTAATGTCATAAGTTGAGGATTGTTGATTGTGCTTGTTGTTGTTATTTCTTGTGTATATTACTGCTAGTTTGCTTTATTGCGCTAATTGCCTTTATTTGACGATCAATGCCTTGTTGTTTTATGTTAACAGACAAGAGGCCCTCAACATCAAGACTATTTTGCCAAATACAAGAGACAAAGTCTGCTTCTTGGGAGAAGTAATAGAGGTGATGTTCTAAGGCTTCAGTATTGTTTCGATTAGGATTTGTATCATCAATTCATATGAGACAATGTAAAAATGTTTAATGTATGAATGTTACATTATATTCAATCATTTCCAGATTATTTAATGAAATTGGTTTGAATTGCATTTGATATCAACTTAAAAGATCGTGGGACTTATTATTGCATTTTGGAAGTGCTATGACATATATAGTAGCGTTTAAAGAAAAGCTCCATCATATAGGATATAGCATTACTGCAATGCTATGGAAATGAGATAATAGCATTTCATAAACGCTACAAGATGTTAAACAATAGCATTTCAGAAACGCTATCTATATGTCACTTATCATAGTGCTCGAAAAACGCTATGTTTGACCCGGTACCTATTATAGCTCCGGCAGACACAACGTTTACTAAAGCGCTATCTAATCCTACTATAGCGTTTTTGGGACGCTATAGATGAGGGTTTATGGTGTAGTGAATTAGCATTGCATTATAGGTTTGGCACATATGATCCTATTTTCTTTAGGACATATAATCCTATTTTCTTTGATATGTAGGGTTGGACTATCATCAGCTTAGTTCTTTCCATAAACCTCTACTTAATTCTACCCAAGTGAGATGGAATGGGCAAATGTCATTACATTTAGTTTGGATTGAACAAATTCACAATGAGCATTTTGAGGAGCACAAGAGTGCAAGAACAGCAAGAAATACTGTAACTTCAATTAGTCCAATATTATGTTAGAAGTTAATTACTATCAATCAAACTCAATTGCATCAAAATAATCAATAAGAGATGCAGTATATTGTTAATTTTCAAAGATATATTACATGTATATTGTTTTAGGAGTTCAAGGCTAGCTAATCATGATTAGATTTGTTGTTGAGCCAGTTAATGACTTGTATCCATGGCTTGAAGCAAATTCTGCGCTAGCCTAACCTTGAATTCACAATGGTGAATGGTTGCTTGTGATCCACACTTTCCACACATGCATTGTTGCATAAAACACATCTTAAAAATAACACATGCAATGACAAAAGAACTTTATTTTATTGAAGTATAAAAATTCACTTTACAAATGTCATAATTACTTTACACATGTCTAGCTATGTCTTGATACAGTATGGAGTCAAACTGGACGTCTAGATCATTCCCAATGTCAACATCAACTGGCAAAGCCACTTTCATCCACTGCTTCCACATACTATTACAACTAACCTTATGCATATACAAGTACTCATGGTGCCTCCCAGTGGACAATATATAGCACAAACTGTGAATGTTATAGCACAAACTGTGAATGTTTTTGGCTGTCGGTACTTCCAGTAGGCTGGGGAACTTGTGAAGCAAGTAAACAGGTGACTTCTACAAGCTCTCTTCTCCATTGTCCTCCACTTTCCAACATTAACAGCCATAAGTGATTGTGTTCATCAACTATTGCACCAAAGCTAAAAGACTTCAAGGAGAAAGAAGCTATGAACTGATTGCCAATATAAGTACCCAAACAATATAAGTACCCATTGATCAACCAATATAAGTACCCAATAGAAGCTATGAACTTCTGGTGTGATCAACCAATATAAGTACCCATTGATTGAGACGTTTGATTGCAACTTGAACTCGTCCCTCAAATCTAGAATATTGAATGGGATATCACCAATTTCCATAGAAATATCTTCCCATCCTCCACCCATATCTTCACAATTCAACCCCATTCTATACATTTTAAACTCACAGCCTAATTTGATCTAATCATTTCCAAGATTGCATACAATGCCTAAAATATTGTAAGTTTCTGATGTAGGCTCAAACCCAAAATGGCAAGTCATGTCCTCAAAATTGTGAGCTTCTGTAAACTTTGGTATGCTCTTAGTACCACCAAGACCCGGATTTAATAGAAGTAGGTGTCTTTCTTCTGGCTTGTGGTGTGCAAACACCTTCTCATGCAAATAGTATTAAACCATGAATGCTGGCCACTAGCTTATTCATCAGTTTCTATATTGGGCAAACAGCACATTTTTGTCTCCAGAGAACAGCCAAAATCTCTTAGTTTCCTACAATATCTCACATATATGTTTGTAGCATAAGTAAGTACACTTCAATTTTTTATGGGACACATTCAACTAATTGAAAATTGATTGCCATGACATTGATAACTTTTCATCAAGAAAAACCACTATTGACTTCAATGGTCTCATAAAAAAAAACTGCAATGATCTCATAGCTCGTTGAGTGAATTAAAACACAATTAAAACGAAAAGTGTATGACTCGAGAAAATTGTTCTGTAAATCAAATAAATAAAAATGAAATGTCACTTATATTATATGATTACGCCATGTCACGCCAAAACAGAGCTTAGAATACAAAGTACAAATAGTGTATGCCCCTGGGTTGCACAACATGGTCATGTTACCATTGTACCAATTCAGAAGCTTGGATGCAACATGATCATGTTACCAATTCAGAAGATTGGGCACAACATGGTCATGTTACCATTGCACAACATGTCATGTTACCATTGTTCCAATTCATGATTTATGCCCAGATTGATGAATGTTTGGGCAGTTTCGGCTGTTTCGGCTGTGCAATCCCTCAAAGCAAAGCTATGTATTATGTACTATCATTCATCATCACTGAAATAGATCGAGTAGACAGGTTGACCATAGTAGAGAACTCGGGGAAATAGTTAATTTAAAGCCTTGATAATTAAATTATACCAAGACAATTAACAAATCAATGATCTTTATGGATTTTTTGTTCAATTTATAGTATTTTCTAGAGGGTCATCATCTTATGAAGATTTAAAAAAAAAATTAGTTTGAAATTTCTAGGTATAGACTACACACAGAAGGCAATACATCCACTAGAATTCACAGTAGCAGAGGACTATATATGCAACAAAAAGCTGGATGTTAGTGCAGCAAACATATCGAACTTACTTCAGTTACTTGTACAGATAGAGAAAAAGATTTGTTTTTGGATGTCAATCATGATCATCAGCTATAGTGGTGTTAAAACTAATCTACATAATCACTAAACCATCCTATCACCAATGGCTAAGAACCCAGTTCAGCAGCCATGGCTCAGTTTAACAAAAAACAAAAAACAAAAAACAAAAATCCCTACCCAAAAGCACAAGAAATGAACCCAGATTGGAAGGGGGTGGCATAATGAAGCATTCTCATTGGTTCTTCTTTAATGTTAAGGGTAGAGGACATTATGAAATTTGATTTAGATCTCGTACAAGATCACAATCTAATGCAATTCATTGGACAGTGAACACATTCTTATGAGCATGGTTACATAAGGAAAACAAAAGTTACAATTACATCTACAAAACAGAACCATATCATGCACGCACATAGACATCAGCGCGCAGAGAAGCAGATCCCTTTGATAAGCATGTTAACTCCAACATCCTTAATTCTAAGAAAAGAGCACATCGGCATGCAAACACATTTGGACTGAGAAATTAAACAATCCAGAACTGGTATATATCATAAAGACACAAATGGCTGACAAGTAACGAGACAGCTAGTATAAATTAATGTAGTTATGTACTAGTTCAGCAGAGTAGTTATGTCAGTTATATTAATTCACTGTATGCACCACATATATCCATGCTCACAGCATTTGAAAATCCATTTCCACAACCAACAGCCTCCTCCGAATTGGTGGCGCTTCCACATTTGCACACACAAGCAAGCGTCTTCCACTATTTTTCTTATCCAAATCGACTCTTTTTCATCACGAATGGAACCCCAATTTTCTCAGGCAACCAACCGCCAAAGTAAAATCCGAGAAAAACAAGACCAACATGATGATTTATGAATTGAATTACCTTATATTTACAAGTTCAAAAACGTGGTCGGCCGTACGGTTAGCTACAAAATTTCCTTCGGGTTTAATTGGTCTCGAGTTCAGGGTTTATTTCCTTCAGCCACACGTCTTCTCCTCATTCCGCCAGTCAGAAACAAAAGTCCAAGACTCCAAGTAAGCTTAGCATACACATTGAGCTTGTATCCTTGCCCCTTGGTTCCAAAACCTGCTTCTTAACCAACCCAAATTCCTTTGTGATAATCCCACCCGAGGGTGAACAATCCCACACAAGTTTTCCTCATTATTTGGACATTGTGAAATCCAGACTCCCAAGTCACCATTTCTCAACTCTGAACTCCATCTCAACGCAAAACCTGAAGGCCTTCATTCCATACAGAAGGTAGCTGCAGTGTTATTTCTCTTCAATTACTTAAAATAACTAAACGAGTTCTACCTTCTGAACCAGTAACCTATTGTTTTGGTTCACATACACTGCAAAGTATGAATCAACCCTGCAAATGACCTACAGAGAATTGCTGGCATTGTAATGGTGGTATAAGGCCAGGTAGTTGACATTAAAGACTCATGATACAAAGTGAATATAACCACATTAAGCGAGACCTACATCAATTATTGCTCTGCTTTTTACACAAGTTGAAAAGCTACAAAAATAATATAACATCCTTAATGAAATTTCAACCATGACAAAGAATCAATAAAAAAATGATGAACTCCAAGTTTCCACAGCTCTATCCCACCAAGATCTTTTAGTGTGAAGCAACTACATTATATCTTAAACCTAGTGGCAAATATTAAACATCCTTTAGTATTTGTTGTAGGAGAGCTACAATCACATTTTCTTCTCGATTTCAACCCAACATGATTTTAAGATTTAAGCTGCATCTTCTCTTTGAAGGAAAATGCAGGGAAAAGCAAAAGAAGAGGAAAGAAAATTTGGGCGGTTGGGAGGAGGAAGAAAAATGAGATGCCGCCAACCAGGGTACAAAATCAGGTTGCTTCCTTGTGGTTTCTGTGACAGCCACTTCTGGACCTTGAGATGTCTAAGACCATGTGCAACAGGTTCAAAGGGCACCGTAAATGTGAGAATTAATGTGGCCTCCAATTGACTGGTTGGTGGGAAAGGAATGGAAAGCCTTCTCCAGCAGCAACCCAAAAAAGCTAACCAAGAAAATACATTTCTTCTTGGACCATCTTTAAGCATAGTACATGTACAAGCTGTTAGCAGCAGCACAGGCTATTGAGTTTTCAGTTGGATGCCATGCTAAGTGCAGCAACTTTGTTGTGAAATCAAAACAATTTCCATTGGCATCGACCCCGGGGCTTTCTGCTCCTGTGATAGATTTTGTTCACGTCAACAAATAATAATGTTCGAGTAATATAACAAAAGGGAAAAGGCTAATACACCAACAAAATAAGAATTAATTCAATCGTAAATGGCAAACTGGCAAAGAGTAAGCATTTACCTCGTCTGACAACTCGTGTTATACTACTGCTGAGGGACCTGGAAGGCCTTGAAGGTGTCTGAACTTGTCGCCTAAAACAACATATAAAATACTATACAATGTCACTTGGCTTATATTAAGAGACAAACAAAGTCAAGCTTCATAACATCTCTTTGCTTATATTACCTCATTGGATTTTTGCTTGCTTCCAAAGTTGTAGCCTCAGAACTCTCAGTGCCACAACCAAATACACGGAATAGATTGCTGGGATCACATTATAACACATTAACACAAATGCCAAGTATAACTTCGATTACAAAAATACAGCAATCAGATTCAAGGCACGAAAACAAACCTGTAAGAGCCTGTTGCTACTCGCAATCCATCACCACTAAGACAACACTCGAATTTATCGAAGATAGAATCGTTCTCATATAAATCACACAGCTGAATACATTTAAAAAGAATATAATGAGGCTGGAGCCCAAAAACTTAGGCACAAGTTACATGTTCACCCTTTGGTTAGAATTCAGGAATCTGACCTTAGGTCTTAAATATTCATGAACCTTGAAGGTTGTGACTGGACCTGAATCCATATTGATGTCCCATAACTGAGAACCAAATAGCATAAGCACAAATAAGAATGGAGGGATATAAACCAACTTCATGTCACATAGGCAGAGCCAGATATTAAGAGACAGCAGCATTTGACATAATAATATGATAATATATAAATGTCGCAATCAGATATCATGGGGTGCAATTGAAACTATTTAAAGACACACTCTCTCTCTTCAAATATTGAAGAGAAGTACCACTTACGACATGATTTCCCCCAAAAAAATCATCATTTCTTTCTTGAGAGACAAACAAATGAAAACTGATAACAAAATTGTGAGCTGTGGGTGTTAGTAAATGAATGTTATCACATTATTAATCTTCAAAAGGCACTTGAACGCCATTTTCCATTGTTTGAATACTTTTGTTGCATTAATAACCTTCCACAGGCATAACAAGTACACCCAGAAAGAATATACACAAGAGATTTACTTCTGTTTCTCACAAATAATGAAGGATGGACTAAAAACTAAGTTGCACACCCCTGCTAGCATCTGTGCGTGTGTGTGTTGGGGGGTCTTATGAGGTGTCTCTACTAGCATCCTTTCAACATCTACTGGTATGTAGAAATAATTCATTCATAGATCAAAAGGAGTTGCAAACAATTGTCTAGGCAATGCTTTGAAGAGCTTTCGGTTGTAAGCTTGTATGTAGCATTCCAGACATCTTTGTAAATATAATAACAATACAAATATTTTATGCCAACATGAACAAGAAAAACGAACCTTAAGAGTCATGTAATCACGGCTAAGTATATATCTACCATCCTTTGCAAACTTAATATCTGAGATTGAAGCAATAATCTCTGTGAAGAATGATCTAGCACCAGGTGCTTCCTGTTCCTCAAACCTGTATACAAGATATTTCACCCAACAAATTTGGCATCATACACAATGTTATTTTCAGCAACATTTTGAGACCTACTCATAATAGAGGGGAGAGGGAAAAAAAAAAAAAAAAAAGGAATTTTTTCCATCTCTTTTCCCCCATGTATCTACTGAATAAAGATAGTAAAACAGATTACTCTTATATCCAGTTTGCAATAAGCAACCTTATTCTCTCTCCCCATTATTTTTTCTTAATAGGTGGACTACAAGGTAATTACAGACAAATGCCAAGCCAAATGCTTACAATTTAGCATGAGAATCACACAAAGCAGACTGCCGCAAATCAATGAGTCGAATTGAGCCTCTGGAACTGCTATAGGCTAACGTATTGCAATGGGTTGGATGGAACTCTGCTGATGTTATCACCTCTGCAATTAAAATGTGTATTCAAGGAGTCAGGCAAGTGTGCTATTGAGCAGAATCTTGACATTCATCAGGGGCAAACAAACAATCAAAGCAGCAATTACAATTAAATGGTCAATCTGTTCCTTAAAAGTTCATAGATGGGACCAGCTTAATTGTTCAAAGATGGGATGGCTGTAGAAACCTATACGTCAAGATTCAGAAGAACAGTGTGATGGTAATGTAGAAAAAAATGATTTAGATTTTGTTCTCCTATACGGTCCAAACTGCAACAATCCGTGGCTAGTGAGACTAACTGACAAGGTGAATCTCTTGGATGGCCCTCAGCCAACCACCAGAAAAATAGTTTTTAAAATCATCCACTAGAATTCTTCATATTTAGAATGTAAAACGACCAAAAGACAAAACACTGCAACCCTCAATCTTATTATATCAAGAAGCTTACCGGTTAAATCTTCCATGTTTGCAGGCTTCACATCAACAATATTGAAACTTTGATTGCTAATTTCCAAGTTCCAAAGATTTATTCGCAGATCATCAGCCGATATAAAAGTTTCACCATCACTAGGAAAAACCCAAAAGAGAGTTGGTAAATATTTACAAAAGGATGTCAAAAATACTCTCATAATTAGGTAAAGTGGGAAACTTGATTACAATTTCAGTGATATTTTCAATACCATAGAGAATTTTTCAGTTCAATAATCATATCTTCAATTCCGACCAAAAAATCCAACATTAGGGATGGATAATGTGTGCATGGTCAATCACAAAAAACAAATTGGCTATACTATGTCAGGAAGCTTACAGTTGGGATAAAGTTATAATGTCCTTAAAGCCTCACATAAACCCCAAAGTCCAATTGTATGTACTAATGACAGGGTTACAAATGACAAATGCAAATACAAGTTCAATAAAGAAATAGAGCCACCTGTTGTTTGAAATTGAATTGATATGATAATCATGAGCATGAGCATATACTCTTCGACATCTAGCAACCAGGCTAGTCTCGTGGCTAGTTACCTACATAATGAAGTCTTAGAAGTTAGTTCCGGATGAAGTTCAGAAAATTACTAGCAGTACAGAACTACTCAAAGAGGAGGCAAGGAAAAGAGCAAATAACACAACGACTACTGAAGGCTCCCAGGAGCACAAAGTAATAGAGATCCCAATTAACCGAGTTCAAGAATAAGCATAACATGAACAATTTGAGGTCTTATTAAAAAAACTCAAATGAATCAAGGTCCAACATACACAAACACGTGCCTCCATGCATGCATATGTACATATGTTTTAAGTATAAAACTCTAGAAGGCTGGCAATAAAGATTGAAACTTGAAAGAATTTGATGTAAGTTGGTCATTAGAAGAACTGCAGGAGACCCCCGTTTTGAGCCCAGGTCCACGAAGCGGGTTTGGGGGATTTCTTAGTAACCAAAAAAAAGAAACAGATGCAAGGTATAATACAGGACATAACATGAAAGCGTAAAATGGGCCAAGTACTACTACCTGTGGTAGTCGCAGCGATGGATAGCCCTCTGGAGGAAATGAAATGTCATTGCTAAGAGAACTGAAAGACGAGCATCCGCCATTTGCAAGATGCGTTTTAGGGCTACTCAAATTGCTTGAACTAGCAACACTGCCATTTCCTACAGTTTTTGAAGGATCCACATTCATCTCAGAAATTTTCTTCACCTTCTTTTCTTGGACCTGTTGAACAAACCGGATACAGCAAAAGAAATCAGTGCTTGTAGGATGCAAACCATGATAAACACCACAAATACTATTTGCAAACAAAACACAACAATCGTCATATTTTCTTTCACTTTGGAAGAATTTAAATATGTACACATATACTCATTTGGTAGAATTACATCAAATAGTGAATCTATCTATATCCTTGATGTGAAAAGGATATCCTCTCAGCGCAGGCAGTGCATAATTCCAATTTGGAAACATACTAGGCTATACCTACAATACATACAGCTATCTAGCACCATGCTTTAACAATTTTGCAAATGGAAAAGCATTTGCAGACATAAGGTAAGGGCTAAATATGCCAGGAAAACATTAAATAAAAATTTAAAAATCACAATCCTATTCAAAGCATTCAAAACAAACTCCAAGTAGAATAGTTGCATCTATTATACAGTATGCATGTAAAAAAAGAGACAGGGTGGGTAGTTAATACTACAATGTGGGACATCACTTATAATGCTGATCAGAATTATAACAACAAATTTGAAACTGCTACAAGCAAATCTTGCTTTCCTACCTTCCAAAATTTAATTGTCTTGTCATTAGTAGATAGGAGAAACAGGGCACCATTGGCTGTTTGACACCATCTGATTTTGTTGATTTTCTCCTCTATTTCCAAACTCTTCAGATAGTCAAACTGAGAAACGAATATGCACAGTATGAATATAAACAACTGAGCACAGAGAGCAAACATAAATACATATGATGGTGATGCATTAGTGACTATTGAGAAAAGAATACCTCAGGCTCATGGCTCTGAAACTCTGTTTTGTAACGGAACTCAGGATGCCTATTGATTGAATAATCCATCCGCTCCAAATCCCTTCTGGAACCACCATGCTACACATTACAACATTCAATTACAAGTTAACGTTGCAACAAACAAGAAACAGTATGGCAGATTAACAAAAAAGCATTGAAATAATACAAAAGGCATGTAAGGTGAGAGAAACACACATCTTTTGTATCTGTCCTCTCAAAAAGAACCACCCGGCCCCCTCTGTCGCCAGTAGCAAGATGGTCACCAGTTTTATCAAATTCAATAGCAGAAATAATGTCAACTGCAAAATGAAAAGACAAACTACAAATTAAGAGATGGCCTGATTGCATTATAATGTGAGATCATGTCTAAAACTAACTCTGAAAATGGGTTCACTAGGACCAAACCAATCATTTTACATCTATCATAATTGCTCCCCATTTTGAGTCTTACTACATTCATTCTTTTACAGGTAAGTTCCCTTTCTAAATAGAAGCAAGAATACATTCTGAACATGCCTACTGCTAGTTAGTTGTGTGTCAGCCATGAATCCTAAGTTCCTAACTAGTTTGGGTAAGTTATATGAATCCCTTCTTACCCTTAAAATCTGTTTTACATGCCCTAGTAAAGATTCATTTAAATTGATCACCAATGCAACATTTTAATCTTCCCAACTAACTCTTTCTCATTGAACCTTCCATGCAACAAAAATAACCCCTTTGAGACATTTTGCCATTGTTATCCATCCTACAGCAACTACAACATTTACCTAGGCGTCCATTATTCATCTATTCATTTGTTGTAATGCCATATATCACAAGGTTACAATTTGGATTCATTCAAACATTTTTCCTTCAAAGAAAATTGGATTCTTCCGGACTACATATCGATCACCTAATATCCAGGGAACTAGTTGAAAGCCATCCTAATTACCTGAATTTATTTCCCATTGGTAACTAATGTATTAATAACTACAGAAATCCAGAGCTCTATTCGTGAACACACAAATCAGTATAATGTGATTATACTTTTCTCCTTAATCACAGTTAGATACTGGACATATAATTGTAAGGATAGTCAGATAGATGTATAAAGCTATCTAGCCACTACTGAAAACACAGCATCACTACCACTCAGAATAACAGTCCAAAAACCACCAGCGAAAGAAAAGATAAAGATTACCAAGGATGCAAAACTATAACGCACAAATTGACGAATTAAGAACTAAAAAGAACCAATAATAAGACCAAATAAGTGAAACATAAACTGAAATCACAAACCCAAACCACCACTAACATTACCAAGCTCAGTTCCATACTCGTTCAATTTGAGTACAAGTTCCACTCTTTTTCTTCATGAATCCAATGCAACCTAACCTCACAAGCACACCCAAAACCCACTACTTTCCACAAATCAAAGGCAAAAACCCAGAATCAGACACTGATTACTCGAGAACCCAGATGTGAACCAATGAAATTACTCGATCTGAAACGGATCAAAATCCCAAAAACAAGACTTGAATACCAATTGGATCCAATAGGGCCATGAATGATATTCCTGCAAAACTAAATAATTACCTTCCTGAACTTCTTCACCGGCCGTACGCTCGCCGAACACCTGAGAGAATTTCCAATCCAGAGCCAGTGGAGGGCCCCCCGGAGCTGCGACGACCTCATCACCACCGTTCATTTCTCGCAGCAAACAAAAAGCAAAAGCAAATCAACAGCCCAGATTGAATGAAGCAAACCCCAAAATCCCACCAATCCAATCACCGCATCGAAGATCGCTTTCTGGGTTTACAAGATCACAGACTGTACTCAAAAACCCATCTCCAAAACACAGAGTCACAATCACAATGATGTCTGGTGATTTTCCAATTCAACCATTTGAGCATCGAAAGCACAAAAAGCCTCTCTCTCTTTCTAAATTCTATCTAGTACAGGGAGCTTCCTCTCTCTAGAAGGTGAAAGATGGGATTTTCAATTTCACTTTTTTTTTTTTGGGGAGAGATTAAAATGACTGAGCAAATCCTCGTTCTCTGGTTTCGGAGACAACAAAACACAAGCGCGCTCTCTGTTGAGTTCTCTTTCTCTCAATTATGGGCTTCTCTTCTCTCTCTAATTTTGTTTTTTATTTTTTGGGTTTGTGATAAGATCACCTGGTAAAGTGACATCTGGACCCCCTGGAGGGCTTCTGGTTGGGTTGTGTTGCCGTGGTGATGGAGTGGTGTCATTTGATTGGTTGGTGACGGGGTGCGGTGTAGTAATCCGGTGAGATTAGTATTAAATAAGTGACGGGGGGAAAAAGGTAAAGAAGAATTTGAGGATTTTTAACTCTTTCGAGGATGTGTTAAAAGGGCAAAAGGGGTTTGTGGGAGAGAAGGTGAGATGGGGATTTCAAGAAAATGACATGCATGCCCTTGCCTTCTCATCTTTTGGGTTCTTTATTACTTACTTCTTTGTGGCTTTTGTGGGGTTCTCATGGAATTTGGATTTTAATGTTGTTATTGTTGCATGGGTTCATTGTCATACTCATAGTCATAGATTAGAGAAGTAGTATCAAACTATCAATTATGTAACATGTTGATGAGTGATAAGCTTAATCTTGACCATCCAATCCAATGACTTCATGGTTTTGCATTTTTTTCCACTTCTTTGACTTTTGCTACTTCTAAGAACATAAGAATTAAGAATAGTTATGAAAAGATAATCATGGGTTTTAACTTCAAGGAACTTGCATTATAAAAAAGAAAAGATAACATGCATATATATGTTTAATTTACTTCCTCCTATCTCTTTTGGTTGTGGTGAAGAGCTTTGCTCCTTTAATAGTTGAGACTTGAGACTAGAATGTGAACCAAATACCATTGGTTTTTAACTTCATAGGGACTCAACTTCTGCCACCAAAGCACCAACTCTATTTGTTTTATGAAGAGGCCTTTATCCACCATAGTAATTAAGGGAGAATGAGGTCGATCATCACCTTGTCTTTGCCCAATTAGGGCATATGAGTTCCCACCTTGAAACCACCCAATTAGAATCTTTTTTTTTTTCAGGTCCCAATTAGAATCATTAGATGTGATTATGTCTGTATTTGTGTGTTTTTAGGCAGGATCAGCTAATTAGTTTCTTAGATTCAGGTTAGAAACTATAGGCCTATGCTTTGGTTTTGATCGTTGGCCAATGCATGCAGCCCAATATTAAAAAATCAATGGGTTAATTAATTAATTAGATGCAATAGAAGGTGTGCATTATCAACAATATATGCCCAACTGGGTCTATTCTGAAAAGTCTCATTTATATATAGGATGTACATATATGGTTTATCCGTTTATGCATGTTTCCAAGGCCTTAATTAGGTTTGTCTTTGTATTTTAACACCCACTGAGTCACTGACCTAGTGTCGAGACTTGTGGGCTGTTGCTCAGTTTCTGTTTTTTTTTTTCTTTCTGGTGTGATGCATGTTAATTCTGGTTCAGGATTTTATTTCCCCTTACAAATTAAAACATTATTTCCGACGGCCCAATGTGGTCGAAAATGGCTATTTTTGGTCGGAAAAGCTGGTCGGAAATAACTGTTTCTTGCTTTATATCCGTTCTTCGAGATGTGTTATCAACTTATCACCAACTCTAGGTATGTAGGACTTTTCAGTCCAAAAAAAAAAAGGTATGTAGGACTAGTTTCAAGCTTCATTTGTTCCGTGCACACCAGAGCACGTGGAAGCACGTGTGGATGTCCAACTCAGAAGAGAACTGAATGGTATCTTTCATCAAGATCAAGACAAATGAGAAAATGCATTATGCATGTAATTAATTTTATAGTTTCTCCATAATTATTTCTGCGATTAATTTGCTAGTACTGTTTGGTATTCCAAGTCTGGGAGCTTCTCTAATGAGGACCACTACAATGAGGACTTGGTGAGGACTTTTTGATTAATGGTTGTTATATCAATTATTCGATTACATCTTGAGAAATTAATCGTTCAATGTAAAGATATTCATAAGTAGATCACTTATACAAATTTTCAACAAAATTTGAAATCATTAAGGTACCGAACTAGACCAAATAAGTGAACGAACCAAATCTGTCAATTTTGAACCATTCATATTCATAAATGGTAAATCATAATTATAGATGATCTAACGATTTTAGATTTCATTGAAAATTTGTAGAAGTGATCTACTCATAAATATCTAAATATTGAACGGTGGATTTGTCGAGATGTAATCAAAAAGTAGGTCTAATCGAAAAGTCATCACCAAGTCCTGATTATAGTGGTCCTCACTAGAGAATTTCCCTTCCAAGTCTAGTCCTACATACCTAGGATTAACGGGGCCACAAAATTTGATTGAAAGAACATTTTTCGATCGCTCATACAATATGAATCAACGATTATATACTATATCGTATGTATTTTCGAAAATTTGATGTTAACTTTATTTTGTTTTTAGAGAACTAATTAATGTTGTAGCAAATAAAATGGCAAATTTAGGTATTTTGGTTAGGATATATATATTGTCCGCCAAGGCCTCCAATATCCTCCGTTTTGACCAACTGAATGTTTGTTGCAGCAGATGGTTTTCTGTTTAATTTAATACATTTCATCTTTAAAAAAATGTTAATGTTGTTATATATGTTGTAGATTATAAAAAGTAGCATGTACGTGTTGCATGTGCCCCTCCATTTCCCAACATGTATTTTTTTTTTTGAGAGAATTGTCGATCCATTAATAGTTCAACGAGATTACAACATAGCAACCTACTCCAGTTGAGCTATCAAAAAAAATCGATATCTAAGCAACCTCATCTTTTCTAACCATAAGACCCTTTCAGATAAGCACTAGCAAACCCCGATAATTTTAAAAATAGAGACTCGAGATCCACTTGCTAACCTGCGACAACTCCCTAAGCGGAAGAGGCCGCATGCCCATCATCCGTTAAAACAGAAAAAGTAAACACACAAGCCCAAGCCCAAAAGAAAAGATCTAAGCCCACAAACCATTGCACCAACCCTAGCAACACCCAACCAGACACGCCGACAGCCGCCAAGCAGCTCACAAGACCACCGGAACCGTTGTCAGCCTCCAAGCAACTCGCAAGGCCACCTATTCCATCGTCTAGCCAATGCACAATACCCCCAAAGGTAGCAGCACCTTCAACACATCCACCAGAAACAACGCCAGCATCAAGAAAGCCTGATTGCAGCACCACTCCACACACGAAAGCACCACCACCACCGATCGAATAGTCGAGAAGGACAACCTCAGAGGAGGAGGTACAACACCCAGCAGTCGAAACTCTGCCAAGAGTTGAACCACCCAAAGGATCCCCCACCTCTGCAGCCAACCAAGCCAAATTCACAGATCCGAGATTGATAGAACGACCCCAGATCCCAAGATCACCACCAAACAAAAGAGTACAAGAAGAAGTCCGAAAACTCCAGTTTGCAAGGTGCCACCGTCGAGCAAAGCCAACGCCATCCCCCTCATAAGAACGATAGAAGAGAGCAAAAACCCCTCCTCCAGTCCAACGTACAAAGCCGCCGCCAAAAGGTTGCGACCCCAGCCTCTCACAGAGAGAAAATAAACCTAGCATCTTTTTTTTCACCTGTACCTCAAGTTATTTAGGCATAACATTTCCCAACATGTTAATGAAGTTGTGTTTTCCATTTGATTTTAAAAAAAAATGGATGACTGATAGCTTAATCTTGATCATCCAATCCTATGACTTCATGGTTTTTGACTTTTTGTATATTTTCCATTTCTTTGCATCTTCCAAGAGCACAATAATAGTTTTAATCATAGGTTTTAATACAAGGAAGATTAAAGGTAAGATAGGTAACATATAGGGAAGATCTTTGCTCCTTTAACTAGACTGCACAATGCATTATGTGAACCCAATACCATTGATTTCTAACCTTTTCTAGCCTTCTAGGGACTAAACTTTTGCCACCGAATTAGCTACACCATAGTAATTGATCGAGGTCACCTTTTCTTGGGCCAATTAGGGAATGATAGAATTCAGTACACCGTCAAATTAGCCACCCAATTAATTAGCTAAACTCATTAGATGTGTTTTGGCCCAAAAAAAAAAGACTCATTAGATGTGATTTAGCTTGTTGTTTTGGGCAGGGTGGGATCAGCTAAGTTTATTAGATTCATGCATGTTAGATATTATTGCATGGTTGTAAGTCTGGTCTCTGGTGAATGGTGCAACCTTCCCAATTAAGATACAAAGTTAGAATTACACTGTGCATAAGTATTGGTCTTCGTCCAATACTGCAGCCCTAATTTGAAATTCCTTTGGAATATAAGGGACATCAACAAGTAAAGTAGTAAACAAGCCAATCATATATATATATATATGCCCATCTGGGTTTAGTCTTAAAAGTACTATTTATGGGATAATTATACTGTTATACATTTGGTTTAATTATCTAGGGCCTTAATTAAGTGTGCATTTGTATAATATACCCCAAGTGTGCGTTGAGGGCGCGCTTCAGACCAGACTTATTGTGGGCTCGCTGTTGTTAATTACTGTACTGTTTGTTTATGGTGCGATGATATATATTCCTGGAAAGCTGTAAGATTTATATAGTACATGAATGATCAATGCAATAAGGATTCGATGATAGCAGTTATATATGCTTTTAGGGCACCGATGCAATTATTAAAATAGTTGAAAAATTAAACATGCTTTCTAAAATAGCTAAGAAGCTAAAATAGAGCTAGAGTCTGCTAAAAATACTCTCATGATCGACTTATATTTTATTAATTTGAAGACTATTTAAAAATAATAATAATAATAATAAATATAAGAGGCGCCCATTAGATCAAATGCTTCATTAGCACATTCCGAAAGTACGTACAAACTAGTTTCGTTTCTCTATCATTTGCAGAATTCTATCGAATATGCTACGGTGGTCGTGCTAGTGATATATATATATATATATATATATATATATATATTCGTTTAGTTTTCTTATCCTAGAAACAATAAAGTGAAAAGAATTGTCGAACTTCCAAGGGAAGTTTTCATGTTTTTGGGACAAACCCTACATATATACCATGCTACAATATTGGTTATTTGGTTTCTGGTATCCATATTGTCAATCACTCGGGCATCTTTCTATTACTTTTGTATTAATTATCATTCATCAGCCTTTTTCATATTATCATGCAGTCGGCAATAGCTACAAGCTAAGCATGCATGGAACATATTTGAGCATTCTTTATTTCTTTTCATCAGTTTTCCCCACCACGTACAGGAAACCTAGCCAGCTAATAGGTTTTTGATTCTTTATTCCGCGCGCAAATTCTGGTTAATTTGTTTTGGATTGGCATCTGACACAGTGCATACAAAGATTTCACGTAATTATATATGTATATGTATATGGTGATAAGCTAGTGCAGTGGTTGAGTACCCAATTCGTTTTCTGTTTTGATTAAGAATACAAAGGTACCAAGTGGAAGAGGATTAATTGGCTTAATTTAATTAGAATCGTGCCTTAATTGCTGATCAAATTAAACACGTACATCATCGAAACAAAGAGATAAAGAGATTTTGGATATGCCAATACAGTATATGGGACATTTTCTCTTTGAGGCTAATGGCTGCTAGATTCTAGCGTATCTATGTAGGAGCACCTGCATGTGATTTTTTGCCACAATTTTCTTATTAGTTCCCTTCCATACTATTTATTCAAAATGATTGATGTAGTGGTTTCGATTCCTCTAGGATACCATGTGTGTAAACTGATGTGGCCGGCCTCCAATAAAAAAAAATTTATATTATTATCTAAAGGAAGAGACATTACCAATCATAATAATTAACGTAAATACTCCTATACTTTGAAAGCCAATTAATCTGAAAAAAAGAAGTCAAATCATAAAGAGCAAAAAAAAAAAACTTCATTACTCTTAATCACCAACTTCCTTCCATTATGAACACATAGAAGTATAGAACCATATCGAAAATCCAATAATCAAATTGCCCAAACCCCACACGATTTTCAAATCATATCTTCATAGAATACTTTTTTTTATTTTATAATATTGACAAAGATATTTTTAGTTGGTAAATTCTAACCCATTCCCAGCCCAAGGGCTTTTTGCCACAATTTTCTTATTAGTTCCCTTCCATACTATTTATTCAAAATGATTGATATAGTGGTTTCGATTCCTCTAGGATACCATGTGTGTAAACTGATGTGGCCGGACCTCCAATAAAAAAAAACACCTCTATATTATTATCTAAAGGCATTGACATTACCAATCATAATAATTAACGTAAATACTCCTATACTTTGAAAGCCAATTAATCTGAAAAAAAAAAAAAGTCAAATCATAAAGAGCAAAAAAAAAAAAAACTTGCATTACTGCTTAATCACCAACTTCCTTCCATTATGAACACATAGAAGTATAGAACCATATCGAAGAATCCAATAAATGGCAATATTGCGGGCCTCTCAAACCCCACACGATTTTCCAAATCAGCTGCCATCTTCATAGAATAACTTTCTTTTTACTGGTTTGATAGACTAGCCAATTGACAAGAGATCATCCCTTTTAGTTGGATTTATGGATTTTT
Source organism: Rubus idaeus (assembly GCA_030142095.1). Classification (NCBI taxonomy): domain Eukaryota; kingdom Viridiplantae; phylum Streptophyta; class Magnoliopsida; order Rosales; family Rosaceae; genus Rubus; species Rubus idaeus. Next base: position 31,547,958 of record CM057970.1, read on the forward strand.
TTTTTTGCAAGAAGATCGATTTATGGAAATTTGATACCTGTTCTTTTATTCGTTCTGTTTCAAGTTTGTATGAAAGAAAAATTGATGAGGATAAAAATCTTCCTATTCTGAATTAAGATTGAGGAATAGTACTGTAACCCTCTAAAAAAACATGATCGAAAACGTACGTTGTTGTCATCAAGTTATATAGTTTATAGAAAATGTCCCATATATGTATATAGAATCGAATTCAATATACAAATTAAAATCCTTAATTAAGAGAACTGATTTTTTTTTGTAGGAGAGAACTGATTCAATCTATAATAATAATAATAATAATAATAATAATAAATAATAATATAAACACTAGACTTCTTTCTGTCGCTGTTTTACTAAGAATAAATCCAGAATATTTTGCACAGTGTATGTCGTTCTGTGTTCTTCATTAATATATTTAGGGTTAGTTTGAGATTGATGTGACTTAAAAAAACGTTTTTAGAAAAATCAACTGTGAATTAAAGCAGTTTTTAGAAGTAACATTTGAGTTGCTTCTATAACCTGATTCCATTGACCCGTAATTTTTAATTAAAATTGTTTCTTACTAATTTACCAAACATTTTAAAACCTTAAATTGTATGAAAAAACTGTTTTTTATAAAAGCGAAGCAATACCAAACTGGCCCTTATTTTGGTTTAAATTTTTTTTCTTTACTCAAATAAAACTGTCAGGAGTCTAATATTGGATATACAAATATAAATAATTTCAAATGACATAGAATGCATTTCATATACGATTAAGGCCTCATTTGTAAGTTTTAAATAAGGCTCCCTAACATTTTTTATTTATTTATTTATGATTAGAGAAATAGTTGCGCCACTATAGTATGGACTTTATGAGCATCACTCAAATATATAGTTGTTGGTAAATTGATAAATAGGAACCAAGACACACTATTGGCCAAATTGGCATTTTGGAGTTTTGGACTAGTAGTTTATATTAATAATTCAATGTGATGTCATATACCTAAAGAAGTAAAGAACCAGCGGAAGTGCTAGCTAGCCGAGTTTTCAGTCTCCGCCGGAAAAACAATTAACGATCGAGTTCTCGTACGTCGTCAGTCACCGATCGACTTGATGACGCAATTCAGACAACTGCTGCAGCGGCGGCGCAGCCTGCTCCATCTTAGCTGCAAATTAAACTCTGACATGCGAATCATATTCAGAGAAAAGATGACGTAATCAATGAATGTACGGCGGGGTTCCTGCATAGCTTGCATGTGTACGTGGAGCGGTCCAGTACGTGGTGGATGCTTCTGCTAGGGTTAGTGGGTTACAGATAATATATATTCGCTCTAGCTTTCTCAATCTGATCGGTACGTCTCAGTGTGTTGCCAGAAATCCAGGAGAAAAATGGGCACCAATTAAGCCTAAGCGATAAACGTCCATGCTAATTAAAACCCTAAAACATGCAAAGACCTAATTAAACCTCTAACCTCCCATACACACACGTACACGCATACACTTAATTCTTAAAACAGCAAGCAATTAAGCTCTTTTGTTCAATTCTTTTGAGTTTTGATTGGATCATTTTCCTCGTTCAAGAATCTCTTCCCAGCTAGCTTCCAAGAGTTTGAGTTATCGACTTCTAAACTTTAAGTCTTTAACCCTTAGGCGATTGGATTTAATTAATTAAATTATTTTCCTCTAGTTTAAGCAGCATATATATATATAAGCTTCTCTATATCTATCCACCTTTTGTATGTAAAATCATTGGAGTGCATATATTCTTTTGTTCCATAATTGGCTGTGGTGGACAATAGGCCGGGTAAAGATAACATATGTAGTGATCTTGTTTCATAATTTTAGAGATTTCGCCAACCTCCTGGCAGCTAGTGGCAAAACAAACGAGAAAAGATGGAAGTATTCACTTTAAAACCATTTGGATCACAATAAGACGAAAAATGTTTGTTTTTTGTGGACAATATAAGACGAGAATTGTTGATTGCCAAGCAGAAAGTAATAATAATTTTAGAGTCATCATAATTTTTGAGAGATCATGGAGTCTTCCGTCTACCTAGTGAACTTTAAGCCGGAGGATCCAACGGCTGACATATAAGAGTGAGTATAGAGTTGAATGAACAGTTGGCCAATCAAGGGCTGAGATCCACTAGATGGAGTTCAACCGGTGGATACAAAAATTTCTGAATTATATATTGTCTAAAAAATTCCTGTAATAGTATATATATTTTCACAATTCAATTAAAACCTAGGTAAAATATATAGCATACTAGACGTACTATCAAACAAAAACTTACTTGCATATAATTAGCTATAAAAAGTAACATAAACATTATTATTGTTTTTTTAACATGTGATTTCATTAATCTGAAATGGGTATAGAACTAATTGCATGTACAAAAAAAAAAGGTATATATATATATATATGAACCAAGGGAAATGATTCCGATGTATGACTTCTCTTACATTTATTAACACAAAGTGATTCTAATGTTAGTAGATCTCACATGCATTAAAAAGTTATATAATTATAAATTTTCTCAATCTTTCATGACACACGTTTAGAGTTTATTGTCATTCATCATCTCATCTTCATTCTATATAAGTAAATAGAATCAATAGTCGAACACAAGAATAATACATACATGCATAAATTAAGCATAAGTCTTGTGCTCTAACTCGTATATCTCAAGTAGAACCCATATCATATACCACTAATTAATTAGAAAGACAACTTAATTAAACTTGCAAAATTAAGCCTTACTAACTAGCAAAAAACACCTCACTCTTGAAGGAAAAGTCGTATACGTTAAGCTTGCTTATGTACGCAATTGTAGTATGTGAATGTAGGCACATATAAGCTAATCATAGAATAGTTTTTACTAGACAAGTAGATTTGGAAAAACCAACCAACACCTTAAATAGGGACAATCTCAATCCCTTTGGATTTGGAGTCGTTTTCAGCATCAGGATAAGTAAACACCGGCATGAATATCTCTATAGAGATATTCTTTGTATGTATGATACTACAAATCAATGACCAAGGTGAAAAACTTTAACACAAAACGACTAATACAATATATGAGAAAACATTGCATCAAATTCAAAACGTGCATAAAAAATGATATAAGACAACATTATAGGTTACACGTAAAATTAAATTAGGTTAGGAGTTTAATCTCCTATAATAAAATAAAAAATAAAAATAGATCGGTCAAAACTGTTTTTTTTCCTGGCTTAAAGATGTTTTTCTCTTTCTTTTCATTTTTTCTGGCAAAGGCAAACTGGCAAAGCTATGCTTTAACAAACAAAACGTGGAGCCTGACGCAGCCAAAAGCTCTAGCACTAAAAATTATAGCAGCCACAAGAAAAAGCTTGAACATTGTTCAAAAAAAAAAAAAACCTGAACCATACCCAGAATATTCCATTCCCCTCTCCCTCTCCCCTCTCTGTTTAGTAGTAAGTGCGTTTCAAAGTTGGCATGCCCACTCCGGTGAATTCAATTCCCCTCGAATATTCCCTTATTCCCGCCGTTCCTTCTCATCAAAGTCATCCAATCAAACGGTCACTAGTCCACAACCCCCCATCACCCTCACCGAACAAACACAATCCTATTGTGTACCAGAATATATAGGAAATATTCTACAGAATTGTTCACGTAATATTCCCTTGGAATCCCAATCCGTGTAACTGGTAATCTTCACCTTCACAAAATCAAGTCACGCACCAAGTTCTCACCCTATAAATACCATTCTCCTTCCCTCCTCTGTTTGCAATAACAACAACCTAGAATCATTTGCATTGGTCTCTAGTACTTCATATATATAACCAAGAGTTTCTTTGTGCTTCTTATTCTTCAAAAAATGGCCGGAATTGTAGTGGTTTTCGACTTCGACAAGACCATCATAGACTGCGATAGCGACAATTGGGTTGTTGACGAGTTGGGTGCCACCGATTTGTTCAATCAGCTCCTCCCCACCATGCCATGGAACTCTCTCATGGTGATTTTTAAGCTAGCTTAAATTTTTCAGTCACATATGTTGTTTCAAAATATGTAAGCCTAAATATGCTATTTTTTTTGACAAAATTTGCAGGACAGGATGATGAAGGAGCTTCATTCACAAGGAAAAACAATTGAGGACATTGCTGAGGTACTCAAAAGGATTCCAATTCATCACAGAATTGTGCCAGCCATTAAAGCAGCCCATGCTTTAGGGTATGTGATCATCCCCTGCATATTTTTATCCCAATAATAAGTTTTGGTCTTTTAGGAAGAAATTTGTTTCAATTTCTAATCTTGGTTCATTTTGGGGGTGTTGCAGATGTGATTTGAGGATTGTGAGTGATGCAAATCTGTTCTTCATTGAGACAATTTTGAAGCATCTTGGGCTAGAGGAATATTTCTCAGAAATCAACACTAACCCAGGTTATGTTGATGAAGAGGGAAGGGTTAGGATTTCACCTTACTGTGATTTCACCAATTCCCCTCATGGCTGCAGCCTCTGCCCTCCTAACATGTGCAAGGTATATACTTGGACTAATTAATTTTTTTTTTAAATCAATAGACCAACTTTTGTTTGGACCCAATTGTTCCATTTGTTCCACAACGCTTGGAAGTTGGAACTTTTTTTTTTCTTATTTATTGCTTTATTTTCTGGACACCCTTGAATTGTTGTCCACCTATGACCCCAATCTTAATCTCCTAATCAAGAATTTGACATGAGGTCATAATCATCACTGTTTCTTATCTATGATGATGATTTAATCTCATGACATTAAAAGTTTATTTACCACAAAGTTAATATTTGTTTTTTTACATTGATTAATTACAGAGTGTGGTCATTGAGAGAATCCAAGCTTCTGTATCCATTGAAGGGAGGAAAAGGATGATCTATTTGGGTGATGGAGTTGGGGATTACTGCCCAAGCTTGAAGCTCAAGGAAGGGGATTTTGTAATGCCCAGGAAGAACTTCCCACTCTTTGATAAGATTTGCCAGAATCCTTTGGCTCTTAAGGCTGAGATTCATGAGTGGACTGATGGGGAGGAGCTTGAGCACATTTTGCTCAACCTGATCAAGACAATTGCCATTGAAGAGAATGCTACTGCTCAGTTCATTTCAACTGACTGCAAGCTGCAGACCATCTCTGTTTCTGGTCATGAGGCCTTTCCTCAAGCTCTCCCTGTTCAACAGTAGTTGGAGTAGATTAATGTATGTAACTAATGTAATTTTGCTGGCAAATTATTGTGGTAAGCTAGCAAATTAATGTTGCAAATACAGAAAAGCCCTTCTGGGCCCTTGTTTTCTTGGTCTAGAAATAAGCTGGGTTTCTAAGTTTGTGATTTCTAATTGACCAAGAAAATTGGATCATTAATATGTATTTTCTTGAGGAAACGAATCAAGGGTGAGAAATTTGGTAGCTGCAAGCATTTATGGAGTTCCAATATTTGAACAGGCCAAGTAGCAGCAGTGCAGCCCCATGGTACATATTTTTGGATTTGCTTACCTACAAAATTTAAAGCCGCCCTTGGTGTGTAGGGTCACCACTCACCACTGACCACCGTTCTTTATCTATTTTGGTAATGACTAATGAGACGCTGCATACCAATACTGTGCAGCTTTAAAATTGAGAAAAAACAAAAGACCATTCAAACGCATTTTTATGTACAGAATGTGTAGTTGAGCTCAGACTTCAAATATTAAAGGATGTCGACCAGAAAGAAATACCACTCGTACAGTCTTACTGAAAATAAGAATGTGGGTTCAACATAAATGCAATTATAATTTATTTAGTATTATTCTGTTGCGGTGTTTTAGTTGGTCTTTGGGTCTTTGTTTGTCCTTTGGTGCGGTTCTATTGTGGTTTCATGGTTCTGATATTAGGGCTTTTTTTTAGATTGATTCTTTAATATGCAGAAGTGTTTTTGTTATGTATTGCTTTTATAGGAATCGGTTTTGTTAGAAGCACACACAATTTTTTTATAAAATTTTTAGGGTAAAATTATAATATGTTAACATTTCTCATACATGTTCTATTTCATGTAATATTTTATCACTTAACATTCTATTTTACCACTTTGATAACTAATGTGGTAACTATGAAAAAATTCTTGTTTTTTTTTTAGAGAAATAGACAAAAGCTTTATTCAATGAAAATTGAAGATTACAAAGTTAAGATGCACGAATGCATCGATTAAGAAAACAATAAACATAGTAAGATGCACAAGTACATCTGATAAGGAAAACCAGAACATATCTAAAGACAAGATGTCAACGAAACGATACACTGCGTTTATCATTGCAGTGATAATGGTAACAAGGTAACCAGTGGTAGTATGGATTGTAGTCCTCCCACCTAGAGCAAAGCAAACGTACTCTATTTGACCAGAACCAAGTACATGAAACCCAACACCAAGAACAATAATGAACTAGTATCCAGAGTCCAAGGACAAGACACTTCCAATTCCAACTGTAAATATGACCCGGATCACATATCCGGATCCGGCACCCACTTGGATCCCAAAACTCAAAACCCTGAGCGACCCAAATCTCCGACCTGCCACAAAAAGGCACTATGACCCCATCCTTGTTGAGAAAAAGCAAACCCAATTAATGGCCTTCCTCCCCCATTAGTTTCGGCAAGATGAACAACCTCAGGCACCAAACTTGGATGTTTCACCCTACCTAAGCAAGAGCCAATATGAGACGAAGCCGATCGGATTGACCACACGCCACCACCAGATCTAGTGGACACAGCTGGAGGAGAGCACAAGTCAAAAAACATCAACGACAACAAAAGTCGTCGTATCACCTGACCACGCTACTGTGTGCAACCCTCCTTCGTCAGCCGGCCAACCCACAGCTTCGATAGGAACTTCAAACACCCTCGTTTGGGACGCAAACCACCAACATGCGAATCCACCCCGATCTGGCCAAAAGAGACAACCGGAACCCAAGGATCAGTCCGGCCTTCCACGCCCAAACCAAAACCAAAGCTCTTCAAGCCTTGGACAAAAGGAATTAAACACTTGGTTCGCTCGAAAGCGACCGACGGAAGACATCGATGAAGATGCCGAGATACTACGTCAATGCGCGACGTCGATGGAGCAATGCTCAGCCAACGTCAAGGCCATATGGAGGCCGCCGCACGAAGGCTGCTAGGGTTAAGAGCCATTTAATTTATTTTATTGGCTAACTTACCTTATGAAAAAATCCTTGTTAACGTGACTAAGGTCATTATTAGAGTAAAGTAAGTTCTCGTTAGAGTAATTAAATTTTAAAAATGGTAATTGTATGTCATGGTTATATATTGTAGAATTTCTCAAAAGTGCTTCTTGAAAGAAAAATAATTAACTTGAAAGTGCTTCTACAACTTAAGAAACACTTCTAACTTTTTTTGTCAAATGTTGTCAAAAATATTTTTTGACAAGCTAAATGTGTTGTTGTCAATTCTAGAAATGGAGCCTAATTCCGAGACTATTTTCTTGAGCCAATTACCCATAAGGCCAATTTGGGTGACCATATTCTTCAAAAGGCCACAATAGCTTTGTTTTCCAAATAAGTCCACTCAGTAGCTTTAACTCTTTCTATCTGACATTAAATTTTTTTCAAAATTACGATTCATGCCACTGACGTTTTATTGTTTTTGGACAGTAGCTTTATTGTCGTTAGACAGTAGCTTTATTGTCGTTGGACAATATGTTTATTATTTTTGGATAGTAGTTTTAGTGTTCTTTAACATTAGTTTTAGTATGCTTGGACAGTAGCTTTATTGTCGTTGGACAATAGTTTTATTGTCGTTGGACAATAGTTTTATTGTCGTTGGACAGTAGCTTTATTGTTGTTGGACAATAGATTTATTGTTGTTTTCGTATGTAGTGGCAGTTTTGTAAATAATAGCAAAAAAAATGCGGTGACATTTTTGTAAATATTGATGCGGTGACATATTTGTAAATATTGATGGCTTTATTTGGGTAAAAAATATATAGTGGCTTTTTGAAGCATAAGGCCACCCAAAATGACATTTTGGGTAATTTGTTATATTTTCTTTCCCATCGGTGTGTTCTCATTGTCAACAAGCTAGTGACAAGCCCTTACACGTTTGGAGTCTTTGTGACACGGTGTGAAAAAAAGTCCAATTCTTTTTATTGTTGGCTACGAGGGCTTATCGTAATGAGGATTGAATTATCTTAGAGCATCCACAATGGGGACCCAAATTTGGGTCCAAAATTCAAATTTGGGTCCAAAAGACAAGAATCTTACTCACAGTGGGTCGGAATAAAATGGACCTATATTTGCTTGAGACTCAAATATAGGTCCAGTTTTAGACAAATATAGCCAAGACTGGACCTATATTGTTTTGGACTCATTTATGGGGTCCCCTCCATGTGCAAACCATAAAGAGAATTGGACTCAAATATGAGTCCAAATATGTGTCACAGTGGTGATGATTCATATTTTGAGATATGAGTCCCAAAATATGAGTCTAAAATAAATGAGTCTTGCACCACTGCAGCACCCGATAAAAGTAAGTCCTTTTGTACACTATTCAGATGGACTCATATCACTATTCCGGCTAATTTGGACTCAAATTTGAGTTCAAAAAATGAGTCCCCACTGCTGATGCTCTTACTAGCTGGTAGAAAGAAGCTTTATTGTGGCCAGTTAGAGTTTGAATCTTTTTGCTTCGTAATTAATATTTTTCTAAGAATTTTGATTCTTTATTCCTTTTGATGTACGATTTTCCGTTGTCTTTGTTACCATAAAAAAAAAATTATATATAGCTACACGAATAATGTCGCATTGGATTACAATTACATATGATATTGACAAGTGCACATATATCGAACACTAGGAGTAGTTTAGTGGTTTAATTTGCCAAGACAACAATGATCACACACTTTTTTTCTTCTTCTAGAATTTAGTTAGCACTTAATAGAAGCTAGATGTGTCGACATGAATGTAGACAGACTGCCTCTACTTGTCTTTATCGATCGGTGCGGCTTTTGATTTTGGCCATAAACCCAAACTGATACACTGAGTCCATGCAACCACTAGTTTCACGGGACTAGAATACTAGGTAGAATGAAGAGGATTATATCTCTAGATTTGGATCGATAGTGATTGTGGCATTTTGGCATTTTTCCATGAAAAATACCAACCACTGACTACCGCACTGGACATATCGAATCGCAGTGTCAATTTTTGATTCGGTTTGATAGTCGGATTGGCCTCTGGACTCCAACTGTAAAAAATGTAGACGAACCCTATGATAATAAAAAGGTTGGTTGAAGATGGTAAAGAAGGTTGATTGAGTAGCGACGGATCGAAACAACAAGGAAATGATGAATGATGGATTGCAATGCAAAGAAGCGAGATGGTCGGTTCAGCCAGAGCAGTCTCAAAAGTTTCGGAAGTTTTGTGTGAATTTTTTTTTAAAAATGGTCCTCTTACCTACATGAAAATTTCATTGAAAAAAATTATTAGATAGATGTAAATATTTTAAGAAATTCATCTTTTAATTTAGCTTTGTTTGTTATAATACATCTATATATATAAAATGAGTTCTTGCTAAAAATATTCATTAAAAGAAGCAAAAACAATACAACAGAATCTTTAATAAAAATAATGTCTACCCAAAATAATGGCGCCTTGGATCCTGACCTTCTGCTGTTGTGGCCGGCTTCGGGGATGGCATAGCTAGCTCTTGGGGTTGTGCAAAGGTGAAGGTGGCGGGTCGGCGGCGGCGGAGACTTGCACGTCAGATCCGGCGACGATGGGGGTCGGATCATGTCAGGAAGTGTCATTGGTTTTTTCCTCAGCGTTTGGGTCCAAATCTAATTTGGGTTCAAAGTTGGATTTCAGATTGGGATATGAGATGGTTATTAAGCCGATCTACTGATCGGTTTTGGATTTGGATCTGGGATCCGGGTGGCTTGTGGTTTTGGGATCTAGATCAGCCATATTTTTATTGGATATGGGGTCTGGGTCTTTGGTCCTTGTTCTTGAGAGGTCGCTTGTTATTCGCCAAGTCACTGACATTCTTGGCAAGCTTCGATTTCTCGATGTTTGGATTACTTCTTTCCAGTGTTCGTACATTGCAATGGAATTGTTGGGTAGTTCACATCGGTTACGGTTACAGTTACGTTTACAATTTTCACTGCATAACTGATCATCGCAGTGTATCAATCATGCCTTTTTGGCAATTGGTTACTTTGGTTCCTCTGGTTACTTTTATGTTCAGATGCGTCTGTGCATCTTATTTTACTTTTCGATGCTTTTTGCATCGTGCTAATGTACTCCTCAGTATTATCTAATATATCTTTTGTCGCTTTCTATCAAAAAAAAAAAAAGACAAAAGAATATATGAAAGAATGGCAACAACAAGAATCAAACTTGTGCCACAAAATTGGATTCAAAGACTCACTGTCAATTGAACTACACAATACTATTGTAATGAGGGTCTCTTCTTATATATATGTATAATTATGAACTTAGGGAGATGTTATGTTTTGATAAAAAAGAAAGAAAGGGAGATGTTATGTCGCACTCATTGCACACCATCAGAGCAGTCAAAATAACGATCCGCCAAAATCGAATTCATTTAATGATAAAGAAATTTAAAACTAGAAAAAAATTATAAATTTAAAGTAAATTAAAAAGATTATTTAATACACTAAGATCGAGTTCATATATTTAAAAAGTCTATTAAAGATGCTTTATTCTCCACTAACTTGAAAAACATAGGAAAGGCATGCAGCTGCAAAAATCTGCTCCCTATAATTCGTATTTAGATTGTTTTGATTTTTGAATCTAGCTAGCTACTTTCCTTTCGAGTTCCAATTAATCTATGTTTCCACTATATCGATCTCCACTGTCGGTTCTTTTCAACTGTCATTTACTGATATTTCCATGCAAAGAATTGCATTATTATGCAAATGATTGAATTATAATGCCTTTCTTTTTTAGTCGATCAGAAAGGTCATGGCTCCATGGGTTGAGTGAAATGATTTGCTTTTCTTTAAATTAATTTAACCAGAAAAGCATTAAGCATGGTCTGCAGATGACAAATCATAACGTACAGCCTCATATATTTGTTGCATATATGCATACTCTTTTCGTTTCGAATTCATGTAAAGAGGGGCTAAAATAATTGATTCTCCAAAAATCAAAATAAGCATTACGTAGGTAGGCACGTTTGTATCTTGAATGGGCTTAATTAATTATTTTGCTATGATGGAATGAAAATGGATGCGGTTTAGTTTTTGTTCCGTTTTTCTGTTTCATTTTCATTTTTGCTCTTTGTTTGTTATACACGAAATTGAGGATTTGAAGATTGCAATCTTTTATGAGCACTTACTTAGTTAATTCGCAAAATAGCACCCGTACTTACATATTTTTTGAATTTCATACTTTTGAAAAGATTCGTTAATATACACGTACTTTTGAGCCAAAAAGTATTACACACATATTAAACACGTTTTATTACGTATTTTTACCTTTTTCACTCATGTCAATTGCTCGATTGAATGGATTAGAAGTTACTCATGTCAGTTACTCACGTTTTATTGAGTAGAAGTTTCTCGAAGTTGAAGTTGAACAAAACTTATCTCCGATCAATTATGTCGCAAGAAAGATTGAATGGTTTAGCTATGTTATCAAGTGTGAAAAAATTGGTTGAACAACTTGATTATGCAAACTTAATTACTAATTTTGCTTCCAACGGGTAGTATTTAAATGATCATTTGGAACATTTTTTGCCTTATTATTTTAATATAATATAAATATTTTGGATATATTTTATTTTGTTTGTCATTTTATTGTTGGATTTTGAGTTTATATATTTAGTTCTAGAAAATCTTTATGATTTTTTTTTAATACACACTAAAAACTGAGGGCCCAAACTTAGATTTCAACTCAGGTCCAAAAATCTAAGGTATTAAATGGAAAAATACTATGCTAAGGTTATGTTTAACCTTTAGGCAAAACTTTTTTTCCTCTTATTTGAAAAAGTCTTTTATTTTGGGAAAGTTTTACTTTATGATTTTGTTGACTTGATTGTCAACCTTGTTGCTTAGCTTTTCAAAAAGGTGTTGAACCTTCTTATCACATAGGCTTACGTGTTTGCTCTCTTATGAGCCTCTCCTTAGCCTATAAATATGAAAAGGTGCTCCTTGCTTTCTTGGTTGTTTTATTTGTGAAAATTGTCACATTTTCTGAGTTTCATTTGTATCTTACATTGTTCAGTTATGCTCTGAATATTCCTTGTTGATTGTAAATCTCGAGCATAACCGAACAATGTAAGATACAAATGAAACTCAGAAAATGTGCTACGAAAAAATTGTCATTGTCCTATTCACAACCCCCCCCCCCCTTAAGGACCCTCGGGTGCGATTTAGTTTCTGTCATGATTTGGTTTAGGACCCTCGGAGATCAAAAAAGACGATTATCAAGACAGATCAAACCTTAAAGTTCTTCAGTTCATTATAACAAAAATACCCCCATGAGACCTTCTTTTTTTTTTTTTTTTGAGTGCCATCAAACCTTTTATGAGCAGCTACATTTCCTTGCTTAACAATATTAATTACATTTTGCTGATTTTAAACAACATATATTAATTAAAGAAAGAGATTATATATATATATATATATTCCACCCCCCCCCCCCCCCCCCCCCCCCCCAAAAAAAAAAAACCTACCCACCCCACCCCAACCAAAACACAACCCAACCCCCCAACCCATACTCTTTTTATATTTTTATTAATTATAAAAATATCATAAAAAAAAACCAACCAAATGGTGTTTTGTTTTTTTTTTTTTTTTTTTATATAAATTAAAAAACAAAGACAATCGAAAAAGAAGAAAAAAAGAAGATAAAAAAAAAAAAAAAAATTAATTTTTTATTTTTTTTTTTTTATATATATATTTAAATTAAAAATGAAAAAAAAAAAAAAATGGATTTATTTTTTATTTTTAGTTCTCAAAAGGGAGGAGTTTTTTTTTTTTTTTATGGGGGGAGGGGAGGGGGGGAAGGAGTGTATATATATATATATTTCTTTTGGTCAATTAATAAAGACTCAGATTATATTAATTAAGTCACAGAAGATGGTGTTCTGTTACTTTAGCTTTATCCCTGCATAATATTGGTGCTCAAGGATCCAGAAAACTATATATCTATATGTTAATCCATTCAGCTAGATGTGATTAGGCTTTCCTTTTTCTCTATCCACCCCATTTTCTATTGGAAACTAATTAAGCATCTATGATACAATAGTCTATACTCCATACATCCACCCCATTTTCTCAAGTTCGATCACCAGTTGCATGATGTGCTATAGCTGAGCTGGTATATATTTGTGCAGAATTGAGAGATACAATCTCAACTCTCAACTAATGAATGAGAGAATAAAATAAAATAAAAAAATTCCAGATTATTTGTAAAGGATTCCAACAAGATTTGAAAGAAAAAGAAAAACAAAAGAAGAAGAAGAACGATGATGTCAGATGATTTGTAATTAATTTTCTCATTGTTTTACCTTTTCCTAATCCTTGTTAAAGAAAAGCAAATATAAAAAAAGAAGCGTATGCTTTGTTGATTTGCAGCTTTCCTAATCCCTATTGGATTTGGGGCTAAGTTAGCTATATAAACCTCGATGATGGATGACCGAAACGGCTACAGATAGACCCAAATGGAGAGGCGCTACTATATTTGCAACGCGGAGCAAACAACGAAACCATGTTCAAAAGAAAAGTGGCTTAATATCAGATTATGCCACTTCAAGGTGATTAGGAGCCGGCGTGGGATTAATGATCCGTTTGTTTATGATGAAGTAACCCCTGTAGCTACCATACATTCGTGGATCTATTTCCCTCGTGTCAAGGTATTATCCTATTTTTCAGCCAAAAAAATAAAAAAGGTATTAAACTATAGGACCAAGTGTAGACAGAGAATCGGTGAGTATCTTTCAAGCATGGGTGTCCCGGAAGATGAGCACCCAAACACAGTTGAAGAAATGTTCAAGGTGGTTGATGAGGCCGTCTCCCCCGAGCTGCCTGTTCGTGTGTACATAATGGATGTGACTGACCGCACCTTATTCGACCATGTTCATGATAGGGTTACAAGGGAGTCGATGGAGACATACAGGCCCAATTTTATTGCTGCAACTAAATCATCAATTGAGGGTTTGGAAAAAGTGAGACTTGAGGAACATGGTTTGGAATTAGAAGCTATTACTAGAGAGACGCCGTCATGTGTTATTTGTATGAAGGGCCTTGACCGTGGACGTAGACGAAGAGAAGGAGAAGGAGGAGGGAGCAAGAAGAAAAAGAAGCGACCCATGATCACTCTTACTCGCTTGCCTTGCTTACACCACTTTCATGGACGTTGCATTGTTCAGTGGTTGGAGATCAGTCACGTGTGTCCCCTGTGCCGACACCCAATGCCAACCATGGAAGTGGGCGAGCCATCAAAACCCTTACCCTAATACAAGGTCCACAAGGAGATTGCATAGGCATATATATAATGCCAAGAGGATACTTTGTCCAGTGTCTTGATTAACTAATTCTTTTCAATTTCTTAGCCTAACTGACAGGCTTTGGTAACTAGGTTTGAGATCGTAACAGAATTGCACATACCTAGTTATTATCTTTTGCTTGTAAAGGAGGGATATAAGAGGTTGATATATTTGCGTCGAATAACTTGAGGGTTTCCGTGTCTACTCTCTCTACCGCCATTTAATTTGATGGGAGTTCAAATACAGGAATCCAAGTTTTTTCTTTTCAATTTAAGTCATTCTTTTCGAGAAATTATTCTATAGTTCAGGACCATGAGTCTATGGTGGTCCGAATCAATCAAGGCCGTCCATTAAGTATTAAATATTCTTTGGTATTGTAGTTATGTATTATTTAATACTTAATGGACGATCCAGATTGATCTGGACCACCATAAAGTGATGGTCCCGGATCCAGTGAATAATTTCTCTTTCTTTTCGGTGAACTTCAATTTTTTAAGTAGTTTACCCATGCTTTACACATGCTTTACTTTCACAAGTGGTAAAAAGTAAAAGGAATTTCAATAATATTATTATTCCCGGTTAGACGGAAGCGAGAGAAGCAGTCACTCTGTTCGTTCAAAAACAACCCCACTTGGGTTGGCTGCTGACATTCAAAAACAACTCATTACTATAGCCTAGTTTTCTTGTAGTGTAATTGGAACAAAAATTTAAGCATGACAGAGAAATAGGCCCTGAGAAATTATCCCCAACTACAAAGGATTTGTCAATCTAAAAGTTTTAGTTAGATGGAGACTGAAACATATAAGAATTAAAGAATAGGGATGAAAAAGATAAAAAAAATTCAAGAATCAAGGGGCTAGTCAGAAAGCAATAAAAGCTGAAAAATATATGACCAAAAAACTTGGGTGTGTGATAATCCAGGCCTTTTCTCCAAAGCTTCATAATAGCATCATGATTACAAAGGACATACCAGCAAATATAAAATTTTGATATCAATGACAACTTAACTTCTGAGGGTACCTTCCACTTCCACTATTACAATTATGATTCAGGCACCAAATTAATAATATTATAGATATAAAGAAAGAGTTGGAATATGCATTTAGATAACCAAAAGTCTGTACTGAACCCAAATATATGGGCATAAACAGAGATGCGATCTCTAAACAATAGGAAAACAAAGAATAGACCTGCATTGCAAGTCAAGTTACGAAGAAGGTTGGAAACTTTCTAAAATATATAATGGTATACAACTGATTCATATTTTTCATACATATATTATACCACCAAATAAAATAACCAAAAAACATATTGTCTACCTAGTGAAAGTGGATGGTTAATCTCATTATTTTGCTGCTTGTAAATCAAGAATAATCTGCACTTCCTCACTATTTTGTGTCAACGACCATGAAAATCATATAAAAAGAGATTCAGACCACATAATGTTGTATAATGCATTACTAGAGCAGTTATGGAATGACTGGGTAGATACATTTGGAAAATAACCATATTCTAGAACAAACCTGTACCAGACATTTAAGCAAAGTGCCCAAACTAACAAAACTAATCTGCAGCTGTATATGATACTCGAACATAAAAGAAAAACGGATAGTATACACACATTCAGTCAGAAGTAACTCTTTAAAGGGTAAACATTCTTTATTAGAAAAGATTGATAACATACTAAGGGTTAAAATGAGATGAATAAATGAAAAAAAAAAAAAAAAGCTTTTTGGAGAGCAAAAGGCATGTCCATATTGTGGCAATATGTAAGAAAAATCTTCA
This sequence comes from Rubus idaeus, assembly GCA_030142095.1. NCBI lineage: Eukaryota > Viridiplantae > Streptophyta > Magnoliopsida > Rosales > Rosaceae > Rubus > Rubus idaeus. The sequence goes on from CM057970.1 coordinate 31,564,250, forward strand.
AAGCAATGGAATTTTCAGAGATTTGTCATTTGAATCATCAGGGAAATATTATTACAAACTTTATCATTTTTCTATAGAGCTGGCAGTAAAACATCATGCATAAGAATATGGTGACCGACTATCTTGTTCAGATTAGCAGACAAACTGTTGGCAAAACAAATATATTCCAGGGCATGTCCAAACACAGACAGAGTAGAATGCCAATAACATTTTCTTATTGTCCAGCCATGATATAAAACAGAATAGCATTAGGAAACAGAAATAGAGAATGGGGATAGAAAATACAATAAATGATAAGCTAAGTAGCTGACACAGACAAAGTGAATCACTGAATCACAGTAGTAAACTTTTAAACAACTCAAACAAATGGAAAATGTTAGTATTCAAGTAGAGAGAGCGTTGGACGTCCATAATATGCATCAGGAATGAAGGCCAAACACGATATTTTGATACAACTCTTAATGCACATGGTAATTACGTTTAAAGCAAAAATTTTTTTATAGAAAATATGCTCATTTACCAATTTGAAAGATAAGAATTGCAGACTGATTACAGAACAAAATGTTTACTTAAGTTGTCCTATGCCAGCACAACACCTTACCTCAAACAGGAGAAAGTTCTATGGCTGTTTCAACAGACATAACAAAGCTAGTGACCAAATTTCTAGGAGGCTATATAAAATCTAACAAGACCAAGCTAGTAAAGCAGAGATATTCAGAGCAACACAGAAATCTGTAGGTAATAAAGGGTATTGCCTTTGAACTATCCCAGGTGTCTGCAGAGATATTCTGATCTAGGTGAGCTAGGTAATAAAGGGTATTTCCTCTGGAACTATCTGAGGTACAGCCACTATAGCAGCTAGACAACAGAGTTTTAGTTTTACATACCTGGGAAATCACTTCTTAAGTTTCATCACCAATTTCCTTTCTTTCAACATTACCAGGAATCACAGTAAAATGATGATTCAACCAGGTATCAAACATTCCAACCCCATTGCAGAAACTAAGTGCAGAAAAGGTCAACTCAGAATCTAAACTGTACCAACTGTCAAATCCAGCTTTTGCATGTTGTGATCATTTTAAACAAGCCGGGAAAATATGGGTTTAAGTAAACATGGTAACCGTCTCCAAAGTCTGCTAGCTTGAAGCACTAGCTGGAGAAGACAGACTCAAAAGAATAGTCACAAATCATATACAAAAAGTAGTACAAAACATCTAAGATAATTGCACACCATGTCTTATTGAGAAGCGCACTCTACTTTATACAAGAATTGTGACTCTAGTATGAGCAAGAATATTCAGGACAATGAGAAGCCTATTTTATACAAAAAGTGGATAAGGTATTAGTCCACTCAGATTCAGAGACGCAGACCTACTATTAGAAGACTGAAGGAAGCCACTACTTTGTACATTTCGGCTCAAAAATTGCAGATCTCTTAGACATTGCTCCTGAAATAGAAACAGCTAAAAATTTTATTTCAGTTTTGATTCACAAAATATGGAATCAAATTGCGAACTTCGAAATATTTAAAATATACCTTCTCTTAGCAACCAAGAACTGGAGTCGGCGTCGAAGGCTCAAACTCAATATCAGTAAGCTGTTTCTCCTCCACCTCAATGAAATGCCTCGGCGTCGGAACCTCCTTCTCAGAGGAGTGGTCGGAATCTCGATATCCTCTGAATCGTAACTCATCCCCTCAGAATCTTGAGCCGAGAGCTCCACCTCAGGCTGTCTTCGGAGAATCATGTAACGCTCAACATCCTCCGAACCAGAATCCTCCAAAGAATCAGAATGAGAGTCGGCAGTCTTGATATGAGCCTCGGTTCTTTTGAACTCATAACGTGCAACATCCACAGAAGAATCAGAATCTGAATGGAAGACCTGAGTCTTGCTATGAACCTCTCTTCTTTTGAACTCATACCTTTTAACCTCCACAGAAGAATCAGAATCAGAATTGAAGTGGTGAGTCTTGATCTGAGTTTTGATCTGAGTTTCTCTTCTCTTAAGTTCATAATTTCCGATGTCCTCAGAAGAATCAGATTCTGGCATCTCCATTTCACCATCTCTCCTTCGAATCATATAACGCCCTATGTCGTCATCGGAAGACGAGTCCGGAGCCTGATCCTTACTATCCGAATTGATTTCAATCTGACGAACGACTTGAGGAACGGTAACGGGAACTTTGATCTGAGGAACGGCCGAAATCTTGATCGGAGGAGCCGGAATTGTAATAGTAACCGGAACCGGAAACTCGGTGCGAGGAGCCGTAACCGGAATCTTGTGAGGAACCACCTCCCTCTGTTCAGAATTGCCGTCGGAGTTTTCGGAGTCTGAAGAATCAGAATCGTCCGTAGAGAGCACAGAATTACGGTCGGGGTCGGGGGCGTGGTGGCTGGCGACCACAGTGACAATCTCAGAGGGGATCGGCTTCTCGTATAATTTTCGAATCTCCGATTTGATCTCTGAAACACTCTCCATGGTTTCTCTCTTTGGGAATTCTCTGTGGAGTGGGATTTGGGGCTATGGTCTGTGCGAATAGGCAGTTTTTATAGGGGTGAGGATCCTGAGTCCTGACCTGGGTTGATCAAACAAGCAATGCTCTCTCATTTCTTTTCACCCAATATCAAATTTATCCCCCTCATCTGGATGTTCATTTCTCTGCAAACACAATCAAATTATGAGAAAAGCACAAATTTTACCAAAAAGCACTCATTCAAATAACAATAATAACCCTAACTTACATTTGTAGATTGTATATCAGCATCACTTATCAAACCCTTCTTGAAAGGGTTGTACAAAAGTGAAATTATGAAGGAAGAATAGTATGAGAAGAACATGCTTGCTTGAAAGAACACACACTGGAATTGAGAAAACAAGGAACCATGTAGTCTTTTCAGTATATATAGCTAATGTTATGTGGGGTATAATTACAGAAATATCCCTAATATTTTATCAAACAGATTTTATAAATTTTTTTTTAATAATTACACGAGCCAAAAAGAATAGCTAGAGAAGGAGAGTAGAAGTCTAGAAGAGCATCTTATATATATATATATATATATATATTTTTTTTTAATAATGTTAGCTATTTTTTAAAGTAAATTTTAGATAAAATAATTAAAAATTTATTTATACGTCTATACCAATGTTTTCTACTTTAATTAATATTAAATTTAAATGATTTTTTAATGAATAAAAAATAGCTTAAGTATATTTAATAATTACATCTGCAGAAGTTTATTCGAAGTGTTTTTAATAATTATTCGAAGTTTATTTAATAATTATTTTTTAATGTTCTTTACTTCTGGAAGTGTTTTTGGTGGTATGTCGAAGTTTATTCGTTATGTCACATCTGCAGAACATGTTGAAGCAAGTGCAGGCAGAGAAGCATGTTTGCTTGCTGAGAGCTATGCTATGACTCCAGCTTTATTCGAATCTGACTCTGCTATAATAGTTTCGGCTTCGAGGTCTATCGTTCCCCATACGTCGTCCCTTGGACGTGTGTATGACGATATTTCATCCTCTCTTATGGAGCTTTCAGGCTCATCGTTTGTTCATGTTTATCGTGAAGGCAACTCTCTTGCCCATAAGTTAGCTAGGTATGCTTTAAATTTCTGTTGTGATGTTACTTGGTTTGGGGAAATCCCTTTCCAACTTAGGGGTTTATTTACCTCTCATATGTAAATTTGTTCTTTAATAAAATTGTCGCCATTTCTAAAAAAAAACATAAAAATTTAGCCACCCACTTCACTAATATATCACTTGTTATACCACATTTCATATATAAAACATAAATAACACTACTACACAAAACTAAAACACGATTATACATTAATACTTTCTTATATTTAAATTAATAATATTTTTTATTTATTCAACAACTCAATTTTTCACTAAATTATGAAGTATTTCAAATTTATAACTATCTTATAGTTAAATTTTACCACTTTCCACCATTCCCTTTTGAACATTTAACGACCGAAGAATGAACTTTCTATATTCCTTCTAAATATCAAACATTCCTTACCCCCTATTTTTTTATAATATAAACAACTTTTTCAATTTAAAATCATTTAAACCTCTATCCGACAAACAGACGCAACTGTTCGACCTCTTTATAAAGGCGTCCATACCAATCTGAAAATACAATTCAATTCCTTCTTCTTCCCTTTCTTTCTTAGAGAAACATAAAGTAAAGTTTGCTAGAATTCGAGTCTGTGTGCATAGACTCGAATTGATAGTTGTATCCTGCAAGATAGACGTCCAAGAATCTACTGCACAAAGTGTAGAGGGCGAATTTCTGTCTTAGGAGATTGCGACTGCAAGCCTCTATCAATCCTAATCAAGTTAGTAAATTCCAATTAGTCTCCTATTGTTTATCTAATTGCTTGTTGAATTGATAATTACGTATATCATTGGCGGCTTACGTACATGATATATATATGCTATAAAAGTGTTGTTGATCTGTAGCTTATATATGTTTGTTTACATCATTGATCACAATTATTGCTCCACTAGTTGTTATCTAATTCATACCTTTGTCAAAGCCTTACTTTCTGTCATAGACTTAATTCTAGTTGGTTTTGGCACTAAGAACCATTGCATTGTTAATAACGTTTTGTTGATCCTTGTTATTTATATTAGTCTGTTGTTTTGGAACTAATATCTATAGTCGATACTGTAAGTTTCTAGTCTTATATACTGCTATTACACCATTTTAATTGATTTTTCCTAACAATCTAAGACAGAAAACATTATGGATCAATCAAGTTCAAGTGGTGTTAAGTCACATGTTGAGAAGCCTGAGAAATTCAAGGGATTTGATTTCAAGAGATGGCAGCAGAAGATGTTGTTCTATCTAACAACTCTGAACTTGGCTAGCATTCACGCCCCCAAGCCCAAAAGAGGAAATCCTCTGAAACTCTTAAGCCATAGAACTTGGAATAACAACTCTTTCACTTTTCTTTTGGTTGTTTATTCACATCGACCAAAGAGGACTTGGACAAAAAACGAAAGCGGTTATTGGGGTTTCTTAACTTCGAAGATGGACTGTGCAAGCAAGTTGAAGAACTCGATCATTGTTCGAGTTAGATGATGAAGGGAAACAAATGAGAATTTTTTTTATATTAAAAATTACCTCCATCTTAAGGATTTTAAAATATACCTAAGCATCTAACTGAAGACATGATTTGAGTGAGTTGGTCTCAAAATTGTGGAAGAAGAATGCAAAAACGAGAAGACTGATGTGCAATGGAGGCAGGAAACACATTGAAGGAACACCTCAAAGGAAAGCATCCTCTGCCTCAGAAAAACAAAGGAAAATGCAGCAAACAAGCATCACTGCACCAAAGTTCAAAAACTTCAAGCAAACAAAGGAGGTGCTGGGGGGAAACTGGACACAAAGCAAAGTACTGTCCAACAAGAAGGAGGGAGGATCCAACAACAAACATTGCAGAGATCACTTTGTTGCTGTTGTATCTGGGTCAATTTAAGACTAATCCAAGATGGTGGATTGAACGGCAACAAAACGTTTGGTAAAGATTGTTTGCAACTGACAGTTCGGTGGAGAAAATTTGTAGGGGGCTGGTTGTTGAGAAAAAAGGAAAACCCTTGAGGCCTACACGTTCCGGTTAAGAATCGGTTTCTGGTCCTTAGCAACAGGCAATTCATTGACCGGGGGTGGGCAAATGCCCGGCTTAAGGCTTTGCTTGGCACTATTGGGCAGTTAGGCGTAACTTTTTTCAAAGAGGTCGTGCTTGCCAAAGTTCAAGACTGGAGCGGCAAGCGCTGCGTTGAAAAATCAAAAGTATTAGGGGATTTTAAACACCCACGGAGATATTTGAGGCGAGTGCTTTGATTAAGAAGGAGTTTGAATATGTTCAAAATTACAAGTGAAGTGAAAATCAAAGACAAGGATTAAACCGTGCGAATTTGTTCTAATAGGAACATACCAAACCACCCAGCAAAACGCGAAGTAAAATGACGAAACGTATCGTACAAGGCCCTTGGGGGATGCAAACCATGTCCCTAAAAACCAGGAAAGGGCTCAAAACGGGGGTCAAACTCCAGGCACAAAACTTGCTTACCGACGCTTGGCATGGCATCAGAAACGAAGGAAAAAAGAAAACGAGTCAAGACAGTTGACCGAAGAAACGAGGAGGGAACATCCGACCGGGCGGTCCCGTAAAGCGCGGCACAAAGGTTTGATCCCAAAAAGTGGGGTCGTGTCAAGGAAAATGGTCAGTTTCAACGAAGGCAAAGTTTAATCCAACAAGGCAGAGGTATCGCGGAGAGGGAAGAATTCAAATTCATGGACTCATCAATCCCATATGTGAGAATTCTAAGAAAATTGCGGATAAACGTAGTTACTCCAAACCAACTTAAGGTTCGAAAATATGGTAGGTCAGTTGACTAACTAGGTTAAGGAGTATGTCATATGATTGTTCAAGCGATAAATCACAACCTGGCTGGTTGTTGGTATTAAAATACTTAAAGCCAATAATGGATTGCAATACAAAAACCCCAGTTTAGAAGATGTGATGCTTGGCTGGACACAAAGTAACGTGGTAGTTTTTACACTTGGGGGGACACGCACAGCGAATTATCATGGAAGGTTGATCTGGTTAACTGCGTGGATAGTGTGGATGAAAACATGTCAGGTTCAGAGTTGCAAGGATCACAGAACCAGAAGACGGGAAGGGGAAGAAACGGAAAAAAAAAAGAAGGGGGAGGGAATAGAGCATAATAGGGATACTACGGAATAATAGGGTCACGAGAGAGGGTGATGGAAAAACAAACCGAGCTGTACAAAAGACCAGAGTTCGCGGAAGAACCAAAGAGACTTCCAAAGGTATGAAGGGTTTGATAGAAAGGGGGTATGGAAGGGAAAGTTGCAGGGGAAAGGGCCCCCCCTGGCGCGCCCCCCGGTAACGCAATTTAGCTAATTAGTGTTTGGCAAGACTTGAATAACTTGTATCCGTTATATTAGTGTGTTTTGGAACAGGGGCGAGTCCAACACAGCTTACATTTCAAGTTTTCATGCTATGAAATTGGTCTTATGCAATATATTACACAACATATTTTATCTATTACCGTTATATGAGTGAATTGCAAATTTTAGGAAGCACAAACCAAATTGATTTCAATTTTGCGGGAACCCCAGATTGTAAAAACACGGAGCGCTAAAAATTTTAAGTGGAGCTGCAGAACACAATTTTGTTTCCCCCCCTTAATATTCCCACACTTCATAATATTCCCACACTTCATATTTTTAGCTAAACAAATCATTGAAGACTTCAAAACTCGCACAGCCCCCCGAACGCTCCAACTCTGACCTCTCCTTCCTCTCGTCTCCTTCCCTCTTCCCTCTGTTGAGTTTTTCTTTTTTCTTTTCTGCCCAGACCTTTGACCAGACCAGCATCTCTAGCCTCCTTCATGCGTCTCTGCTCTCTCTCTCCGCACCCGCGCCTCCGCTGCTCCACAATGGAGCTCCTTCTCCAGTTTTCACTGCTGGATCTCTTTCTTTGGGCACCCAATCCAGGCTCGAGTTGTGTCCTCAAGCCCAGCCTCGTCGGAGCTCAGATCCGCACATCTTCTCAGCCGCTCCCTAGCGGCACTGAATCCCAACCTAGCAGCTCTATCAAATTCGTCGATCCAGGTATCGTCCTATTTCTCTATGAAAAATTATGTTTAATTAAGTACCATTGATGTTTAGATGTCTATTAATATATCTATACTATATTTTTTTCTAATTTTTTTTTTTTTATTAAATCTAATTTACACATAAAAGATTTTAATTCCAATTTCGAGACCTACTTTTCGATTATTTGACACCCATTTCTCATGAATCAACTATGAAATTTCAAGACTTTCGAATCCCATCCCACCACCACACTTGCCACCCCACACCTGATACACATTTTAAACTCCATTTTATTTTCCTTTTTATATTTTATTTTATTTATATTATTTTATTTATTTTATATTATTTTTTATTTTATTATTTTATTTTTTTTTATTTTATTTTTATTTTTTAATATTTTTTTTTTATTTTTTTTTTTATTTTTTTTTCCCCACCATCCCCCCTCACTCCCCCATCTCACCACTTTCCACCACCACACCCCCCTCCACATTAACAAATCCCTCCCCCCCCCCCCCCCCCCCCCCCCCCCCCCCCCCCCCCCCCCCCCCCCCCCCCCCCCCCCCCCCCCCCCCCCCCCCCCCCCCCCCCCCCCCCCGGCCCCCCCGCGACGGTTTTAAATTTTCATGTAGCATTCTCTTTCATTTTCTCTTTTCTATCTCTCTTTCTTGCCTCCAGCTATCTCTCCTCTCTCTCTATCTGACCCATTCGCAAGCAATTGGAACATGATGTTGCAATCAATTGGAACCCAACGATAAGGTATTTCTATTCAATTGTTACCTTGTCAAGTTGTTTATTTAGGGTTAGGTTTCTGTTGAGCATGTTTCATCCTATTACATATTTCTCTCCACACCTACAACCTATTCACAATTCCACATTCACATTACACAATATATTCACACACACATTTCAACTCAAACATCACCCCGCTATATCTATCAATAACCCACAAAATCTAATCAATTAAGACAATACATATAAATACATCATACAATACATTAACAATCAATAGAACAACCCAAACAACACACGATATCCCCAACCCCCCGAACACCTCTTACCTATGAACAATCACACATACAAGCCAATCCCAAACCCCTACAACCATGTACCACTTTCCAACTCACCACCCACCCAGAAACTCCGAATCCTCACAACCCCACAACAAATAGGAATGAAATGATTCATTGCCAACATCAAACCTTATCAACAAATCGATCAACCTGAATATATCAGATTTTTTCATCTAATCACAACATCAAAATAAAGACCCAACCCTCAAATTTATTATACAAGAAAGATCTATTTTGAACAACAACTTGCTTAACAAATTTTTATCACGTCTAAATCACCGATTGCTCCTTCTTTTTTTCTTCCAAATGAAATTTTTTTTCTCAACCGATTTTGTTTTTAAAACAAATTTCTTCTCCTGGACGAACTCACATCAGAAACGACCGACACCCCCTTTCCCCTAACAACCCCCAGTTTTTCACTTCCTCCAATTTCAGTTGGCTCGATTCTTTGGCCGAATTGATGAGAATAATCATGTGGCTGTTTGGTTTCCTTCTTAACTGAGTAAACCAGTTTACTTCTAAACTGAACTAGCAATCATTTTCCTTTTGATTTCGCAAGAATTAGGGGGTAAGGTTATGAAATCTGTCAATCTATTCTTTCTTTCAGACTTTTCCCAAGTCGTTTTACTTATACTCTTGCACGTATGACTTTTACTTGAATTCTATTCAATGGCTCACTTAAGGTGGACATTGAATTGTGCTATTGACTGTAAAATTAGCTTTGGTAACTCCAATAGGATAAGTAGAAATAGCATTCGCAGTGAACTAGTGATTCAAATGGTGCACACCATGTATTCGATGAAATGCCAAAGGCATCATCTAAGTTGAACCAGTGGGCTTGTCTATGATTTTTGTATAAGTTATATATTGTATTTTAATTTGAGTTTTTGATATGTTAAACTAGACTCTTGAAAGATTCTTTCCAACCTAGTTTCTTGAAAAACAGAGTTCAAATGATATTTTTATACTAGTATGAAGTTAGAGTAGTGCTTCAGAAATTCTGTAGAAATCTGCAGTTCAGCCTATTTTGGATTCTTCTTTGGCAGCCCAAACGACCTTCAAATGACTTGAAATTTTGGGAAAAAGTATATTTATATGTCTAGTTGGATTCTGGAGTTTTATACTTGAAATTACTGAAAGAAACATTATTGGTGATTTTTCAAAGTTTCCTAGATTTTTCTGAAATGTTGGACACACTTTGCAGCAGACTTTTTTTTTTCCTATGGAGTTGGTGAACTTTTATAGCCTTTTACATTATGATTCTTTTGTTTGCTGAAAGTATACAAGTAAAACACAATTTCAAACTTGATTTTCCGCCCATTCTACATATTGGGGGTTGACCATACTTTTATGCACTTGGTATAATTGGAAGCATGCTGTTACTTCTGCATCTTATCTTTTTTTTTAATCTTCTTGTTTGGGTTTCCATTTGGTCTAACGTTTAATTATCCACGTTTTCTACAAGCTGTTTCTTTGAGTAGTCAACCAGACCCTTGAGGTTTATTTTAATTTGAGTCTGAAATTTTGATTGATCTTACGGTTCTGGTATACACTGGGATGAAAAGTGAGTGTGGAATAAAGTATATAGGCTTGTATTATTGGTTTTCAATATCAGTGTTGCAGATAGTTTGGAACTGAAAATGTAAAAGTTTTAGGCTTATATACTCTGTATATTTTGTATGTTGGGGAGAAGTATTGGCAGGTATATTTGTTTTCCTAGTATTCTCTTTATGTAGGTAGTGTCTCTGAGAAGTAATATTTTTCGTAATGCTAATAAATGACCTGACCTATAGCTCATTGTCAACATCCACTGATATGTTTTGGCTAGTATTGTCTGCCGAATTGGGGACACCACATTTGGGAATCAATGAATATAAATTTAATTACATCTACCAAATCCACTTATGTTGTCAATAGGTAAATTTATCTGATTTCTTATGAGTGGATGGTTGTTTGTTTTCTTCGTAATTCTAACAATGTTTCTCCTAATCACTTTTTTTCTCGCTCTTCAAAATTATGCTAATCTTTACTGACATACAGAGATCATGTTTAGAGATTGGGTGCAATGCAATTGGAATGAAAAGTAATGTTACTTAGTGTCCCCAATGCTTGATGTTAAAGCTGCTACAGAAATTGATTGAAGTTGATGCTTGCTGAATTACTGCTTTTTGTTATTTAGAGACAGAAAATCTGTTCAGAGAAACAATTGATATAATGTTGAAAAAAGTTAAAACACCAGGAACAGGACCATTAGGTTTGCAGGATTTGAAATTCTCTTTGTTCTTTTCTTCTAGTGGCTTTCGTCATTTTCCAAGATCTTATAAGTACTCATGTTTTCTTATTTCTCTTCTAGTTTTCTGCTTGGTTTCTTGTTTAATATGTCTTACCCTTATGATTCTCTATATCATCATGCTTTTAGATTTTCAAGTTCTTATTAGGTTCTGTTATGGCTTCAAATCAAATAAAATTTTATAACTGATGCTGTTTGTTTTATTAAATCATCTCTTGTGATGTGTGAATCTTGCAGATGAACAAATAATCCAGAATCTCGTGAATCATTTAAATAAGTTATTGACTTATGATGCATGCGAATCATTGATTTTTTAGGGTATTCCATCACAACCAAGTGACAAAGAGTGCGGGTATTATGTGATGCGATACATGAAAGACATAATTGAGGACATTGACTTATCATTTGCTGAAAAGGTAATCCAAAATTGGTCATCATGAAAATCAATGTTTTAAAGAGTTTTAATATTGCATATGAAACATTATATGACATGAGTTTTATGTTGTGATTTTAAATTGTTCTAGTGGGGGAGGAGAGGCATTCATGTCCCTCTATATGGTCAGGAAGATATTGATAAAGTGCGGAATGAGTTGGCCACTTATGTGGTCACGAACCACTTGAAGCTATGAAGTGTGATGAAGAACTTTTGGTATGAAGCTGTTAAGTGCATTGGCCTTGCTAGGAATTTCATTTTGGGCATGGCCTGGGTTTAAAGTTTGGGATATATGAAAGGGTATGACAAGGACCAAGTTAGGTACATTAATTATGTATGTATTTTGCTATGAATGCTTGAAAGATGTGCGCTTTTTGTGGATACAATAGGTTAACGTACTTATTTTTGCTCATTTAGGTACATTTATGATGAATTGTAACAACATACTGCTCTATATATGATAATCAACTGTCACTGTTCATTTGGTCAATTTTGGTAGCACAAATCAGGGCAATTCAATTATGGATTATTAGGACAACTATAGAAAAAAAGTGTTGTCTGAAGAGGAATTTTTGACAAATCAAACAACGTTATTGTAACAATTTACACGACGAGGCTAAGTTTAACCATCGTTGAATACAAATTGGGACAACAATAACAGTTGAAAAGCATCGTCCCAAATATACATACACAACAGCAAGAGTTCAATGTGTTGTCTCATTAAATATATCAAAGGTTACAGACGACAGATATTGCAAAAACAAGTGTCGTTTATGTATAATATATACAACGGCTATCAGAACTAAAACTGTCTTCCAAATCAAACTAGGACAACAACGGGTTTATGAAATCTGTTGTATGAATGAACAACTAACAACATATAATACCTGCCGACATTTATGCCTACACATTTATACAACGGATTTTGGCTTTATTCCGTTGTCCCTAAGATAAGTAAACAACGGGGAATAGCCGTCGTCTGAATGCTCAATAGTCGTCGCCTCCTTAGTCCACGGAAAATTGTCCGATTAGACAACGGTTTTCACCCGTCGTCTGAACCTTTTTCTGTAGTAGTGATAATAATTATAATATACATGCCCAATTTTATTCCTGCAACTAAATCATCAATCGAGGGTTTGGGAAAAGTGAGACTTGATCGATGATGGTTCGGAATTAGAAGCTATTACTAGATAGAAGTCGTCATGTGTTATTTGTATGGAGGGCCATGACCCGAGACCTAGACGAAGACGAGGAGGAGGAGGCAAGAAGAAAAAGAAGTGACCCATGGTCACTCTTATTCGCTTGCCTTGCTTGCACCACTTTCATGGAGATTGCATTGTTCAGTGGCTTGAGATCAACCACGTGTGTCCCATGTGCCAACTCCCAATGCCAACCTTGAAAGTAGGCGAGCCCGAGCCATCAAAATCCTTACCCTAGCTAGTTATTTAGATAACTAGCACGTATATTGACCTTGATATACACCATCGGGTGTGTATTATTTCTAGCATTATAATTATATACGATGCTTTATCTAAGGAATGGGTTTAGTTCGTGCAGGATCTAGTGGGAATCTGATTGCTGGCCGGTCTCCTTTTAAGTTTTCTTGTAGGTAATGTGTGTTGGGATTTGACTCTCATTCACGAAATAAACCGAGATTTCAAAATAACTCATCATGGAACAATATGCATTAAGAAAGTAGAATAAAGATGAAAAAATAATGAATAATTATTTACGTAGTTTGGCAAATTCGCTATCTACATCCACAAAGAGTTTTCATCATCTTCACTTATAAATAAATACAAGTATAAGATATGTGAGTTACATCTTATATGTCATAACTCATAAACATGTTCTAGAATTTATACTCAACCCAATCCCTTGTATCAAAAAAAGATACCCCTTGTACACCCATCTCTCAACCTAAAAAATTACTTTACCCCAAGAGTTATATATACACATTTTTTAACTGTCTACACCCACAAGCACTCTGCTGCTTGATGTTGACCCTCTCAAATTGAGACCCCCAAAAACACCCTATGAGATTATACACATTTCATACCTTCCTTACCGGTAGCATTTCATGCTCCCTCTCTGTGTCATCCTATCCCAGATCCCCTTGTGCACACCACCCCATGATGTGCACTCTCTCATTTTTCTGCCGAATGACTATATTGCACCACACTGAGGGTCTGTTTTGGATTGTTTTTCTGAAATCCAAAAGCGTTTTTGAATTAATTGAAAAAATTAATTATAAATATAAAAAAAATAAACGTGTCTCGGGTAAATTTTAAAAACACTTTAAAGTAGTTTTAAGAAACTTTCTGGTAAAAAAAAATACTTTTATCAAATTTGAAAAACATTTTTAAATTTTCAAAAACAATTTCAAACAGTCCCACATATGATTTGATTTGATCTCTGGAAATGTACGTACGTGTTTTCTCAATACTATGCAATGCATGAGCCATGCAATATATTATGCCCCGTACGAGCCACTTCATTACATTCTCTTGGCTTGAATAAAAAAAAAACACTTCTTTTAAACTATTCAATTGAACGTTACGATGGACAATTCTACTGCCCTAAATGTTTTACAGTTTTACTAGTTAAAATTTGGACATTTGATATAACAATTCACACGCTTATGTCCGGTGGAGGTCGATATATGATTGCTCTGTTTGACTGTTTGATACAGTCGAACCACTTTTAACACTCTTGGGACCCTGTATACATTGAAATTAAGTTTAAGAACAGCCTATGAAACCTAATTTACTGCCACGTTAACCAATATTCTGCGAGATATTAGTTAAAATTTAGTTTTTTTTTCTCCCACTACATGTGATTCAAGTAAATTAAATACCAAAGATAAATGTTGAAATTGTACAGGTGAATTCCAAAAGACGCTTAATAAAGAACAAACAAAAAAGAAGAGTGTTCCCTCTTATGAACTTCTTGTGGCATTGGATTGACCCATTGTTGCCATATATACATGCTGTGTTGCCATTACCTTTAGCAGAAGAGTTGAAGGTGGGAGGAGATCGATGGATCCGAGGCAAAGATAGTAAGATGAGTAGTACTAGTTGTAGACTTGCAGTGTTCATGCTAGGGTTAATATTGTTTTTAGGGTAAAGTTGATGGATGTGGATGTGAAAAAGACTGTCTTCCCACTTATCTTTATGTAATTCACGATAGTTGATGTACTTGTTTGACACCAAAATTATCACAAGATAGATCATGTGTTCGAAGACTCTTCTAAAATACAAGGGTGGGGAAGAATGTGTGTATTTGTCCTCTGATTAAAAAAAAAATCTACATGTTAAGTAATAGCTCTAGACACGAGTAATCATCAGGATATATCCTGGTTGAGTATACAGTATTTGAAACCATTTGATTAAAAAAAGAAAGAAAAAAAAGAAGGGTGACTAGCTTGGTATTTTGATCAAAGTTGGGGGGTGTCATTAGCAATAGGCGATCTACGTTTAGGAAATTGGGCATGAGAGGCAATATCATTACTAGGGCAGGTGATATACAAAGTCTGATCATAAGAAGTAGAACACGGCTGCCTCTTATTAGGGTTACTAAGAGTCTGGAAAGGTTGTGGGCATGAACTAGTTCCTTGTGGGTAGGAAGATGAAGCCACATTGAAGTTATTGCTGCCACAGGAAATGTGGGGATTGAATTCATAAGACGAAACTACCATCGAGTTTTGAGAAGGAGATCCCACTGCCTCAGACATAGAACCGGTGCTGCTTTTGTTTGTGCTACTCCTCTTGTCCTCCACCTGCTCCAGATTGTTACCATTCTTTCCTCTTATTGGCTTATAGTGGACTACACAAAGTGCCCAATTCTCCAACTGCATAAGAGAATTAACACAGATTTTTAACCATACATACGTCGCGTGATTTTCTATATATATATCAAAGATATGGGACGACGTTGTAAAAACGTACCATGACATGATGATTGTCCTGATTGATGAGCCTGTACTCGTCCATGAGCCACTGAGTTTTCAAACTTTTCCCTTTTTCCAGAGGGTAAAAGAAACACAGAGGTGTCTTGGTCATCATCGGCTTGTTGTCATCCCCCATAATGTAAATAGTCTTCTGCGTTACCTTCCAAAATCCATGTCCAGTTAATCTTTTTGTCTTTTTGCCCTTTGTGAACTTCTTTGTCAATGGTGTGAAGAAGTACAAGCGGCCATCACCATTATCAAATGCTAAACCTGTGTCAAAACTCACTATCAACTGTAACTTCATTCGAGAAGAAAAATATCATTTAAAAGGAATACTCTTAGTTTTTTCAACTAAAAGACTAAAGCCCTATATTTTTAATTCAATAGATTCACCTTCTAAATTACATGCATACAGTCGAGAACCCAATCAATAAAGATTAATTATCTATTGAGTTTATTTGAATAAAGTTTTTTTTTAATGAAAAATGACAGCAAAAGGAGATGCATAAATGCATCGAAAAGAAAACAGAAACAAACCAAAGCTAGATGCACAAATGCATCTTAAATTAAAAGTAAAAGGAACAAGATCAAATGGCAAGAAGCATCAAAGAGGACATTACGTATGTCAATTTTTCAGTGAAAATTGTAGTTGTAACTATAATCACATAACTTACAAATTAACTCTCATAAACAAGAACGTACCATAGACTGGATCTCAAATTCAATAACAATAGTGATCTAAAGTTTTGATCCAATAGAGAATCTAAGTCCATATTCAAAACCAAGAACAACGCGGAATCCAAATTCAGATATGAATCAAAGCCAGATCGAAAGGAAAAAAAAGGAGGGAGGTGGGTTGAGATTGATCCTACACATATGTACAATATCTATGCCTCTATGGTAGTTAAGCCATAGAGTCAGCGACGCCACCCAACAAAGTCTCAACTACTAAGACCAACCTTGAACGGACCCTCAACCCCCGACATGGAGGACTATGTACCCACTAGTCGGTAAGGCAGAGCAAAATAACTGGAGATACTGGGACTGACCAAAGAGAGCAGCCGTCAATATCCTAAACGCTAAACTTCTCTCTTTGGTCAAATTCCAAAACCCTAACATATTTTTTCTTTCTAAATATTACAACCCTAACAATTCTTTTTCCTATAAAAACCCTAAACCGCTAAACTTTTTTCTTGTCAAAATTAAACCCTAAATCGCAATTTCAAAAACCCCGAGTCTTACTGCTTTTGCTTAGTAAAAAAACCCTAACCCTTAATGCTATACAATCAAACTTGATGGCAGGCTAGAGCAAGAATTAAGAAACAACGTACGTGCATATAGATACATGATCAATTAGTTATGTATTAAAGTTTCTACTTCGTCCAAGAAAGAAATAACTTAAGAGAGTGAATGTTTTAATTACATACCTTTTAGGACCTGGGGCTCATATATATAAAGATTAATGCTTCTGATAACTCCACTAACATCAATGTGCCCAGTATGAACCTTCATCTGGAGATAATGAAATATATGTTTATGTGAGGGCCGAAACTTCACTCCAGATGGTAAGCCCTTCTTCCATTCAATTTCGTCTTCTTTAATTGGCGAAGGCAATACCATCAAAGTACTTGAAGATGACTTGTTTTTATTCATCTCTGAAATTTTCTTTGAATGCCAGTTTGAAAACCAATCTTGATGTGATTCTAATTAGTTCGTTTTATTTATAGCAACTTTAGAGGATTTCCAACTCCGTGTCGAATTAGGTTTTATTCTTTATAAAAACTCATTATTTACCAGAAGATAAAAATATGATAAATTTATTTTATGATCGTCGATCTTTGGTCAACCTTATTGTAACATATATAGAGTAACATATATACCATTGACCTACCACTATACATATACATTCTTAATTACTTCATTGTTCTATCTCTTTTTCTAAATAGGGAAGAATGATTAGAGCATTATATATAGGTTTTGTCCACTACATATAATTATGCATTTTTAAAATATATAGTTCTAACTAGGGCCCCCCCCCCCCCCCCCCCCCCCCCCCCCCCCCCCCCCCCCCCCCCCCCCCCCCCCCCCCCCCCCCCCCCCCCCCCCCCCCCCCCCCGGGCCCCCCCCCCCCCCCCCCTCTCACCAACAAAAAAAAAAAAAAAAAAAAAAGAAAAAAGAGAAGAGAGAGAGAGAGAGAGGGAGGGAGAGGAAAAAAGGAAGAGAAAGGGGGAGGGGGGGAGAGGGGGGGGGGTTAAAAAGAAAGGGGAAAAAAAAAAAAAAAAAAAAAAAAAAAAAAAAAAAAAAAAAAAAAAAAAAAAAAAAAAAAAAAAAAAAAAAAAAAAAAAAAAAAAAAAAAAAAAAAAAAAAAAAAAAAAAAAAAAAACCCAAAAAACCCCCCCCCCCCCCCCCCACCCCCCCGCCCGCCCCCCCCCCCCCCCCCCCCCCCCCCCCGCCCCGGAGTTTTTATAAAAACAAAAAAAACCACAAAAAAACCACACAAAACCCCCACAAAAAAAAAAAAACCCAAAAAAAAAAAAAAAAACAAAAAAAAACACCAAACAAAACAAAAAAAAAAAAACAAAACAAAACCCAACCACCACCAAAAAACAACAAACAACACAAAAAACACAAACAACAACAAAAAAAAAAAAAAACAAAAAACCCAAAAAAACAAAAAAAAAAAAAACAACAACAAAACAAAACCCACAAAAAAAAAAAACAAAAGAGGGAGGATTTTTTTTTTTTTGAGAAAAGGGGAGGGACCCTTTTGGAAAACGGCCTTTGGAGAAGGCCCCCCAAAAGGCCCTAGAGGAATTTTTTATTCTACTAATGTTAACAGTTAGTTAAGATAATTTAAATATATCTGACGGCTGACATTAGAATTATGTATTTTATAAGTGCATAATTTTATGTGATAAAGAAAAAGTTTATATATATAAATATTTTTTTTCTTTCTTTCTAAATTTTAAATTAAAAGCTCATTTAAAGACTCGTTCGAAGATGATAGTCTGATCGATTCTAGACCTAGCTCTCACAGTCTCACCTTAATTTGTCTAACCATATATCCCTAATCCACTCCCTAGCCTATACATAATTAACCCCTGTAACTCTAGCTAGAGTATACAATTTGTTTTATTATTCGCTAGATGTTCTCTATTAGGTACGTGCATTTAGGAATTTATTTGACATACTTTTTTGCACGTAATTAATAATATGTGAGATTATAACCATGTTCTATGTGCGTAATATGTACTTATCGATCAAATTAATAAATCTTGTCTAATTATTAGCTTTTTCGTCAATTATTTTGTTAATTATTAATGTGACTCTAATAGGTCTCTTTTTCTGATGATGTGCAACTGACGGGAGTATGCAAAATCATATATATCATAAGTGACGAGTATTTCCAAAATAAAAAAACATAATAGTTGACAAACAAACTGAAGTGTAATGGTCAAAGAGAAAAAATGAAATTTATTTAAGATTGGTATCTTGTAGTGCAAATTGATTTATTAATTAGTTTGATAAAGCTTCCTAAACATAGATTCATTAGTTTTCATAATATGAATATATGATCATAATTCAACCGTCATTAGACATGCATGCTGCATGCAATATCGATACTCACTCTATCTATATAAGATCACCAAGACACCGACTACTATCCATTTCTAGCAGTTTCCATAATACGTAAATTAACCTATAGATATTGTTCGTAAATAACTATACATTATATATGTATATGTTGTAAAAGTTCACATTTATAAATTTGTATCAACTCTTTTACTACCTCTAAATTAAACTTCAAAGTTCTACTTCCGGCGGTCTTAATTACCCGTTCATATACCCCATTTGAATCAAAGAAGACCAATGCATGAATCCTTAAACATACATAGCATCAGTAAAACCAGAGAAAAAAGCTCTAGATCAAGAAGCTATTTGAACAAGTCAGTTCAAACGTCAATATTTAATGGAAGAAAAAAAAATGTTGAAACAGTACAACCAAATCCTCAAAGGCACTCAGTTAAAAAGGAACAGAAAAGAAAGAAAGAAAAAAAAAAGTATATCCTTCCTTCATGTGATGAGCGATCGAATCAAGTTGTTGTGGCATTGGAATCCCCTGTTCTTCCCCTACTTGCTTCATTGGTTAACATTTCAGCAGAAGTTATTATTTGGGATGCAATCATCTTTCTGCTGGGGAAGTGCGGTGATGGGTATAGACAATCATCGTGCAGAATAGTGTATAAGTCTTTGAATATTGGGTCATCGAAATTAAAATCGGATAACATTTGATCAGCAATTATACTGTTATTGATGGATAAGTCATTCAAATTGGAAAAGTTTGGGTTGAGGTTATCAGCAAGAAAAGGGGCATGTAATTGGGTTTGATCAAAGTTGGGGGTGCCATTACTGCTGGGTGATCTACGTTTAGGAAATTCGGCATGGCTAGAGGGATACTGGTCATAATTTGGACAGGTGAGCAAAGACTGATCATAAGAAGTGGAGCATTGCTGCCTATAGATGAGACTCTGGGTAGGTTGTGGGTATGAATAAAATGAACCCACATTGAAGTTATTGTAGCCAAAGGATATATAAGGATTGTGTTTGGAAGAGGTGGGAGTTTGGCAAGAATTTCCTTTCTCTGAGCTGATTGTCAAACAACTTTCAGAAGACGAACCTATCATCGAGTTTGGAGAAGAAGATCCCACGGCCGTAGACCTCGAATCAGTACTGCTGTTGCTTTTGTCTGTTTCATTCCTCTTGTCGCGCCCCTCCTCCTCATTGTTTCCCTTTTCCCCTCTTTTCTTATAGTGGACTACACAAAGTGCCCAATTTTCCAACTGCATATATAAACATGGATGGCGAAAATAATTAGGCCAGTTTGCCCATGAAAAATGATTTATTTTCGATATAGAACAAATTAAGATATGGGAATTGTGAAAACGTACCATGATGTGATGATTGTCCTGATTGATGAGCCTGTACTCGTCCATGAGCCACTGAGTTTTCTTTGCAGTTTTGCCCCGAGAGCGATAGTAACAAAAAGGCGTTCTGGTTATGATAGGCTTGTTGTCACTGACCTTAATCGTTCTAGTCCTCTGTGTTCCCTTCCAACAACCATGTACAGTCTCCCTCTTTGTCCTTTCCCCATTTGTGTACCTCTTTCGAAGTGGTGTGAAGAAGTACAAGCGGCTCTCACCCTCAAATGCTAAAGCTTCATCAAATATATATATATCGTGAATATATATACGTTTTGGAATCACACAATTAATTTATATACATTTGCAGGCAACACTAGCTAACTTTGAAATTGTTTATATATGTGCAAAAACATGCATATATGTAGTACGCCAACAGAAAAATAAAAAAATAAAAATTAAGGAAAAAAGAAGCATGCCATGCAAGATGAAACTCTTATGAGGGATCGATAAATTCTACAATACGTACAGTTAGTAAAGAACGTACTCGGTCAATAAAAAGCACCGATGAATTTTATGTCAATAAATTTGAATTATGCGTATGAGATTTGAGAAGTATAAGAAGCTTCCCAAAACCCTAACGTATATTTCTTTTTTTTTTTAAAGAAAAAATAACGTATATTTCTTTTTCTAAAATTCAACTCTTTTCTTTTATTGCTAAACACCCAAAACTACCCTAATGCTATTTTTTTTCTTGTCAAAACCTTTTTTTTTGTCAAAACCTTAATTGTTAACGTCTTCTTTCTTCAAAAACCCTAATGCTTTTTTCTTGACAAACCCTAACTAAAAATCTCTTTTTAATTTCTGATCAAAACCGTACCCCTAAACCGGCCTTACTACTAAGTAATCAAATTTGAGCTATACACACTATAAAGTAGCTATGTTATATATGGCAGGCCATGCATATATGGTTCTAATGAAAGGAAAACCTTTTAGACTTTCAGTGTAGCTACGACGTTTTATTTTTATTTTTTATTGTTTCTAATTTTCAGCGTTCACTGATCGATATGGAAGCAAGTAATTAATTATAAGAACCAAAAAGGGCAATAATCCTAACCACACCAGAGGAACACTAGCATGCATATAATTAAAGAATCAATTAATTGGTTGAATAACTTCAAGTTCGACGAAGACAGTAATGGTACATACCTTTTAGGTCCTCGGGCTCATATTTATAAAGATCGATGTCTCTAATAACTCCACCAAAATCAATGCGTCCGGTGCAAACCTTCTTTAGCAGATAATAAATAAATTCTTCCTGTGAGGGCACAAACTTGACTCCAGGTGGTAATCCCCTCTTCCATTCAAGTTCTTCTTCTTTAATCTCACAAGGTAATACTGTGGATGCCGTGCCAACTAACTCTTTCCCTTTACCACCTGATGAACCAGAAAAAGGGTTTGAAGGCTTCATCGATCTCCCAATATTTTTCTTCTCTTGAAGACTCCAATCTTGAAAATCTTGGTTTGAGCTTCGTTTTATATATATGTTAAATTGAATCCAGCTTTGTGTTGGATTAGGGGATACAAAAACCGTAGTTTTCTATTATTTTTTTTGGATTGAATCATGAATAGCTTATTATTTTTTCTTTTTTGTTTCATGATAATCAACTTTATTATGTGAACCAATCATAACTATACATTTAATTTTGCCATTTGTACGGATTACTATAAAAGGGAAGAAAATGAAGATTTGACCTCTTTGCGAAGTTAAGTGCATGCTATTTTGATATGTGTATATGTACATCTATATACTATATACATCAGATCATATTTACCTGGTGACAACCACCCCTGGTGGTCGAGTTGGTAAGAGCCTCCAGGTGTGGTACCCCCCCACCCGGGTTCGAATCCTGCCGACTGCGAATTGGAGTTAAATCCCAATTCATTCTGTGGTGGCCAGGGGGAGGAAGCGTTCTGAAAAGATCCCCGACTGCGGATTAGTCTTTGGATTTAGGAAGCCTTTGAGACACCGCAGGAGTTTACTCAAAAAAAAAAAATTTACCTAGCGACCAAGTGACCAATTGTGGACCAGAAGTTCCTTATGTTCTTCAATCAATGAAACCAGAAGTTTTCATAAATAAAACTTGCTCACAAAGACAATTATTTTTCATACAGTTTGCGAGTTGTCACTTTAAAGACAATCCTCTCACCATTACGGGGAGCAAAGATCCTTCCCTGAAGAATGATGTGACTTGGTGTGAGATTTTTATCCATCATGTATTATTTATATTTTAAATAATAGTCTCAACCAATTATGGAAAAATTGAAAAAGTGACATATTAGTTTTGACCTCAAAATTAGTTTGGGTTTACCACCCACCAATAGATATCTTCATCACATGTTTTGCGAATGGTCAAATAAAATAGTCTTCCCGCCGTTAGGGGGAGAAAAGACTAATGTCATTGAAATAATGATTTGAATTCATGTGGAAAATATCCACTAGGTCCAAGTTTTAACTCTCTTAAGTGGCGATCATACAAGCCCTATAACACTCTATATGAGGTTATGAGTACAAGATCCACATTCTCAAAATATTCATCTATGAGAGATGATTGTCCTAGAAGTGACAATGAATGCCTTAAAGAGGCATGAGTACCCAATATCAATAAGCTTTTATAGCTAATGCATGCATATTAGAATGTGTAAGATCTCTAATTGATGATCATCGATGATACTTCACTTATGGTACGTAGCTACCTAATTCATCAAGGGTTGTGTATTGACATTACCACGCTTCATTATGTATATATGTCGACAAATTATATTATTGGCCACATTGGAAAGAGGCAATTTCAATGAATTAAATATTGGAAATGTGATGAATCATTATGGACCATGTTAACCCCTAAAGTTACAAAGGGTGTTTATTAAAGTAAATTGAAATCACTATGACACAATGTCTCTTTATAGAGACGAGGGATAATGACCATCATTCTTCTTCTATACAAGTGGCAACTTTTCTTTAAGTACTTATTATATTGACGTGAGACTTATGGCATGTTGTCAAGGTGTATTGTGAAGATCGAAAATGTACAAATCCCTAAAGATAAGTGTCATTATGACCATATTGCTTACCTAATCCTTAAAGGATTCATATTGCCAAAGACAAGTCCATAAATCATTGAAAGAGCCTCAAGCTCATGACTCATGGAATAAAAAAGTCTAAAGATCATGTGTACTCATTTATTATAGTCAAAGTGACTTAAATTGCCTCAATGAGTGCTATGACAAGGCTAAGAAATCGAATTCGAATTATGATCATAATATTGCAACATACTCTAACTTTCGCTAAGTTATGAATTTTAGCTCCTGAAGAGCCTAATATGAGATTTATCCATATATATATTGGATATTGATATTTAAGACTAAGTATGTCATAATAGTTTTTTACAATGCTCCGAACATTGTACAAATGTAAATGTATCAATTGTTATTCCTTTATATTTTGTTAATATTTATAGAATTGTTTTCTACCACACTATGGTAAGTGTTCATGAAAATAACCTAGTTTTGTTGGTGTTAATTTTACATTGTAGGAAGAAAATTTAATGATGAGCCCGCATATAAGCAAAGCACACGTAGTCTCTCTTCATGACTGACACACACCAAACCATTAAGCATGGTACATATACTTTATCAAATACATGCATGATTGAACCTTGCAACAATAAGGGGGAGATTCTCATCAAGGGGGAGCATCCAGAAGTATGCTACCTAGAACATATGCGCGTTGCACTCTTTTTCCTTTGACCAGAGTTGTTTTTATCCCACTGAGTTTTTGTTACCTGACAAGGTTTTAACGAGGCAACAATAAAGCGCGTCCAAACACCATATCGTTGATTGATAAACATCCAAGGGGGAGTGTTGTAAATATATTATTATGTGTGGATGTCCATGTAAATACTCATTAGTTAGTTCCTTATAATATAAACCATACCTCTATATAAAGGAGGCTAATGAGATTGAATAACACACTTATATTCCCTTCATATTTCTGTCTCTCTATTTTATCTCTGTGTCATATTTAGTTTATAACAAAATTTAACTTTTACCAAAATCTTTACCTATATTTAGCTAGATAGGAGAGAGAAAATAGATAAAAGTTAAATGGTCTAATGGCTATTTTTTTCATTTTCAACGTTCTTTTTTTTAATCTAACTTACATATAGGTGAACTGCTAGAGTAGATGTTAAAAAAGTACTAGCTATATTTAACTTTTAAGCATTTTAGCAAAGAAAAAAAACTTTCATTGTTGGAGATGCTCTGAGCAAAAACAAATTTTCAACCCAATCTCATCCGATAACCCGGAGGATCATAGATAAACCAATCTAAATTCGTATCCGGCGGATTAACGGATATTTGGTCCACTAGTCCGATAGGTTTATTATATCAAATATTATAAAATTTTATCATAATACCCAATAAAAATTTGATAAAACATTGAAACAAAATGATCAAGAGTATAACAAAATGTTGAATTACATAACCAAAATATTTTTTAGAACAATAAATTAAAGCAACCAAAATGCTAAATTTTCGAAACAATACTTCATCGGTGATATATTTATCCCAACAAATTAAACATATTTAGATTTTAAAATTAAAACTAAGACTTTTAATCTTTCTACGAATGTTGTGATTTTTGTAACTCTGTGTCGCATTTTTTTTATATGTTGCATTGAATCCAACTTTGTGTCGGATTAGGGGATACACAAATTCTAGTTTTATGATATTTGTTGTTTTGTTTTTGTTTTTGTTTTTTGTCCTTTTCATGTTTTTTTTTGTGGGGGTGGAATTTTACAAAAGCCCTAATACTCTTTACTTTCCAGCTTCTCTTCAAAAGCAAGATTTCGAGTCTTCAACTCATGTTCCCCATCATTCAGTTTTCCAACAGTTTTTTTATGTCAACTTTAGGGTATCCAACATTTTATGGCATTTGAAAAACGTGTCAGTTTTCCGTCATAAAATGCTTATCCAACGTCATAAAATATTTTCCATCACGTTTTTCAAATGTCATAAAATCTGTTATATCTAGGAGGGATTTTTCAGTGTGCCTGTCACATGGACATGTGGTGTACCTGGCCACAATGATTGGCCACCATCAATATTTTATCATTTGCTCAATTAATATTTTATTTTGTAATTATTTTTTTATTCTACAGTGGCCAATCACTGTGGCCGGGTACAGTGGCCACGTGGCGAGCCCATCCCATTTAAATTTTTTTCTATATCTAGTAGTGATTGAAGTAATTAAAATTTTTTGTATAGACACAAGGAATTCAAAACATGAATTGTTTTTCATGTACAACCAATATTTTTTTAGCACATCCAAAGCTGGAATGGTAAATCCAAATGTCAATTTATTTTAAGGTTTTCCAACAAACCTTCAATCAAGCTTCCAAACAAAGTAGATGAAGAACCACCATCATCAATAGCCCTCATACATATTTCACTTATCTCTTGCAGCAGCCATTGCTCTTCTAGATTTATATCTCTTTGTGAGATTTTTAACTAGTAAGCAGTCATGAAATGCGCATGTGTAAAGGGACACATGGACTGGGTGTAGAAATGTTACCTTGCAGACGTAAAAGATCAATTCTCCCAAAATGGCAATCAAGGAATACAACTGAGGGATCCATGGAAGTTTTGACCGGCCAATATACCTTCTGGTTCATAATTACATTTTTCCTTTGAAAACTCCTGACAACCTCCACAATAAGTGCAAATATTGCCAAAAGGATTGCAGCTATTAGAAATTTTATGTCTTCCTTGTTTGGCCAAAGCTCTAATATTCCCAAAGTAAGTTCCGCAACAAATTTGAACAAATTAGATACTTGTAGCAGCCGTTTTTTATATATATTTCTTCGTGAGATACTTTGCAAACAAGCAAGCATGAAATCCACAAGTGTACAGGGACACATGCACCGGGTGTCGAACAGTAAGCTTGCAAATGTAGAAGATCAGCTCTCCCATGATGGCAATAAATGAATAAAGCTGAGGGATATTTGGGAGTTTCGCTCAATATAATTTCTTGTTATGAATAAGTTTTTTCCTTTGAAAACTTTGGAATATCTCCACAACATTTATAGCGAGTGAAAATGTTGCTAAAACAATTGTAGCTATTAGAATGTTCAGGTGCTTCTTGTTAGCCCAAAACTCCAATATGCCCAACGTTAGTTCTGCAGCAAATTTGAATCCAAATAAAACTCAGTCAAGGAGCCCCTCAGTATCATTCTACAGCTCGGCTTCACTGCTATTCCTTACTTCTGTCCCATTCACCTCATTCTCCACTGCATTTCTATTTAGATCATTGGCAATTTCCATGGCACGCCCAATGTTCTGTTTTGCAACTTCTAGTTCTTTTTTCTTTTATTCCAAAGCTTGTTGTTCAATCCCCAACTTTTTTTCCATATCATTTCGCTACGCCACAACTACATCATCTCATTGCTTACCACAACCATTTGAAATGAAATGTTGTTATTGTTATTTACTAAAATGAAATTATCTTTTACAAATATTACATATTAAAGCTCCTAATTAACTCCAAACCTAGAATCTAGTGATCCCAACTCAAAAGCTAGGAATTTTTAAAGTAGAGGAGGATTCATATGTCCTTAATTTAATAATCATCCCTTCAAGGGCTAATATGTCGCCACTGGACTACGAAATATGTTGAATATGGATTGATCTACTACTAGATCCGTGCATTCGTAACTACGGCTAGCCTAGTTTAATCTCTTAAGATTTCAGAAGTATAAGACACAATTATGGGGAAGTTTAAACTTTTTGATGATCTAAGTCATTACCTTAAATCATGAACACGACCATGTTTTTGTTGCATCTACGATTAAATAATATATTTGACGCCCTTTAATTGGTAGACTTACTAGTTAGGGCATCTCCAATAGATTACTCATTTCAACATAAATTTAAAATTTGATTAATTTTAAGACAATTTATCACTCCAGCATAATACCCAAATGAAAGTCAAATTTAACTTTTACCAAAATCTCTACCTATATTTAGCTAGATAGGAGAGAGAAAATAGTTAAAAGTGAAATGGTCTAACGGCTATTTTTTTTTATTTTCAACGTTCTTTTTTTTTCAATGTAACTTACATATAGGTAGAACTGATGGAGTTGAAGTTAAAAAAGTACTAGCTATATTTAACTTTTAAGCATTTTAGCAAAGAAAAATAACTTTCATTGTTGGAAATGCTCTTACGACTTTAAGCAGCAAATGGCAACAATAACGTACACTGACAATGCATTATTGTCTTATTGACGATTTTAAGGATCATAGACTTACTAATCTAAATCTATCTACTCGATTGATGGATGACTTAATACCTGAACCCACATTTGAGGCTCGTTCCCAAGCACGATATTAAATATTAACTATTAGATCTTGTAATTGCCACAAGTTTATATCTAAATTTTGTTTTAGAAAACTTTGATAAAATTCTAGTTTAGGAGAGTGTATATTTTCAATTTGACTGGGTAATGAATCGATCCTCATGAGGAAATAGAATAAATAGTTACCAAAATGTCAGTAAAAGTGAAAGAGTTCATTAATAAACCAAAAACCGTTTTACTAAAGCTGAAACAAAGGAGAGATTTTTCAATTTAACCGTCACAGTGCCACATCACATTCAAAAATCCCTTGAAGCTAATCAACATATACTGCCTCTTCAATTGACATGTGTATATAAATAAAAATGATCATCGATCTACCTAGTACCTAATTAATATTTCATATGTGTACTCATTACTCGTAGGGTTGAAAGTAAAACACGCATTTTAGGTGCAATTAAATGGGAAATACTCTCATCCAAATGAGTTTGGATGAGCCTGTCAAAACTATCTATTTTTGCGTATATTCGGTTTCGTATTTTCATAATCTAACAATTCATCTTTTACATCACCCTCTAAAGATCATCTATGCAAAAATTTAATCAAATTGGAGATCGTTTGATCATCCAATTATATCAAATAAATGAACGATTTTGGTAAAAGTTAACATTCTCATTGCAACTGTTCATTTGTTTGATATAGTTAGATGATAAAATGATTTTCAATTTGATTAAATTTTTGCATAGATGACTTTAGAGGGTGATTTAAAAAATGAATGATTGGATTATGAAAATATAACGTGTAATGAGCAAAAATTGGATGAGTTTGGATGAGGCTCATCCAAATGAGTTTGGATGAAAGTATTTTCCCAATTAAATTACAAAATCTTTGGTACTATATCTACTCGATTGATGGATTACTTAATACCTGAAACCATATATTCAAAAATCTAGAGAGAGAGAGAGAGAGAGAGAGAGAGAGAGAGAGAAGGGCCTTTCTTTTCAAAATTTGGCCAAAACTTTCTTTAAATTGTTTTTGGGAGTGTCGTGGTGGTTTTTCTTTTTTTGGTTACCCTTTTTATCTTATGAATTCTATTAAGGATGGTTTCTCCTATAACCTCTAATTTTCTAACAATTAGTTGCAATTAAGCTTTTTATGAACCTCTTCCTAGCTAGATACTAAATTAGGCGTATTATATTCCCAAGAATCTACCTTTAGAGATGATTTCACATCAACAAAGGTCTTGGCAAATAACATCTTTACGTACAGATGATTTCATAGTAAGAGATTTAGATTTTGGATTGCTAATTAAGTATGCTTTAATAGTCACAGATTTTGGATTTTGGCTTCTATATCATTTCTATGAGGATTTTCTTACAAGTTTGGGGTTTTAGGATAGTTTGCAGTGACAATACAAACTTCTCTAGCTATTTGTCCTGCAAAGATTGCAAACTTTTCTCCATTCCTTTCGCTCTATCTATTACTCGCTTCAACATATAAAAGTGAAGCCCCTCGATCATAAGGCCATATAATCACCAGAAAGTAGCAGGTTAGTGGATCAAGTATTATCAATAGGAAGTAAAAACCTTGTACCCCTCAAAAGAAAAGATAGCTGAAGAAAAAGAAACACAACAACCCTCTTAACAGTACAATTAGTGGATCAGTTGCCACAAATTATACAATATGATTGAAAATGAAGCATGCATGTTGGGCGCACATCATCAGTTTCTCTTGCAGCTTGACCAATATTCAGATACAAGCTTGGAGAAGTAGGAGTTGGTATCCAAGAGTTTAAGTTCTCCCACCACCCCCCCCATCCAAACCACACAACTGTTTACCAAAGAAAAAATAAGAAGCTAACTTTGCTCCTATCCAACGCGACCTTTTGTTGCATCTGCTCCCCTTTTTTTTTTATTTTTTATTACTTTTTTTTGTTTTTTTGGTTTGTTGGGGTTTTTCGTAAAACTATGCCCTTCCGCCCCCCCCCCCCCCCCCCGCCCCAAAACCCCCAACCCCCCCCCCCCCCCCAACTTTTTTTTTTTTTTTATTTTTATATTTTTTTTTTTTTTTTTTTTTATTCTTTTGTTTTTTTTTTTTCTCTTTTGCGCGTCCCTCCCCCTGGGCGCCCCGCCCCCCCCCCCGCCCCTGCCCCCCCCCCCGCCCCCCTGCGCCCCCCCAACCCCCCGGCGCCCCCCCCCCCCCCCCCCCCCCCCCCCCCCCCCCCGCCTAACCCCCAACCGCCCCCCCCCCCCGCCCCCCCCCCCCCCCCCCCCCCCCCCCGCCCCCCCCCCACACACCCCCGCAACCCCGCCCGCCCGCCCCCCCCCCCCCCCCGGCCCCCCCCCCGTTCCCCCCCCCCGCCGCCCCCCCCCCCCCCCCCCCGCCCCCCCCCCCCCCCCCGCGGCCCCCCCCCCCCCCGGCGGGAGAGGAGAAAGAAGAAAGAAAAGGGGAGGGGCTTGGGGTGGGTTTTGGTGGGGGTTGTGTTCAAAACAATTTCGTTCAACCAAAACGAAAAATTATATATTTGTAAAAGTAATATATTTAATTTCGAAACAACAGGGTTTGGTGTATATATTTTGTTTTGTTGGGCCGGGGGGGGCCCCCCCGCCTGGGGGTTGGAGGGGAGGGGGGTGGCGCCCCCCCCGCCCCGGAACCGCCCCCGTGGCGGGGGGGGGGTGGGGGGCGGCCGAGTGTAGACGGGGGGTATGTTTGGGGGTGTTGGGGTAGATTTAATTTTATAAAATTTAAACGACGCGGGGGGAAAAATGTTGCACGGTGAAATGAGGGGGTTTTGGGTTTGATAGGGGGGGGACGCCGGGGGGGGAGGAGGAAGGGGTGCAGGGATGGGGGGGGGGGGGGGGGAGTGTGGGTGTGTTACTAGCTACATAAGTTTTATTTGTAGACTTCCGCTGTTGAATAAGTTCTGAAGGAGCATTTACTTAATATTATGGTAATACAGTATATTATGTAAATTTATGGGTTATAATAATTGACTCTAAAGAAAGGAAAAATTAAACGAGCTTCTGCAAGCCGGCTGCCTCGTTCTCTCTCTCGATGCGCCTCTGTGGATCTCGGACCTGCTGGTGCTGCTGCGATTCAAGACTCCCACCATTATATGGTTGGGCGTCTTCTCACCCATAAGCCTTTTGTGGGGTTTCTTGGGACCTACCTTCGGTTTGGAGGATACGGCGGTCTTTCAATAAGGGAGGGGTAAGGTTTGTTTTTCATTTGACAAGAGGAGAGTAAGTGTTCTTCTGGTGGTCTGGTTTTAGGAATTCAATGTTCTGTTGGGTGTGTGGGCTGGTGGGGGGGGTTCCGCTAAGAAACGGAGACTTGGGTGTCGGTGAAAGGTCTCCCGCGTCTCTCCGAAATCCGGTGTTGTCGATGGTGGGTTGCTGGGGGGGTTCTTGTTTCGACCGGTGGCTCTTAACCGAAGGAGGTTGAACAGATGTCGGTGTGTTCTGGGCGTATTCGAACCTCGGCTTCTTTCTCGTCCGGGTGTGGTTGATTTGAAGTTTGTGTTTGAACGAATCAGGGTTTGTAGGAGGTGGATTATTCGAACAGAGTGGACGTGATGGTTGTTAGGAAGGAGGAGGGGAAGATTCACGTGGGCGGGGGCTTATTTTGAGAACCGGCCCTCGGGGGGGGCGTGGCGGGTGCTGGGGGCCAGGGGGGACGCTGACCCTCCCGGTTCTTGTGTCGACAACTGGTTGTTGCTTGGGTTTGGTCGACGGGGGGTGGGTTCAGGAAAGACCCTCTTACGTTGTGGGCTTCTCGGAAATCTTTGCGCCTTCCTAAGCGGGGTTAGTATCCGGGCGCGGGGGGTCGACGGGCAGCCCCGGTGGTTGACCGGACGTTGGAGTTCCTCCCTCCGGCGGGCGGGGGGTGGGTATCCCAAGGGGGTTTGACTTTCACCGTAAGAGAGAGAGGGAGGAAGGGAGATAAACGCGGGGGGGCCAACCACGGATGACGCCAAAACCAGGTAGAAAAGTTGAAGGTGGGGGAAACCCTCTTCTGAGAGGGGCAAGGAGGGTGGATTATTTTTCGGGGTTGAGGTATCTTTGTAATTTGGGTGACCGAAAAGAGGGGAGGGGGCTTGGGGATGGGGACTTTTTGTGGCCCCTCGGGGGGGTTTGTTGTTGAACTGTTTTGGATTTTGATCAAAAGACTAAAGAAAGAGTCTACATTTACATTATGGCTTGGAATGTGTGTGGAGTGTTTGTTGTTAAAGAAAAAAAAATCATATACGTTTTATTTGATAGATTCCAAGCATCACGTCCCAAATCGGTATTGTTTAATAACTTAAATTGTTATTCCATTTGTGAGGAAATTTGGGGCGTGACATCCATGATAACTTTTCTCATTTGTTTATAGGAATAACCAAAAACTCACCAGATGAATCTAGCAGATTAGGCAGGCTGCTCACTGTTGCCTTGAGCTGACACTTTTCTAAAGCCTACACAAATGAAGTTGTCATGCATTATAATGGTCCATAGCAGAATTGCATCTAAGATCCTAAACTTGGTTTGATTAGTAAAACTAAATGAGAAACACCAGAATAATCTAATTATGCAGGAAACGCCTTTTCAAAATTAGGGTCAGTTGACTCACATTCCATATTTTTCATTGTCCGAGTAAAGTCCTAGAGGATCCAAGTTGGTTCGGATGGTGCCCCTAAAAAGAGTTGTTTCTTGAGGGATGATGCTGAGCTTCATTCTCAAATCTTTTAGACCCATAGAGCAGATATCAAGTCCATCTATTACGATTTTTCCACTGTTCGGCTCTACTAAACGAAACAAAGCACTTATAAGTGTACTTTTTCCACTTCCTGTCCTTCCCACAACTCCTATTCTAGTCCCTTCTTTAAATGTGCAAGTGATCCCCTTGAGAATGAGTGGAGAATTCGGACGATATTTGATCTTTAACAAATAGAAATAATTAGTGATTAAATTAAAATTGATCAAATGAAACAACATAATTCGGTACATAACACCAATAAATAAGTTCAAGTATATGATGATGAATAAATACCTCCAGACAATGCAGCTCTATCCTACCCTTTTGAGGCCATGAAGATGGTGGCCTCTTGTCCTCTACAATTGCAGCAGGCTCTGGTGAAATCTGCATGAATTGTTTTATCCTTTCAACTGAGATTATGTTGTTTGATAAGTTGCAATACCATTGAGTCAGATAAACTTGTGTCGTTGTGAGTGTTAAGGCGTAAGAAAGAGAGAGCCCCACAAGCCCTGCAGAGTCATTCAGAGAACATTTAGGTAAGACTGTTAATACCTTTAAACAACCTCAAATTCCTTAGTTTGAAACTATCAAATAACATGGACTACGAGAATAATACCTGAAGAAATGTATCCCTTAGGAAGTAAAACAAGGAGAAAACCAGTGGCGTAAAGGGTCAAATTCTGAAGTGCTTCTGTCCTTAGAATTAACCACTCCCTGGTTGCATTAGAATGAAAGAACAGTTTGGCATCAGTGTCAACTAGATTTAAGTAGTCGTCGAAGAACCTGTCAACCATTTTAAAAGCTCTTATAGTGACCACTCCAAGTGATGTTTCAGCTGCATAATTCATAACAGGAGCTTTGGCTGTTCCATTGATTCTTGTTAGTTCCCTTGCTGAGGCTTGACAATATCTCTTCAGTCAAAAAAAGAAATCAGTAGTAATTAGTTTCTATCATTCCATTGGTGAAGAAGAGAGACAATGAAGAAAATAAAGCAACTTAAAAATTCCTATCCACCTGAACGTACGTATTGTGTAGCAACAGTGGCTAGAATGGCTACAATGAGAACTTCCCATGTGATGGAAGCCAGAACTGTAATTGTTGTCAGCAGTTGAATAACAGCAGAAACAGTAAACATAATGGAGAAGGGTATCTCAAAATCTAGAGTACTTAAATCTGATGAAGCCTGAAAAAGTAGTAGAAATATATATTGTCATGCATGAATATGAAATTGGAGATTGAAATAGACTTTCCAGGGTACATAAAGGAGTGTTTTTTTTTTTCAGGTGTTGTTAAAGATCAAGTTACACTCACTCGTGTTAAAATCCTCCCAACAGGGGTTGAGTCAAAGAACAACATGGGAGCTTTAAAGATAGCATTGGTAAAACCTTCGAAAAAGGCCCTTGAAGCTTTCAGTCCCATATGGGCTGCAGAATATGACCTTAGAAATACAAAGACAGCACAGAGTGATGAAATTGCAGTATAAACGCCAATGAGTGTAGCACCGGTTATATTAGGAATCTGAATGCCTAGAGCTAGCCAATAAGTTGAAGCAGCCAGAAAACTAGAAAAACCAGTCTGTGCTAATAAGCCTGAGCATAGAAGAATTGTTCCCTTGGAAACAAAAATATAATCCAAACAGGACTTCCAGCCAATCTTCTGTTAGCTGAACCCCGGGAACGCCCACCACAGAAATATCCCCTTCAGTTCTATCACCACTGAGATTTGTACTATGAGACCCATCTGGCTGGATCATATCTTCCTTCTCAGATTCTTTTTGGGTTTGATAATTTGAAGGATCCAATGTTGTTATTGCATCTCTATGAGCATTCACAAGCTGCTCAAATGTGGTTCCTTCTGTCAAGAGATCCTTATAGCTTCCGGATTGAGTCATTCTTCCACCATCCATTACCTGGAAAGGGAAATATATTATATATCTAGGTGTGTATAACATTTGCTCCTTATGTATCTAAATAAAATATGTATATGAGCTAAGAAACATATACCAAAATGTTATCAACTTCTGAGAGAAATTCAACTTGATGAGTCACCATAATCACAGTTTTCTTTGCAAGAGCAGCCAGGGGCGGATCCAGGATTGATTACACAAGCTAAAGAGGCCCGGCGAAATTTTTTTTGCTTCTCTGGTCCCAGACCCCCACCGCATCTCTCTCTGCCCAGTTCACTAATACCGGAAGATTTGCAAATCTCATAAGAGAGTGATTGAGTGAGAGACCAATTAATCAAGGCATGAACAATAATACCTAAATTATACAATAAAAATCATACACAAATAAGAGAGAGTGCGAGACCAGTTGTAATTTGCCAAATGAATCGGCGTCGCAAGTCAAATCTGCAAGAGAGGTCTAAGGGTTTATTTTTCTTTTGTTGAGTTTATGAGGTTCTGACTTCTTACTCCCACTCTCCCATCCTTTTTTTGTTTTTTGGGCAACCACTCTCCCATCCTTCGTCCTTTGTTTTTTTTTTCTTTCCTGCATCCCTAGAACGACATCGTTTTCATTAATCATTAATTGAAGTGAACTGGCTGAAAACGGCGTCGTTTTGATGATGATCAAAAGAAAAAAATTTCCAGAATCGTCTTCCACCTCTGTTTCACCAGGTTTGCCCCTTCTGAGTTTTGACCTTCTCCAATCTCCACCATTCTAAAGCTCCATAGTCCATACTACAAGCTTTAGGAAGAAGTTGAGGGGGGCACTTGCCCCCCTGCCCCCCCTGGATCCGCCCCTGAGAGCAGCCATGACACAATCCTGCATATACAAGTCATTCAAACTGAGTAAACTATTTCTAGAATGACACTAAATTTGGTTTTCAGTTCTGAAAATGCTTGATTTTTCTTTCTTACATGAAATAAAATTGCAGCTGTAGTTGCATCAACTGCACTAAAGGGATCATCAAGGAGGTAGATATCAGCATCACTATAGACAGCTCTTGCTAGCTGAATCCTTTGCTTCTGTCCTCCACTCAAGTTAAGTCCCCTCTGGCCTATAGTAAGATCACCATGCTGAAAGCTATTAATATCTTTATCCAAGGCACAAGATTTTATGGTCTCCTCATATTTATTCTTGTTCATTGGCTTCCCGTAGAGTATGTTATCGCGAACTGTCCCACTTTGTATCCAAGAAGTCTGAGAAACATAGGCTATGGTTCCAAATACATCAACCTGTTTGCAGCATTGAGAAAATAAGCAACTGATATTAGTGGGAAGATCTAAGCTCATGATATATAATACAAAACATGTAACGTCTTCTTTTAAACTCACAGTTCCAGAAATTTTGGGAATCTCTCCAAGTATTGCGAGCAACAGAGATGATTTTCCAGCACCAACTGATCCACAAACTGCAATTTTTTTGCTCCCATTGTACTTCTAAATTCACATCTGTCAGATTTGGGATTATTGATTCAGGATTCCAGCTGAACATACCTTTTTCTATTTTTAAGATCTCATCTGAATTTTGTGACGTGAGTTTCCTTACTTCCTCATCCTTTAGCTCATCATCAAGCAAAAAAGCATTAAGCCGATCAAACGAGACCTTGACTTGGATCATGACTGAAAGAGCTTCTGGTATAACTCTGACAGGGTCTCCCATGCTTTTCAAGGCTGCTAGAACAGTAAATATGGTAATTGCATTTAGAGGAGCACTCTGGAAAACGATACATCCTACAAAAATAACTGAAGAGATGATGGTTGGTGCCATCCAGAACAATACAGTTCCATAAGCCTTGTGTACTTGTGCCTCAGCCAATGGTTTGAACTCTCTTTCGAGAAGGGAATCAATCGAGTTCTTGAACTTCTCTTCCCATGATTGCAACTTAATGATTTTCATACTATTTAAGATCTCGGAAGTGGCTCTAAGCCTCTCATCCTGAGCTACCATGATTTGGGACTGACGCTTTTGTAGTACCTTTGCAAAGGGCACATTGAGTAGACCACAAATAATGAGAGGAATTAAGCCAGGCAGAGCACCAAGACCAACCACCACATAAAGAACAACAATGCAAAGCAATAGTTGCAATGAAAGGCTCCACAATGAATGGAACCACCACAGGAACTCACCCATTCGATAAGCGTCCACCGCTATGTAATTCACAATCTCTCCAGCTGAGTGCCTTGTCCTTCCCAAACTAGGAAGCTTCAGCTGCTTTCGATAAACTGCCACCATCATGGCTGACCTCATTCTCATTCCACACCTTCTTGACTCAAAGAACCAGCATCTCTCGCTCAGAGATTCAACAACTTTGGTGATAATTAGAGACCCTACTAACATGAGGCCTTCAGAGAGGCTTTCCTCGTCACTCTTTGAATAATTTACAAAACCATAGAGTATAAGAGGTGAAACAACAACTGCAATAGTCTTAAGGTATGCACAAAAGACTATCCATATATTTTCTTTCATGTAAACTTTTGCTATGGCTCTGAGAACCAGGTTCCTCGTACTTCTTGAGCTCTTCTCCCTCGACAAGGATTCCAGTGCATGAGAAAACTTTTGGTATGCAACATTGGCTTCATCTTCAGAAACCAAAGAAGGGATGTCTTCGAGAGCTAAAGTTTTCGAGGAACCCAATTTTAGTAAAGGATTAATCCAAGAAAATAGCAGGCTGCTTAGGAAACTGGCATGGCCTAGTTCTGTTTGTCGAATTTTTCCAGCTGACTTTTGAGCCAACAAAGGCTCAGATAGAGTGCTATCCATGCTTTGTTTATGAACAAAGTTACTGATCGAGATTTCTAGTAGTACACATGCAATGCTACTAATAGCTACCCAAAGAGAGGTTGTGCACTCTGTATTGGACCAATGGTCCTCCAACCTCCTTGCAGTTGATTCTCACTTAGTTCTGGTTTTATGTTTATTTTGTGTCAAGGATCTTCATCAGTAATAACACTGATGAAGATCCTTGAATGCTAGAGAATATTGCTTACGTACAATAATGACCTGTCATTGATTACCAGGCCCCCTTTGCATTCATGTTGAATACTCTCACCTGCTAGTGTCTTCTATAAGCAGATAAGCTATGTATATATAGGTGATAATATTAATGTGTGGCAACTGGAATCTACCCACTCTTTATTAGCTAGCCTGCCAGGACAAGTTTCAGTAGGCAATTAATTTAGCCATGACAGTGTTCAGATATGAATGAAAAACATGCATTTATAGTTCTTTTCTGGTTGATATATAACATGCATGGAGTCTTAACCAGATGTGTACGTGTGATGAATGCATGGAGTCTTTTGAAGTTGATTGCTCTAATCATTCCATATCTAGCAACTGATCAATTCCTAATTTGTCAAAAAATAAAATAAAGTAGTGGAGTTTTGAGTATTGTAGGAAATTAATTGTCATGGGTTTTTTGTAGTTTGGTAAAAGAAAAATCAAAATGAATCGTAACAATAATCACTTGTCCTGGAGGGTATTTTCGTCATTTCATATTTATTATTAGTATATATAATTAAATAATTTATTTATTAATCCCAAGGCTAACTTAAGGTCCCTTTGCTCTTTAGCCTTAAGTTAGCCTTGGGATTAATACATAAATTATCTAATTATATCTACTAATAATAAATATGAAATGACGAAAATACCCTCCACAAAAAGCCCAAATATGATGGTTGGATGACATTAATCAAATTTATAGAGTATAAGGGTATAACTGATGAAATTGAAAGTATAAGAACTGAACTGATTTTGAGTGTAAAGTATAAGGTAGTAAACTGAAATTAGCCCTAAATAATATCGTGCATTTGCGATTTGCCTACCACTAGACATGATTGATTAAAATTTGTGAGTACTTGTGATGAGGATAAACTGAAATTAACCAAAAAATAATAATAAATTAGGGGAGAATGGAATTGTACCTTAGACCATCCAATTGTTCAGAAAAAAATACCAGTTGACCAAAATCATTCATGTGAGAAAATTACAAAATTAAAACCTTAAAAAAAATGTTACACTAGAAAATAAGCTTGAGAAAATAATTGGTTTCAGCTTTCAAT
This sequence comes from Rubus idaeus, assembly GCA_030142095.1. NCBI lineage: Eukaryota > Viridiplantae > Streptophyta > Magnoliopsida > Rosales > Rosaceae > Rubus > Rubus idaeus. The sequence continues at coordinate 31,602,706 of CM057970.1, forward strand.
CAGACTCGAAGTTCAGCATTGCAGCACTGCCAAACTCGTATATAAAAGCCTATCAATTCTTCTAGGCCCCAAACTCTCATCTATATATGGATCCAAACTATGCAAAATGTCAATATTGCATCAAGCATTGACATTTTATGCATCAGTTTCTCTTGCAGCTTGACCAATATTCAGCTACAAGCTTGGAGAAGTAGGAGTTGGTATCCAAGAGCTTTGAAGGTTCATCATACTCCACCAGATTCCCTACAAGTATAGAAAAACATAACCATACTGCAGTTTAGGATTTAGGAACAACCTTGATATGCAAATAACCTTAAACAGCTAGATAATACCAACTTAATGCATGTCGATGAGTGCTTTTAGTAATACATAAGCGCTTGCATATAACTAGACACACATTTATAACCTTTGGTAGAATGCACTAAACTGCTTTCTACAATGGCAGAACCCTCAGTTAGCTTAATTACCAAAATTTTGTACTAATTATTTGATTATTACAAACATGCATGGGAGAATTTTCAATGTCTAAAATTTGATTCAAATGTGATTACAGATGATTAGAATATAAAAAAAGCTTACCATAGGAGAGGACCATGACTTTGTCACTGTCTATGACAGTTGGAACTCTATGAGCTATAGTTATCACAGTGCATTCGGCAAATTCCTGCCTGATGATTCTTTGTAGAACAGCATCTGTTGCAGAATCAATGGAAGCAGTAGCCTCATCTAAAACTAGAATTCTATTCCTTTTGAGAAGCACTCTTCCAAGACAAAACAACTGGCGTTGCCCAGCACTCCAATTTTCCCCTTCATCACTCACTGTTCAAATCATTATAGTCATATATACCCTATTAGAATTTATCAAATTGGGTGCTTAAGTAGTAAGTTCAGCATAACTCACCAGATGAATCTAGTAAATTGGGTAGGTTGCTGACTGTTGCCTTGAGCTGACACTTTTCTAGAGCCTACAAATGAGAAAGTCATTTCAATGATCTATAATACAAGCTGAGAAACATTGAAAAATTCTATGCAGAAAAAGCAGTTACCCTCCATATTTCATCGTCGGAGTAAAGGCCTAAAGGATCCAAGTTGGTTCGGATGCTACCCCTAAAAAGAGTTGCTTCTTGAGGGATGATACTGAGCTTCATTCTTAAATCCTTTAGACCCATAGAGCAGATGTTAAGTCCATCTATTATAATTTTACCACTACTTGGCTCTACTAAACGAAATAAAGCACTAATGAGTGTGGTCTTTCCGCTTCCTGTCCTTCCCACAACTCCTACTCTAGTCCCTTCTTTGAATGTGCATGTAATTCCCTTGAGAACTAGTGGAGCATTTGGACGATATTTTAACTTTAGCCAACCAAAAAGAACAATCGATCATTAGAATTTTTAGTGATCAAATGATAAGTGGTTAGTGAACATCAACAGGAAGCTCATATGTATCATTCATATCTTACCTTCAGAGAATACAGCTCTATTCTACCCTTTTGAGGCCATAAAGATGGGGGCCTCTTGTCCTCCACAACAGCAGGAGGCTCTGGTGAAATCATCATGAATTGTTTTATCCTTTCAACTGATATAATGTAATTCGATAAGTTGCAATACCATCGAGTCACAAAAATTTGAGCTCCCGTTAGTGTCAAAGAATAAGAAAGAGAAAGCCCCACAAGCCCTGCAGATATATATGTACACATAAGTAGTCTTAAATACCATCAAGTTCTGTACTGTGAAACTTGGAATACTGGAGTGATAAGTACCTGGAGCAACATAACCCTTTGGAAGTAAAATAAGGAGAAAAGCAGCAGCGAATAGGGTCAAATTCTGAAGTGCTTCTGTCCTTATTATTAACCACTCCATGGTTGCATTAGAATGAAAAAATAGTCTTGCATCAGTGTCAACTAGCTTTATGTAGTTGTCAAAAAACCTGTCAACCATTTTAAAAGCTCTTATAGTGACCACTCCAAGTGATGTCTCATTTGCATAATTCATTACAGGAGCTTTGGTTGTTCCATTGATTCTTATCAATTCCCTTGCAGAGGCTAGATAATAGCTCTTGAACAAAACATAACAGTTAGTTCCATTATCCCATTGGTTGAAAAAGAGAGACTGAAAAGAAGAAAGAAACTGAAATTCGAATCCACCTGAACATATTTAGCAGCAACCATGGCCATAATTGCTACGATAAGAACTTGCCATGTGACAGAAGCCATAATTCCAATTGTTGTCAGCATTTCAATGCCACCAGCAACAATAAAGAAAATGGAGAAAGGTATGTCAAAATCCAAAATACTTAAATCTGATGAAGCCTGCAAAAATAGAAACATGCAAACAAGCCGAAAAATTAGTAAATACACATAACAGAACTCGAATCAAAAGTGTGTTGTCTGAAGATCAAGTATACTCACTCGTGTTAAAATCCGCCCAACAGGAGTTGAGTCAAAGAAAAGCATGGGAGCCTTAAAGATAGCATCGGTGAAACCAGAGAAAAAGGCTTTAGAGGCCTTCAATCCGACATGGGCTGCAAGGTATGACCTTAGATGAACAAAGACAGCACTAAATGTTGAAACTCCAGTATAAACACCGATGAGCATGCCATTTGTTATTTTAGGAATTTGAATCGCTAGCGCAAGCCAATAAGTTGAAGCAGCTTGAAGACCAAAGAAACAAGACTGTGCTATTATGGCCAGGCATAGAAGAAGTGTTCCCTTAGAAACGAAAATATAATCCCAAAAGGGCTTCCATCCAACATCACCAGTCTCTTTCTCTTCTTCTTCTATTAGTTGCACCCCAGGTACACACTTCACAGAAAGATCCCCTTCACTGCTATCTTCATGGAGGTTAATCCGAAAAGACTCATCCGGACTAACCATATCTCCCTTCTCCAATTCTCCTTGAATGTGATAATTTGAAGTACCCGATGTTGTTACTGCATCTCGATGTGCATTAACTAGTTGCTCAAATGCTGCTCCTCCTGTCAAGAGACTCTCAAAGGTTCCTACTTGAGTAATTTGTCCACTCTCCATTACCTGGAAAAGGTAAATATATGCTTTGCTTATTTCACAAGCAATGTATTCATGGGGTTCCATGTACATGAACTTGATTTTTCTTTTTTTGTTGGACATAAAATATAAATGTAAAAGCTAATAATATACCAAAATCTTATCAACTTCTGAGAGAAATTCTACTTGATGAGTCACTAGAATTACAGTTTTCTTTGCCAGAGCAGCCATTACACAATCCTGCATGAATCATTCAAAATGAGTTGAATGAGTAAACTCATTCTAAATAAGAGAAATCGCAGCATTACTGCTTCTAAAAAAACTGAATTTGTTATTACCAAAAAAGAAATGCATGAATTTTTCTTTCTTACATGAAATAGAATTGCGGCCGTATGTGCATCCACGGCACTAAATGGGTCATCAAGAAGATAGATATCAGCATCACTATAGACAGCTCGGGCCAGCTGAATCCTCTGCTTCTGTCCTCCACTCAAGTTAAGCCCCCTCTCGCCTATTTCAGTAAGATCACCATGCTCAAAACTACTAATGTCCTTATCCAAAGCACAAGCTTCTATGGTCTTTTTATACTTATTCTTGTCCATTGGATTCCCATAGAGAATGTTATCACAAACTGTCCCACTTTGTATCCAAGAAGATTGAGAAACATAGGCTATAGTTCCAAATACATCAACCTGTTTTCAAGGAATATCAAAGTCAGCAACTGAAATGAGTGGCAAAAGCATGTAAACTTTACACAAATGAAACAAACTCACATTTCCTGAAACTTTCGGCATCTCTCCCAGTATAGCATATAGAAGTGATGACTTTCCAGCACCAACTGGTCCGCAAACTGCAATTTTCTGCTCCCTATGGACTTCCAAATTTAAATCTCTCAGAGTTGGAATTGCTGATTCAGGATACCAACTGAACATGCCTCTATCTATTTTTAAGCTCTCAACAGCATCTTGTGATGGTAATTTCTTTATTACATTATCATTTACCTCATCATCAAGCAAAAATATATTTAGCCGATCAAAAGAGACCTTGACTTGGATCAGTATTGAAAGCGCCTCTGGTATCATTCTGACAGGTTCTCCCATGCTCCTTAATGAAGCAAGAACTGTGAATATGGTACTTGCATTTAGAGGGACACTTTGGAAAAAGATACATCCCACAAAGATTACTGAAGTGATTATGGTTGGTGACATCCAATAGACTAGAGGTCCATAAGCCTTTTTGAATTGCGTCTCAGCCAACCATTTGAATTCACGCTCACGAAGAGAATCAACTAAATTTTTGAATTTCTCCTCCCACGATTGTAATTTGATGATTTTCATACTGTTTAGGATCTCAGAAGTGGCTCTAAGCCTCTCATCCTGAGCTATCATGAACTGGGACTGACACTTCTGAAGTACCTTTGCAAATGGCACATTTAGGAGGCCACAGATGAAGAGAGGTACTAATCCCGGAAGAGCACCAAGACCAACCACCCAGAAAAGAACACCAATGGCAAGGAATAATTGCAACACAAGGCTCCATGTTGAATGAAACCACCATGGGAACTCCCCCATTCGATAGGCATCGACTGCTATATAATTCACAATCTCTCCAGCTGAGTGGCTTCTCCTTCCCACACTAGAAAGCTTTAGCTGCTTTTGATAAACTGCCACCATCAAAGCTGACCTCATTCTCATTCCAGACCTCCTTGACTCAAAAAACCAATGTCTCTGGCTCAAAGATTCAACCACCTTGGAAAGAATTAGACACCCCACTATGATGAGGCCGTCGGAGAGATTTCCCTCCTCGGCATTTGAATAATTTATAAAAGCATACACTATAAGAGGAGAAACTACCACTGAAATCGTCCTGAGGACTGCACAAAAGGCTATGCATATATTTTCTTTCATGTAAACTTTTGCTATTGCTCTCAGAACCAGGTTCCTGGTACTGCAGGAGTTCATCTCCCTCGATAACGAATCCCATTCTCGAGCAAACCTCTGGTATGCTAGATTTGCTTTATCTTCTGAAACCAGAGAAGGGATGTCTTCAAGAGCTAATGTTTTCGAAGAACCTAAGTTGAGTAAAGGGTTGATCCAAGCAAATGTCAATTTTCTAAGGAAACTGGCATGGCCTAGTCCTGATTGCTGGCTCTCTCCAGCAAACTTTTTGGCTAATAGAGGCTCAGATAGGCTGTTAGGATCTTGTGTTTGTTGATAAATAAAATGAATGATGTTTCTAACAGCACATAGGAGAAGTAAAAAGTTGACTAGCCATGTCAGTACATCAAGAATGTGAATGTTATGGGAACTTATCAATATTTCAATGTTTAGACCAGAGACCAATGAAAAGGTGCACACCCACCAAACAGAGTTCAAAACTTTGATCCATTGAGATCTTTGAACAAGCAGTGAAACTGTATAAGAAATCCAAACTAGTCCTCGGACAAAGTAATCCAATCTGCTTCTGAAATGATTGGAACCCTCATCACTTTCGGCTATTAGATCCCATAAACCAGCAGCAAAAGATGCAGTGCTAGCAAGAGAGCAAAGGATTGAAACAACTAAAGAAAAGCGGTCCCTTCTGGTTGGACTGATGCTAATATAATGTTTTGTTATCGAAGCAACAAGCGTAAGCAAGCAAAAACCGAAGAAGAAGAGCAGATTTACAACATTAATGACAGTTCTTTGAGTACAGTAAGAACCAAAATCAAGTTCTCCATCACAAATCCATGAGAAAGTACTCCCTGCATGTTAAAAAGTACTAGAAAGTTGGAAAACAATGCAAGAAATGCAAAAAGGTGCATGGAGTACAGTTATATATATAGACATGATCAAACAGAAGAAGACATACAAGCAAGAAACAGAAACTTATGAAGATCCTTGAACACCACAATAATGCATTCTACTTCAGAAGTATAACAGCAGCAAATTTATAATCCAATATATTCACTATAAAAATACATATTGACAATCAAGAATGAGAGAAATTCGATCATAAGGGTTACTTACCAAGTTCTGACCTCTTCAATGAAACCATAGTTGTAGCAACTTGTTTGGTTAACTTACTATATATACTAAGCACATGATTATATTCTTCTCTTTTTTTTTTCTTTTTTTCTTTTTTCAGTTAAAAATGACAGGAAAAGAGGAAGATAGAATCGAGCTCTAGCCCTGGATGTGTGGTACGTGCTCACTAAGACACTAACCACTAGAACTATAAGCCCCACAACTAAATACATTTTAGGATCGATAAAAGTAAAATTGTTGGAGGGCTTCTAACTGAAGTGGTTAAGAGCATCTATCTTCGTGGTTATACAAAAGTGTACGTAACAACATTACTTCTAAAATTGTCTATATGCCCGGGAGCAAAGCTATTGGTTAACATATTGCCTTCTCGAAACACATGATAGTAATGAGATATTGAGATATCACATTTCTTTGCTTAGTAGACAAACCAGATTTATATTTTAATTTCAACTCTTCTTTGAATATGTTAATCGCCTTTTCACTCTAAGAATGGGTACAAAGCTTCTACCTTTGTTTTCCTAGTCATTGATTTCACAGGAAGCATATATTCTCTGAAAACAAATTAAGGTCTGAAAATCAAAACTTTAGTATTCAGCATACACTAAATATCAATTTTTTCTCCATTAATCTTCTCACATATATCAATATCAAAATTGGAAAAGGTTGTGTGCCTTGAGGGGTACTTAATAGTTAGTATCACGTACCTTACTGACATGGATATCTTGAGATGGCAATTTCACCATTAAAACTTTACCACTTAATCAAAGGAGTTTACTTCTCCATAAGCTCCTTTTCTAAATTTTATTCTAAAAATCAAAAGCAGATACATATAGTGGAAGTACCAGGACATGGGAAAACTCCACTCCAGCGTTACCCGTGCAAAGTTTGCAATCTCTTTGCAGAGAAATTTTTAACCAATTTAATCTGATTTAGGGAAAAACTTTGGGAAATATCAAACTGTTTTAGTGATTTGAGTCATTTTTCCCCAAATTTTGATAAAACTTCTTTCCCGAACTTATCCCCAATTATAAGAAAAATGTATGAAAACGAATGGAGAAGCTATGAGACTGATGATTTGGGGCTGTGGGAATTTTTTAATTATTATTATTTTATTTTATTTTGCCTTCTTTTTCTCTAATCGGAACTACCTTGCTTCGGAGTCCAAGTGGTGGGGGGTAGTGGACAATTGGGTTAGGATTAAACTAAATTAGAAATTCAACCCCTTTTAATGTAAGAACAAAAAAATTTCTACCATGCTCGAGAATATAGTACTAGAAGCTCTATTAGTCTCCACTTGAATTAGTTTTGTAAGGTCACCCAAACAATGTAATCCCTTCATCTTTAACGTCCCATTTGTGGAATAGACTTAGGTCAAGGCCCAAAATCGTTCAATGCAAAACTCAAAAGGAGGAAGATCAAATTGAAATTCAACGATATTTAATGACCAAAATGACAATTTCCTATTGCTTAATTGTTGACAATTTATGTGATTAAGGCACACGAAATTGTGCTTGTAGGTTTGAACATACGCTAGCACAACAAACGTTCTTACATGAATCCTGGCCTTCTGGTATTTACATTTATATATATAATTATATATATATTATATATATTTACATATATATATAATTATTATATATAATTATATATATTTGTGAGGCTATGATTGTTGAAGCATTCTCATTCAACATCGCTATATGATTGAAACCCAAACTTTTAATATGTGGACATGACCACACTTAGCTAGCCAGCACTAAGTTTCAGTGATCATCTAAATCATGAGCATATGCGGATATGCCGATATGAACATAATCGCTTCATATTGGTTACGTTTTGGGGGTTTCTACCTAATCATGATTTTGTTAAAATATCATACCTAATCATGTGGAATGTGACATTCAAGCTATGCTCTATTGCATATCTACCTTTCGTACCTATTTTCTATCAAAGAAAGAAAGAAAAAAAAAATAGCATGCTTGAAGGTATTGATCGGCAGGGCCGGCCCTGGGGTGGTTGAGGTGGTGCAGCCACTGAGCCAGTCTCCTTCTTTAGAGGTGGTGAAGGTACTACATATTTTTGTGAGAAACACATTCTTAATTCTTAACAATGTAGTTTACCTTGGTTAGTACGCAACATGATTTTACTTCTTTTTTGTTTGTTAGTGTTAATGCAAGGCCACCACTAAAAATGTCTTATTCAAATTTTGATTCATACACCGGAAGGAATCACACCATTTACGTATCATAATCACAAGGGACTGACCATATAATCCAACAGACTATATTTTGTATTATTTGGCTAAGAATATCACACTGATTACTAAAACTTTGACAAAAGAATTCGAAGCTCTCCCCGAGGCGATCTGTTAGGTACTTAGGTCCCTCTTGTTTGCAGCATTACAAATGGTTCATGGCATTTCGGGCATCAGTTTCCTCTGCAGCTTGACCAATATTCAGCAACAAGCTTGGAGAAGTAGGAGTTGGTGTCCAGCAGCTTTGAAGGTTCTTCGTACTCCACCAGCTTCCCTACAGATTCACAAACAAAATCACAATATACATTAGCCACATGTTTGATATCCAAATTCCAGAAGTACACTTACAGCCTGCATGCTGTTCCAACTCATAATGTTGAGTTCTAGTCCCACATTGATTAATTAGTCTAAGGCTTCGTTTGGTTTACGGAATGATGTCGTTGGGAAAGAAAAAGTAAACCTAGGTTGGAAGAGAAAAGCAAGCCAAATGAGGGACGGAAGGTTTCATTTCCTCTTTCACATGTGTCATGTATCATTTTTTCCAAAGTTGCACTTACTGTACCCTAAACCCTCTTGCGTGCGACGGAGTGTTGAGCATGTACTTTTAGTGTCCCACATCGGTTGCTAAGTGTCTAATAAATTTCTATGTTAAACTGTTGAGATGAATATCTTAGGCGGTTAAGATGAGAATATTCAATGTTGGCTAGAATTTGTGACAAACTAATTTGATCGAAATATAATTAAGAGATAACTGGAACATAAATCATACCGTAGGAGAGGACCATGACCATGTCACTATCTATAACTGTTGGAACTCTGTGAGCAACTGTTATCACTGTGCATTCTGCAAATTCCTGCCTGATAATTTTTTGTAGAATGGCATCTGTTGCAGAATCGATGGAAGCAGTAGCCTCATCTAGAACTAGAATTCTGTTCCTCTTCAGAAGGACTCTGCCGAGGCAAAACAGCTGGCGTTGCCCAGCACTCCAGTTTTCTCCTTCATCACTCACTGTAAAGCATTACAGTTACATAACATTATGTTCTATCAACTTCACAACCTCATTAGAGTACTTGATGGAATTTGGCCCTTAAAATTAGAAGTTCACCAATACTTTTGTCATCTGTATATGGGAACCATAATAACTTCATAAACTCACCAGATGAATCTAGTAGATTAGGTAGGCTGCTGACTGTTGCCTTCAACTGACACTTCTCTAGAGCCTACAAATTAAAAAGTTTCCATAATGTACTAGTCTGCATTTGAAAATTAATGCCTAAACCACTTTTCAGTATTTAAACTTCTAAGAAACAATGGATATGCAGAAAGAGCCTTTACCCTCCATATTTCATCGTCGGAGTAAAGGCCTAGAGGATCCAAGTTGGTTCGGATGCTACCTTTGAAAAGAGTTGGTTCTTGAGGGATGATGCTAAGCTTCATTCTTAAATCCTTTAGACCCATAGAGCATATGTCAAGTCCATCTATAATGATTTTACCGCTGTTAGGCTCTACTAAACGAAACAAAGCACTTATGAGTGTAGTCTTCCCACTTCCTGTCCTTCCCACAACTCCTACTCTAGTCCCTTCCTTGAATGTGCATGAGATTCCCTTGAGAACTAGTGGAGCATTTGGACGATATTTTATCTACAACAAAGCAAACAAACCATCACTGATTAAAAATTTTCAATGATCAAAAGATGAGGTAGTTCATATGTTGATGTCGAATATCTAACCTTCAGAGAATGCAGCTCTATTCTACCCTTTATAGGCCATGAAGATGGTGGTCTCTTGTCCTCCACAATAGCCGGAGGCTCTGGTGGAATCTGCATGAACTGCTTTATCCTTTCAACAGAAATGATGTAGTTTGATAAGTTACAATACCATCGAATCACAAAAATTTGCGTCATTGTTAGTGTCAAAGCATAAGAAAGAGAAAGCCCCACAAGCCCTGCACACATCCAGAATAGAAGAAAAACTGTTAAACACATTGAAACACATTCTTAAGTGTGAAAAATCAAACATGGACGCACTGTCCTAACAATACCTGGAGAAATATAACCCTTGGGAAGTGAAATAAGGAGAAAAGCCGCAACAAAAAGAGTCACATTCTGAAGTGCTTCTGTCCTTATAATTAACCACTCCATGGTTGCATTAGAATGAAAGAACAGTCTTGCATCTATGTCAACTAGGTCTAGGTAGTTTTGGAAAAACCTGTCAGCCATTTTAAAAGCTCTGATAGTGACCACTCCAAGTGATGTCTCAGCTGCATAATTCATGACAGGAGCTTTGGTTGTTCCATTGATTCTTATCAGTTCTCTTGCAGAGGCTTGATAATAGCTCTTAAATTAAAACAAAGAAGTTAGTGCCATCATTCCAATGGTTAAGAATGAGAGAGATTCAAGAAACTGAAGTTTTGATCTACCTGAACATATTTTGAAGCAACCATGGCGAGAATGGCTACAATGAGAACTTGCCATGTGACAGAAGCCATTATTCCAATCCATGTCAGAAATTCCATACCAGCAAACACAACAAAGATAATGGAGAAAGGTATGTCAAAATCCAAGATACTTAAATCTGATGAAGCCTGCAAAAGTAGAAATATATAGGCATGAATCAAAAATGAGTTATTCAAAAAGTCGAGTATATTTTCAGGTGTTGAAGATCAACGTATACTCACTCGTGTTAAAATCCTCCCAACAGGAGTTGAGTCAAAAAACAGCATGGGAGCCTTGAAGATGGCATCTGTGAAACCATCAAAAAAGGCTTTAGAAGCTCTCAATCCCAAACGTGCTGCAAGTGTTGACCTCAGATAGACAAATACAGCACTGAGTGTTGAAATTGCAGTATAGACGCCAACAAGTGTAACACTGGTTATATTAGGATTTTGAATAGCGAGAGCCAGCCAATAAGTTGAACCAGCCTGAAAACCAACAAAACCAGCCTGTGCTATTATGCCTAAGGCTAACAGAAGTGTTCCCTTAGAAACAAAAATATAATCCAAAAAGGGCTTCCATCCGACATCACCAATCTCTTTCTCTTCATCTTCTGTAAGCTGCACTGCCAGTAAACCCTTCACAGAAATATCCCCTTCACTGCTGTCTCTAGTGAGATTAGTCCCATTAGACTCCTCTGGCCGGATCATATCTCTATTTTCCTGTTCTACTTGGCTTTGATTGTTTGAAGGACCTAATGTTGTTACTGCATCTCTATGAGCATTCACCAGCTGCTCAAATGCTGTTCCAGCAGTCAAGAGACTCTCATAGCTTCCGGATTGAGTAATTTGTCCACCCTCCATTACCTGGAAAATGAAATAATATATACAAATTAAAACACTCGTTTTTTATTTCTTTTAACAAAATATTCATGTGGTTTCATAATTACTCTTTATTGCAAATAAATCTCAAACATAAGTTAACATACCAAAATTTTGTCAACTTCTGAGAGAAATTCGACTTGATGAGTTACGAGAATCACAGTCTTCTTTGCTAGAGCATCCATGACACAATCCTGCATAAGTCATTCAAATTGTGTAACCTGTTTCTACAATGAGACTAAATTTGGCTTTCATGCTTCAAAAAAACACTGAATACATATTCCTTACATGAAACAGAATTGCGGCAGTGTGTGCATCCACTGCACTAAAGGGATCATCAAGGAGGTAGATATCAGAATCACTATAGACAGCTCGAGCCAGCTGAATCCTTTGTTTTTGTCCCCCACTCATGTTAATCCCCCTCTGGCCTATTTCAGTAAGATCCCCATGATCAAAACTATTTATGTCCTTATCCAAAGCACAAGCTTTTATGGTCTTCTCATATTTGCTCTTCTCCATTGGCCTCCCATAAAGTATGTTATCACGAACTGTCCCACTTTGTATCCAAGAATTCTGAGAAACATAAGCTATGGTTCCAAATACATCAACCTGCTTGAAAGCATCAAAAAGTTAAGCAAATGAAATCACTAACACAAACCTACAGCATGATAGCTTAATAAAATTTGTCATCTGTTTTTAAACTTACAGTCCCTGAAATTTTTGGCATCTCTCCAAGTATAGCGAATAAAAGTGATGATTTTCCGGCTCCAACTGGTCCACAAACTGCAATTTTCTGCTCACATTTTGCTTCCAGACTCATGTCTCTCAGAGCTTGAATTGCTGATTCAGGATACCAGCTGAAAACGCCTCTTTCTATTCTCAAGCTCTCATCTGAATTTGGCGATGGGAACTTCCTTATCTCATCATCTTTCAGTTCATCATCAAGCAAAAAAGCATTTAGCCGATCAAATGAGACCTTGACTTGGATGATTACTGAAAGTGCCTCTGGTATCATTCTCACAGGTCCTCCCATGCTTCTTAGGGAGGCTAGAACTGTGAATATGGTACTTGCATTGAGAGGGACACTTTTGAAAAGGATACACCCCAGAAAAACAACTGAAGAGATGATGGTTGGTGACATCCAATAGAGTAAAGTTCCATAAGCCTTTTTAAACTGTGCCTCAGACAACCATTTGAATTCTCTTTCTCGAAGAGAATCAACCAAGTTTTTGAACTTCTCTTCCCAGGATTGTAACTTAATGATTTTCATACTGTTTAGGATCTCAGAAGTGGCTCTAAGCCTCTCATCTTGTGCTATCATGAACTGGGACTGACACTTCTGAAGTACCTTTGCAAAAGGCACATTTAGAAGACCACAAATGATAAGAGGAACCAAACCAGGAAGAGCACCAACACCCACCACCCCGAAGAGAACACCAATGGCAAGAACTAGTTGCAATCCAAGGCTCCATGCTGAATGGAACCACCATGGGAACTCTCCCATTCGATACGCATCAACTGCTATATAATTCACTATCTCTCCAGCTGAGTGCCTTCTCCTTCCCACACTAGAAAGTTTCAGCTGCTTTTGATAAACTGCGACCATCAAAGCCGATCTCATTCTCATTCCAGACCTTCTTGAGTTAAAGAACCAATGTCTCTGGGTCAAAGATTCAACCACTTTGGTGACAATTAGGCACCCCACAATGATGAGGCCTTGGGAGAAATTTTCCTCCTCGGCACTTGAATAATTTACGAAAGCATAGAGTATAAGAGGAGAAACTACAACTGCAATGGTCCTGAGGATTGCACAAAAGGCAATCCATATATTTTCTTTCAAGTAAACTTTTGCTATTGCTCTCAGAACCATGTTTCCGGTACTGCTTGAGCCCTTCTCCCTTGACAGGGATTCCCATGCTTGAGCAAATTTTTGGTATGCTAAATCTGCTTTATCTTCTGAAACAAGAGAAGGTATGTCTTCAAGAGCTAATGTCTTTGAAGAACCCAAATTGAGTAAAGGGTTGATCCAAGCAAATGTCAATTTGCTAAGGAAACCGGCATTGCCAAGTTGTGTTTTCTGGCTCTTTTCCGCAGACTTTTTGGCTAATAGAGGTTCTGATAGGTTGTTATCTTGGATATGGTCGTAGAAAAAGTGGCTGAGGTCTCTAACAGCACAGACGAGAAGTAAGAAGTTGAGTGGCCATGTCAGTACATCGTATATGTAAAGTTTACGGGTTCTTACAAGTATTTCGATGTTTAGAGCTGAGACTAATGCAAAGGAGGACACCCACCAAATAGAGTTTAGAATTTTGATCCATTTAGACCTTTGAACAAGCAAGGAAATTGTGAAGGAAATCCAAACTAGTCCTCTAACAAAGAAATCCAACCAGCTTCCAAAATGATTTGATTGATCATCGCTGTTGGCTATCAGAATCCACAAACCAGCAGCAAAATATGCAATGCTAGTAAGAGCACAACAGACTGAAACCACTGCAGAGAATCTGTCCCTTCTGGATGGACTACTACTAATATAGTGCTTTCTTATAGAAGCTATAAGTGTAAATAAGCAAAAAAGAAAGAGGAAGAGAAGATTTACTACATTAATCACAGTTCTTTGAGTGCAGTAAGAACCCAAATCAAATTCTCCATCACAAATCCATGAGAAAAAAGTAGTCCCTGCATATAATCCATGGCAAGGGAAACGATCCAAATTAATCATCATACCCCTAGAACTGCATGGTATGCAGTACTGGGAAGTTGGAAAACAACAGAAGTGGAATCAAGAAGTGCATGTCTATACATAGCAACACATACATACATGAATACAAACTTTTTAACATTTAAACTTTCACATGCTGGTCACATAATCAGTATCGCGGGAGTAAAGTTGTATACAACGGTTGTATGTAAGAATTTCTCGAGTGGCAAATCTGATCGAGCAGATGGAATGCAAGAAAGATGTGGAACATGTAATATTACTTCAATAAAAAAGCACCAAATTCGTTATCCAAACTCCACATCACTATAAAAACGCAAGAAAATAAAGAGTGCAATTCATTAGGGTACTTACCAAGTACTGAGCTCCTCAAGGAAGCCATACTTGTAGCTAGCAATTAACTTGTGTAGAATGAGCTGAAGCTCAAACTATATATTGGAGAGAATAATAAGCTCAAATCTCAAAAACCTCAATATAAATTACCCTAGCTGTTAATCTATTATAATCTCAATTATGAACATCAATATCAAAACCCTTTGGCAATTAATATGATATTATAGAAGAGGTGAAGGCACTCACTCGGCAAATATGATATCTTGTAATGAGCTTGTGCTCCTGCTTGAATATAATGTGTGTGATTGAAGAAAAGGTCGGGGATGGCTTTCTTCAGTCCTGGCCAACCAAATTAACAAACTCCATCAGCCAAAAGACAAAACATATATGTATGGATATTATTCAAAGACCCATTGCACACCAAGCCGAGACCTTATTGTAGTGGTCAAAAATCGACATGATTCGAGTCATCACCACCCTAACCAATAAGACAAATCAGTTGGGATATTACGAATAGCATACTAAACAACGGCCTCGTTCTTAAATCAGCATTCCTTTTATTTCAATTAATTTCCACAAATATAGCCCTCTCGAAATTTTATTGAAAAAAAAATATAATATAAAGGGGAAGGAGGACTATACCATGCAAGACCATTCCCAAGAAATAGAGCAATACAAGAGACTTTTAATTTTTTTTTTTCGGAGAAGTAAAAATTCAAATTTATGACTTCATCTACGATTGTGAAAAATATCATTAGTCCAACTAGGTCTTTTTTTTAAGGGGTAGAATCAATCCACTAAGCCAGAGAAAAACATACATCAAATCCTAGATCACAGCTTATACCCTGCTAGGAAACTAAAAAATAAATAAGCAAACCTCATTGAAGACTAGAAAGCTTGATTATTATATCGAGCCTACAATAATAAAAACTTCTACGTACGCATCTAGAAGGGAAAATACAACTACAAAGTCGCCTAAGCACTCAATTGTGGTACAACTTCGCAATTGTCTTCTAAATGAATCAAAGCATCAACCATTATAGGCACACCACCACGGAAGAAGCAACTCAAGCCTTCTCCTTATCCTTACTACGAAGGGAAGGAGTAATTGTGGGATAGGTGAGACGCAGAGGACCAGTCTCCACCTTAGCCTTGTCCTTAGCAGCCCCAGGTTTCTTATTTTTTGCACCAACAGGCCTACCCCGTTTTTTCTTACCCTTGTCCTAAGCAGTGACCAGACCAAAGGCTTTCTTGCCAGCAATAGACCGACAAACTGTTAACAATGATTTAAGCTTCTTTGGAGAAACATATAGCATAGGATCACGCTCAACCCGCTTCCCCAACACCAGAGTTGATATAGAATCACCATCCATAGACTCAGAAATAGGGAGACGATCAGGCAAAGGTCTAACAGCCACCACCCTGCGCTCCCAACTAGGTCTTGATAAATACTTTACTAACTTAATACATTGATGATCAAATTTAAAAGTTGATAAACAATTTAATTAGTTTGTTTTTTCTTCTATTATTCCTTATATCAAGATAATTATGAATTATCGTCAGCTGAGGAGTTAGGAATAATGACGCCATTTATATATAGGCTTCGTAATCCTCCATCGTCTTAATTTCCAACATTCTATACTCTAAGTAGGTACGTACGATAATACAATCTCATAGCTAACAAGGTATCTATATATATATATACGTACAGAAAACCCCATGGTAAACCCATTTCCACAATTCCACTATGAGACATACTGACATAGCATTGGACCCAACTCGATCTTCTGGAATCTGGAGAGGTGCTTTATTTTCCATTTTTTTCATCTCCATGATTGAGTTTTCAGTACTTTAATTTCACTAGTGGGAAATGATTGCGTCGCAGGCCATTAAAATTGACTCCAGGGACGACCCTAACTCCCTAAGCAAGCATCAAAAATCGCGCGGCATCAGCAATACCACTTCCAACACTATTGTCTTTTTGTTAATAGAAGAGCCTCCTCCCAAATTTATTAAAAAGAACAAAAAAAAACAAAAAATTGAAGAGTGGGGACATGAAGCCAAATTCTTCAAAAAGAAACCAAAATAGAAAGACAATAAATAAAAATAATATACCGAAAATGGAAATTAGAGATGCACATTAAATACCTATTGCACAAAGAAACAACAAAAGTCAAGGGTGAATCCCACTAAACCATAATAGTTAAAGTAAGACCAAGGTTTGCGAGAGCATCTCCAACCTAGTTTCTCTCTCGAAAAATATGAGAGCATCGAAATTGCATTTGAGAAATACGGTTCAAACAATTACTCCATTCCATTTGAAGTTGTCAAGACACCAAATTTAGAGATTTAAGGAAATTGAGAACTAGAGTAGAATTAACCTCCAACCACATATGTCTCTTTCTTTTTTTGTTATTATTATTTTTTAACGATGAAAGTCGATAAATAATCTGAAATTTGTCACAAAACAAAAGTAAGCAAAAGTTTCCTGTAAAATCACACACCGACAATAATGTTTCATTTCAAATGAATCTAGTTGCAAAACATGGCTATTATAAGCAACCATATTGGTGCTTGAGGCTACATAATCACCAACAAGCTACAAATCACCATTGTTTACTTGCTGTGGTTTGGGCATTTTAATTCCAAAATCATTATCCAGAAAAAAAAAATTCAAGACTCATTAAGATTTAAGACCAAAGAAATACCTTTGTACCCACAGGTATACAGAATTGAAAATCAAATCTTATAAAACAATTTGGTCCCCAACTATTGACCTTTGAAACATAAACTTGCTTTTGTGCATAGAACATGATATCCTAAATGTTAGAGCCTGCGCGCCCTGATCGACTAGTCCCTTCTTTGAATGTGCATGTAATTCCCTTGAGAACTAGTGGAGCATTTGGACGATATTTTAACTTTATCAAACCAAAAAGAACAGTCATTAGAATTTTTAGTGATCAAATGATAAGTGGTTAATTCGTGAACATGAGGAAGCTCATGTGCATCATTAAAGCTTATCTTACTTTCAGAGAATCCAGCTCTATTCTACCCTTTTGAGGCCATGAAGATGGGGGCCTCTTGTCCTCCACAATTGCTGGAGGCTCTGGTGAAATCATCATGAATTGTTTTATCCTTTCAACTGATATAATGTAATTCGATAAGTTGCAATACCATCGAGTCACAAAAATTTGAGCTCCCGTTAGTGTCAAAGAATAAGAAAGAGAAAGCCCCACAAGCCCTGCAGATATATATGTACACATAAGTAGTCTTAAACTCCATCAAATTCTGTACTTTGCAACTTAATTGGAATACTGAAGTGATAAGTACCTGGAGCAACATAACCCTTGGGAAGTAAAATCAGAAGAAAAGCGGCAGCGAAAAGGGTCAAATTCTGAAGTGCTTCTGTCCTTATTATTAACCACTCCATGGTTGCATTAGAATGAAAAAATAGTCTTGCATCAGTGTCAACTAGCTTTATGTAGTTGTCAAAGAACCTGTCTACCATTTTAAAAGCTCTTATAGTGAACACTCCAAGTGATGTCTCATTTGCATAATTCATGACAGGAGCTTTGGTTGTTCCATTGATTCTTATCAATTCCCTTGCAGAGGCTAGATAATAGCTCTTGAACAAAACATAACAGTTAGTTCCATTATCCCATTGGTTGAAAAAGAAAGACTGAAAAGAAGAAAGAAACTGAAATTCAAATCCACCTGAACATATTTAGCAGCAACCATGGCCATAATTGCTACGATAAGCACTTGCCATGTGACAGAAGCCATAATTCCAATTGTTGTCAGCATTTCAATGCCACCAGCAACAATAAAGAAAATGGAGAAAGGTATGTCAAAATCCAAAATACTTAAATCGATCTGATGAAGCCTGCAAAAATAGAAACATGCAAAGAAGCCGAAAAATTAGTAAATACACATAACAGGACTCGAATCAAAAGTGTGTTGTCTGAAGATCAAGTATACTCACTCGTGTTAAAATCCGCCCAACAGGAGTTGAGTTAAAGAAAAGCATGGGAGCCTTAAAGATAGCATCAGTGAAACCAGAGAAAAAGGCTTTAGAGGCCTTCAATCCGACATGGGCTGCAAGGTATGACCTTAGATGAACAAAGACAGCACTAAATGTTGAAACTGCAGTATAAACACCGATGAGCATGCCATTTGTTATTTTAGGAATTTGAATCGCTAGAGCAAGCCAATAAGTTGAAGCAGCTTGAAGACCAAAGAAACAAGACTGTGCTATTATGGCCAAGCATAGAAGAAGTGTTCCCTTAGAAACGAAAATATAATCCCAAAAGGGCTTCCATCCAACATCACCAGTCTCTTTCTCTTCTTCTTCTATTAGTTGCACCCCAGGTACACACTTCACAGAAATATCTCCTTCACTGCTATCTTCATTGAGGTTAATCCAAAAAGACTCCTCCAGACTAACCATATCCCCCTTCTCCAATTCTCCATGAATGTGATAATTTGATGTACCCGATGTTGTTACTGCATCTCGATGAGCATTAACAAGTTGCTCAAATGCTGCTCCTGCTGTCAAGAGACTCTCAAAGGTTCCTACTTGAGTAATTTGTCCACCCTCCATTACCTGGGAAAAGCAAATGTATGCTTTGCTTATTTCACAAGCAATGTATTCATGGGGTTCCATGGACTCTAAATTTTTTTTTGTTGGGCATAAAATATGAATGTAAGGTAATAATATACCAAAATCTTATCAACTTCTGAGAGAAATTCAACTTGATGAGTGACTAGAATTACAGTTTTCTTTGCCAGAGCAACCATTACGCAATCCTGCATGAATCATTCAAAATGAGTTGAATGAGTAAATGTTGGGATTTACTCCCATTCACGGAATTAACCGAGATTCTCACCATGCAACAATATACAATAAAGTAGGATAAATATGAAATAGTGCACAGTTATTTACGTGGTTGATCGGCCCAAAAGGAGCATCAATTTAAAAAACCCTATCGGTAGTATAGTGTAAGTAGGGTATCGTTCACAACGGAGATCAAAGGGTATACCTAACAAAAAATGTCACAAAGAATTAAATAAAATAAAGAATTATTATTAACAAGTATAAAGTATAAATATATACATATGTACAAAGTAAAAAGGGGAATTGAGAGATAAATTGAATGAAATAAATTAATTAAATTACAAAGAATAAATAAAATATGATGATGAAACACATAGTATATAAAGTTCAGCCACATATACACAAGTTTACCAATCATTAGACCGAAAATTAACCAAGTTCCCTAGCCATGAAACCGAAACTAACATATGTGGAATGCCCACACGGGTTATCATTCCCCAAATAAAACCTCTTCTATGAAAATTAACCTAGTGAACGCTCATCTAGATTAAACAATTAAACATGCAAAGGTGATTGATGTGAACGTAAAATACGTGCACAAAGTACCTTAATCGCTTGGATTATGTTAGTCCAAAAACCTATTATTGTATATTTAATATTGTTTTAGTGTGTTTCAGGGAAAATACGAACAAAACGCTTTATTTGTACAAAAGGTACATTTTAGAGGTTTTAGCGCAAATTCGAAGATTGAATCGAAAAGTCAACCGTGACTTTTCGATATTGAAATGACACCGGTCATTTCTCGGATGTGGATTTCAGAGATTGTACGAAGATTTCGAAAAACGTTTCGAATCCCGGCAATTTTGCCGGCGAACCACCACATAAGGCGGCGCAACCACCACCCGCGGTGGCTAAAATATATTTTCTAAACCTCCATTTGTTTCCCTTTATAAATGTTTATTTATTTCTATTTTTATTTACTTATTTAGTTTAATTAATTAGTTACTTATTTTTATTAGTATTTCATTTTATTTTATTTTATTATTTCTTTTTGTTTCTTATTTTGTTGTTTGACTTTTGCAGTTTTGGGATTGACTCCCTCTCCATCCTGCCGGCCACCCTTGGTCTCCATTGCTTCCAGCTGCAATTCACCTTGAATTCAAATTCAAACCTGCCTTTACCAATCCATTTAAGCAGCATCAATCAACCAAAAGAAATTGGCCGGGGGCCTTCTACCTCCTCCCCGTGCCACCTTCTCCTCGCGTCCGTGCAAGCCTCCCCGCTTGCCTTCTCTTCTAACCCCTCTATCCTTCTCTTGGTCTCTCCGATTCCCTGCCTGCAAACCAATCACAGTGTCCTTCTCAAAGCGTCCGTGTACAGCCTCTTGGTTGTGCCTTCTCCTCTCCCCCTCTCGTTCCTTCTTTTCTTTCCCGCAAGAAATCAATTTCCACCACCACATAATCACCAATCATCACATTCAAAATCCCGCTTTCAATTCAACATAGAATCCGTAAATCAATTTATCAACCAGTCACCATCCCACCTGCAAATCCATCGAGCTCGTACTCATCACCACCATAATCATCAAATCATCAATCACAGCCGCCGCATCTCATCACCGCAGCCAGCACCGGTCCTAGCCCGTGCTCTTGCTGCTCCGCCGTCGATGCCCGGACACTAGACCACCACGGCCGCATCTCTCCTCCGCAGCCCGCCTCTCGCCGAGCATCTCTGCCTCACCGATCCAGCTGCATCTCTTCCACTCGTCCCCATCTCCGCAGCTTTCTCTGCCTCCTCCGACGCCGCATCCCTTCGCAAAGCACCGCCGCCGCTCTTCCCCGTGCTCGATCCACCGCCTCCGCCGCATCAATCTCTCGCTTTTTCATCGAGCCCATGCTCGTCCGCTGCTTTCTTGCCGCACTCCTCCTTTCAAGCTAGCACCGCTACTGCCTTGTCACCGCGTTCCCAATCTCCACATCTTCATTGCACCTCCTCTCTCGCCGCGTCTCTCAAGCTCACGGCACCTCCCTCTCTTGTCTGCAGAAAACAATGAAGATGAAATTGAAGAAAAATAGGAGAGTTAAGAAGCTGCAGTCACGGGTTGCAAAGAAGAAACGGAAAGAAAATAAGAGACCGGTCAAAGGGTTGACCTGGTCAAAGTTCAAGGGTGCAAAGAGTAATTTCCAGGGTGTAAAGAGAAAAAGAAGAAAAGAGAAGAAAGAAAAGAAAATTGGGTTTGGGCCTTGACCCACGACCAAACCCAATTAATTTGGGCTTCGAACAGTAAGGCCCAGGACCTGTTGGGCCCAATTATCCGGCACACCTAAGGCCCAAGCCCAATTTCTATGGACACCCGAATTCCCGAGCCCTCGCCGAATCAAATGAGATTTCTCTAAACTTTTTCTCTTTAATTTAAGTTTTATTTAATTATTTGTTGTGTGAATTTTATTTGATTTTGTATTATTATTTTGGTGTGAAAGCACATTTGTTAATTTGTAATTTGAATTGATTATTATTTGCTTGAATTATTTAAGAAAACCCAAAAACATTTTCTCTTTTGTAATTTAATTTATGTGAGTATTTTTCTTAATTTGAGTAATTGTAAATATTTGTTTACTTATATATTTTTTTTGTTTATATTTTTAAGTTTTATTTTATATTTGATTTATTTGGGAATTAATTTCTAATTTGTTTAGTTTAGTTGTAAATTAAATAAATATGTTTAGAATAATTATAGTTTAATTTAATTAATTTTGTGACATAGAAAAGTAAATAAACAATCTCCTGTGGGAAAAATCCTTACTTCCCATTATACTTTTCAACGACAAATTGTTAGGAAGTTTAGGTAAATAAATTGATGTCGGTTTTTACCGCAAATCAGTGATCAATCAATAACATATCTAACGCATAGGAGAAGAGTTGTTAATTAAAGTGCGCGACCTAGCGAACGCTCGTCTATCCGCGATCCTTCTTATTTTGATTCCGACCCGTTTGATAAGCCTTTACTACTTGTGAATTAGAATTGAAACCCTAATTCTAGCACCAATTACATGCAATCATCTTAAGTTTCGAACCTTAAAACAAGAACACATAAAAGATTCAATAAAACCGAATCAAATAAACGGAGTCACATAAGCTGCTAGAAGAACTAATTAATTAGGATCTAACAATCAAATAAACTCATGAAATATAGGCTGAAAATTATAAACGTCATGTCATGTTAACTAGTACAAAGAATAAACAAGCAACAAAGAGGAACTCAAAAAGAGTAATTAAAGAATAAGTTGAAGTACACCATATGGAAAGTAGGAAGAACTCGAAGATCACAAACTCTTGAATCCTCACGCGAGTAACTCAAAAGCCGAGATTCCCAAGGTGATGATGATGGTGGTGATGATGGTTGATGGCTGGTGGTAATGGTGTAAACAGCTCCCCTCCTCCTTGAAGACTTGAAAACCCTAAATACTAGGGAATGGAAAATATGATGTGAGATGGAGAAGAGAAAGAGGAGAGTTTGTCCCTCCCCATTGGGGTGTGTTTGAAGATAAGAATGAGGCTGCTATTTATAGGAGAATGGAGAGGAAGAAGAAGACAATGAAAGAAATAAAGAAAGAAAAGGAAGAGAAGTGGAATGTGAGTGGTAGAAAAGAAATAGTAAGTACAAGGTGGAAATGAAGTCATATGGCAATGAACAATTTATTTAGATAAAAGAAATCAAACACTAATATTGTGGGCAGAAAGAAGAGGAAATAATATAGGGGTGAGTGGAGCATTGAAAATAAAAGAAGAGGAAAGAAATAAAAAGTAGACAGCACTGAGC
Source organism: Rubus idaeus (assembly GCA_030142095.1). Taxonomy (NCBI): domain Eukaryota; kingdom Viridiplantae; phylum Streptophyta; class Magnoliopsida; order Rosales; family Rosaceae; genus Rubus; species Rubus idaeus. The sequence continues at coordinate 31,626,001 of CM057970.1, forward strand.
AGTACGCACTTAGAGCGGCATAATTTACGTTCCACCGGTTGGATGATTCTGAAATTTTAATTCCGACTACCTAACATCCACATGCAGAGTGTATCAAAATTACCGCTAGATCTGACGGTGAAATTGGGAGATATGGGCTTCGCAAGTTGACTAATCTGCACAGGCAGAATGTCCGAAAATCTGGGCTTGGGCCTTTCCTCATGCTTTGTGAACTTGGGCCTTCCTTCATGGATTTGGGCCTTCCATCTTGGGTTTGGGCCCCCTTCTTGGGTTTGGGCCTCCTTCTTGGGCCTCATGGCAGACCACCTCTTAATCGGCCTCGCAAAAGCCCATTAGACTTCGTTTCTGCACATGTTCACATTAATACATCATTTTAGACTCAAATATGGAAACTAAGCTAAAATAGCAAAGTTACAATTAAATCATAGCCAAATAGTAGGGAAAACACATTAAAAACGCCACACTTTGTGCTCCTATCAGTGGTTCGGCAAATCTCATGCCTACGTCCACGGGAGAGTTTTCACCATCTTCACTATGAAAGAAATAATAAGTACAAGATACATGAGTTAAATCTCATAACCCATAAACCCGCTCTAGAGTCTATACTCAACCGGAGCCCTTGTATCCAAAAGGATACCCCTTGTACACTCATCTCTCAACCTAGAAGAATACTCTACCTCAAGAGTTATACACACTCTTTAACTGTCTGCACCCACAAGCTCTATGTGGCTTGTTGCTGACCCTCTCGGATTGAGGCCACCGAGAACACCCTATGAGATTATACACATCTCATAGCTCCCCCAACTGATAAACCTGCTCTAGAGTCTATACTCAACCGGAGCCCTTGTATCCAAAAGGATACCCCTTGTACACTCATCTCTCAACCTAGAAGAATACTCTACCTCAAGAGTTATACATACTCTTTAACTGTCCGCACCCACAAGCTCTCCGTGGCTTGTTGCTGACCCTCTCGGATTGAGGCCACCGAGAACACCCTATGAGATTATACACATCTCATAGCTCCCCCAGCTGTAGAGCTCACCTTGTGTGAAATCTCTCTCACACACTCACTGCCCAGAGTGCAGCAGCACCACTCCTCCAAGGAGTTTATCTCGTGCTGCCCTCCCTCACTCTCACTTTGCATGTGCTACATCTCTACTCTCTCTTGCATGGGTTAATTACATCTCTTGCATGCCCACATATATATAGGCTAGCTGCATGCACGTCCTTCTTCTTCTACAGCACACACATCACAATATAATATATGTGTAAGCTTTTGCTTTCTACAAAAGCATGGCCTAATTCTTTATACCTACCAAGCCTACCAAGCCTACCAAAGCCTTTGTGCCTACCATACCAGCCGAGACCTTCCTTCACCAAGTCTTGTCTTCATGCTTTGTACCTGCAAAGAACATTCCTTCTTTTGACTCACACAACATCCACCAAGGAGGGACACGTCAAACCCAACAATCTCCCCCTCCCGACTTTGGTGGAGAGCTCCGCACCGCTACTTCAATTCCCGAAGCCCATCATGAATCGAGACACACTTGTTATTCCCACAAGTCACCACTTGTTATTCGCACAAGCTACCACTTCAATCCCCGAAGTCTACTCGATCCGAAACATTGCTCGTTATACCCACAAGCAATCCATTGGCCTATCACTTGTACCAGCTACACATAACCCGAATCAATTTTGGTCCTCCCCCCGATTCAATACAGCCAATACCATGTGTAACTACCTTGAGACAACAATCACCAGTTGACTCCCGAAGAGGGATCTCGAAATTACCTCTTCCCCGAGTAGGATTTACCTCTCACCATTGTCCGCATCCCGGAAACCTGTATGCGCCCCGTTTCCAACAGTCCCATCGAGATCTTGACTATTCCGTACAACACCAACTCACACTTCCATCCTCTTATTAGGACCACAAGGAGAAGTGTCAACCTTTGGAAATTGTGAGAACATCTCCAAAGTCTTTCGCTACTATACCCGTAGCACTACACACCCTTTCCTCCGGAACCCAGATCTGAACCTGCTATTTTTACTCAGATCTACCATCGGATATCCTTTCACGATTCTTACCCCTGAGCAACCAAAACAGACATATGCCCAATTGCCCATCTTAGCAACGACGCCTGCACCTGCTCCACTGTATCTTTACCATACTCTATGGTATCACCAGATTTTTATAAGAACCGCGAAACAAGGTAAGAAGTAAAAAAGGGCATTAACTTCTACCTCACATCAGCAACCATAGACACCAGCTCTTCCTGCTTGTCATTTTTCATCCTCTTGGCTTCTTATCGTCATTAAACTGCTAAATTGTAAAAAACTCATTGTTGCCTCCATGGTAACTTGAATCTCACATGAACCACCACGGCACCACCGCAGCTATCTCATCAACTGTCATCCATTTTGAGTCACATCATGGTCTCTTGCAACTCCACTTTTGAACAAGATTTTTCCGAGTCCGCTCCACCTAGCCAGCAAGTCACTCCACCTGTCGAGTGCACCATCGAACAAGATTTTCCTTGAGTTTCTGACCCGCTCCACCATCTAGGAATTTTCTTGAGCTGACTTCACCTGTCACACCTTTGGGCTGCCACCTTGACCGTACGCTTGACTGCACCTCGGATAACACGTCCCCGACCGAACCGTCGGCTCTGATACCACTTGTTGGGATTTTACTCCCATTCACGGAATTAACCGAGATTCTCACCATGCAACAATATACAATAAAGCAGGATAAATATGAAATAGTGCACAGTTATTTACGTGGTTCGGCAAATCTCATGCCTACGTCCACGGGAGAGTTTTCACCATCTTCACTATGAAAGAAATAATAAGTACAAGATACATGAGTTAAATCTCATAACCCATAAACCCGCTCTAGAGTCTATACTCAACCCGAGCCCTTGTATCCAACAGGATACCCCTTGTACACTCATCTCTCAACCTAGAAGAATACTCTACCTCAAGAGTTATACACACTCTTTAACTGTCTGCACCCACAAGCTCTCTGTGGCTTGTTGCTGACCCTCTCGGATTGAGGCCACCGAGAACACCCTATGAGATTATACACATCTCATAGCTCCCCCGACTGATAAACCTGCTCTAGAGTCTATACTCAACCGGAGCCCTTGTATCCAAAAAGGATACCCCTTGTACACTCATCTCTCAACCTAGAAGAATACTCTACCTCAAGAGTTATACATACTCTTTAACTGTCTGCACCCACAAGCTCTCTGTGGCTTGTTGCTGACCCTCTCGGATTGAGGCCACCGAGAACACCCTATGAGATTATACACATCTCATAGCTCCCCCAGCTGTAGAGCTCACCTTGTGTGAAATCTCTCTCACACACTCACGCCCCGAGTGCAGCAGCACCACTCCTCCAAGGAGTTTATCTCGTGCTGCCCTCCCTCACTCTCACTTTGCATGTGCTACATCTCTACTCTCTCTTGCATGGGTTAATTACATCTCTTGCATGCCCACATATATATAGGCTAGCTGCATGCACGTCCTTCTTCTTCTACAGCACACACATCACAATATAATATATGTGTAAGCTTTTGCTTTCTACAAAAGCATGGCCTAATTCTTTATACCTACCAAGCCTACCAAGCCTACCAAAGCCTTTGTGCCTACCATACCAGCCGAGACCTTCCTTCACCAAGTCTTGTCTTCATGCTTTGTACCTGCAAAGAACATTCCTTCTTTTGACTCACACAACATCCACCAAGGAGGGACACGTCAAACCCAACAATCTCCCCCTCCCGACTTTGGTGGAGAGCTCCGCACCGCTACTTCAATTCCTGAAGCCCATCATGAATCGAGACACACTTGTTATTCCCACAAGTCACCACTTGTTATTCGCACAAGCTACCACTTCAATCCCTGAAGTCTACTCGATCCGAAACATTGCTCGTTATACCCACAAGCAATCCATTGGCCTATCACTTGTACCAGCTACACATAACCCGAATCAATTTTGGTCCTCCCCCTGATTCAATACAGCCAATACCATGTGTAACTACCTTGAGACAACAATCACCAGTTGACTCCCGAAGAGGGATCTCGAAATTACCTCTTCCCCAGTAGGATTTACCTCTCACCATTGTCTGCATCCTGGAAACCTGTATGCGCCCTGTTTCCAACAGTCTATCGAGATCTTGACTATTCCAGACAACACCAACTCACACTTCCATCCTCTTATTAGGACCACAAGGAGAGGTGTCAACCTTTGGAAATTGTGAGAACATCTCCAAAGTCTTTCGCTACTATACCCGTAGCACTACACACCCTTTCCTCCGGAACCCAGATCTGAACCTGCTATTTTTACTCAGATCTACCATCGGATATCCTTTCACGATTCTTACCCCTGAGCAACCAAAACAGACATATGCCCAATTGCCCATCTTAGCAACGACGCCTGCACCTGCTTCACTGTATCTTTACCATACTCTATGGTATCACCAGATTTTTATAAGAACCATGAAACAAGGTAAGAAGTAAAAAAAGGGCATTAACTTCTACCTCACATCAGCAACCATAGACACCAGCTCTTCCTGCTTGTCATTTTTCATCCTCTTGGCTTCTTATCGTCATTAAACTGCTAAATTGTAAAAAACTCATTGTTGCCTCCATGGTAACTTGAATCTCACATGAACCACCACGGCACCACCGCAGCTATCTCATCAACTGTCATCCATTTTGAGTCACATCATGGTCCCTTGCAACTCCACTTTTGAACAAGATTTTACCGAGTCCGCTCCACCTAGCCGAAGTCACTCCACCCGTCGAGTGTACCATCGAACATGATTTTCCTTGAGTTTCGAACCGTTCCACCATCTAGGAATTTTCTTGAGCTGACTCCACCTGTCGCACCTTTGGGCTGCCACCTTGACCGTACGCTTGACCGCACCTCGAATAACGAGTCCCCGACCGAACCGTCGGCTCGATACAAGCTGTTGGGATTTTACTCCCATTCACGGAATTAACCGAGATTCTCACCATGCAACAATATACAATAAAGTAGGATAAATATGAAATAGTGCACAATTATTTACGTGGTTCGGCAAATCTCATGCCTACGTCCACGGGAGAGTTTTCACCATCTTCACTATGAAAGAAATAATAAGTACAAGATACATGAGTTAAATCTCATAACCCATAAACCCGCTCTAGAGTCTATACTCAACCCGAGCCCTTGTATCCAACAGGATACCCCTTGTACACCCATCTCTCAACCTAGAAGAATACTCTACCTCAAGAGTTATACACACTCTTTAACTGTCTGCACCCACAAGCTCTATGTGGCTTGTTGCGACCCTCTCGGATTGAGGCCACCGAGAACACCCTATGAGATTATACACATCTCATAGCTCCCCCAACTCGATAAACCTGCTCTAGAGTCTATACTCAACCCGAGCCCTCGTATCCAAAAGGATACCCCTTGTACACTCATCTCTCAACCTAGAAGAATACTCTACCTCAAGAGTTATACCCACTCTTTAACCGTCCGCACCCACAAGCTCTCGTGGCTTGTTGCCGACCCTCTCGGATTGAGGCCACCGAGAACACCCTATGAGATTGTACACATCTCATAGCTCCCCCAGCTGTAGAGCTCACCTTGTGTGAAATCTCTCTCACACACTCACTGCCCAGAGTGCAGCAGCACCACTCCTCCAAGGAGTTTATCTCGTGCTGCCCTCCCTCACTCTCACTTTGCATGTGCTACATCTCTACTCTCTCTTGCATGGGTTAATTACATCTCTTGCATGCCCACATATATATAGGCTAGCTGCATGCACATCCTTCTTCTTCTACAGCACACACATCACAATATAATATATGTGTAAGCTTTTGCTTTCTACAAAAGCATGGCCTAATTCTTTATACCTACCAAGCCTACCAAGCCTACCAAAGCCTTTGTGCCTACCATACCAGCCGAGACCTTCCTTCACCAAGTCTTGTCTTCATGCTTTGTACCTGCAAAGAACATTCCTTCTTTTGACTCACACAACATCCACCAAGGAGGGACACGTCAAACCCAACAATCTCCCCCTCCCGACTTTGGTGGAGAGCTCCGCACCGCTACTTCAATTCCTGAAGCCCATCATGAATCGAGACACACTTGTTATTCCCACAAGTCACCACTTGTTATTCGCACAAGCTACCACTTCAATCCCTGAAGTCTACTCGATCCGAAACATTGCTCGTTATACCCACAAGCAATCCATTGGCCTATCACTTGTACCAGCTACACATAACCCGAATCAATTTTGGTCCTCCCCCTGATTCAATACAGCCAATACCATGTGTAACTACCTTGAGACAACAATCACCAGTTGACTCCCGAAGAGGGATCTCGAAATTACCTCTTCCCCAGTAGGATTTACCTCTCACCATTGTCTGCATCCTGGAAACCTGTATGCGCCCTGTTTCCAACAGTCTATCGAGATCTTGACTATTCCAGACAACACCAACTCACACTTCCATCCTCTTATTAGGACCACAAGGAGAAGTGTCAACCTTTGGAAATTGTGAGAACATCTCCAAAGTCTTTCGCTACTATACCCGTAGCACTACACACCCTTTCCTCCGGAACCCAGATCTGAACCTGCTATTTTTACTCAGATCTACCATCGGATATCCTTTCACGATTCTTACCCCTGAGCAACCAAAACAGACATATGCCCAATTGCCCATCTTAGCAACGACGCCTGCACCTGCTCCACTGTATCTTTACCATACTCTATGGTATCACCAGATTTTTATAAGAACCGCGAAACAAGGTAAGAAGTAAAAAAGGGCATTAACTTCTACCTCACATCAGCAACCATAGACACCAGCTCTTCCTGCTTGTCATTTTTCATCCTCTTGGCTTCTTATCGTCATTAAACTGCTAAATTGTAAAAAACTCATTGTTGCCTCCATGGTAACTTGAATCTCACATGAACCACCACGGCACCACCGCAGCTATCTCATCAACTGTCATCCATTTTGAGTCACATCATGGTCCCTTGCAACTCCACTTTTGAACAAGATTTTACTGAGTCCGCTCCACCTAGCCAGCAAGTCACTCCACCTGTCGAGTGTACCATCGAACATGATTTTCCTTGAGTTTCTGAACCGTTCCACCATCTAGGAATTTTCTTGAGCTGACTCCACCTGTCGCACCTTTGGGCTGCCACCTTGACCGTACGCTTGACTGCACCTCGAATAACGAGTCCCCGACTGAACCGTCGGCTCTGATACAAGCTGTTGGGATTTACTCCCATTCACGGAATTAACCGAGATTCTCACCATGCAACAATATACAATAAAGTAGGATAAATATGAAATAGTGCACAATTATTTACGTGGTTCGGCAAATCTCATGCCTACGTCCACGGGAGAGTTTTCACCATCTTCACTATGAAAGAAATAATAAGTACAAGATACATGAGTTAAATCTCATAACCCATAAACCCGCTCTAGAGTCTATACTCAACCGGAGCCCTTGTATCCAAAAGGATACCCCTTGTACACTCATCTCTCAACCTAGAAGAATACTCTACCTCAAGAGTTATACACACTCTTTAACTGTCTGCACCCACAAGCTCTATGTGGCTTGTTGCTGACCCTCTCGGATTGAGGCCACCGAGAACACCCTATGAGATTATACACATCTCATAGCTCCCCCAGCTGATAAACCTGCTCTAGAGTCTATACTCAACCCGAGCCCTCGTATCCAAAAGGATACCCCTTGTACACTCATCTCTCAACCTAGAAGAATACTCTACCTCAAGAGTTATACCCACTCTTTAACTGTCTGCACCCACAAGCTCTCTGTGGCTTGTTGCTGACCCTCTCGGATTGAGGCCACCGAGAACACCCTATGAGATTATACACATCTCATAGCTCCCCCAGCTGTAGAGCTCACCTTGTGTGATATCTCTCTCACACACTCACTGCCCAGAGTGCAGCAGCACCACTCCTCCAAGGAGTTTATCTCGTGCTGCCCTCCCTCACTCTTACTTTGCATGTGCTACATCTCTACTCTCTCTTGCATGGGTTAATTACATCTCTTGCATGCCCACATATATATAGGCTAGCTGCATGCACGTCCTTCTTCTTCTACAGCACACACATCACAATATAATATATGTGTAAGCTTTTGCTTTCTACAAAAGCATGGCCTAATTCTTTATACCTACCAAGCCTACCAAGCCTACCAAAGCCTTTGTGCCTACCATACCAGCCGAGACCTTCCTTCACCAAGTCTTGTCTTCATGCTTTGTACCTGCAAAGAACATTCCTTCTTTTGACTCACACAACATCCACCAAGGAGGGACACGTCAAACCCGACAGTAAACTCATTCTATAATGAGAGAAATTGCGGTATTAATGATTCTAAAAAAATTGAATTTTTCTTTCTTACATGGAATAAAATTGCAGCTGTATGTGCATCCACGGCACTAAAGGGGTCATCAAGGAGATAGATATCAGCATCACTATACACAGCTCGGGCCAGCTGAATCCTCTGCTTCTGTCCTCCACTCAAGTTAAGCCCTCTCTCACCTATTTGAGTAAGATCACCATGCTCAAAACTAATAATGTCCTTATCCAAAGCACAAGCTTCTATATATGGTCATTTTATACTTATTCTTGTCCATTGGATTCCCGTATAGAATGTTATCACGAACTGTCCCACTTTGTATCCAAGAAGACTGAGAAACATAGGCTATAGTTCCAAATACATCAACCTGTTTTCAAGGAATATGAAAGTCAGCAACTGACAATTAGTGGCAAAAGCATGTAAGCTTCACACAAATTAGACAAACTCACAGTTCCTGAAATTTTCGGCATCTCTCCCAGTATAGCATATAAAAGTGATGACTTTCCAGCTCCAACTGGTCCGCAAACTGCAATTTTCTGCTCCCTATGGACTTCCAAATTTAAATCTCTCAAAGTTGGAATTGCTGATTCAGGATACCAATTGAACATGCCTCTATCTATTTTTAAGCTCTCATTGGCATCTTGTGACGGTAATTTCTTTATTACATTATCATTTACCTCATCGTCAAGCAAAAATATATTTAGCCGATCCATAGAGACCTTGACTTGGATCAGTATTGAAAGCGCCTCTGGTATCATTCTAACAGGTTCTCCCATGTTCCTTAATGAAGCAAGAACTGTGAATATGGTACTTGCATTTAGAGGGACACTTTGGAAAAGGATACATCCCACAAAGATTACTGAAGTGATTATGGTTGGTGACATCCAATACACTAGAGGTCCATAAGCCTTTTTAAATTGTGTCTCAGCCAGCCATTTGAATTCACGCTCACGAAGAGAATCAACTAAATTTTTGAATTTCTCCACCCACGATTGTAATTTGATGATTTTCATACTGTTTAGGATCTCAGAAGTGGCTCTAAGCCTCTCATCCTGAGCTATCATGAACTGGGACTGGCACTTCTGAAGTACCTTTGCAAATGGCACATTTAGGAGGCCACAGATGATGAGAGGTACTAATCCCGGAAGAGCGCCAAGACCAACCACCCAGAAAAGAACACCAATGGCAAGGAATAGTTGCAATACAAGGCTCCATGTTGAATGAAACCACCATGGGAACTCCCCCATTCGATAGGCATCAACTGCTATATAATTCACAATCTCTCCAGCTGAGTGGCTTCTCCTTCCCACACTAGAAAGCTTTAGCTGCTTTCTATAAACTGCCACCATCAAAGCTGATCTCATTCTCATTCCAGACCTCCTTGACTCAAAAAACCAATGTCTCTGGCTCAAAGATTCAACCACCTTGGAAAGAATTAGACACGCCACTATGATGAGGCCGTCGGAGAGATTTCCCTCCTCGGCATTTGAATAATTTATAAAAGCATACACTATAAGAGGAGAAACTACAACTGAAATCGTCCTGAGGACTGCACAGAAGCCTATGCATATATTTTCTTTCATGTAAACTTTTGCTATTGCTCTCAGAACCAGGTTCCTGGTACTGCAGGAGTTCGTCTCCCTCAATAACGAGTCCCATGCTCTAGCAAACCTCTGGTATGCTAGATTTGCTTTATCTTCGCAAAGGGATGTCTTCAAGAGCTAATGTTTTCGAAGAACCTAAGTTGAGTAAACGGTTGATCCAAGCAAATGTCAATTTGCTAAGGAAACTGGCATGGTCTAGTCCTGATTGCTGGCTTTCTCCATTAAACTTTTTGGCTAATAGAGGCTCAGATAGGCTGTTAGGATCTTGTGTTTGTTGATAAACAAAATGACCGATGTTTCTAACAGCACATAGGAAAAGTAAAAAGTTGACTAGCCATGCCAGTACATCAAGAATGTGAATGTTATGGGACCTTACCAATATTTCAATGTTTAGACTAGAGACCAATGAAAAGGAGCACACCCACCAAACAGAGTTCAAAACTTTGATACATTGAGATCTTTGAACAAGCAGTGAAACTGTATAAGAAATCCAAACTAGTCCTCGGACAGACAAAATAATCCAATCTGCTTCTGAAACGATTGGATCCTTCATCACTTTCGGCAATCAGATCCCATAAACCAGCAGCAAAAGATGCAGTGCTAGCAAGAGAGCAAAGGATTGAAACAACTAAAGAAAAGCGGTCCCTTCTGGTTGGACTGATGCTAATATAATGTTTCGTTATCGAAGCAATAAGCGTAAGCAAGCAAAAAACGAAGAGGAAGAGCAGATTTACAACATTAATGACAGTTCTTTGAGTGCAGTAAGAACCAAATTAAATCAAGTTCTGCATCACAAATCCATGAGAAGGTACTCCCTGCATGTTAAAAAGTACTAGAAAGTTGGAAAACAATGCAAGAAATGCAAAAAGGTGCATGGAGTACAGTTTTATATACATATACATATATATATATATATATGATATGATCAAACAGAAGAAGACATACAAGCAAGAAGCAGATAAACTGATGAAGATCCTTGAACACCACAATAATGAATTCTACTTCAGAAGTATTACAGCAGCAAATTTATAATCTAATTCACTACAAAAATACGTATTGACAATCAAGAATGAGAGAAATTCACAAGGGTTACTTACCAAGTTCTGACCTCTTCAATGAAGCCATAGTTGGAGCAACTTGTTTGGCTAACTTACTATATATACTAAGCACGCGATTATATTCTTCTCTTTTTTGCTTTTACTTTTTCAGTTAAAAATGACAGGAAAAGAGGAAGATCGACCAGCCTTGTGCTACACGCTCACTAACCACTAGAACTACAAGCCCCGCAACTAAATACATTTTACGATCGATAAAGTAAGTACAATTGTTGGAGGGCTTCTAACTCAAGTGGTTAAGAACCTATTGGTTGACATATTGCCTTCTCGAAACCGAAACACATGATTGTATGAGAAATCAAATTTCATTGCTCAGTAGACAAACCAGTTTTATATTTTAATTTCAACTCGTCTTTGAATATGTTATTCGACTTTTCACTCTAGCTAAGAATGGGTACAGAGCGTCTACCTTTGTTTTCCTAGTCATTGGTTTCACAGGAAGCATATATTCTCTGAAAACAAATTAAGGTCTGAAAATCAAAACTTTAGTATTCAGCATACACTAAATATCAATTTCTCCTCCGTTAATCGAATCACATATATCAATATCAAAATTGGAAAAGGTTGTGTGCCTTGAGGGGCACTTAATAGTTAGTATCACGTACCTTACTGACATGGATATCTTGGAAAATTCCGAAATTGGATTAGGATTAAACTAAATTAGGAATTCAATCCCTCTTGTAACCAAAAATAAAATCATACCATGCTCGAGAATATAGTACTAGAAGCTCTATTAGTCTCCTCTCAAATTAGTTTCTAAGATCACCCGAACAATGTAATCTTTTCATCTTTACCGTCCCATTTGTGGAATAGACTTAGGTCAAGGCCCAAAATCGTTCAATGCAAAACTCAAAAGGAGGAAGATCAAATTAAAATTTGACGATATTTAATGACCAAAATGACATTTTCTTATATCTTATTTATTGACAATTTATGTGACCATGGCCCCTTAGCAAAGAAACATTACACAAACACGATCCGTTAACACATGCAAGTTGTCATCTCATGTTACTTTGATCTAGGTAACATGAGATGGCATGGTAACTAGCTTGAACAAACTTTCTGGACAACAAACGTTCTTACATGAATCCTGGACTTCTGGTATATACATACGAGTAAGACTATGGTATGTTAATATTTCTCATACATAACGAGGAGAGAAAGTCTTTATTTATGTAAATACGGTCCTCATTCAAGTAAATTAGGTTCTCGTTTGAATAATTAAGTCTTAAAAATAGTAATTCTAATAGTTTACGACTTAATGACACATATTACAATTTTAACAACTCATGTAGTAACTACAAAAAAACCCTCATTAAGGTAAAAAAATTTATCACGTATAGTACCTGACATGCTAATTAATAGTTTTGGTACCTGATATATGAAAACTATCAATTTAGTATCTGACATTTCATATCCGACCTAACTTTAATACTTACCGTCAATAACACCGTTAAACTCTTGGACAATTTTGCATGTCAATTTAACGGTGTTATTGACGATAGGTATCAAAGTTGGGTCGAGTATAAAATGTCAACTATTTAAAGTGATAGTTTTCATATGTGTGGTACAAAAGTTATTAGCAATCCAAATGTTAGGTATATTTGTGAAATTAACTCTTAAGGTAAATAAGGTCCTTATTAGAGTAAACATGTATTCATTTGATTAAATAAGTTCTAAATGTGATAATTATATGTAAGAAATACGTTAACATATAGTAAAATTTTCCTATATATATATATATATTTGTGAGGCTATGATTGTTGAAGCATTCTCTTTCACATCTCTCGACGATTGAAACCCAAACTTTTAATATTTGGACAGTACGTGGACATCATGACCACATAAGCTAGCTAGCCAGCACTAATTTTCAGTGATCATCTAAACCAAGCGCATATGCGGATATGCCGATATGAACATAATCGGTTCATATTGGTTACGTTTTGGGGGTCACTACCTAATCATCGTTTTGTTAAAATATCATGCCTAATAATGTGGAATGTCACATTCAAGCTATGCTCTATTAATTGCATATATACCTATCGTACGTATTTTTATCGAAGAAATGATAAAAAAAAAAATTACATTTTGCGATAGTTCCGACACTATATACAAATTTTTCTCTTAAGACAAATTATGACTTGTGATAGAAGATAAACTGGTTAATGCACGTACGTACAAATCAAACTAGCTCCCAAACAATAGATACAAAAGGTATAGAAGGTATAGAAGAGGAGAATATAGTTATAGCAGAAGTGAAAAGTAGTGGAATAAAATTGTAAATATTTAGTGGCTTAGAAAATAATAAGGTCACTAAATTAAAAGTGACCTTATTTATAATTTATGCAATAAATATATATAGACAAAAATACCACTGAATACAAAAAACTAATACCAAAGAAAAACTACTGTCAAATAACAACAAAACTACTGCTAAAGAAAAAAAAACTACTACCAAATAAAACAAAGTTATTGCTCAAAAATAACAAACATACTATCAAAGAACAACAAATCTACTGCGAAAGAAAAACAAAGTTACTGTCAAAGGAAAACAAGGCTACTACAAAAAAAAACAAAGCTATTACTAAAGAACAACAAATCTACTATTAAAGAACAATAAAACTACTGTCAAAAGATAATAAAGTTATTTCTAAAGAAAAATAAAGTTACTTCTTAATGACAATAAAACTACTTTTCATTAACAATAAAATTATTGGCAAATAACAACAAAGTTATTGGCAAATAACAACAAAGTTATTGTCAAAGAAGAATGCAATATTTTTTTTGTAGGCAGTAACATTTTTGTAATTGATGGAAAAATAAATACGGTGTCCTTTTGGTAGATATTGATATTTGTAATATTTTGGTGATTTTATGAGGGATACAAATATTTGGTAGCGGCTTAGAAAATAAAAAGGTTACCTTTGATGACCTTATATGTGATTGACTCTTTATATTTTTTTTATGAAGTATATCTAGTGTCTCTATAATATCTTCAAACACCAAATATCCTCAAACACAAGATATACTTCAAGTACTGGATAATGTCCTTGAGAACAAAATAGTTGAACAAAAAAAAAGTAAATAAACTTAGCAAATAGCCAAATACAATGAATTACATCAAATCCATTGCCCTGCATCTAATTTGAAAACTTGACTGTCAAACCATTGTTGCGCCTCCACCTAATCTTGATGTTCTTGCAGCCCTTTCTTCTCTTGTAGTAGCAGATTTTTTATACTTCTTTGTCAGAAACTTCCCAAGCAGGCAGATATGAAAGCCACAGGTGTACAGGGACACATGTACGGGGTGTCTCAATGTGATCTTGCAGATACAAAATATGAGCTCTCCCAGAATTGCAATGAAAGGAGTAAAACTGAGGAATCTAAGGGAGTTTGACCCAAGATACCTTATTGTTATGAATAATAGACTTCCTCTGGAAGCATTTGAAAATCCAAAGTAATTAATATAATTTATTGCTATGTAGGTAGTTTTTTAATATACAAGTTTATGAACAAATCTAAAAATGTGACAACGAATGTGTTGTGATAGTGGTAACTTCAATATTCTCAACATTAATAAGAGGATTACTTCTCCTAGTATGCATTTTACCACAAGTCATAATAATTCATGTAGGAAATAGTAATTCTTGTTCTATTTGTGGTAATTACTTCACATATAACCTTATTTACAAAATTATGAACTATTTTACAAATATGACAACAATAGTATAGTAAATATGGTAAAAATATCATATTAGACCAAAAATATGTTAGTCCTCAATGTTGTAATGAAGTTCTCTATTTAATAATTAAGGTCATTTATTTGATAAAAAAAGATCTAAGTATGATACTTACACATTTAATCATGTAATTATCATATCTAGAACAAATTTGGTCATAAGTAGTAATTGTAGTCCTACTAGGTGTAATTTACTTTATTTACAATATCTATTACGTATTTTTAAACAAAATTACATTAGAAATAACAAATACATTGTTAATGTGATAAATATCATTTTTTAAAATGACACATGTCAAATTTTGAGTGGTTAACCTGTTAACCAATTCAATAGGTTACCACCATATTAACTTATTAAAAGATTAACATATTAAAAATAGGAGGTATGATATACATCTCGGTATCTAAGATTACCCCAATAATAAAACCACCTACATAACAATAAATTATATTAAAAAAAAATTCTCATCTTTAGTCTTGAATATTTGTGGATTTTTACCCTAATTTGATTTTGTCAATATACTTTTTTTTGGTATAATTTATTTTTATTTTTAAAATTTATTTTGAGAATTGAATATAAATGAAATGATTGTTTGTCCATACCATATAAACAATTTGACGAAATATTTGATAGAGATATTATAATGGCAAACATATGAATAGTTGAAGTACTACTAAATTTTTGGGCCAATATAAGGTTATTTACATAACTTATATTCTTCAAAAAATCACCTAATATTTTTATTCCTCATTAAACTACCAAAATATTACAAATTTTAATAATTACAAAAATGTCACCACATTTTTTTCGGGAGAACGATCACTTTGGTCACTGAACTTTGCCAGATTTGACACTTTGGTCACTGAACTTTCAAAAATATCATTTTAGTCACTGAACTATTACACCGTCTATCACTTTAGTACATCCGTTAGTTTTTTCCGTTAAAATCAATGGTATTTTAGGAATGTAAGACCAAAAATTCATTTCTCTGACTTGATTATATATTTTTAAACTTGCAGTTATTGTAAACATCTTTTTAAACTTCATATGCATTGATTTTGTTTACATTTTTAAGAATTGTTTGCATTCAAGATAATGAATGTTGATCTCAAAATGCCCTAAACGGGTGGATAGACAAAAAAGGGTGAAATCCTCTTTGAGATTTTTGATTGCGTAGACAAAAATGGATGAAATCCGAAGGAAATTTAGTCAAAAATGGAGGAATATTTGAGTTGATAGAAAGTGAGTCAAAAAATTGATTTTTTAGTCATATATCCCTAAAATACCCCTAAAATTTACGGAGAAATATCGTTTTAACGGAAAAAACTAACGGAAGTACTAAAGTGATAGATGATGTAATACTTCAGTGACTAAAGTAATATTTTCGAAAGTTCAGTGACCAAAGTGTCAAATCTAACAAAGTTCAATGACTAAAGTGACTATTCTTTTTTTTTTCATTATTTACAAAAATATAACTGCATACAAAAAGGTATTGCATTGATCTTTGACAGTAGTTTTATCGTTCTTTGATAGTAGTTTTATTGTTCTTCGACAGTAACTTTCTTGTTATTTGACATTTGCTTTATTATTTTTTGGGAGCATATTTCTTGTCTCTCGCTATTACCTTTATTGTTCTTCGAAAAAAAAATTACTATCACAATGTACATGAAGGAAAAAAAAAACAAATTTGGAAGAGTGCAGGACGACTTCATCGGCAAAAATTTTACAATACTCTTTGGTATTAAAACTTCTGAGTTTTAGACCGTTGGATTATCTCTATCCTTATCATCCGCCCCATGCGTTGATTTTCTCTTTGCGGTAAGTATTGAGTTTGGCTCTGTTTGTTACTTTGTTATTTTAGGAAGCGGAAGATAAAAATTAAAAAGTGAGGGGGCCTTCAAATGGTTCTGCTATGCTTATATCCTATATGTTGGTTTTTTTTTAATGATCAAATGATCAATAAGGAAGTAACCATTCATTAATCAGAAGAAAGATTATAACTATTATAATTGGTTGTGATCAATTCCATAAGTCATTCCGCCTATATTCTCAAACTCAACAAGACTAGATTTGGCTAATCCATAACCTGTTGGAGGTTCGAATGCATGCTTTAATATATTCTTAGTACGCAACATGATTTTACTTCTTTTTTGTTTGTTAGTGTTAATGCAAGGCCACGACTGAAAATATTGTGTTACTCAAATTTTCACAGGAGGACTTGCAAATCTCAAAGGCCTTTTGAGCCGATTCATACAAGGGAAGGAATCACTCCATTTATATATCATAATCACAAGGGAGTAAGGGACTGATCATATAATCCAACAGACTATATTTTGCATTATTTGGCTAAGAATATCACGCCGATTACTAAAACTTTGACAAAGAATTCGAAGATCTCCCCGAGGCGATCTGTTAGGTACTTAGGTCCCTCTTGTTTACAGCATACCAAATGGTTGATGGCATTTTGTGAGTCAGTTTCCTCTGCAGCTTGACCAATATTCAGCAACAAGCTTGGAGAAGTAGGAATTGGTGTCCAGCAGCTTCGAAGGTTCTTCGTACTCCACCAGCTTCCCTACATATTCACAAACAAAATCATAATACACATTAGCCACATGTTTGATATCCAAATTCCAAAAGTACACTTACAGCCTGCTGTTCCAACTCATAATGTTGAGTGCTAGTCCCACATTGATTGGTCTAAGGCTTTGTTTGGTTTGTGGAATGATGTCATTGGAAAAGAAAAGGTAGACCTATGTTGGAAGAGAAAAGCGAGCCAAACGAGGGACGGAAGGTTTCATTTCCTCTTTCACATGTGCCATGATGTATCATTTTTTTTTTCCAGAGTTGCACTTACTATACCCTATACCCTCTTGCGTGAGAGGGAGTGTGTGAGCATGTACTATTCCCACATCGGTTGCCTAGTGTCTAATAAAACTTCTATGTTAAACTGTTGAGATGAATATCATAGGCTGTTAAGATGAGAATATTCAATGTTGGCTAGAATTTGTGACAAACTAATTTGATCGAAATATAATTAAGAGATAACTGGAACATAAGTCATACCGTAAGAGAGGACCATGACCATGTCACTATCTATAACTGTTGGAACTCTGTGAGCAACTGTTATCACTGTGCATTCTGCAAATTCCTGCCTGATAATTTTTTGTAGAACGGCATCTGTTGCAGAATCGATGGAAGCAGTAGCCTCATCTAGAACTAGAATTCTGTTCCTCTTCAGAAGGACTCTGCCGAGGCAAAACAGCTGGCGTTGCCCAGCACTCCAATTTTCTCCTTCATCACTCACTGTAAAAGCATTATAGTTACATAACATTATGTTCTATCCACTTCTCAACCTCATTAAAATTGATGGAATTTGGCCATTAAAATTAGAAATTCATCGATACTTTTGTCGTCTGTATATGGGAACCATAATAACTTCATAAACTCACCAGATGAATCTAATAGATTAGGTAGGCTGCTGACTGTTGCCTTCAGCTGACACTTCTCTAGAGCCTACAAATTAAAAAGTCGCCATAATGCACTAGTCTGCATTTGAAAATTAATGCCTAAACTGTTTTTCAATATTTAAACTTCTAAGAAACAATGCATATGCAGAAAGAGCCTTTACCCTCCATATTTCATCGTCGGAGTAAAGGCCTAGAGGATCCAAGTTGGTTCGGATGCTACCTTTGAAAAGAGTTGGTTCTTGAGGGATGATGCTAAGCTTCATTCTTAAATCCTTTAGACCCATAGAGCATATGTCAAGTCCATCTATAATGATTTTACCGCTGTTAGGCTCTACTAAACGAAACAAAGCACTTATGAGTGTAGTCTTCCCACTTCCTGTCCTTCCCACAACTCCTACTCTAGTCCCTTCCTTGAATGTGCATGAGATTCCCTTGAGAACTAGTGGAGCATTTGGACGATATTTTATCTACAACAAAGCAAACAAACCATCACTGATTAAAAAATTTCAATGATCAAAAGATGAGGTAGTTCATATGTTGATGTCGAATATCTAACCTTCAGAGAATGCAGCTCTATCCTACCCTTTATAGGCCATGAAGATGGTGGTCTCTTGTCCTCCACAATAGCCGGAGGCTCTGGTGGAATCTGCATGAACTGTTTTATCCTTTCAACAGAAATGATGTAGTTCGATAAGTTACAATACCATCGAATCACAAAAATTTGCGTCATTGTTAGTGTCAAAGCATAAGAAAGAGAAAGCCCCACAAGCCCTGCACACATCCAGAATAGAAGAAAAACTGTTAAACACCTTGAAACACATTCTTAAGTGTGAAAAATCAAACATGGACTGTCCTAACAATACCTGGAGAAATATAACCCTTGGGAAGTGAAATAAGGAGAAAAGCAGCAACAAAAAGAGTCACATTCTGAAGTGCTTCTGTCCTTATAATTAACCACTCCATGGTTGCATTAGAATGAAAGAACAGTCTTGCATCTATGTCAACTAGCTCTAGGTAGGTTTGGAAGAACTTGTCAGCCATTTTAAAAGCTCTGATAGTGACCACTCCAAGTGATGTCTCAGCTGCATAATTCATGACAGGAGCTTTGGTTGTTCCATTGATTCTTATCAGTTCTCTTGCAGAGGCTTGATAATAGCTCTTAAATTAAAACAAAGAAGTTAGTGCTATCATTCCAATGGTTAAGAATGAGAGAGATTCAAGAAACTGAAGTTTTGATCTACCTGAACATATTTTGAAGCAACCATGGCGAGAATGGCTACAATGAGAACTTGCCATGTGACAGAAGCCATTATTCCAATCCATGTCAGAAATTCCATACCAGCAGACACAACAAAGATAATGGAGAAAGGTATGTCAAAATCCAAGATACTTAAATCTGATGAAGCCTGCAAAAGTAGAAATATATAGACATGAATCAAAAATGAGTTATTCAAAAAGTCAGTATATTTTCAGGTGTTGATGATCAAGGTATACGCACTCGTGTTAAAATCCTCCCAACAGGGGTTGAGTCAAAAAACAGCATGGGAGCCTTAAAGATGGCATCGGTGAAACCATCGAAAAAGGCTCTAGAAGCTCTCAATCCCAAACGTGCTGCAAGTGTTGACCTCAGATAGACAAATACAGCACTGAGTGTTGAAATTGCAGTATAGACGCCAACAAGTGTAATACTGGTTATATTAGGATTTTGAATAGCGAGAGCCAGCCAATAAGTTGAACCAGCCTGAAACCCAACAAAACCGGCCTGTGCTATTATGCCTAAGACTAACAGAAGTGTTCCCTTAGAAACAAAAATATAATCCAAAAAGGGCTTCCATCCGACATCACCAATCTCTTTCTCTTCATCTTCTGTAAGTTGCACCGCCAGTAAATCCTTCACAGAAATATCCCCTTCACTGCTGTCTCTAGTGAGATTAGTCCCATTAGACTCCTCTTCCCGGATCATATCTCTCTTTTCCTGTTCTACTTGGCTTTGATTGTTTGAAGGACCTAATGTTGTTACTGCATCTCTATGAGCATTCACCAGCTGCTCAAATGCTGTTCCAGCAGTCAAGAGACTCTCATAGCTTCCAGATTGAGTAATTTTTCCACCCTCCATTACCTGGAAAATGAAATAATATATACAAATTAAAACACTCGTCTTTTATTTCTTTTAACAAAATATTGATGTGGTTTCATAATTACTCTTTATTGCAAATAAATCTCAAACAAAAGTTAACATACCAAAATTTTGTCAACTTCTGAGAGAAATTCGACTTGATGAGTTACGAGAATCACAGTCTTCTTTGCTAGAGCATCCATGACACAATCCTGCATAAGTCATTCATATTGTGTAACCTGTTTCTACAATGAGACTAAATTTGGTTTTCATGCTTCAAAAAAACATTGAATACATATTCCTTACATGAAACAGAATTGCGGCAGTGTGTGCATCCACTGCACTAAAGGGATCATCAAGGAGGTAGATATCAGAATCACTATAGACAGCTCGGGCCAGCTGAATCCTTTGTTTTTGCCCACCGCTCATGTTAATCCCCCTCTGGCCTATTTCAGTAAGATCCCCATGATCAAAACTATTTATGTCCTTATCCAAAGCACAAGCTTTTATGGTCTTCTCATATTTGTTCTTCTCCATTGGCCTCCCATAAAGTATGTTATCACGAACTGTCCCACTTTGTATCCAAGAAGTCTGAGAAACATAAGCTATGGTTCCAAATACATCAACCTGTTTGAAAGCATCGAAAAGTTAAGAAAATGAAATCAATAACACAAACCTACAGCATGATAGCTTAATAAAATTTGTCATCTGTTTTTAGACTTACAGTCCCTGAAATTTTTGGCATCTCTCCAAGTATAGCGAATAAAAGTGATGATTTTCCGGCTCCAACTGGTCCACAAACTGCAATTTTCTGCTCACATTTTGCTTCCAGATTCATGTCTCTCAGAGTTTGAATTGCTGATTCAGGATACCAGCTGAAAACGCCTCTTTCTATTCTCAAGCTCTCATCTGAATTTGGCGATGGGAACTTCCTTATCTCATCATCTTTCAGTTCATCATCAAGCAAAAAAGCATTTAGCCGATCAAATGAGACCTTGACTTGGATCATTACTGAAAGTGCCTCTGGTATCATTCTCACAGGTTCTCCCATGCTTCTTAGGGAGGCTAGAACTGTGAATATGGTACTTGCATTGAGAGGGACACTTTTGAAAAGGATACACCCCAGAAAAACAACTGAAGAGATGATGGTTGGTGACATCCAATAGAGTAAAGTTCCATAAGCCTTTTTAAACTGTGCCTCAGACAACCATTTGAATTCTCTTTCTCGAAGAGAATCAACCAAGTTTTTGAACTTCTCTTCCCAGGATTGTAACTTAATGATTTTCATACTGTTTAGGATCTCAGAAGTGGCTCTAAGCCTCTCATCTTGTGCTATCATGAACTGGGACTGACACTTCTGAAGTACCTTTGCAAAAGGCACATTTAGAAGACCACAAATGATGAGAGGAACCAAACCAGGAAGAGCACCAAGACCCACCACCCCAAAGAGAACACCAATGGCAAGAACTAGTTGCAATCCAAGGCTCCATGCTGAATGGAACCACCATGGGAACTCTCCCATTCGATACGCATCAACTGATATATAATTCACTATTTCTCCAGCTGAGTGCCTTCTCCTTCCCACACTAGAAAGTTTCAGCTGCTTTTGATAAACTGCGACCATCAAAGCCGATCTCATTCTCATTCCAGACCTTCTTGAGTTAAAGAACCAATGTCTCTGGGTCAAAGATTCAACCACTTTGGTGACAATTAGGCACCCCACAATGATGAGGCCTTGGGAGAAATTTTCCTCCTCGGCACTTGAATAATTTACGAAAGCATAGAGTATAAGAGGAGAAACTACAACTGCAATGGTCCTGAGGAATGCATAAAAGACAATCCATATATTTTCTTTCAAGTAAACTTTTGCTATTGCTCTCAGAACCAGGTTTCCGGTACTGCTTGAGCTCTTCTCCCTTGACAGGGATTCCCATGCTTGAGCAAATTTTTGGTATGCTAAATCTGCTTCATCTTCTGAAACAAGAGAAGGTATGTCTTCAAGAGCTAATGTCTTTGAGGAACCCAAATTGAGTAAAGGGTTGATCCAAGCAAATGTCAATTTGCTAAGGAAACCGGCATTGCCTAGTTGTGTTTTCTGGCTCTTTTCAGCAGACTTTTTGGCTAATAGAGGTTCTGATAGGTTGTTATCTTGGATATGGTCGTAAAAAAAGTGGCTGAGGTTTCTAACAGCACAGAAGAGAAGTAAGAAGTTCAGTGGCCATGTCAGTACATTGTATATGTAAAGTTTACGGGTTCTTACAAGTATTTCGATGTTTAGAGCTGAGACTAATGCAAAGGAGGACACCCACCAAACAGAGTTTAGAATTTTGATCCATTTAGACCTTTGAACAAGCAAAGAAATTGTGAAGGAAATCCAAACTAGTCCTCTAACAAAGAAATCCAACCAGCTTCCAAAATGATTTGATTGATCATCGCTGTTGGCTATCAGAATCCACAAACCAGCAGCAAAATATGCAATGCTAGTAAGAGCACAACAGACTGAAACCACTGCAGAGAATCTGTCCCTTCTGGATGGACTACTACTAATATAGTGCTTTCTTATAGAAGCTATAAGTGTAAATAAGCAAAAAAGAAAGAGGAAGAGAAGATTTACTACATTAATCACAGTTCTTTGAGTGCAGTAAGAACCCAAATCAAATTCTCCATCACAAATCCATGAGAAAAAAGTAGTCCCTGCATATAATCCATGGCAAGGGAAACGATCCAAATTAATCATCATACCCCTAGAACTGCATGGTATGCAGTACTGGGAAGTTGGAAAACAACAGAAGTGAAATCAAGAAGTGCATGTCTAGACATAGCAGCACATACATACATGAATACAAACTTTTTCACATTTAAACTTTCACATGCTGGTCACATTATCAGTGTCGCGGGAGTAAAGTTACATACAACGGTTGTATATATGTAAGAATTTCTCGAGTGGCAAATCTGATCGAGCAGATGGAATGCAAGAAAGATGTGGAACATGTAATATTACTTTAATATAAAAGCACCAAATTCGTTATCCAAACTCCACATCACTATAAAAACACAAGAAATAAAGAGTGAAATTCATCAGGGTACTTACCAAGTACTGACCTCCTCAAGGAAGCCATACTTGTAGCTAGCAATTAACTTGTGTAGAATGAGCTGAAGCTCAAACTATATTGGAGAGAATAATAAGCTCAAATCTCAAAAAACCTCAATATAAATATAAATATATATATATATATATTCATTGAAAGAAGCACCCACGAAACTCCCTCTATGATAAGCATTAGTCAATCACCAAACTGGCATCTGCAGTCAGAATCCTCAAGTGCGCTTGTTCACTCTCACATCAGCACCTTAATTGTTTTTCCTTTCATTTCCATTTGTACTGTGGACACTTAAATGCTGATAGCGAGTGGCCTTTTTTTGTCTGTATATACATTATATGTTAGGTCTACAATTTTGCTTCGTACTCTATCTATATTATATAGTATTAATTTACCATGTATTTTCAGGCTTTTGTCTTGTCTCTGCACATGAATAGTTGAATACAAACCCAGATTTCCTCTTTTATTTTTTAATTCTTTCTTTGAATATATATATATATATAAGTTTTATCTACGTATACGTACGTGGAGATATTGATGTGTACAAGAACAAAGAGCCAACTTAATTTGTTTTCCAAATCATTAATTAATTTGGCGAGAAGCATATATTCATCACCCTGAAAACAAAATTTCTGTCTGAAAATGAAAGCTTCACCGCTTAAATTACCCTAGCTGTTAATCTATTATAATCTCAATTATGAACATCAATATCAAAACCCTTTGGCAATATGATATTATAGAAGAGGTGAAGGCACTCACTCGGCAAATATGATATCTTGTAATGAGCGTGTGCTCCTGCTTGAATATAATGTGTGTGGTTGAAGAAAAGGTCGGGGATGGATTTCTTCAGTCCTGGCCAACCAAATTAACAAACTCCATCAGCCAAAAGACAAAACATGTATGGATATTATTCAAAGACCTATTGCACGCCAAGCCGAGACCTTATTGTAGTGGTCAAAAATCGACATGATTCGAGTCATCACCACCCTAACCAATAAGACAAATCAGTTGGGATATTACGAATAGCATACTAAACAACGGCCTCGTTCTTAAATCAACATTCCTTTTATTTCAATTAATTTCCACAAATATAGCCCTCTCGAAATTTTATTGAAAAAAAAATAAAATATAAAGGGGAAGGAGGACTATACCATGAAAGACCATTCCCAAGAAATAGAGCAATACAAGAGAGTTTTTTTTTTTTTTTTTGGAGAAGTAAAAATTCAAATTTATGACTTCATTTACGATTGTGAAGAAAAATATCACTAGCCATTTTAAAAAAAACCCCTAAACAAGAGAAAATTCTCTTCTACTATAAACACCTCATTATATGATTATTATATCACCTCAATAATAACTTATACATAGAGAAATCCTAACAACACAACCAATTTTCTTTAAATAATCAACATTAACCATTATACACACCACCACGAAAACAACTCACCTTCTCCTTATCCTTACTACGAAGGGAAGGAGTAATTGTGGGATAGGTAGACACCTCACCTTACTTTCCTTCCCCGTTTCTTATTTTTCACCAACCCTACCCCGTTTTTTCTTACCCTTGTCCTAAGCGAGCCAAGCTTTCTTGCCCAATAACCGACAACGTTAACAATGATTTAGCTTCTTTGGAGAAACATATACATAGGATCACGCTCACCCGCTTCCCCAACACCGAGTTGATATAAATCACCATCCATAGACTCGAAATAGGGAGACGATCGCAAAGGTCTACGCCACCACCCCCCTCCCAACTAGGTCTTGATAAATACTTTACTAACTTAATACATATTGATGATCAAATTTAAAAGTTGATAAACAATTTAATATAATTTTTCTTCTAGTATCCTGAGGTAAGTACGTTATGAATTTTTTTTGCTGAGGAGTTAGGAATAATGACGCCATTTATATATATATATATGGCTTCGTAATCCTCCATCGTCTTAATTTCCAACATTCTATACTCTAAGTAGGTACGTACGATACCATAGCTAACAATAACAAGGTATCTATATATAACATAGATATATATATATATATATATATCTACGTATAGAAAACCCCTTGGTAAACCCATTTCCACAATTCCACTATGAGACATACTGACATAGCATTGGACCCAACTCTTCTGGAATCTGGAGAGGTGCTTTCTTTTCCTTTTTTTTCATCTCCATGATTGAGTTTTCAGTACTTTAATTTCACTAGTAGTGGGAAATGATTGCGTCGCAGGCCATTAAAATTGACTCCAGGGACGACCCTAAGCAAGCATCAAAAATCGGCATCAGCAAAACCACTTCTAAGTTCTAACACTATTGTCTTTTTTTAATAGAAGAGAACAATATCATCCTCCCAAATTTATTAAAAAGAAAAAAAACAAAAACTTGAAGAGAGGGGACATGAAACCAAATTCCTCAAAAATAAACCAAAACATAAAGACAATAAATAAAAATAATATACCGAAAACGGAAATTAGAGATGCACATAAAATACCTATTGCACAAAGAAACAACAAAAGTCAAGGGTGAATCCCACTAAACCATAATAGTTAAAGTGAGATCAAGGTTTGCAACCTAGTTTCTCTCTCGAAAAATATGAGAGCATCGAAATTGCATTTGAGAAATACGGTTCAAACAATTACCCCATTCTATTTGAAGTTGTCAAGGCACCAAATTTAGAGATTTAAGGAAATTGAGAACTAGAGTAGAATCAACCTCCAACCACACATGTCTCTTTGTTTCTTTGTTATTTTTTTTTTAATGATGGAAGTCTATAAATAATCTGAAATTTGTCACAAAACAAAAGCAAGCAGAAGTTTCCTCTAAAATCCACACTGATCGACCATAATGTTTCATTTCAAATGCATCTAGTTGCAAAACATGGCTATTATAAGCAACCATATTGGAGCTTAAGGCTACATAATCACCAACAAGCTACAGATCACCATTGTTTACTTGCTGTGGTTTGGGCATTTTAATTCCAGAATCATTATCCAGAAAAAAAAAAATTCAAGACTCATTAAGATTTAAGACCAAAGAAATACCTTTGTACCCACAGTTATACAGAATTGAAAATCAAATCTTATAAAACAATTTGGTTCAACTATTGACCTTTGAAACATAAACTTGCTTTTGTGCATAGAACATCCTAAATGTTAGAGCCTGCCCTGATCGACTAGTAGCTTCGCGATGATATGCACCAAGTCAACTCTATAATTATATATACATATAGGTTATAATAATTTCAGGCTTGCAGTTTTTTTCATTTTCACATGCCTGCATATGCATAATTAATCCAGAAAATTCTGCAATAACATGAACACAAATGTTCTGGTAGGGTCATCATCATTATCAACCATTGGATCGGATGTGATAAATCTTCATCTTCTTCCTGCAACTTCCCCTGCAAATACACCCTACCACTGTCCAAACATGTCTACTCTAAGCACTGATCGAAGCAGCACCCCCCAAACACAATAATTGGTTGAGTACTGGATGTGACCAATTTTGAGCAGCTAGCTAGCTAGCTGACCATATATAGATCGATGATATTCAGTCTGGAAAACATGCACCTCACAAGTCCAAGCAAGATCATCTCTATTATTTTTCTTAGTCCATGATAAGATTGGTCACCAAAGAACTGGAATCTTTCGAACTACGCACTATCTTGTTCAAGCCAAAGTTTAACACGCTTCTATTTCACGATATTATAGAATAAGAACTATATGCTAAACGTACTTATTCTTTTTCATTTTCTTATTGCTATAGGGAATATATATATAATTATATATAATACAATGTGCTTTTTTTTAATGCATAAATAGAGGTGGCCGGGGTTGGTTTTACTAATAACCAACGAAACATAGCTTACCGACAGCTTAGTTTGTTACATGTGTTCATGTCAATGCAGAAACGTACACGGGTCTACGAGAGATCAATAATATGCTATCATGTAAGTAATTGAGAAAATCTTAGGGTTTGAAAATAATACGATGTCACTTATTGATTAGCCTCCGTGCGCAAGTGTTTTTGGCTAGCTAGACAAAAGTTAATGGAGTCACTTCCAATTGACTTTCTATTAGACTAGGCTGCCTAGCTACAAAATCAAATACTGTAGACGACATTAATCCTTTGAAGTGATTCCTGTGATTAAATCCTGGTAAGATTTAAGGTAATGCTCGACATACAAAACTAATGCAATCAATCAGTACGTTACTTTCATACAACGTACACCACGTGCATGATTGATCATGAAATCTATAATAATGATGAAACCACGTTTTCTGAGTGTGTCTTGGATTCGATTTTTATTCATCTATACGTAAGCCCTAAAAAAGAAGAATATTCCATTTTATCTTCATCTTTTTTTATGAAAGAACAACCACAAAAATAAAAAATAAGAATAGTTTTTTAGGATAAGTTGTGGTACGGTGATGTACACAACAAAGTTACCACATTTATTTTACACTATTTACATAAAATTGAACCAGAATTACAACTTTGAGAACACATTGTTCACAAACTTGTAACAATGTCGTAAATGGCAGGAGTAATAACTCTAATAGAATTAAGATTACACAAAAAAAAACTCTCGTTACCATAATGACAACAAATTTTATTGTTATATCTGTAAATGGTATGAAATACATCCCAATATTATAGAATTTCCCTAGTTTACTATTATGTTTAGATTAAGATTTTACTTTCCTCTAGCACAAGTCAAGGTTTTGATTTAGGATCAATTACGTTAAGGTTTAGTTGCCATTGCGGGTCGATCTTCCGGCCGGCTATATATGCCGGTAGTCGGAAGGCGGATGCGTGTGAACACATGAAAGATCGACCAATATCCGTCTAAAGCAGGGTTAATAAATGCAGAAATAGAAGATTATGAGCATGAACTTGCATGATTATGAGTTGCAATCATGGTGAGCTGCTTGAGATATGATAGATTGATAGTATAGGGAGATTCTCTAGTAAGGACCACTAGAATGAAGACTTGGTGAAAACTTTTCGATTAGACATACTTTTTTATTACATCTCGATCCACAAATTAACCATTCAATATTTAGATATTTATGAGTAGATCACTTATACAAATTTTCAATAAAATCTAAAATTATTAGGTCATCTATAATTGTCATTTGTCATTTATGAATATGAATGGTTCAAAATTGACAGATTTGGTTCGTCCAATTATTTGGTCTAGTTTGGTACCTTAATGATTTCAAATTTTGTTGAAAATTTGTATAAGTGATCTACTCATTAATATCTTAATATTGAATTGTTGATTTCTCAAGATGTAATCGAAAAATGGATATAACAACTATTAATCAAAAAGTCTTCATCAAATTCTCATTATAATGGTCATCACCGGATAAGTTCCCTAATAGTATAATAATAGTAGTAAATGCTATTTGTAACCTATAAGTCCAGAGATTTGATGTAACAGAGCACACAAGCTTTGATCATAAATGGATCTGACTACAGGGTTGGTGGAGGTTATTGATTTGTAACCTGTAAACCCAGAGATTTGATGTAACAGAACACGCAAACTGAGATCATAAATGGATCTGACTTCAGGGATGAGAAGTGGCTGAGAAAGGATGGTAGTTGTGTCAGATTTCCCCTTGAAAAACATGGAGATCGATCGATGGCCACTTTCGAGTAGTTTAAGAGCCCCAACAAGATCATGGGAATGGAAAGAGTGTAAAGGGAACCTGGTGATCAAATTTTATTAAACAAGAATTCCAAGGACTTGCATGGGAGTTATTCCTCTTTCACTGGAATGACATATTCCTCTTTTATAGTCACATTATGAAAAAGTAGGGCCTAAAGAGGCTTTACTTTAAATAGCACCAAAGCTAGTTGACCAATCAAAAGCTTGAGATTTCCATTTTTACTTATTCCAATTTCGCGCATATTATGTATTTGTTTCTCAGAAATATTCTTATCAGAACATCAACCCTTTTTGTGTTCTTGTTCGTATTGTCCTCTGATCCGGGTTCAATTAACCCCACATATTCATTTCCTCTACTATTCTTCACAAACAATCATTTTTTTCATTTTTTAATTATTCATTAATAAATACTACTATCTTAATATTTTATTTTTTTCATTTTTCAATCATTCATTCATTTTATACTTTATAATTATATATTTTGATATATCTTTCAATTTTTATTTATAAAAATAATAAAATAACAAATTTTTATTTATATCTTTCAATTTTCTAACTAATCTCTTCCACTGCTTACTACCGATTACGATTTTCAACTTTTAATTTCATATATTTGAGAAAGTAACTTCACTTGGGAAAAAAATATAATCTAAATTCAATTTTAGAGGTATGAATAGAAACTTCCAAAATGTAAAGGTGATCGATATATATATATATATTACTGAAGTAAAAATTAATTTGTCTAACCTCACAGGCTCACATGCCAATATTCTCCAAAAAAAACCCTCATATGCCAAGAAAATTTAAGAAATGGTTACATGCCGTATAAAAGTACAAGAGAAATTAGAGCAAACTATGAAATGGTTACATGCCGTATAAAAGTACAAGAGAAATTAGAGCAAACTGATTCCGGGTTCAATAGTCACAGGCCGTGAAGATCATGTCCACTCTACTAGGCCCAAAACTTCAATTACCAATGTGCAATAATACAGAGAACTTTCCATTTTGGTGATCCGAGTTTAAGACTAATGCATGCAATGGAGGCCTCCTTCAAAGGGATTTTTGAAGTTGAATAGTGATGGTGCTTTTGCACCCAACAAAAGAGGGGGTGGTGCCGTGGCGCTGGTGTTGTTATTCATAATGATAAAGGAAAAATTGCAGTGGCTAGAACCATTTCTCTTCAAGGCGTTACTACTCCAAGACATGCTGAGATATTGGCAAGTTCATGTGAGATACAATTAGCATTGGAGCTAGGTTATTTCCAACTCGAATTGGAGTTGGATGTGCAAGAAGTTATGCATGCAATCTTGAACGGGAAGGAGAATCTAGCAATTGATGGGCATCTGTTGGATGGGGTCAAAGCTATGTTACGGAAGTTTTCTATGGTCACTTGTTCATATGCACCTCGTGATTGCAACCAGGTTGCACACGAATTGACTAATTTTGTCGCAAAGCATTAGGGCTTTTGTACTTGGAAAATAGATTTTTCACCTTGGTTGGTTTCTCTTGCCTAGGTTGGCTTACAATGTTAATTGATGTATGGAGTGTGATATAGCCCTATTGTTTCCTTTGTTCCCATTCAACACAAAAATTTCTCATTCTCAAAAAAAAAAAATCAAAACTAATGCTGCAGGCCTACAGTTTATCAAGTTTTTGTTTTGGTATGAAAGGCAAACTCTAGCAAGTTTTGAGCTGATATAGTGTTTAATTTTATGGGGTTGCATCTGTTTGCATTTTTTAGGATTGTCAGGGTTTCCATCCAAGTCAAGCAAAAAAGTAGTAGCTGGAGGTTCGTGTCACCTAACACATCATCCGACTCACTAATCACAACTCTTTATTTTAACATATCATACCTAAGCTAGCCTACAATCATAGTGTGACACAACAAAAATATTCCTTACTTCACATTGTTATTATATGATTGGTGGGTCAGACGTGTCAAGTGGCATGAAAAACCCACTGAAAAGTCTCTTCCGTTCGTCGGGTACATTATTTTTCGAAAAAATTATCTAATCCTGGCATTTAAAACCCAAATGCTTAATTCTACATTCTAAAATCATATGTTTTCTTCTTTTTAGTCATATGAGCACAACATCAAGCACCAAACATCTAAATATAGATAAACTAGCTATCTAATCTCCAAAGTACTCCTGCCTTTAAAACAAAAACAAAAAAAGAACATGCATGGAAGTGATGGAACTATGGAAGTCATAGAATAAGCCAATAATGGCTGAAAGAAGAGCAACTCTGTGATGGATAGATGCATGCTATAATTAATTAAAGGACTGCAAAATCTGCAATGCATGCAAGCATCTTACAAATCATCATAATGATGAAGTCTATTAGAAAAGACAAAGCTGCCTGTTTTTCTGATGAAACTTCCATTTCCAGAGTCTACTATAGCAAATACTTGGAAACCCATGGGGCCATTGGCCCAATCACTCATTAAACATGCATTGAGTTCTTTCCTCACTCAAGACAAGCACAATTGCACACAGCTGCATTATGATTCTTTTTCCTTGCTTCCTGAAGTTGATTTTGTCCATACAAGAAAGAACCCAGATGCTCAATAATGTCCTAGCCTTGACCTGTTGACCATGAGGACCTGCATTATTGAGCAGTACGTAGTACATACTACATTGTACATACAGATATTCTCTACAAATATTTTCACTTGGGTAACAGGGATATGATAAAACTTGAATAGGAAAATCAACTTTTTTCAGCAGTAGGGGTGAATAGAGTGAAGATGTACTATCACTACTATGTGATAAAGTTCATGTGTCCAACAAGATAAGGACCTAAATGGCATCATTGAGAGATAACAAAACATGAATTGGTTGGGGGATGTAGGGCAGGGCGCTTATGGAAGGAAAATGACCCTTATTGAGTACCTTCATTTAGCAATTTCTTAGTTCTGCTCAATTATATGTATGCTTTTGTTTTCTTTATTTTTACTCTTGTGAGTTCATTGTGGGGTTAGGAGTAAGGAGGGTTTGGTACGTACTTGTAGAATGTAGACTTGAGATATGAATAATGGTACTCGTATTTTTCAACCGTATTGGCTGACATTATTCATTAACTTTTAACGTAATAAACGATCACCCTTAATTTAGTTTGGTGGGAGACATTATCATATATTTATAAAAAGTGAATTCAGCGTTCAATCTATATTGTTGACTCTCGATTAGGTTTGAGAGTTTTGTCCTAAATTGTGGTCTTCTTCAGCCTTAAAGTAGTTTAAACAAGTATTTACATTAAGAATTGTTCTCCGACTTTTGAATTACTTCTATGTTTATGAATGCCTTTGCTAGACGGTCTCTAATTTCCAAGATCCTAAATCTATTGAGCCAAATTTTCACACACGAGGATATGAATTTGAAATCCATAGTACTTGTGGATAACAAATTAAAATTGTCATTTTCCACTAAACAAGACAAACTACAAATGTCATTATGAAAGTCATCATAACCAACATTGGTTCACGGTTGGGGCTATTTGCATCATCAGCATCCAAGAAGTAAAACAAAACACAAATTACTTAAATAATATTATGGGTGAGAAAAAAACAAATATTTAGTAAATATTAAACCTATATATATATATGTTGCTGCTTTTGAAAACAATATCAAATTCCTAGGAGGTTCCCTCGCAGAGGGTTTAGCATCGATTATTGGCCATGGCTAGCTGAGATAGCTGTGTTGGTTTAGGGTTTTAGAGACAAGAAAGGCCCAGCACCATTTAATGATCGACCTGCATGCATATATTTTCACCTTACTTAATTGTTTTGTCAATCTTCAGTTATTGATTTTGTTTGCATTTGGAACCAGTTTGAAATTTTGAATCTAAAATACCCTAGAAAACGATAATGGTACACGAATACCCGACCAATAGGGTATGTATCGTGCAAACATAATTCGGTTCTTATATGTTGACATTAGACGTTAACAACAAAGTTTGTTTCTCGAAAAACATAAGTAAATAAAATTTCTTAGAATGTACAAATTAGGTGTTTGACGAGGCTCTCTCTAGTGAGAATTTTACAATAAAAATTAAATAAAAACTTTTAAATTAACAGTTAGATATTTAAATGAGTGATTTAAATTTTATTTCATATCTTAAATTTTTCAACATACAAATTATCGAACCGTTCATTTAATTCTTACTTGGTTCTTACTGTATGTCAGATTCTCCCGTTGTTTGACACATGTTAGAAGCATACTAGTCAAGGAATAAAAAAATGGCCATCAGTGGGAGTTTGGAATCAATTTTTAGTTTTCAACTACAAATTCTTAGATCGCACTTTCATTGCCAAAACTTCTAACCAATCTCGACCCTAATTTGACTGGATTGGCTTTTTCCTTAACCGATTCATAGGCATTCAAACAAAAATTAGGACTTTTATCACATATAGTATCTGAACTATCTCTCAATTATACATTTAGTATCTGAACTTCAATTTTTGTCACAAATAATATCCAAAATTTTTGATTTCATCTTTTGTGGTACCGAAGGCCGACTTTTGTGATCCCTTCGACAAAAATATTCTCATAAGACTATAAGAGCACGTACGTGTTCAAAAAAAAAAGCAAAAATTGAAAACTTTAGGTACTACTTGTGACAAAAATTGAAAACTTTGAGTATTACTTGTGACAAAAATTGAAGTTCATGTACCATTTAGGTTGAACTCGAAGAGTTTGGATATTAGTTATGATCAAAAGTGAAGTTGAGGTACTTTGTATATAATGGAGCTTAAATTCATATACTATTTGTGATAAAAAGACAAAATTATAAACTCAGGAGCAACAAAAATTGACTCCCTTTTAAATTTTTAATTACTAAATCTCTGTTCATGCTTATTTACAAGAGTTTCAAACAATTTCGATCCCAGTAATTTATTTTTGTACATGAAAAATCGACCCAGATCAAACAAGTTGCTCTCAAATTGTCCAATGCTTGAAATGATTATTGGTCCCCATATGTTTATCAGAAAATAGGGAAAGAAAGACCCAGTATGTACTATATATGAATATTCAAATGGTCCCAAATTCACAGAAAACTAAGCATTTCAAATTAAAAGAAAAAACTACCTATCCGGCTATCCCAATATCTTTAACTTGTTCTATCTTTTGGCAATAAGATCTGTAATCTTCACGTAAGATTGAGGGTCTTTGTCCCTACTCCCTATTCCCAGTTGCACGTAGAAGAATAGGCGCGCGGGGGTGTTTGTTTATTGAATTCAGAGAAGAATCGGACGAAAACACCTTTTGGATGTGCATGGTGCATATCTTTCTTACTATAATAGATTCAATGTAACTTTTAATGCAATTGCTTCATTTATATTAGGGTAAAAACTCAATATAGTACCCAAACTATGGACAAATGTATCTTTTGGTAC
Source organism: Rubus idaeus (assembly GCA_030142095.1). NCBI lineage: Eukaryota > Viridiplantae > Streptophyta > Magnoliopsida > Rosales > Rosaceae > Rubus > Rubus idaeus. The sequence continues at coordinate 31,660,601 of CM057970.1, forward strand.
CTACAAATTTTTTTTACCCAAAATGGTACCTGAACTATTGTACAATTACCCAAAATGGTACCTCCGTAGTTAAGTCAGGTACTATTTTGGGTAATGGCCAATAGTTCAGGTACCATTTTGGGTAATGACTCAATAGTTCAGGTACCATTTTGGGTTACGGAGGTACCATTTTGGGTAAATATACAATAGTTCAGGTACCATTTTGGGTAAAAAAATTTGTAGGTACCAAAAAAGATTTTTCGCAATAGTTTGAGTACTATATTGGGTTTTTACCCTTTATATTACTATGTTCTGTGAAGTATGAACTATGAAGTATGAACCCATTACCCCAACGTACCCCAAGAGTATAGAAAATAAAGTAGTCTATATATATCTCCATCGTTCTAGAAGTGTGTGCAAAGCATTCTTCCATTACATTATGTTAAGTTGTTAACTAGCCTTATTCACCCACTTCTTTTTTATTTATTTATTTACGTTTTTTATTTTGTTTTTTTTACCATATAAACCATTGTAAATGATTATTATGAATTTTTTTTATTCTGAAAGTTATTTGTGACAATAAAAAAATTGGTGAACCTTTTGACGCTAAACTACCTTTTGGCTTGAATTTATAGTATAGATAGATAGATTAGGAGGGGGACTCGATCAGTCAATCAGTTAAATTGGTTAAATTTTTTGACACTAAATACTAGATTACATAAGTTTTTTACTTTTCAAACCCAAAATCTACTAGAAAATTCGAAAACTGATAAGGCCGGTTAACTAATATTTTGGTGTCAGTGTTTCAAAAATGTTGACTCTAATGATTTTTATATTTATAAAATGCGCTATAGAAGAGGAACTGATGATTTTTAACATTCCAATTTATTAAACTAAAAAGAGATAAATAACAAAGGAGAGGGACCTAACCAAACCTCTTGAAGCGATCAGTACGACAAAAAAAAAGGGGTGTAGAAAACTGATGATTTTTAACATTATAACCTTAAGAGCATCTCTAGTGGTACTCTCTATTTTTTCATCATAATGTCAAACTTATTGGCAAACAAATTATCATAAAATAAGTTTGCCAATAAGAGGAAGAGAATAGATAATTAATTTAACTAATGCATTAGGAGCCACTTTCTCTTTTCTCATATTTAGGATCTCCTAAGGATTTTCTTATTTTTAGTAGTGTAGTAGGGAGTATGGTTGGAGCTTTTTTTAAATTATTTTTCTTATAATTTGTATAACGAACTCCAATAAAAAGCCCAATTGTCGGTTACTGACAATCGATATACTGAGCAATCAACTAGGTTTTTGGTCGACATTGGTTACCTCATGTGGGAAGGAACAATGGAAGAAACAAAGGCGAACAAATATGCAAATCTAGTTTGATCTAGAGAATTGGAGATGAAAAAAATGACCAATAAGGAAGAGGAGAAGAGAAAGAAAGAAGAAGAGGAAGGAGAGAAGAGATAAGGAAGAAGAGAAGAACGAGAAAGCCAGAAAGAGGAAGAGAAAAGGAAGAAGAAAGATCTAGAAAGGAAAAGAAACAAAATTAAGAAAGAAGAGAGATTGTAAAGCAATTAAGTATAACATTTTGCATATATTATAACAAGTGGAACATATGGCCTAGTGGTTCAAGCTAGCTTGTTTAGTAGGCTGAGGATTCGAACCTCACACCCCTAAAAAATGAGGCAATATTTTAAATACTGACGGTTCGGTCGATTTTCGGTTGGTCGACTGAATTCGGTAAATATGGCTGACCCTAGTTTTAGAAGCAAACTAAGTCAATGGAATGAGTTTCATGATTGGTAATGCATATGTGAGATAAATTATAAACAACTTAATAGCATTACATCAACATTATCATGGATATGAATCTTTTAGCAATGAATAATGATAGTAATTATAGATCATATATGCAATGCAACATGACATTTCATTGAATGTTGATAATAACAGGTAATGCTGGTACTCACATGTGTCATGTGTTTGAGAGTATAATAGGCTTCAAAAAGACAAAATTATCAACTGAAATTTGTTCTTACTATTAACATCTTACATAAGAAACGTTACATAAACCCATTACACTTTTTACATGCATTGTTGTTTTGATTTAAAAAGAAAATACTTGTGTCCCTCTACCGATCGAGTTAAAGAAGAGTTCCGGAGTAGGAAATCTAGTGAGCGGCGACGAAACAAGAGTTTGCGAAACCGAAACCCTAGCAACCGACCTAGCACTCGAAGTTGTTGTTACCACCTTCGAAGACGAACAACCCTACGTGGGTTCAAGGAGCTCACACCCAGAACACATAGCCACCAACTTCTCAACGACTAAAGAAACCTATACCTCAGAGTTAACAAAAAAACTAGAATGATCGTTTCTTCCATATACCGGAGACGTAACATTCTGAAGAACTTTAACTCGTACCACCTCTAACAAGTGACGAATGCTATGCCAATCCATAATCACTAAAAAAAATATCGATTGAAGGCTTGAAATCAGCGATTAACAAGAATATTTTGGCCTGCACGTTTCTTGTTCTCGTTACTACCCCATATCATTTGTCTCATTCCAGAATCAGCCATTCCGATTCTAGGTGCGGTTACACAAAGAGATTAATTAATTAACTAGTATCAGCTAACCTAATCTCAACAATAAGTAACCATTTAATAATAATCCCCATCCTCGAAACAAATACTTAATTATTTCGGAGGTTCGAAAGCTGTGAGATCGACAGGATCCGCATTACGTGGCACCAATTGCCGAGGACGTCAGCCGCCACTAACGCCGTCGTCCAGTCACCGTCTCATGCATGCATTGGGCCACCGTCGAGTCGTTAATTGCTGCTGCTGCTGCGCGCGTAGGAAAGCGGGTCCGTCCAACGACGGTGACGGGAAACAATCATGATAAATATGCGGGCGGATCGATGGGTCACCGCAACAGTGACAAACTGGCGGTGATTGTAACACCGGCTCAGTGGGCCCCGCCCCCCGACGTGACCTGTCACCTGTGGGTACGTGCACTGTGACTTTGAGGTGGTCTGTCTGTCTTGTGGCTAAGGCCGTCACGCTATCGCATTTATGGCGAGGTTTTTTCAAAACACTCCAGCGGTACTAATAGGGCTCGGTTTTGTCACTTATTTACGGCCATGGGCCTTGCCCTTTGCATTCCTGGCGCGACACGTGTCGTCTGGACATAAGTAACGAATTTCTGAAACATCTTTAAACTGTTTACTAATTCCAATTAACTAAGACAATAATTAGAGTAATTATTATATAGACTCGGATGAAGGAGAAATTTTTCTATAGTCACGCCACGTGACATATGTGAAGAACCATTTGTGACCTCAATAGTTTATGATTTCTTCACTTAATATTTTATTACTCACTAATTATTTTATTACACAACCACCGATCATAGTGACTCCTTCACACATGTCACGTGGCGTGACGAGATCATAATTTTTTTTTTCCAGATCAAGGTCTCAATCAACAAAACGAAGAAAAGACAAAGAAATCAATAAGTTGAATCAATTGGCACAAAACTCACTATCAATCACATCGTTTCAGTCCAAAAACATGTAGCAATTGGAAACAACTCCATAATTTCTCCAATTATTATAGAAATAATAGAACTTTAAAACATGGATGTTAGAACTTCTATACTAGTTTAACTGTTACCTAAATGAGGACATATCAAGCACTTTTCCCTTTTCGCCTCCCTAAATCTCAGTGATCCGCTTCCTTTAATAACCTTTAGTCCAAACAAATTTCCTTTAATAACCTTTAATTTAAAGAAATTTCCTTTTAGTAACCTTTAATTTAAATCCATACCAAAGGGACTCGCCCGGCTAGAAACGACGGCGTAGAAGGCAAAACGAGCCGTTTGAGAGCCGAAAGCGTAATAAAGCAAAAAACCAGGGGCGTTTTCGTAGCTCAGTCCTCGACGGCGATTTACTGATCGACTCTACTCGGCTCTCTGACCGGTCTGTGTCCAGTCTTGGAGTGTTTTTGTTTCTCTCAGTACAAACAACACTGGCATTGTAGTAAAAATTTGTATTCACCGAGTCTCTCTCTCTCTCTGGCATTGGTTTTGTAATTTTGTTTCCACTTTTTCACCAGAAACCTTTTTTATTGCTGACCCTCATCAATGTTATGAATCTGTCTCTTCCCGGAAATCTAAAACCCTCATCAAGTTTTTATTACTTTCACTTTTTGGCGCTTCTTCTCTCGCTTTCAATTTACTCTGTTTTCTCCTTTTTTTTAATTTTTGGGTGCGTTGACGCTCTGATGTGAAAGAAGAGCGAGACCCCAAACAGAGCAGAGAGCAAACAGCGAAACCGAGATTTGGAACTTGGTAATGGTGTTGCTTCTGGTTCTGGGTTTAAGCTTAATGTGACCACTGACCCTGTAGAGTTTAATGGTTTTCACGTGGTGGTTGTGAAATGCCGTATGACTTAGATTAAGCTTCCTGTGGATTTTTGGGTTTAAAGTATTGATGGTTTAGCTGGTATTAAATTAATCTATTGTTCTTTGATGTTGTTGCTTTGCGTTTCGTTTGGTTTGGTTGCTGGGAAAACCCCAAAAGAGAATAGAAAATGTTGGGATCACGATGTTCGTTTGTTTATTGCTTCCCTTCATTTTTACTCCAGCCAAACACTATTTGTTTTCCCAGTTCTATGGCTCTGAGGCTCATCAAATTTGGTCTTGCAGGTTTGATTGGAGGCTTTTGAACCTGTGGGGTTTGAAATGAAAGCTTATCTGCAGCAAAATAGCTATGCAGCGTCCACCTCTTTGGTCATGTGTTGCTGATTTGATTGTTCTGTCTGGTACATCATCCTGTGGAATCTGAAGGTCTAAATGGGTTCACAATTATTTATTGGATCCAAATTGACTCAATGATTTGGCTGGTTTTACCTTTTGGGCCTATTTGTTTCACCATATTAACTCGGTGATTTTGAATGCTCAAGAGCAGGGCCAGTGGGAGCAGAGAGTGAAGGCAACTATACCTCTGTGTCGTTTTGCATATTCTGCATCTCGAGCCAAAACTGTATTATGATTCCTCCTTTTCTCTAGGCGTCAAAAAGTGTAAAATCACTACAGTTTTTTCTTTCTCAGAAGAGAATCTATATCTTGCTTTCAGAGCCTAAAGGGTACCTGGAAATTCATTATTGTTTCAAATTTGGGAGCATTCATTCAAGATTGCACTGGCTGAAGTGACTAAAAGCAGAGACCTCAAGTGGGTTTTGGTTGTTGTGAATTTGGGGTGAATTGGTAATAAGGGTCTTTTCCATTGGGGCTCTGGCTACTGCTAAGTGGCTGGAGGGAAGGGTTGGCATGTCTGCTAGTACAAGTCTGGGAATCTAGAACAGTGGAGCACACTAATTTTGGAAATGTGCTTTTGTTCATGTTTTTGTGGATGTGGGAATCACTGAGGGCATTTGATAATTGAGGCTTTTGAGCAAGGTGGTGCTAATTTGCAATGAGTCGAGAACAGAAGAGGGTGAAGCAGGAGAAAGGCTCCGATGACGCCGAGAAGGTTGTGGTTGCTGTGAAGGCGTCCAAGGAAATTCCCAAGACTGCTCTGGTTTGGGCCTTGACTCATGTCGTTCAACCTGGAGATTGCATAACACTGCTTGTAGTTGTCCCATCTCAAAGTTCAGGTATTTTCACTTTGCAGTTGATTTATGCCCATTTTCATGTTCAATGATTAACAAAATGTGTGTATTTTGCTAAATATGCCTAGATTGGTTGCAAAAGATGCCTCATCTGTTTGTTCCTTTACTTCTCCTACTTTCCGAAGGGGATTGATCAGTTTTGTTAACTCCCGTTGTACTGTTGTTGTTTGATGTGATTGCGGTACCTACCAGTCTAGTGTGGGAATACGATTACTTGTAATTCATGTTGTCTCTCATTTAATGATCGGTTAAGCTTTTTCTGTGTTCTGGATTGTGAACTCAGATTACTTTATGTGGGTCATGTGAACTCTGGGTGCTCATCTACTCCGTGACTATAACCTATGATGTTATTGGAATTTGTTTGAGTCTGTGGTGGTCATGTTCAATGATGATTATGGATTATTAAGTCAATAAAATTTCAGCTTAATTAGGTCCTAATGGACCAAGTAAAGATTACGTACTCTTTTAAGCTGTAATCCTGCAGCTCTTTCCATTTACACAGTTTTTTTTTAACTCGGTAAAAATTATTTTCCCTAATTTTCAGGTAGAAAATTATGGGGCTTCCCAATATTTGCAGGGGACTGTGCCAGTGGTAACAAGAAGTCTCATACAGGAACAAACTCAGAGCTGAAGGGTGATATTTCAGATTCTTGCTCCCAGATGATCCTTCAGCTTCATGAAGTTTATGATCCAAATAAGGTAACTGCACCGATATATATATATATATATATGTTCTTATTGATGATACATCATATTCATTTCTGTTGATGCATCATGCGCTCTTTTGCAGATAAATGTCAAGATAAAGATTATTTCTGGATCACCTTCCGGGTCTGTGGCTGTGGAGGCCAAGAGAGCTCAAGCCAGTTGGGTTGTACTAGACAAGTAATGTCCTATTTCTTTTTTCTTTTCCATTCCAAAAACAGGCGTGTAGTATAGGATTATGCTGTGGCATGAGGTCTTTCAATTCTCTTTCCTTCTGATTTGTGAACTCAGATGTATGTTCTTCCTTTGAAATTACATTTTTTGTTTTTTAAAACTCTTCATGGTTTTGATTTTACAGACACCTTAAAAATGAAGAAAAACGGTGCATGGAAGAGCTGCAGTGCAACATTGTGGTTATGAAGCGTTCCCAGCCAAAAGTTCTTCGCTTAAATTTGAATGGTTCACCTAAGAAGGAGCCTGAGTTGGCCTGTCCCGTACCTTCTGAGCTTGAAGGATCTGAAAAGCATACCAAAAATAAGAATAATTCTTTAAGTTCCATTCGAGGACCGGTTGTGACTCCAACTAGTAGTCCTGAGCTAGGGACACCATTTACTGCTACTGAGGCTGGAACTTCATCCGTGTCAAGTTCAGATCCAGGAACTTCACCTTTTTTCATTTCTGGAGTAAATGGAGATATAAAGAAAGGGGAATCATTGGTTGGTAAAGAGAATCTGGTTCTTGATGACAGCAGTTCAGATACAGATAGTGAATGTTTATCTACAGCTTCAGCAAGTATGAGGTTCCAACCGTGGATAGCAGAATTTATAAATTCTCATCATCAATCCTCACAACACATAGAAGAAAGCTCACACAGAACTAATGATAATCCTAAAGCATCTACTACCAAAGCTTTGCTAGAGAAATTTTCTAAACTTGAAAGAGATGCTGGAATTGGAATGCCAAATTATAGAGGTGACATGGATTTCAGTGGAAATCTGAGAGAAGTAATTTCACTGTCTAGAAATGCGCCACCAGGCCCCCCTCCATTGTGCTCGATATGTCAACACAAGGCACCTGTGTTTGGAAAACCTCCAAGGTGGTTCAGCTATGCAGAGCTGGAGCTTGCTACCGGGGGATTTTCACAGGCCAACTTCTTGGCTGAAGGAGGGTTCGGTTCTGTTCATAGAGGGGTGCTACCAGATGGCCAGGCTGTTGCTGTCAAGCAACACAAATTGGCCAGTTCTCAAGGGGATCAAGAGTTTTGTTCAGAAGTTGAAGTCCTGAGCTGTGCTCAACACCGAAATGTTGTCATGTTGATTGGCTTCTGTATTGAGGACAAAAGAAGATTGCTGGTTTACGAATATATATGCAATGGGTCATTAGATTCTCATCTATACAGTAATATTTCTTCATCCGACAATTATGAATATATTCTAATATTGTTTGAGATATACTTGCTATTAATTTTTGGCTATCAACTATGGTTGTGGGTTAACAAGGGGATATGGGTGCTTTCCAGGACGAAATCGTGAGCCTTTAGAATGGTCTGCACGGCAAAAGATTGCTGTGGGAGCTGCTCGAGGGCTGCGTTATCTTCATGAAGAATGCAGAGTGGGTTGTATTGTGCACCGTGACATGCGTCCAAACAACATCCTCATCACCCATGACTTTGAGCCACTGGTATATCAACCTTTTAGTCTCATTTTTGTAGTTGAAGAGTTAGAATTTGGAGGTGCATCATCATCATACTTGAATGTAGCACCATCACTCAGTGCCATCCTCTCTAATTACCTTTGCTTTTCAAAAATACCACTGGGGATTTTCCTTTGGACTGATAATACTGTGGACTTTCAAAATGCCCATTACAAGTAAATCATGTATGCTTGAAATTCCAACATTTATCCTAGAAATCTGAATTCTGATATGTTGCTACATATAATCAAATGCATGAATTGTGTAATTCACTTGCTAGTTAGTAGATAAAAGTATAGAGAACCTGATTTACTTTTCTGGCTAGGTTGGGGATTTTGGCCTTGCAAGGTGGCAACCGGATGGAGACTTGGGTGTGGACACCAGAGTAATTGGAACATTCGGGTAATTTTTAATATCAGGCTTTACGTATATGGTCTCATCTTCCACATGTTTACACGGCTTGTAATTATCTATTAAATTGTTCTGTGGTGTAGATATTTGGCCCCTGAGTATGCTCAAAGTGGTCAAATCACAGAAAAAGCTGATGTTTATTCCTTTGGGGTGGTGTTGGTGGAACTTGTTACTGGGCGAAAAGCAGTGGACCTTAACCGGCCTAAAGGGCAGCAGTGTCTCACTGAATGGGTATGAATAAGCTAAGTTTACTATACGTTTACCAATCATTATCCTTCTAGTTTAGTATGCAAAGAAGTGTGTCTATTGAATTCTTGACGAACACGAAAAATTTGGTTAGACAGTATGACGATACAACCTATCACTAAAGCTTTCTATTGTTCTTCTAGACTGTTGCTCTATTTTATTGCTTATAAGTTGTTGATCTAAAACAGGCACGCCCATTATTGGAAGAATATGCCATTGATGAACTGGTTGACCCTAGCCTGGAAACCTTTTCAGAACACGAGGTTTATTGCATGCTGCAAGCTGCCTCTCTATGCATACGTCGCGATCCTCAAACTAGGCCTCGCATGTCACAGGTAAAGACGAACTTTTGAATGAAGACAGCTCAACCTGTATTGTAGTATAATTAGGCTTGCTCTTTTCAATACCAGGAAGTGAAGAAAGCTTAAACAAGTTGCTAAAATTACATTAAATCGCTTCTTCATCAAAGTTAAATTTTGAATCCACCCATCGTTTAGCATTCTGATTTATCTTGCAATTTACTTCTTTAAGGTTCTGCGTATACTAGAAGGCGACATGGTAATGGACTCAAATTACATGCCAACACCCGGGTATGATGTGGGATGCCGGAGTGGTCGGATTTGGTCGGAGAACCAGCAGCAGAAGGAACATTATAGTGGACCCCTGGATGAGGCATTGGAAGGGTATGGAAAGCTCTCTCTTGAGAATTCAAGGCCAGCTTTCTGGGAGAGGGACAAGGCAAGGAGGACTTCTTCATGTGAAGGCCATTTGTAAAGCGCTCACCCTCTTAGAAGTTTACATATATGGGAGACTGACTATGTATGAGCTTTTTTTTGTAATGTAATCGATGTTCCTCTTGTCTTCTTACAATGCCACTTGCATTTTGCTTCTGTATAGTAAAGGAAGAGAATAGCCAGGCTTTGTAATTTTTTGGGAATCTAAGGAAAATTACCACGTTAATCCAGAACTCCTGGTCTTTTTTTTTTTGGGTCCAAATCGAGAAGTAGCATAGTCATGTCTCAGAAATGAAACAAAGGATATGTATATGTACTAACTGTTTCTGAATATCCTCTATTAACTAGTCCTCGTTATATTGTGCACAAGCAAAACAATTGGCCATTTTAGACAGCATGAAGTCTTGGTCAGATATCAACAATTCTGCAAAATTTCAAAATTGCTAGTGTTGCTATACAAAATTGGAGAAACCTCTTACCGCAACTAGACTTTTCTGAGTCCTACGGCCAGTGAAACTTTTCAATTTATCAGCACTATTTTACTGAAGTTGTATATTCTAAATGCTTATTTGCGTTGAAATACTCTTAAGATACATGGGATGGGAATCACGGAATTGATTGAACATATATGGGATTTGTTTTTGCTGGTCAATGAAATGTACATGGGATTCATTGAATGTGTAGACACAACAATGTTACTCAATTTTGTTACAGGTTCACCTTGGGTTTGATTGCATATATAGTCACGAAATCAAATATATCTACGCCATCTTAATCCACATATGCTTATATGCTTATTGGCTTCCAACTCTAGCATTCCATCGTTATATAGGTCACACTTACTAATGACCATTCTGAACCTTATTAACCACATAATGATCAAATTTTCTCCATTAAATATAGGGTGTTGTTATTAACACTTGAAGATTAACACATCTCTCTCTAGGTAAACAATACATGAACTATTGATGTTTAATGTCTTTTTACAAGGTGTATATGTTTTAGATATGAAAAATTATTTATTTTTTCTTTTAACTTGTCGGCTTAATTTTGGGTAGTCATATCCAGATGATACTTTAAATCATCGGTATAATCTCAAGAATTTTGAGAAAATATAGGTTGTGGAAGCGTACAAAATAAAGTTGTGTTATTTTCTAGCAGAAGATGCAAGATGATGGTGTACAAAAATACAGGAGTGCACTCGATTTAAATCTTTACTATACTTAACAATTCCTCCGCTAAACACCGATAAGATTCAAAAAATGCAAGAGTGCACTAAGTCAAGAACAATCTTATACTCTTAGTGCACTACAAAAGCATTCATAGTTCAAACAAATAGAAGAATTACATGTTTACTTACTTGAAATGAAAATATGAATGAATCGGAATTCATTCCTAATACATACCCCCCCTTGGTAATCAAACTTCGGATATTCAGGAATTGATTACTCTTTGTTACTTTTATGTGAGGCCCACAATCATTATGATTCCCATACAAGTTAGTAAACGCAAGAAAACTCAAGAAGTGGAATTCATTCCTTTATTCTCATACTCATTCAAAGTAAGTAAACATGTCATAAAAGTTAATCACAAACAGAAGCAATCAAACTTCAAACAAGTTAGAAGGCTAGAAGCCTAGAAGTTCCTTAATGTAACTAAAAATAAATAAACTTAGTCTCAATCAAACAACAACTCTTCATTTCTTCTTTCTTCACATCTCCATGACCCTACCAAAAAAAAATTCAAGGCCCAAAGTTATTTAAAAAATTCATTTAGTACTTAGAGAGGATCTATCAACACTTGACAAAAAAATTAATATTTAGTAACAAAAGAACTATAAAAAATATAATAAAACAACTTGTGCCAAAACATTCGTCGGCAATGCTTCTTTCCTAATCTTTTTATAAAATTTTTCTACTTTGATAAACCTATCCTTCCTAAAAAAAACCTATCCTTCCTTTGTCCAAAACAATGTGTGATATGATTTCATTGGGTTCAAGAGATCCTCTAAATACTTGGGCAAAGATTTTTTAAAATTTGAGAATGTGTCATTTTCATTGAAATCTGTGAGCTATGTATACATATTTTTGACCATTTCGGCATGTTCCACAAAAAAAAAAATCAATGCCCAAAGTTATGTAGAACTTAGAGATGGTCTATTAACAGTCGAGAAAGAAATAATATTTACTAACAAAATAACTATAAAAAAATAGGGAAAATAGTAATGCAACTTTTGCCGACGAATGTTTCGTCGGCAATGCTTCTTTCCGAATTTTTTTTATTATAAATTTTATTACTTTGATCAACCTATCCTTTCTTGTCCAAAATGATGTGTGATATGATTCCATTGGGTTAAAGATATCCACCAAACACCCGGGTAAATATTCTTTAAAATTTGAGAATATATGTCTTTTTTATTGGAATTTGTAGTATATGTATTTTTGGTAATTTCAGCATGCTCCAACAATAAAATAATTCAAGGCCTAAACAAGGACTTTTTCTCCTCATTATGTATGAGAAATGTTAACATACCATAGTCTTACTCATTAAAAAGATTCTCTAAGCACTCAGACAAAGATTCTTTAAAATTTAAGAATGTGCCATTTTCATTGGAATCCGTTGGCTATAGCACACGTGTTGTTAGCAGGGGCGAATCTACATACGGGGCTCCATGGGCTATAGCCCCCCCCCCCCCCCCCCCCAAATTTTGTAATTTATTAATTAGAGTAGGGCTATTAGTGTAATAGCCCCCCCCCCAGAATTTTTTTTTTTTGATCTCTCAGATTCTCACTCTTTCACGTCCCTCACTCTCTAATCTCTACCCTCAGTCCCTCAAGCCTCCACACTTCTCCAATAGCCTACAGCAGTAAACCTTCAAATAGCCCCTTCGAAAAAAAGATTTTGAAGGTTCTCTCCAGGCCTCTGCTCCTCCCGACCTCCAAGGCTCCAAGCTAGTCTCCAATTTCGTCGCTCAAAATCTCAAATAGCCCCCCCAGGAAAAAAAATTTCCCCTCCTCAGTCCTCAGTCCTCACTCCCTCACGTGGTCACGTCGTCACGCCTGCATGGCTGCATGCAGTGGCGGATCTATGTAGTGGGCTACATAGGCTGTAGCCCAACCCAAATTTCTGGTAAAAAACTAATACATATAGGGTTATTAATGTAATAGATAATAGCACTTTAGAAAAAATGACTATTTTTTTTCACTATGTCTCCCACGTACTATACACAATATCTTTTCCTTTTTCTTCTCTCTTCCCAAGAGTCTCTTCCTTTTTCTTCTCTCTTCTCAACACATACAGCCGTCTCTTCTATTCATTCTCTCTTTCTTTTTCTTCTCTCCTCTCAACACACACAGCCGAGTAGCCGACATTTCCGTCTCTCTCCATCATTTTTTCTGCTCTTTCTTCTTCTGCAGTTCTTCGTTCATCTGATCAAACCCTGTTCTTGGCAATAAAATTTTTTACAAAATTAGCCCAACCTATTTTGTAATCCTAGTTCCGCCACTGGCTGCATGTAGTCCCCTACAACTCCAATCCTTCCAAGGCTCCAAATCTCAAATAGCCCCCCATCCTCAGTCCCCCTCTCTCACGTCTGCAAACTCCAAGCCTCCAATCTCTCTATCCCTCCAGTCCTCATTTCTTCCTCCTTCCATCCTCTCCTCAAGAGTTATAGGTTTGTTCAATGGCCTAAAAAAATTTTTTTTTGCCTCACGACAAAAAAAAAAACACCTATAAAAATTAGCCCCCCCCATTATCGAATCCTGGATCCGCCACTGGTTGTTAGCTTTTTCAGCATGTTCCACTAAAAAAATAATTCAAGGCTCAAAGTCATTTAAAACCTAGAGAGGATTTATCAACACTCGAAAAAAAAAGTAACAAAAGAACTATACAAAAATATAGTAGAACAATTTTTGTCAACGCACATTCGTTGTAAATGCTAGCTTCATTCCTAATTTCTTTTTATTTTTAAATTTTATTACTTTGATCAACCTATCATTCCTTTGTCCAAAACAATGTGTTATATGATTCCGTTGGGTTAAAGATATCCTTTAAGCATTTGGCCAAAGATTTTTTAAAATTTGATAATGTGTCATTTTTATTGAAATTTTTAGAATATAGCACACGTATTTTTGCCCATTTCGGCATGCTCCACAAAAAAATAATTTAATCCATTTACAAATTTTATTTATTACCCGTGTGCTATATTCTAAAAATTTTTGTGGAGCATGCCGAAATGGGCAAAAATACATGTGCTAGGATCAACATTCGGCATGATCAAATATTGATAAAGCTAGGATCAACATTCGGCATGCTCCATTTCGGCCAATTTTTGTGGAGCATGCCGAATGTTGATAGATCCTAGCTCTATCAATATTCTTACTAGGATCTATCAACATTCGAGAAAGAAAGAATATTTGTAACATAGAAATTTTAAAAAATATATAGTAAAGCCACTTTTTTTTTTATTTTTTTTTTTTACTTTGATCAACCTCCCAAAGGCTGCTTCATGTGAAGATCATTTGTAAAGCGCTCACCCTTTTAGAATTTACATATTTTGTAGGCTGAATATGTATTTGCTTCTTTTTGTAATGTAATCCATATTCCTTTTGTAGTTTTTGACTTTTTTCCATGCCACCTGCATTTTGCTTCTGTATAGTAAAGGTAGAGAATAGCAAGGTTTTGTAGTCTTTTGGGAGTCCAAGGAAAATTACCACGTTAATCATGTTCGATCAGAACTCCTCTGTCATGTTTCTAGACGGAGAAGTAGCATAGTGGAGCTGTTGCTACATTTATCCTCTCAATCATGGTATTTGCTATTACAGAAGTTCCTAGGACTAGTCTAGCCAAAACCAGCAATAATGCAATATCATTCTAATTAGGTTGAATCTCTCGAGCATGAGGGCTGGAAACGAAGCAAGTGTCCTATAGCATTAGCAGTGCTATTATAGCAAGAATATCTGTAACCATGTATCTTTCACGATGCATTTATTCTGCACAAACTCAAACTTCTGCAGCAACAGCTTGTAATTATTGATGTCAGTACCGACGTGGTGAAGATCAACATCCTCATGGTGAATTAGGTTGAGAAGCACAACTTCTAATTTTATAATGTGAAGATCATGAGCTAACTTCAAACCAGTAGACTCATTTCTGGTTACAACGGACCTCAGAACCAATCATGCCATTAGGAGTTCGAGAACCATAGTTTACATGCACCAAGCAAGCATTTCTTTTCCAAGAAACTTCTGGACATGAACATTGCTGTAGCTTTAAACCACTCCACTCCACAGCATAGCTATAATAAACCAACAAAAGAACAAGCTATGGGGAATTCCAATATCTTGCCAAACAAAACAAGCGTTGGGGCAATCAAGAAGAAGGTGAAGCACAGTTTCCTGAACTCCCTGGCAGAAATGACAACTAGGATCAGGAGTAACCTTTTGTCTGCATCTTTGCTCATTCTTAGCTAGCAGCCTCCTTCAAGTCAAAAGGCATGTGAAAATCTTCAGCAACTAGATTTTTCCGAGTTCAAAGGCGACTATGACAAGTGGATGAGGTCGATCTAATGTAAACACCTATACAATTTATCAGAAAGCTTTACTAAAGTAGCTATCATCCTCAAATCATTTGTCTCATGCTTAGTGAAATAATTTGATAGAACTTGCTTGGAGCTAGAGATTCTAAATCTCCTACTGGTTCATTCCACTTGGAAAGAGATATTTCTATGGTACTCGATCAGGTCATTCCTAATCGGTTAAGGTGGAGATTTAGTCTTGGTAAGTCTTATCTCTTTTTGGCTGGATTGTTGGTTATGGTGTGGCTCTCTGGAGAATATTGCTACTGTGCACAAACCTTCTGATCAGTTGCACTCATCTGATAAGTAATGATCGTCGATGGTTTGGGATCTTTGTAGATTGTTTCAGATGCTCCCAAGTGATATTGTGTATAAAATTGCTAGGTATTCAAGTGGACTCCTCTGGGAATACCCCCTGATAGTTGCATTTGGAATTTAACTCCTAGTGGAAGACTATTGGGGAAGACCTACTTACCTTCCCCAATGGCCTCAAACTGGGATTATGGAATTTCTGAATAGCTGGTTTAATGAAAATTGTGCGTCCTTCTCTAACCGCAAAGGATTGTTGTAACTTTACACTGGCATCCTCTTGTTGTTGACTTGTTGGTGTCTTCAATCTTAATACTGGTGGGAGAGTAATTAGATATTGTAATGAGGCCTGGTTCAAAGAATTCACAGCAAGTGTTGGGACTAGATTGGTTTTGGATGCTGAGCTTCGAGGCTTATTCTATCGGTTACAATTTGCTATGCAGTCTAATATTCTTGATCTTTTTTTTATCTCCACCCCACTCATCCCATGATGCTAGTGAGATTTAAAACCCGTGACTTACTCACTGGCAACTAGAGTGTGATTCAAAAGGATTGGTCGATTTAATTCTTTCTGAGATTTGTGATGGTTGTGAGGTTGTCCGTCTTATTATTTACTGAACACTTGCAAGCTTCTGATGGATAATTTTCAAAGCTATACCCTGGTCCATGTTTTTTTGGCTGATTTTCTTGCTGGTATGGGATCTTCTGTGTTCCTGGGTATTCATTGTCTTGAGGCTGCTCCTACTCGAGTTTTATCGATTATGGCTACTAATGCAACTGGTTTGTTTAAGCAGTCATAACCTTCTGCAAGAGACGACTTGACAAGGGAGGGTGCATGTTTCAGAACAATTCTTTCTCTATATGGAGCTACTCCGCCATGGATAAATGACACCAGATTAGGAGCAAAAGTCTCAACTTTAACCAATCGATCGCATTTTACATATTTGCAGGAACTTCAACCGGAGTGTGGAACCAACTGATTTTCAAAACGTGATCTAGGAAGCCAGAAACTTGAATCCATCTAAGGTTAAACCCTGATGCAATTCCAAGACTTTACCAATCCAACCGTACATAAATATGGACGATGCATCTATGGCATCGAAATTGAGACATGTAATATATCTCCAACTCTTGGATAGTACACGCTCTTGGTGCGTGCTTAACATTCAAAAAGGAAAGAATTTATGGATAGAATTGCAGCAGCAATTGATAAGAAAAAGTAATCTCACTCAGTTTTCTGTTGGTTCATATGACGTTGTCTATTGAGCCCCAAAGACTCCAACACATAAGGAAAATAACAAGCAAATTGGAGAAGGAAAAAACTAAGTTACTTGTGAGAAAGTTGTAGAGCCTTGAAGCAACTCTTTATATGTAGTGTTGCAGAAAAGGTAGTACTTCTGCTTGGACCAAAAATAGCAGATAACTAAATGGAAAGAAACCACGTTGATCACCTTGGATCCAATTGTGACAATGTGATTTCCCTGCGAAATTCATTTTCCTAGCTGAACTGGTTTTGGCTAGGTAAGAGATCATGCACCAGACTAATTGGGTCTTGTCTTTCCAGCCAATTGGAATAGTAAGGCAAGTTTCAAAGAAGATTTTGCTAAGAGTTGTTTCCAGATTGCAATTGGATTCCATTTTATCGAAGGACTGGCGATGACTTTATTCAATCAAAGGAGAAGGAATCCTTCTGTAATAGAAATGCCTCAATCAAAGGAAAAATGACAGAACTCAACTATCAATCAAAGATTTCAAGCATTCAAACTTTGATACTTAGCGCCCAACCTTTCGGATCAATACTTTGGCCTTGGTCATCTAAGGTTTTAATCCTTTTGTTAAAGCCCTGTTAGTTGTTCTTGCTGCTAGTATTGATTATAGCTAAGGTTGGTTCTCTCAAGTAATAGCGATAAACTTAAATAAATCACAAATTAGATTACCAAACTAACTGAATGATTACAATGACAACCTAGTTTAAGAAACGTACGGCTTGCACGCAGGCACCAAGGCAATGGTTGGGAGCACAGCAACAGCCACACTGGGTTAGAAAACAGCAACAATGCAAATCAACTTGTGCATGAACTGGTTGAATATTGTCACCCTCAGTCCCTTTTCTTCTATGACTTTCTCATTTTAGACCTTGCATATCTAGAGGCCAATAGTTCGTCAGAAAACATATGTTAAAGAGAAAAACACAAAGATTGAAAAAAGGATATCTGAAAAAACAAAAGAAGCGAGTAAGTACTCTATATGCATGCCACCCCTGTCTGAAGATGGTAACATGGTGCCACGAAGTTCGTCCAATGCTTTATTAGCTTGTTCAATTTCCTGCCAGAGAGAAACAAAGGTAAAGAACTCAGAAAATTAATATAAATGTCACTCTGTCACTAAAACAATACTTGGTTTTGCAATTTCCCTTTTTTTGCACTAAAAAGTAAAAAGTAAAAACGGAAAAACTAGTACCAAATTAACTCAACACTACTTTGTGCCAATTTCAACATAAAACTATACTGCTTATATGGATAAAGGCCTGTTGGATTAGCATATAAAACATTAAATTTCCAGCATTAAGTTCCTAAGCATCAAGTACCTCAAAATCAGCAAAAGCAACAGGCATTCCACCTTTAGCACGCAATTTGATCACATTGAATCCAGGATACCTGGCACCAATTGAGGTCATCAACTGTACAATAATCTATTCAAACTTCAAAAGGATAAGGGTGATTATGCAGTAGAAATATGGACTTGGTCAGAGGGCTAGAAAGAAAAAACTCTATTGGACCAAGCCTTCCACTCCCTTTTCAATACAAGGAAATATGAAATTCTCCAGCTAAAGAAGTTATCAATAGGTACTCACTGAGACAAAACTTGCTTCAGTTCATCTTCGGTGCAATTTGGACCTAGATTTGCAATGAACAAAGTGGAACATTGTCCTCCATCAACATGCTTTTCAGATTGCTCCTGCGCAGCCAATTCGTAGACAAGAGATTAGAAACGGATACAGGTAGAATCATGCACATGAAATTTCTGTGTCTCTATATTCACATGTCACACGTACAAACTTCTGCATAGTGAAGTTAAAATCTTTTCAAGTCTGTAAAACTCCAAAACTCTACAGTACATAAGGTAGCAGAAAATACTAGTAAACATACAATAAGAAGAACATCCGTAATATAACAATAGTATCTTGTCCTCATCGAAAATATATCTAGTATCTTTGTTGCATGGTTGTTTATCTCACACTATATAACTCAAAGATAATGGAATATCTTAGATTGTTTTTCAACTGAAGCATAAAACAAAAGGAGGGTGGAAACTTTAGAAGAAGCTAGGAAGTAAAGAAGAGCAATATCCAAACAACCCAGAAGTCGTTGTTTTTCTTTTTCGGCCAGGGTTAAATAAAAGAAAAATTACAATACTAAACATTAACGTAGCATAAGTCTTTTCATTTAAATATTAGCACAAATTACTTACATTTACGGCAGCTACAGCATTATCAGAATCCACCACTACCTCGCCGCTGCAAATAACCAGACAAGAAAACAGGCTTAGCAGCTATCCAAGGATTAAAAATAAGTCTAATATATATATAGGCACTTCTTCTGTGCAAGATATCAACTGCATAATTTATTAAACTTTATGCACTTTTTGAGCTCTTTCAACCTCTTTGTGTTTGCTAAATCACTCTTTTCGCCAGAATCATGATTGTCGGTTTCAGATGGTTCTTCAGATTCACTGTCTCCTGAATGTGCAAAAGAGTTTCATTACGCAAAGTGAGTCACATAATCATGTTCAGGTGGCAGTGCCTCCCTCTAGTGAAACATTAGTTATGCACAGGTCTCAAGAACAAGGAAAGAGTACATAAAAAGAGATATAACAAAGATCTAAAACAGTTATGTTCAACGAGGAAAAAAGTAAAACATTCTCTGCTATAGACGTAGCTAATCATCACAACTATGAGTGTAAAACACATTACCATCATCACTCGACGTTCCTTGGTTATCATCCTCCTTTTTACTCCTTTTATCTATAACCACATAGGCTCCACTACCTGTGCAAGTAACATGTTAATAAACCGTCCAAAAGGATAACAAAAATTTATTGAGTCAGATCAATCAATATAAAACTTTAATTTCACTCAGTATTACATGCAAATATCAACCTGGTTTACGCTTCCTTCTTGAGTTCGATCTAGCAAGTTCAATATGCAGCAAGGACCCAGTTTGAGGATCAAATTTGACGCCCTGGTCGTGACCATCAAAGGCAAAACAAACTTAGAAGGAACAGCAATATAACCCGTAACACAAAGCACCTAACTGACATATGTCTATCCTCCAAATAAAAGCAAAACCAGAACTAATTCCTACATAACTTCATTAGAATTCCACTAACTGAAAAAAGAAACACTAATAAGCACCTAATTGACATATGCATATCCTACTCCTTGCTCAAATTTCTCTCCAAGCTATATGTAGCAGAATTATACAAACGCTTCTCCTTTCGAAATTGTTGCGAAACAGAGAATGCAATTTAATAAATTTCTCACTTATTCAGCAAACCAAAACGCAATTGCTCATTCACTTAATAAATTGAAGTTATATTTTCCTCACATTTAACGCATGTAGAGCTGCAATTGCTGATTGGTGATTGAAAAACGTAGCAAACGCAACGACCTGGAGCCAAAAACAAACAGGTTGATAGATTCTTATCAGAAATTTCAATTTTTTACATGCGTACGCAAGAAAATAAGGATCAGCTTTTACCTGGTTCCCGCGGCCGGTGTACTTGAGCTGGCAAGAGTCGAAGCCAGGGCGTCGGCGGAAAAGGTTGTGAATTTCACGCGCCTTGACGTCGTCGGGGAGGCCCGAGACGAAAAGCGTGTTAATCACGCTCCGGTCACTGTAATCCTGTTGCGGTGGCGGCTGCTGTGGTTGCTGCAGGTAGTAGGGATCGTAGGGCGGATTAGCCATTTGGTTGCGCGCAGCGAGAATGGACGGTTGAGATTGAAGAGGCAGTTGCCTACTGCTGGGGGTGGTGGTGGTGGAGGTTGTTCTCTGAAGTCCGAACAGAGGATTTATGGGGGTTTCAAATTTTCAATTTCGGTCGGGACACAATACAATGAAGAAGAATAGGCTACATTTTACTATTTACTATGTAGTAATTTTAGGGGATGAAATTAGCGCCCCATTATTTGCAAACCACACCTCTTTCCTCTGCAGACCTCTACAAGTTAAAAAAAGTCGCAGACTAATAAAGTAGACCTCGTAAAATGACATTATAGTTAGAAAATATGAGATTGCTTATGTAGCGACTCACTCCTCAAAATTAAGTTATTATGTTGTGATCTCATTGAATTTTAACAGATCGACCATCTAAGCAATTTCACCATCTCTAATTTTATTATCATTTACTTTTGTGCCGAAAAACTAGTAAGCACGTTTGATATCCAATTCTTACTTTTTGAATTTATAAAAATAACTTTGCTGAAGATACAAAGATTACAAAATAAGAAGAAATTGATAGCACGTTTACTTACTTGAAATAAAGAAAATTTATGAATTAGAGAGGGAAAGGAATTGCTATGAGAATAAATCATTCTCATTCAGATGTTTACTAAACATATAGAATTAGAATAGGAATGCAGGGAATTCCGATTGGTACTGTTTACTAGTACCCATGAATCGGAGTTAAATTTAGTTCGATTACTAAATTACCCCTATGAAAATAATTGGCGATGATAGTTCTTTGAAAAGTTGAAAAGTTTTAACGTTTCAAAAGGTATATAATTTAACTTCCAATTTTATTATATACATCTTCTTCTTTTTTCTTTTAATAATTTTTCCTCGTACCGTCTGGAAAGGTGTTCACCCCCTATTTTTTTTAATTTGATATTCTTAAAATGTGACGCCCACGAAGAAAGTGGGCAATGTTCTAACCATTCCACAAATTATGAAAACCTCTATTTAACTCTTAAGCCCCGGAAATGACTTCTTTGATTTAAAAGTAAAAAAATTTATAAAAACAAAAAAGTACTCGCGAAGGACTTTTCCCGACGCTTAATTCGTCGGGAAAGGTGTTCACCCCATTTTAAAAAAAAATTGATTTTCTTTAAAAAGTGGGCAATATTTACTATATACTATTTGGTGCTTGGTCGGTTTACTGTTCATAAGCCGTGAACAGTGCGGCTCCGAGCCGAGCCGTTTCTGGAAAAATCATCAGACATTGTTTTTACGCTTTTGCCCTCATTTCTCTTCTCGAGTCGTTTCTGGAAAAATCAGTTCTTTCTCTTTTTTCTTTTCTTCTTCGTTCTTCCTTCAATATCAGTTCTCTCTCTCTCTCTCTCTCTCTCTCCTTTTCTATTCTTCTTCCTCAGACCAAGATGCATGAGGTAAGGCTCTATTGCGCCATCACTCTCTCTCCATAGCCCACTTCTGGTTTTTATTTTCTTTTGCTAACGGTCTCATTTCAATCGATCCGAACCAGAACCCGTCCCAATTGACAAAGCTTAGTGATTCTATCACAAATTGAAGAATATCATGCTTCCAAACCAATAAGGTACAATACAGCTTATTGCACTCTCCTTCGCGCAGCAATCGATCTCTATCGCTCCATCGCTCTCTCTCCTTCACGCAGCAATCGATCAGCCAACACGCATCTCTCTAACTGTAAGAACCCATCCTCTTCTCTGAGTTCTCTTCCTTCTCTATAGTGTTAATTTGGGTACTCTATGTTTCTTAAGGTTATGTTTGTCCCTCTCTCTGTCTCAGTTTTTTTTTGTCTATGTTTGTCTCTATTCTGGAAGTGAATTCTTTACTTCATTTAGTTGAGGTTGATTTTTAAATCTGTGTAATTTTGCATGTGATGTTTTTTAGATTTTGCAATCGGAATTGATTTTCCTTATTCTTTTTATTGATGGATTTGGGTTTTCTGCATGTTGTTTTGTTCAGCTTTATTGATAAGATCATGGAGTTTATTTCCTACATTTGCATGTTATTGATCTTATTTTCGCAAGCTGTTTATGTGTGAAATTTGGTTTTGTTGTTTGTTGTTTGACTATCATTTTAATTGAATTTGCAGGTTCTGCCTGTTGGACCAGCTAGGAGAGGCAAGAGGAGGTTTGTCTTCTCAATCTGCGTTAGTAGATTTGAAAATTTCTACCATCTTTATGTCATAAAGTTAAATACCTTTTTTTCTGTGACTTTTCTGAATTTCATTCCTACATAATAAGATTGCTCTAATGTGAGCTTCATATAAGATTGCAATGCTTCAGTTGGAACAACTGTAAGCCTGTAACTAATGCTACATTCATTTGATTCAGCTGGCTTGATGGGTGTTAGAGATGTCATCTGCCTTATCATTTTCTATTCATTGCTAACATCAAGTTTACTTTGGCAGGTGACTTTATTCACCAGAGGAAAAGCACCCAGCACTCAGCAGTTGCCAGGTGAATCGGATAGCGACTACACAGATTTTTGCTTCAAAGGTATAATAGTTTCCTTCAGGCTTAAAGGCTCATTAATTTGGAATGACTTCATATAGTTTTGCACTTTCCATTTTTTTAATAATCAAGTTGTTGTTTTAGATTTTGCATTTGAAAGGAGACAGAAAGGACTTTGATTTTGTGAAGTCCAATCTTTCAGCTCAAGGCTTTGATGTTGTTTATGATATAAATGGTGTGCAGCATCTTTCATTTGGTCTCGCTCTGCCATAACAGCAAATAGCAACATCTCTGATTTGTTGTTTAAGTGGATATGATAATTATTTATAATTGAAATTTAATAGAATGATCATTGAGAGCTCTTACTTCCTTGCATTGTTTATTCTTTTTTCCAGAATCCAGATAGTATTATATAACAAATGCTGATATTTCTTTCCTCTTTTATAACAAATAGATAAGGAGGCAGACCAAGCCCTTTCTCATCTGATGAGGACCGAACTTCGAAAAGATTAAGGTTGCTGCTCCTGCAAAACACCAGCTCAATAGAGACTCAAGGGAACTAACAAAATCATCTCAAAGACTTTGTCTTCCAAGTAAAGGCAGATATCTTACCAGCAATTATATCTTTTCTCCTTAATTTTTAAGATTGCAATCTTCAGTTTGTTCTTCTTTGTTCATCAAGTAAAGGCAAGAGGAGTTTTTGTTTCAAAAACTGAATTTCATTGTGAAGTTCTTATGTGGGTTTTTATGGCATGAAGATCGTTCTTTCTTAGATATTTTTACTGAGGTTTGGCTTACTTTCTTCCTGTACTATAATTCCTAATTGTTTTTTCAGGAGGCAACAGATTATAGCAAAGAGTACAGTGGTGGAAGTTACTGATGCCAACTTTTAAAGGAAGTAAGGAAATGATGTAAGAAATGTCAAGTATTTTGCTGCACTTTGTACACATGTGATCAGTTTGATACTTGAGGGTTTTGTCGTATTTTGTATAGATTCTGATATCGACTTTTTCTATAGTTTCTGATGGACATATTAGTGATATTACATACTGGTTATAATGTTTCCAACTATCAGGTCAGTCTGTCAATGTAAATTCGTGCTCCTAAATATTTCCCTTTTTGTTTCTACATAAAAATGAGTAGATTTTATTCATGAAATAAGATGTTTGTACATGCCATGTAGAGATATTTAGTAGACCAACATATTTTGGATCGCTATTTGGATCTTGGCTACCATCATATAATCGCAGAAGTATTGCATGGTATCTTATTAATCGCAGAAGTATTATAACTGCTCCTTTGTACAATATAACTTTTGTTTTCATTCTTCATCCACTTATTAAATTTCTTGCTTACTTTTCTTTTTCATTAGTTATTAATAAAACTCGATTTTTACCCGCGGCAGCGCGCGGGCACACCACCTAGTTCTAACTATTTCACAACAATTATCAAAACCTTCATTTGTCTCTTAAGCTTCGGAAATGACTTCTTTGATTTAATATTAAGAATAAAAAAATAAAAATAAAAGTACTTGGGGAAGACTTTTTTCAACACCTAATTCGTTAAGAAAGGTGTTTACACCCCTTTTTTTTTAATTTGAAATTCTTAAAATGTGATGCCCACGAAAAAAGTAGGCAATGTTCTAACTTCTAACCATTCCAAAACAATTATCAAAACTTTCCTTTATCTCTTAAGCCTCGGAAATGACATCCTTTATTTAAAAGTAAAGAAATAATAATAATAATAATAAAAGGACAATTCTACAATACTGAGATATATGTCATACCTCCATTTACAAATAATCAACAAAATTTGATGTCATTATGGTAACGAGGATCTTTTTTTATGTAATCTTAGTTCTGTTAGAGGTAATTACTTCATCTACGATCTTGTTACAAGTTTGTGAACAATTTGTTGTCAAAGTTGTAATTTTAGTTCAATTTTATGTAAATAGTGTAAAACGAATGTGGTAACTTTGTTGTTATTGTAGTAATTTTGGTTCAATTTGATGTAAGTTTTGGTTCAAAAAAATCGTAAATGAGGCTATGACATACGTCACCGTACCATAGTCTACCCTATAATAAAAAGGAGTAAGGTTATTGTATGTTAATATTTCTCATACATAATGAGAAGATAAAGTTCTTGTTTAGGTAAATATGGTCCTCATTAGAGTAAATTAGGTTCTCATTTGAGTAATTAAGTCTTCAAATTGGTAATTGTAATAGTTTATGACTTGAGGACACATATTACCACTTCGATAACTCAAGTGGTAGCTACGAAAAAACTCTCATTAAGGTAAATAATGTCCTCATTAGAGTAAACACGTTCTCATTTGAGTAATTAAGTCCTAAATATGGTAATTGTACGTATAAGATACGTTAACATACATTGGAATTTTAAAAAAAAAAAATACTACGGAATGACTTTTCCCAATTATTAATTCATTAGCAAAGGTTTTCACCCCTTATTTTTTTAATTATCTTTTTTTTAAATGTGGCACCCACAAAGAAATTGGGCAATATTTTAATCATAACAAAATAATTTTTCATATATACCTCCCTCTATCTCTTAAGCCCCAGGCAATGAATTCCTTGATTTAAAAGTAAAAAAATAAATAAAAAGTTCTTGGGATTTGGGAAAGGCTTTTACCGACAAATCATTCGTTGGCAAATGTGTTCAGTCCAATTTCATTTTATTTTTTAAATTTGATATGTGATGCCCATGAAGAAATTAGGCAATGTTTTAATTATTCCAAAACAATTTTTCATACCTCCCTTATCTCTTAAGCCTCGAAAATTACTACCTTAATTTAAAAGTAAAGGAAAAAAATGAAAGTATTTGGGATAGCCTTTTCCCGACAACTAATTCGTCGGGAAAAGTATGTTTTTTTTATAATTTATTTAAATTTAATTTTCTTAAAATGTGATTCCTACAAAGAAAGTCGGTAATGTTCTAACCATTCCGCAACAATTATAAAAAAACTTCCCTTTATGTCTTAAGCCCTGCAAATGACTTCCTTGATTTAAAAGTAAAGAATAAAAAAATTAAATGAAAATACTTGGGATGAACTTGGCCCGACAAATAATGCATTGGGAAAGGTGTTCACCCTTTATTTTTTTTATAAAAAAAAATTCTTAAATTGTGACGCCCACAAAGAAAGTGGGCAATGTTCTAACTATTCTACAACAATTATCAAAAAAATTATTTATCTCTTAAGCCCCGTCAATGACTTCCTTGAATTAAAAATAAAGAAATTATATAAAAAAAAAGTACTTGGGAATGACTTGATATTCTTAAAATGTGACGGCAAAGGTGTACTCCTAGAAGCCAAGTCAAGGCTTTTTGAAGTACACCTAAACTAGGTTATGTGTTTGAATTGTTCTTTTGATTACGGTTTGAAGTTATTCAACCTTGATCCGTTTTCTTTTTAGCTATGTCAAGGTGTCGTAGAATACTATAGGTTTCGAGTTTTTTTATTGTTAAAGTTCTAGGATCTGTAATTTTCTGTCATTGGAGGTACGTAGTTGGTGTAGACTGTAGAGGTGGCCGGAAAGAGAGGAGTTGAGAGAAAAAAAAATAACAACATTAGAAGTTTGTCAGTTCGTGTCTGTTTCTTGAACAAGTTTATATACCAAATTTAGAGGATATTTTTTCTTCGT
Organism: Rubus idaeus; assembly: GCA_030142095.1. Taxonomy (NCBI): domain Eukaryota; kingdom Viridiplantae; phylum Streptophyta; class Magnoliopsida; order Rosales; family Rosaceae; genus Rubus; species Rubus idaeus. Next base: position 31,687,030 of record CM057970.1, read on the forward strand.
TATTCGTAATGATAAAATTAACAAATCAAAACTAGAAATGAGAATGGTCAGTTTATCGTTTGCATCCCGGTTTTTCATTTAAACAAGACTTGTAGAAAATAATGACCAAGAAAAAATTACCTACAAACCTCCTTCAATTTTTCCTTTTTCCAACTTCGTAATCTACCTATAAATCTTCGGCAAGCAAATGATGGGGTGATTATAGATTTTAAGAAACACCAAAAACCACATGCAAGTCAAGAAGCAAAGGTAGACATCAATCTAGGAGATTATTCAAGAGAGATCAAATTTAACTTTAAACCAGAATAGAAAGACTAGGAATTGGAATCTAAGGTTTGAGAAACTAGGAGTAGTCATTGTATTTGGAGTTGGGACTCGAAATATTATTAACATGTGAGGCCTACATGTCTCACATATAGACCTACCTTAAGGATTATCCATTAGGAATTGTAATATTGCTCATCATCATTAATCATGCATCGATCATTAGTTCATTACTACTTAATGCTTAAATTGTTACAATGTGAAACCATGCATAATACGATTTATTTTCTTAGAGAGATGGGAACCGAATTCTCCCACTTATATGATCGTTACTACCTAATGCTTAAAAGGTATAACTTTGATTACATGTGTCATCCAAGTGAAGTGGTAATACTAGATGAACGTGAACCAATTGCTAACTTAAGTATGAAAATTGAAGAAAACAAAGAAATTGGTGGTACACTCAAATTTGGTGAACTTAAGAAATATTTCCATGGGATAGGGTACCCATTAAGTATTCGACCCTAATGAGGAGAAATTCGAGACAAATTGAGTATTGGGGACGAGTATCCCCAATATTTGATTTCCCACCCCCAATACTCAATTTCTCAAATCGGAGATGATATTGCGATCCTTATTAGAGTATCAGCAACGATGACTTATTTTTTAGACTCAAATTTGGGTCTAAATTGGCTGTAATAGTGATACGAGTCTATTTGAATAGTGTACAAAATGACTTAATTTTATTAGGTGTCACAGTGGTGCAATACTCATTTAATTTAGACTCATATTTGAGTCTCAAAATATGAATTATTATTACTGTGACTTAGATTTAGACTCAAATATGAGTCATAAACTCGTTTTGATTTGCATATAGAGGGACCATGAAAATGAGTCCAACTAAAATTTGAGTCCAAACCTACATATATTTAGGTCTTCATTTTGAGTCTTAGGTAATTATAGATCTAAATTTTTCCAACCCACTGTGAGTTTTCTCTATTTTGGACCCAAATTTGAGTCCCAATTGTGAATGCTCTTGTGTTTTCATTTGAATTCGATTGTTTCATTAATGAAAGTTTGGAGAGCGGGTATACCCTTCTATTAAAAAAATAATAATATCCCACTAACATAGTAACATTAGTAAGTAAACATTGTTCTCAGCTCCCAAAATCATGTCCCTAGTTCGTTGGATCGAAGAATCCAAAATCCGAAGGTTCCAAATTATCCAATTTTTCCATCCAATCCATTGGCTACGGCTAAGCCCCATTCGGGAATTCCTCTCAAATTACCCGGAATCTTTCTGACCGGCGAATCTGGTTACAATTGGACAACCCCACCTTAAATCCGGTACTCTGTGAAAGCAATGACAAGACTTAGACTGACATTTGTCCAAAGCAAAGCCAACAACAAATCCTTTACTACTCGATCGAATCACAAAACAACAAATTGGGGGGCAGATACAACAACTTGATTCAATTAAAACCCAAAAAATTTTCACAAAAAAAAAAAAAACAGAGGGATCGATCGACTTAAGATGAAGATCCAGCAGGGCCAGTCATCAATCCGGCATTCTCCTCATCCACAAACAAATCCTCCGTCTTCCTGAGCGTGGCGTGCGTCGCCACCACCACCACCACAACCAGCAGCGCCACCAAGATGTTGGTCGTGGCCTGCGTCAGGAACAGAAGCACAATCGTCACCACACTCAACACGATCAGCACCACGCGATCGTCGACCGTCTTTCCGAAGAGCACGAGCGGCTCGTCGCGGAGGAAGTAGAGGAAGAGCCAGGCGGCCAGCATGACGATGAGGACGATGAGCGAGATCGGGTGCCACAGCAGGCCGAGGAAGAGGATGATCAGCGCGATGATGGCGTAGTTCATGCGGAAGTAGGCGACGTTGAAGCGGAGGCGCGTGAGCGCGTCGCCGAAGCCGTGGGCGAAGTTGACGGAGCGGAAGTCGAACATGACCTTCCATGGGCGGCGGGCGCCGAGGCCGGCCTTGATGCGGTCCTTGGAGCGGGAGATGTACTCGTTGCTGGAGGAGCCCTGCGGCGACGAGGAGGTCGGGATTGTGCCGTACGTCGTCATGATTTAGGGTTTTGACTTTTTGACTTTCCGGAGGGAAATCTGACGAACAAGGCGCGCGAGAGAGTGGTAGCGAGCGATGAGAGTTATCAGAGGAGTGGGAAGGATGGATAGGGAGAATAAATTATGTTGGTGCGGGAGGCTTTTATAAGGTGTGTGTGAGGTACATGATTTGGAAGTGGTACGTGACATGATATGGTTTGTGATTGGTTTGGTGTTTCGTGAGAGTTTGGACAAGTCTTTTTTGTTTAGGAATCAATTATGGGTAATTATTTCATGTGTTTTGTCTGCTTTTCATTGTCATGAGTACTTGAAGGCTCTCGATCTTTTGTGTGTTTCTTCCTCCCACTAAACCCTATAGTAATCAGGATCTGTCTGGTATTCTTAATTCTCGGAGTTTAGGTTTTGTGTCTCATTTTTTTCGTTGTATTTAAATTTTATGAATATGGAGTTGTGTCTCCCAACTTGATTGGAATCACATTTTTTCAAAAAGTAAAAAAAAGTACTAGAAGATTTGGATTTAGTTAGTGACCTTAATGATAAAAGATTGAATTTTTTCGATAAATTAGTTTACCATTAGAGGGGTTGATACTATTTGCATTTCCAGTTTGTATAAGTTAACTCTCAATTTCTCATTTCATACATTAAAATATTTAAATCAATAAATTGCAAGTTGAAGAAGAGATTAGATTGAGATGAAAAGAGACGGGAAGATTACAATTCAACTTTTATGTTTTAAATATGGTTTAAACACTGTGTTGAAGCTGCAAAGTTGTACAAAAAACACTAATCCGTGATTAAAAGTTGATTTTCAAATTATTTCTATTAGATTAAATTGATTCTTGCCCCCACCCCTTTGAAGAAAGAAAAGAGTCAATGCAACTAGAGGTTAATTAAACCACAATAAATATCCACAATAAATTGATTATTGACACTATGGTCAATTGGTCATGATTCATGAAAATTTAAAAAAAATTATACATTCGAGCCTATTTTACCAACTACCGATATTAATATATGAAAAATTTGAACTCGAGACCTCTGATATTAGCCTACCTACGGATATGAGAAATGATGCACCTGACCAGTATCTACTTTTTCTGTGCTTGGTGACATCGACTAGGTGTACGGGGGAGAATACGCAGGAGCATTGAATTATTATGTGGTGTGAAACATTCTAAAACTTGAGAATAAAAATTAGGGCAGTTGTCAAAGGGCCCATCCCTTTCAACAACCTTTCCATACAGATAAGTCAGACTACTCTGCGGAAAAGACCACACTAAGCATTGTGGGGACGGCGAAAATATAGAGACGGGAAGCTACCAACGAGGACGCCGGCCCGCAAACCACGTGGCATGCTGGAAAAGCAGCACGCAAAAAATAAAGTCGTCATAACTTTTCCTCTTGGACCTAAATATCTAGGGGCTTTACCATAATTGGAGGCCGGAACCACGAGCGACGTGTCAGAATGTTAGTGGAGGAAATGTTGTACACTGGTAGTTGTAGTCAATCAGGGGATGCCACGTAGGTCGAATGAGGATCTGAGCCTAACAATAGGTCAAAATGGAAAACGTCAGTGCCCAGAGAACATGTTAGGGTGTGGCCTATGAGAGAGAGCATGTGGAACAGTGGAAGTACTGAGCATGTGGAAGTCCGAAGTCCTGATCATGTTTGTTTATGGTTGAGGAGAAATCTATGCATCTCTATGTGTTTGTCCAGTTGCTTCTCTTATTTTGGAAATCTATTGAAATATAGAGTTTTCAGTATACGGCGTGTAATTACACGATTTTTCCTTAATCGTTCAAAAATTAGAAAAAAAATGTTAATACATTTTTCTGACCCGGTTTAAATTGCTCAGATTGTATCGTATATATAACACGTTTTGAACTAAAGATTTTTTCCTATTGAAATAACTAAACCAAGTGATAGTGATCCTGAGGAAAAAAAAACGAAATTTTTAACCATGATCCACATTATATGATGTTTTGTATGTTTTAAAAGTTAAATACAATAAATTATAGATATAACAGTTGAAAAATCTGAAATATGGTACAAAGTTTTCAAATGTTTTTATAAAAAATGCTACATACTTTCTCATTACAACCTTTTTAGTCATCTTTTCTGATTCTGCAATGTAATATTGTAATCCAAGCAGTTGCAAGACATTTATAATTATTCATGCCAAAGAAACCAGATGAAAATAGTCTCTTTTTATTAATATCATTTTCCATTCATTACCCATAAATCTTCGATCCATACTCGATTTTCTAATACAAGCTTGAAATCAGAGTGTTAGAGCCAAAAGCTGTAGCAGCAAACATTAGAGTTTTTGCCAAAGGCTACAATCTTGAAGAGAGACGTGAAATTCTAACAAACAATTTGGTAGGCAAGGCAAAAGAGTACGAACTCATATTACATATATAGGAGCAAATCATGGGTTTAACTATTTCAACTAACCTCAGGTTTGTTTTCATCAAATAAATGGACAGTTCTCTACTCGTTCATTATGCTATTCCTATTATGTGTTTTTTTTTTGCAAAGAAATTATTATAGTAGACGTTATTATAAGACGATTGAGGAGAACTTTCCTAATTTCATTTCTTATGCAGTGCAAAACTTTAAGATAATCGTTTATGTATAACCAAGAGTACCCACACATGTCAAATAAACATATAGTTTCATCCTCTTATGAACATGAAACTTGTTTGAAATTTCTGATAAAACAAAGCTCACATTTTATCTACAGAGATAAACCTCGCTTTTGTGAGAGATGAGATTAAAAAGAATAAATGTCATTCCGAAATAAATGATGACTTGTCTAAATGGGATGTCTTCTTCTAAAATCTGACTCAATATATAAGGGTGGGTCTTGACGTCTTGTAACCTTCAAACGTCGGCCTTGGAGGAATTAATCTTGCCTAATTATGTATTTGATTGAAAAAAGAAACTTGTCCAAAGTAGATTTCTACAATCCAAATCACAAGTTCACAACTATACCATATACAAAATTATTAAAACTTACTTTATGCAATCTCATTCCAATTGTACGTAAAAATTTAAAACAGCAACTATAATGAGAATTTTTGTGATTTTATATAATATGTTTGTTCATCTTGCTTTTATCAATTAGAGTAGAATTACAGCAATAGTCATTATAAATTAAAAACTCATAAAGTTTAAAATAATGTCTTGTTATGATTGATACAAGGAATCATACATTGTGGAGGACAAAGAGCAAAAAATTACCATAAATGTCCATTTTCACGTATTACAAATATAAATCAGTCATGAGTATTACGATGTGAAAGAGAGTTTAGTTACTTATGTAATTAAGTATATTGCATTCGAATTTTCTTATATTCTACATTATAATTTGATCACTACCTATGAATTTCCTTTTCCCAACTAAATCCCACTAGTTAGGATTTAGCTTTGTAATTGCCTTTTTTTTAGAAACCTTTCTTGTTCAAAAATGTTCTTTTCTCTTTAATTAGGGTAGGGTTTGGTTCTGTTTGTAAAGTTGACATTGATACGTCCAACAACGTGTCAATTGGTGCCATACATCATCTATATCTATAATCTTACCTCACAAACTTCATTATCTAAACCAGATTCTTAAACAGGAAGTTTCTTTTGAGTCTATAATATGGATAAAGCATTACAGCCTAGTTTTTCCCTTTTCTTTATAGTTATAGTTATAGTTATTTTGACATGTATATCTCCCATTTTGTTGATATAACATAGTGGGGTGACAATTCAGTTGGGCTACCCAGAAATGTATTGAAAACTAATGACTTTAGAGTTTGTCATAGTTTGTTTTGCAAGTCAAACCCAAATTGGTTAATCCCTAACTCCTTAATCTCTTGCTTGTTGGTTTGTCTTGCTTATCTTAATTAATCAATGTCATCCAGTGAGAACTAATCCATGAAATGGTCAGCTAATTAATTCTTAGAAATGACTCAGATTTTTAAAGACGACCATGCAAATGGTACTCTTTGGATTTAGGTTTTTTAGGCCAAGGAAATGTGTTCATTTGAGTTTAAGATACTTCAACTTGACGTGAAAACTTGTGATGGAGTTGAAGGTTGCCTCTAAGATTAGACATTGATATATAGTTTCACAAGTTTTTCCCACTGCCAACCTTATCATTTGCATTTTAAGTTTCCCTTCCCAATTTTCAATTGCAAACATAAAACTTATCAAAACACCTTTATATAGTATGAACCAATTTAGCCAATGACAAAACTAGCTCCATATCATATCTCTGTCTGTTTCTCTCTGGTTTGATTAATTGTTTAAAGGCTACAGCTTTTTGTTTTTGTTTTGGTTCAGAATTTGAAGGTTTGAGCTATGGAGGGAAAAGTAGACAGGTTTCTTCATGGGACACTTGAAGCTACCATCTTCCATGCCACACCTTATGCACCACCGCCATTCCCCTTCAGTGTAAGTACTAATTGATAGCTTGGAATATTGCAGTAAGCGATTTTGATCACAGTCATATTGCATTACAGTCTTTGATTTTTGTTCTAGTTAACAAGAAACTGAATGTGATGGACAAAATTTTGTTCTGCAGTGTGTATTTGGAAATGGGAAGCCAGCATATGTGACCATCAAGATAGACAACAAGAAAGTAGCAAAAACAACCCATGAGTGCGACCGTGTTTGGAACCAAACCTTTCAAATCCTCTGTGCCCATTTATCGGATTCAACCATTACCATTACCATGAAAACAAAATGCACCATCTTGGGAAAATTTCAAATCCAGGCTCATCAGATACTAAGTGAAGCAACCTTTATTAACAGTTATCTCCCTCTCCTAATCGAAAGTGGGAAGCCAAATCCAGAACTCAAGCTCCGATTCATGTTATGGTTTAAGCCCGCGGAGTTTGAACCAAGTTGGGGGAAAATGATTAGTTATGGTGAATTCCAAGGGCTCAGGAATGCAACATTTCCACAGAGATCCAATAGTCATGTCACTCTTTATCAAGATTCTCACCATTGCTCAAGTTTCAAGCCTTCGCCGGAGCTTTGTGGGACTCCAAGAAGACTATGGGAGGATGTATACAAAGCTATTGAGGGTGCAGAGCATTTGATTTACATTGCAGGCTGGTCTTTCAATCCAAAAATGGTTCTGGTAAATGAAATTGCAACCATACAATTTTCCTAGCTATAAAATACGTACTCTTCTGTCTTTTGTTTTTGGACCTAATTATGTACTGATCTTAACCAGGTCAGGGATCCTCAAACACTAATCCCACATGCAAGAGGAGTGAAGCTTGGTGAACTATTGAAACAGAAAGCTGAGGAAGGCGTGGCCGTGAGAATTATGCTTTGGGATGATGAAACATCCTTACCACTCATCAAGAACAAAGGAATAATGAGAACACATGATGAAGATGCCTTTGCTTACTTTTCACACACCAAAGTAGTATGCAAATTGTGCCCAAGATTGCACAACAAGTTCCCCACAATCTTCTCTCACCACCAGAAAACTATAACTGTAGACACCAAATGTAGCATTAGTCCAAGTGAAAGAGAAATCATGAGCTTCATTGGTGGGCTAGATCTTTGTGACGGGCGCTATGACACCGAGCAGCATTCATTGTTTCACACACTCAACACAGAATCTCATTGCTATGATTTCTACCAGACAAACATCGCAGGGTCTAGCCTTCAAAAAGGAGGGCCAAGAACGCCGTGGCACGATGCTCATGCATGTGTAACCGGGGAGGCTGCTTGGGATGTGCTAACGAATTTCGAGCAACGATGGAGTAAACAATGTGATCCTTCTGTGTTGGTTCCTGCTAGCACCTTAACAAGCCTGATTCGGCAGACTTACGCAAGTAAACCCTCCGAAAGGGGTTGGAATGTTCAAGTTCTTAGATCAATTGACCACGTTTCAGCATCCCAATTGTTCAGAAATTTGACTGTGGAGCAAAGCATTCATGAGGCTTATGTGAAAGCAATTAGGGGTGCTGATAAGTTTATATACATTGAGAACCAATATTTCATAGGAGGGTGTGATTTGTGGGAGAGAGACCAACATTGTGGGTGTAGAAACTTGATCCCAATTGAGATTGCACTCAAGGTGGTCAATAAGATAAAAGCAAAGGAGAGGTTTGGGGTGTATATAGTAATTCCAATGTGGCCAGAAGGTCTACCTGAGAGTGAATCAGTTCAGGATATACTTCATTTGACTAGAGAAACAATGTCAATGATGTATAAGTTGATTGGAGAAGCTATAAAAGAAAGTGGGACTCAGGAGCACCCAAGAGACTATTTGAACTTCTATTGCCTTGCCAACAGAGAAGTAGAGACCCCAGGAGACTTTGTTCCTCCACATTCTCCTCATGGTGGAACACAGTACTGGAATGCTCAGAAGCACAGGAGGTTCATGGTGTATGTCCATTCCAAGCTCCTGATAGGTATGTGTCTCAGTATTAAATTACTCAAAATTAGTAAAGCTACTTAAACTAGATTACATTGTTGATCGTATCTCTCATAAAGTTGAGTACGCCACGTACACAAGATGCTCATATGAGAGATGCGATCAACAATGTGGTCAACGTGACACTTTTAATCCGAAAAAAAAATGCTCAAACTCGAAATTTCTTTGTTTTGGTGTCTTCTCTTCTTTCAGTGGACGATGCATACCTTATCATAGGATCCGCAAACATAAACCAAAGATCAATGGATGGAAAACGAGACACCGAGATTGCCATCGGATGCTACCAGTCAATCAAAGACGGTGATCACGACAACAAGACTATAAGGATGAGTTCTTCAGGGGACATCGGAGCATATCGAATGTCATTATGGTACGAGCACACAGGCCGAGCTGAAGAGTCGTACAAACATCCCGAAAGCTTAGAATGCGTGAAAATGGTGCATTCGATAGGAGACCAAATGTGGAGAACTTACAGTGGCGAGGAAGTAGTTGACATGGAAGGTGTTCACCTTGTGACGTATCCTATGAGTGTAACACAGGGTGGTACTATTGAGGATCTTGTGGAGGGAGGTGGTCATTTTCCTGATACAAAGAGTTTGGTGAAGGGCAAGAGATCAAAAGTTCTACCACCAATATTTACTACCTAGTCAATGACTTGGGCATTGTTTACTGTAACATTACACTGGCAGATAACCTTTTCGATGTGGTCCAAAGTTACGTTTTGGTCAAATTAGTTGATGTAATTTTTATTTATTAATTTTTTTTAATCTTAACTTAGTTAAGGCAAAAAAACAAACATGAAGAAATGTGCTCATTTTCATTAGCAGTTCGACGTAAATGTAATTTTTTTTTGGTCCAGGATGCAAATGTAATTCTAGACTACACTCGTCTTTATAATACTTCTTTACTTCCAAGAACATTTCATTGATTTCTCTGGTTAGTGTACTTGTATACTCCACTTGAAGGTAGGTAAAACCGTAAAAGTGTTGCATTCTTCCCTACATCATACATACTATGAGATGATAATGAAAAATAATAAGGTATTATAGTTTTAGTGTTCGACAGTCAAAAGATTTTATTTCTAAACATTCAGATTTAAATTAAATTTACATTGGTTTTCTGTCAATTTATAATTTTATGTATATAGTAATTTTTTGTCAACTATGCACAATAATAGACTGAGAGTGAAAAATGTCAATTTTTTTATTAGGGATTTTCTTTCTAGGAAGGATCTCCCCATCCCTCCCGGAAAGTAAGTCGAAGACACTAATCTCCCTTAGCGGAACGGGCTGTCGCTGGCCACTGATGCTTGACAGGTACACAAACCCAAAGGCCCCCCAAACCTGCCCAAGTTGAGTTTTGAATCCTTACCTCATATTATGAGGATGCATAAACAGTTCTCTCCTAACTTGAATGGTACAAGTTTGCCAACTTGACCACACCAAATAGTTAAAAAATGCCAATTTTACGTGAAAGAGAAAAACTTTCTTAATTTTTTTTCCCACACATCTTAAATAACGTTTCTCACAATTATGGATTACAGGACGAAAACTTCAATCATAGTTACGTCGTTTAGTGTAATCATTCAAATGTATAATCATGCATTTGATGGTCCCATAAGCATGATGACAATGACCGATGGGTTGTCCATGTTCGTCTACTACCTACCATGATGGTATGGCCACACATTTTCATACATAATTTCTATTTAACTCATTAGAAATCCAAAATGATTGCTTTTAGGTTAATCACTGATTCACTGTAACCCTTATTTTCGTTTTAAATTAAGTTTACGAGTGCTGCTGACCTTCGTAGCGTGACCTTGTAACCAAAAAAAGAAATTATAACAATTAGTTACGTGTGCAAAACCTTCTCCGATGGGGTGCGCGGTTGTCTTGGTTAAGCTCGAATAAATCTTCAAGTTAGAAAAAAATATATTAAACAACAATAATTCCCTCCATGCTCCATCTCTCTCCTCCCATCTTTTCTGGAGTATAGAGTACAGTTTTTTATTGATAATTGATTGATCTTCAATTCTCCGCAAAAGCTGATGACGACGACGTACATGGAGAGGCATAGAGCTCTTCTTCTCCGCGATCTTCTGTTGCGTAGGGACATGCAGTCCAGACTTGGCTTTCTGGTAACTCTCTAATTTCTCTCCCATATTTATTTTCAGTTTCGTAGATGGAGTTGGCGAGAAAATTAGAAAAAGAAAATGTAAATTGAAAATATTGGTATGCGAATAATGGGTGAAAGAATTCGAGCTCGAGCTCGGTGAGGATCGGCGAGAGGCTGTGTGCGATGTGCACGCCAGTTGTTGCACTGATTGAGGCTTTCTTCTTCAGCTTAGCTGGTTGCTTCCATCACCACCGTCCACCTCGAGCCACTTTCAACTACGACGACGTCGTTCGCCTCGCTGCCAGCTCTCCATGTTCGTCTTAAGTCTTAATATTTTCTCCTTCATTTGATTTCCTTACTAAAATCGGCTCATTCTTGATTAAGAATTGATTTAATGATTGATGTTTCTCAGTTAGTGTGAACGAGGTGGAAGCATTGCGCGAATTGTTCAACAAGTTGAGTAGTTCGATTCTCGATGATGGCTTAATCCACAAGGTCAGTCAAACTATGTGTGTTTATTTTAATCTATTTCTTTATTATTGTTTGTGCTGTTGGTTACCATTATCATTTGGTTATGTATTTTACACTCATTTAGGAGGATCTTAGGTTGGCCCTGTTCAAAACTGCTCAACCAGGCGAAAATCTATTTCTTGACAGGGTAAGTTCATTGAGACAGTTTTCGCCTAATTCTATATTGAATCATATTGATGTATAGTAAAATTTCTATTTGACATTCTAGCTAATCTTGATTGCTTGAAGGGATATTAGGATTGCCAATGTGAAGTTAGGCGAATATCTGTACCCTATGTACACAACTACACATAAAAGGCTATGACTTTTAAATACCCAAAATCCTTCTTTTTGTTGCTGGTGTTTTTGTTTGTCTCAAATTGAATGTGCAAAAATCTGTTTCTAGATAGACCAAGTTCATTGAGACAACTCCTGTCTAATTCTAAATTGAATCAAGTATGTAAAGTGAAACTCTTTATTTGATATTCTAGGTCCTTGATTGCTTGATGAGATTTAGGATTGCCAATGTGAGTATGTGAACAAAGTTCTGTCTCGGTATTTAAAAGTTATAGCACGCCTTTATGCCATACCCTTGTTTTTGTTGCTGGTTGTTAGTATTTCTCAAATTAATATGTTGAAGCTTTAATGGAATTCGGAGTTATCATAGTTCCTTGATTGCTTGATGGGATTTAGGAGTGCCAGTGTAAGTATATGCACAAATCTCTTTCTGGTACTTAAAAGTTATAGCCTTCTTTTTGTTGCTGGACTTTGTATTTCTCAAGTTTAATGTTTTGAAACTTTAATGGGATTTGGAGATATTCTAGTTCCTTGATTGCTTGATGGGATTTAAGATTGCCAATGTGAGTATGTGCACAAATCTCTTTGTGGGTACTTAAAGTTGTAGCCCTTATGGAACAGCCTTCTCTTTGTTGCTGGTTTTTTGGTTTACTTAAATTTTATGGGGTTTGGAGATATTCTGTAGCTGTAATACTTGATTCATGTGACTAAACGCCACCTAAAATTCAGCTCAATATGTGCTACATGGGTGACCATGGAACATGGATGTGACCCAAGACATTATTTGTTTCTTTTCAATGTTCTATGACACAATGGGGATGTAGGTATTTGATGTTTTTGACGAAAAGAAAGATGGCGTCATTGAATTTGAGGAGTTTATCCATGCATTAAGTGTATTTCATCCCTGCACTCCTCTTGAACAGAAGATTGATTGTAAGTACCCAAGAAGCCAGCTTCAGTTGCTTAACTTTTTGTTTGAATAATTAAGTTCATGTAAAAAGACATTACTGGGTTTCTTGCAGTTGCATTCAGGTTGTATGATTTGAGACAGACTGGATATATTGAGCGGGAAGAAGTAAGTATAGATCCTTGATGTGTTTTAGATTATGAACAAGTTCTTGCCTGGATTCTTTAATAAACAAAAAAGACTAAGAAGGCGGTGTTGATAACTTTTGAAGATGTGATGTTTGATTTAATTTGTTTCATCAATTTGCAGACTATTAATTTACATATTGTATTTCTTCTTCCTAATGTCTGTTTTTGCTTGCAGGTTAGGCAAATGGTAGTTGCTACTTTGTTGGAATCTGGCATACAGGTGCCAGATGAAACTCTTGAAGCTATTGTTGATAAGGCAAGACTCATGAGTGTTCAAGCCCCCTTTTTTTTTTTTCGCTTGCCAAACTTCTCCTGAAATTTTATATTTTCAAAGGCATCTTTCTTTTATTCAGACATTTGAAGATGCTGATGCCGATAAGGATGATAAAATTAGCAAAGATGAATGGAGGGCTTTTGTGTTTCAGTGCCCTACACTCCTAAAGAACATGACACTTCCATATTTAAAGTACCTTGCTCCAATTCCTTTGCATTTTTCACTCATTTTGTTATTGTTTCCAATCTATTTCATTCAGTAATTGACTCTGGCAATCTTCATATCTATTTCAGGGACATCACCACAGTCTTCCCAAGTTTTATCTTTAACACTGAAGTCGAGGACTGAAAAACTTGACAAAATTAAGCTATGTTGCAGTTTGAGCTACCAGATGCTGAATCAAACTGGTATTCCATATTATAATACGACGCAAGGATTCTTTCAGTTTGAGCTACCCGGATGCTGAATCAGATGCAATGCTACGACATAAGGATTCTTTCAGTTTGAGCTACCAAAAGAGCTGTGCAGTTATGATTTGTACTACCTCGAAGGTTCCTGGTACAACTGGCAATTGCATTTTTGAGATTGAGCAACTGAAAACCAGCCACAACCTGATTAGCAAGTGGAAAAATAGTAAAATACCATATCCTACTCCTGAATATGTCCTAATTGTGGCATTCTTCTGATGATCACTCAACCTCTCTTTGTGCACATTGATCAAAATCAGCTTAAATTCTTTGGCCAATATTTTTCAGTGTTCCGAAAATTGGATCTGACTAATTGGCCGACTATTGTCAAGTTTGAATGGTTTAAAAAAAGAATGGTATCCTACCCGTATAGTCTGTTCAAATGTTTTATGAATAAGGCGATTGAATGAGAAATGAGAAGCAGATGTATTTACTGAAGATTAACTGAAAGGGATTGTGAAGAAAAGGGTACCTCAATAGTGAATACTATACAGTCTATACCATCACCACCAACGTCTCCTCCATAACAATTTCTGTTCCGAAACTTCATAATTATCATTCTAGTAAGATGGTGGAATCCATACAATGTCTGGCCTATGCAATCTCCTATTCAACAAGGAAGTGTATGTAAAAGGAAGGTGAAATCCATACAGGATGCAATAGGAGACAAAATTCCAGCACTTTGGCTACATCACTAAAAATAGCCGGTTCTTAAAAGAAGCTTTAATTTCCATCCTGACATTTATGTTGCATTGACATCTGAAATCAAGCAAAGAAAATGGCAACATACACACTCACTAGAGGAAATGACAAACTGCAGGGTGCATCCTTGACTAGATTATGCAACCTTTTTCAAGTGAGATCAAGACGTCCCGATTAAGGGTTTTTATCATCAAGAAAGTCTAAACTTTGATGCATCGGACAAAAAAGTACCAAACTTTCAAAAGTGATTAATAAAGTACTTGGACTTTCAAAAACACATCATGAGAATACCTCCGTCTGTTTTCCGTTACTTGTCCGTTAATTACAAGGGCATATCAGTCATTTGACATATCACAACTTTCAAAAGTGATCAATAAGGTACATGAACTTTTAAAAACATATTATTGGCATACCTCGGTCCATTTTTTCATCATATCTTAGTTAAATAAAATATGTTGAAGCACATGTCTATTCCATTCTCTCACCTTATCTTTTCCCTCTAACTATAACAATGCAATTAATTATTCTCCTTATAGATAACTTCATCCTTATTCTCTTCCTATTATCAATAATTAAGTAGACTTTGATTATTTTTTTTAGAGGATATTACTTTGATGGATGAAGTTAATTATTGAAGTACTTTCTAAAAAAAAATAATAAAGTATTTTCTATAAGGATAAATCTAATGAATAGTGATAACTTCATCCTTAAAGTTTATTTGAAATATTGTTATTTAAACATACTACTCATCCAACCATTGATTTGAAAGTCCTCACCAAGTCCTTATTATAAGGTCTTTACTAGAGACACTCCCTTACTTTGATTACTTTAATAAACATGAATTTAAGTATTGATTAATTCAAAAGCTAGATCATCCATACATTAAATTTCAAGTGCACTTTATGTGTATCATCCACACATGAGAAAATACTTCGATGACATTAGATTTAGTCTCTCACCTTGGTGGGAGTCGAAGAGAAAAAGAGAGAAAAGAAGAGGATATAAGCAAAACAAAAATCCATGAAAAATATCTAACATGGACCAAAATAGAAATTTCTAAAAACTTTAACCATTGGTAAAACATTTTTTTTTAAAAGTGTTCCAATTAACAGAACTCGAAAATCCTGAATTGTCTATTTTTTTAATGAATTTTCTAGTTTTTCAACTTTAAAAAGTCGCATGGGGATTGTAGGCACATCATGGGCATAGATATCGTTAGCCTCGCTAGCATGGACATCGTTGGAAGTGTCAGGGGCACCTGAGAATGCCTCTTTCTGAACTGCATTTTTCACTTTAACTTTACCAGTGTTAAAACTTCACTATTGGTAAACATGATTTTTAAAAGGTGTGCTAACTGACTTTGCTCGAAAATCCCGACTCATTTGTGAGTTATGATTTTTAAAAATTTTCGACTTTGAAAAATCAAAACTCACAAATGACTCGAGTTATTCAAGAAAAGTCAGTTGAAAAAGCTTTAAAAATGATTTTTTAGTATTGGTGAAGTTTTTTCACGAATAAAGTTGAAAGTAAAATGAGGTTGGCATGGTTTGACACGTTTGGAGGTGCACGGCATGCCTTGACATGCCAAACCTTGCCAACCCCCTTTTTCTTTTAACTCTGCTGTGCTACAACTTCACTATTGGTAAAACATGATTTTTAAAAGGTGTTCCAATAGATTTTGCTCAAAAATCTCGAGTTATTTAATTTTTTTTATGAATTTTCTAGTTTCCCGACTTTGAAAAAATCGTAAGAAAATTATCGAGTCGATATTTTTACGTGATGTAAACTAGAGAAGTCTTTAAAAATTATGATTTGAGTGTGAGAAGATTTTAGTGTGAAAATAAGAATATACGATTTTTGCCCAAAAATCGTGTGTTATAACTCAAACAGATTTTAAGCAAAACGATAAGAGATCTTGAAGAACAAATCATGACCATAAAGAAAAATCTGAGGCAAAACGTCCCACCAATGAGAAACTGCATGATCAGCTCCATAATTAGCTAAGTTATCCAGAAAGGGGGATAAACCTGAAAAACCAAAGATTGGTAGTGAAGACATCCAAGAAGAGGACATAGAGAAAGCAAGTGTAGTAGACATACTAGCGAGGGTACCGATACTCTGCTCATGCTAAGGATGCCCATGCGATTTTTTGAAGTCGGAAAACTAGAAAATTCATAAAAAAAATAAATGATTTGATATTTTCAAGTGTTATCAATTGGAACGCCTTTTAGAAAACATGTTTTACGAATGGTGAGTTTTTGAGAAATTTTTATGTTTTCTACCGAAACCATGGTTTTTTATTGTCTTCGTGTTCAGAAATTTTGTTTTCCTTTTGTGTTTCTTGGCGTTAGAACTATTCTTCTGGTCTTGGTTTGGTTTTGATGAGAGTTGGTTTAGGTTTAATCCCTCTCTCTAAGATTTGTATTTCTGATCACTAGTAAATAGTAATAAAAGGTTTCTCTTCTTAAAAAAAAAGACTTGTAACTTGATTTTTAGTACTACTTAAAAGAACATGCTATGCTTTGTTGATTTTTTTTCGTTTCGGAGTACCTAATTTCTCTAAATTAGTAATATACTTGTGTACCTTTCTCATCCAAAAAGGAACGTCTAGCTAGAAGGAGAAAAGTATATTTTTTGCTACATAATGCGTTGCTATATATTAGCCATATGTTATTAGAAAGTCTAGTAACTATATCACTTCTTCACAATGGCTGTATAATAGATCGACCTCCTCATTGAATCCAAACAGTAGGCTATGGAAGGAGAAGCATTTTCATTAATAGCCACATAATTTGCTTATATTGTTCATCCATGTTGTTGGAAGCATTCTTGAAGGTCACTTATATGAAAGGATGGTTTGTATTTCCTAGGAAAAATTGAGAATATAGCACTTGATGACTGCTAAAAATGTCAAAATATCTTGTATGACTTCTAGTGCACTCCTTCTTGTTTTCTACCAGTCTCCGTGCGACCTGAGAGCATGTCATATGTGATTTCGGCCTAATTCATTAACCTCCCGGTTTTTATGGGGCTTTACAGGAGAAAGCTACATAAGAGTTTGGGTTTGAAACCATTAGATGCCCCATCTTGCCTCACGAAGTTGCATTCTTGAAGAATATCCTGATATTTCTCGAGAGGATGAGAGAAAGTTTAGGAAATTACCCCTAGATGAGTTCTTGAATATAGTTACTCAAGGCAGCCGCAACACCGACAGCCACGTCCCAGAATAGACAGTTTCTCATCTCCTCTACTTTCACCCCTTGTCTGGCCAAAAGCTTCCCCCCCAAGTAGGTTAATTCGAATTTTGATTTGGTTTTTTTGAGTGTTAGCAATATTATTTCCGTATAATCATCTTGACCATCTCACTATATATGCTCTCAGCAGACCCATCGTTGGCCATGATGTCCAGGAATGAGTGTGTGCTCATCTCCTGCTCATGTGGCTGCTCCTGTGGATCCTTTGGCTGCTCTTGTGAATCCCGTGGCTGCTCCTGTGAATCTTGTGGCTCCCCTTCTCATCCCCCCCAAAGTAAGTGAATTTTGATTTTGGAAATGATTGAATTGGTTTTGGATTTTTGTTTTTGTTTTGGTTTGTAAGTGAATTCGGTTGATTTAGCTTTTGGAAATGTTGAAGGATTAGTCTTAGTTTCAAATTGGTGTTGCTGATGGTTTATAATTTGTTTTGGGAAAGAAATTGTGATTTATAATTAAGCTCGCTGCTTGCCGGAGTAATATAAGTATTGTTCTAGGGTTTATCATGATAGCTTATCTAGGGGTTGGCTTGCTGTATTTCAATTATCTGATCTAGTGCACCTATGCAAAAACTACAAATCCGGAGGAGAGGGTCCCCCTGGTGCCGGTGATTGAAGTAGCTAATCCAGGTGATGATGCAGGCGATCCACCAATACGCCGGATGACCAAGTTAGATTATCATGAGCGGGGAGTTATTCGGTTGATTAATTGTGTTGGTAGATGCAGTTGTCTGAGACGATTGGGCCATGCTCTTGGACACCTCTTCTGGGTGATGAAGGGTATCGATACCCCTTTCATAAATATCGAATCATTTATTTTTTTATGAATTTTCTAGTTTTCAACTTTGAAAAATCTCATGGGCATAGTATTGTTACCCTCACTAGTATGCCTGCCACACTTGCTTTCTCTAAGTCCTCTTCTTGGATGTCCTCGCTACCAATCTTTGGTTTTTTAGGTTTGTCCCCCTTCCTGGATAACTTAGCTAATTATGGAGTTGATCATGCATTTTCTCATTGGTGGGACATTTTGCCTCGGATTTTTGTCTTCTCCTATGGTCATGATTTGTTCTCCAGGATCTTTTATCGTTTTGCCTCGAATTTTTGTCTTCTCTTATTGATCCTTAAATACCAATTTTTTTTTCCAATTTCATAGTTTAGGGTTTAATTTCAAATTGTACCTTTTTTTTCCTGATCAAGTGTTTGATATCTACTTCCTCAATTTGGTTTTTCACTATAAAAACTAGATTTTAAATCTTCTGTGCCTCTTTGATATATCTAATATGGATTAATTCAAACGTCAATGATCTACAATTAATGATCTATGGTCATGCCTATATTTGTGGTTTTGAGTGCTTGATGGGTAGGTCCGTAGGTATATATTATGCCCTTCATACACGGTAAGAATTAATGATCATGCCTATTCACACATGGTGAATACTTCAGCTGATCTAGTGCAAGTGTACAGATGAAGGAGTTCGGAGTTCCATAAAAACACTTTAATCGACTAAAATAAAAGAATAATTGTATCTCTAGCACTATTCTTTAAGTATAGTGTAAGGGCAAAATATTTGTTATTGGCTATTTCCTATTTGACAAAACCTCTTCCCTTGTATTAGCATTTTCTATGTTTCAATGCTAGGTTATTTAAGGGATTAGGAATAGTGGCTTAGGTTGTTCTTGCTCGAGATGGTTCGTGAAGATGCCTTTCTTATCCGGTCTTTTCTCCGGACTTCGATTTTTGTTCATCGAAGGTTTCGTTCAAGCATCTCAAGGTATGAATCATGCATATGCATTTCATACATTTTGTTTATGCTTAAATAGTAGCACAAATATCTTAGGTTTGCTAGAAATTAATTAAATTTCATTTGGTTAAGCAAACATGTATTTTTAAGATATTTTTCTGTTTTGCTACAGTGTCACTGTTCACGTGAACAGTGTTACTGTTCATATGAACAGTGCGATCGATCGTCGTGAACAGTGCGATCGATCGCCTGGAATCGTGCGATCGATCGTCAATAGTACCGTTGGAGAATCTGCCCGTTGCGATTCAAAAATATGTCCGTTGCTACAGTACTACTATTCATGAACAGTACCACTGTTCATGAATAGTGCGATCGATCGCCGAGCGTCTGTTTTGTTTTCTATAAATAGAATCCTTCGGTTTTCATTTGTTCTAACTCTTTCTACTCTTTGCCTATTGTCCAAAACGTCTTGAGAGAGTTTTCTGGTATTGTTGAGTGACCCTAGATCCATGTTATAGGCTCCTCACATCTTTGATGTTGTTGATTTAGTTATTGTTCCTTGTGAATAACTAAATCAACCCTTGAATCATATTCAAGGTTTGTCAATTCGGTTTGTTTGATTCTAGCAAGTGTTCCTTGTTTACTTGCTTGTGTCAAACGAATTGAATTCATTTCATTCACTCATACACACACACATTTGCATTGTTGGTGTTGCTTGCGGTTGGAGGATTCACGTGGTGGAGTTCTTTCAATTGGAGCGGCTTGAGGTGGGAGCACTTGAAGAAGCATTTGGAGGCTACACAAGGTTAGAGCTGCCACTAGTCATAGGGTTGATAGTGTAGAGTTTGGGATTGTGATTCCCCCTTGTATGTGTTTGCCAATTGGCGTTTTTCATAGTGTTACACAAGAGCGTGGGGTACGGCTCCCCTCCGGTTTTCCCTCTAGAGGTAGAGGTTTCCGGGTGACCATATCGTTGTGTTGTTTGTGTGATTGCTTATCTATTGTATTGTGCTTAATTAATTAGCATATTGTATGATTGCTTATTTATATGCTATTGTGCTTAATTGATTAGCATATTGTGTGCTTGTTCATACATTGATATATATAGTCCGTGGTGAGCTATTGATGATGCTCACTTTGGGATTCTAGGTTGTACAATTGATTGTGCTTGTTGCATATATATTTATTGTCAATTGTGAATTGCTTGTGCAATTGTTTGAACCTAGGTTGTTAGGTTGTGAAGAGATTAACTTTTAATTTGTTCAAAGTTGTGTATGCTCTCCGATTAGTGTTTAGGACGACTACCGTATATTGGGACTATTCCGTGCAACCGGAATTTCATATAGCAAATATAGTAAAGAACTTCTCTCGCTCTCTACATTTAGGAGGCTGCATGCTATAGACTAATTTTTTTTTCAAACAGTCTTTTTTATTTGTTTGGAGGAGAAACTACAATTTTTTTATCTCCACCTCACTCGTTCTTAGATATCAGTGAAATTTGAACATGTAACCTCCACAATGTTAGATTTTGCCACTAACCAACAAACCACAACTCATCGGCAAACATAGTCTCTAAAATATCTAATGAGCCAATTTATTAGAACTACAATTTATTTTAGACTTCTAATACAAGTGTACTGTTGTAAATCATTACTACTTATGTGGCAGTCCACGTAATTATTTGGTGGTCTATTATGTAATATCTCATTAGTTGATACTCTTATTATGTAAACACTAACACTATATAAATAGGCTAATGAGAGTGAGGAAGTAAACCTCAACATTCTCCCGTATTTCTATTTGCTCTCTACTCTATGTAGACACTAACACTATATAAAAAGGTTAATGAGAGTGAGGAAGTGAACCTCAACATTCTATCTCCCGTATTTCTATTTGCTCTCTACTTTCTAGAAAAGTAAGTTTCTAGTTTATAACATGTACAACGTTATAAAAATTAAAAAGTGCTAATGTGAGATGAGGGTGTTTCGGCCAAAAAAAGAAGAAGATGAGGGTGTAAAATAAGACCACGGTTAAATGTGGGTGATATTGGTCAAATAGGCTAAAGCTTGAGGTCCTCTCCAGAAAAATTAACAGAATCTAACCGCCGCAAATACGACGTCGGAAGCAGTAGGCTAATAGGGCAATAGCAAAACCTTGATAAATCACTCGCTCGGAATTTTTCTGTCCAAATTCACCTCAAACGCATTGGGCGTCTTCATAACTTCGATCAACAAGAAGGTCTGGATTCTAGTTACCCTTTCCGCTTGTTTAAACAATTCATTAGTGTTATGGATTTTTCTTATTTGATTTCGGCGAGCATGAAAAAGAATTCGATTAAGGGTTTCCTCTCATCGAATTATAATTGTATTGATTGTGTAATTATATGGCCTGAAAACGATGAAAGATGAGGTTTTAGGTGTTGAGGAAGTTGGAATTTGCAAAGGCTAGCTTTGTATCCAATTTTGCTTCGGTTTCTAGGAATTCAAGCTAATACATAAGTATACCCAGATAATTAGTTTGCCTTTAATTCACATTGACTGTGGAATTGTTTGATTATCTAGAGAGAAGAATTTGTTTACAGAAGAGTAATAGAGACTGCCAAAACTGTGTAATTGATTTAAACCATTGTGCACGCGCTTCTTTGTAATTGCTATTCAGTATCACAATGGAGATTAATCACTCACATGCTCAATCCAGGGGTTATCTTTGCTAAAGTTTTGTGGGTTTTCAGGGATAACTTACAATGGCAGGGAGACACCGCATTCCACGCGAAGCCATGAATGACCGACGTGGCTACCTTCTTGAAGGACCTTATGGTCGAGGTCCTCCTATGCCTCGGCAGCTACCCCACCCTGCAATGTTGGAGGAAGAACTTGAAATGCAGCATGCTGAAATTCGAAGACTCTTAGCTGATAACCGAAGGCTGGTGGAGGACCGAATGGCGTTGCAGCATGATCTTGGTGCTGCCAAGGAAGAAATTCATCGTATGAATGTTGCCTTTTCTGATATTCGCGCTGAAGAAGAACTGCAATCAAGGGAGCTCTTTGAGAAAGCCATAAAATTGGAAGCTGATCTTCGGGCAACCGAGCCCTTGAAAAACGATGCTAAACAACTACGTGCTGAAGTTCAGAAGCTGAATGGCATTAGGAAGGAACTTTCCACACAAGTTCAGACCCTCACACAGGACCTTGCAAAGTTGCAATCTGATAATCAGCAGATTCCTATGCTAAAGTCTGAGATTGATGGTCTGCACCAGGAGCTTATGCATGCTAGGTATGAACCTGCATATCTCTTATTTTTCTTTATTTTCTTGTCTTAAAGCCACTATTTGGGGCAGATATTTATGAGAATGTATTAGATCAATCTTTAATAGATGAACTTATCCATCTTGTTTTGTAGAAATGCAATTGATTATGAAAAGAAGGCAAATGTTGAGCTTATGGAACAGAGACAGGCAATGGAGAAGAACCTAGTTGCTATGGCTCGGGAAGTTGAGAAACTACGTGCAGAAATTGCTAGAATTGATGGTAGACCATGGGGTGCAGGTAGTCTCTTTAAAAAAAATATTGTTTGCAGGTGGACAAAACACACGAGCACACTTGGTGGTGAATAATTATTGTTTTCTTTCCTATAATTCTATAATATTCTGTACTTACAAACTTCTATTTTCTTCTTTTGGAATACTTGCTTTAATAAATATTCTTTAACCTATGTCTGGAATCAGATAATGAAATTGATAATTACTCCCATCTATGGGAGTTGGGGTTGATATTTTACTTATCATATATATCTAGTACATTGTTTTGTTTTTTCTTTGTTCATGTTCCTTTCCATGCAATGGAGGAAAAAAAGAGTTGTGTTTTTCCCATTTGGGGTTATGTTGTTACATTTTGATTTTAATCTATTCGTTTATATCTCACCTTTTTTTTTTTTTTTTTTTTAAGCTGGACAATATGGGATGAGTTTCAGTAGCCCAGATGGGGGTTTTCCTCCTCCATATGGAGATGGATATGGGATGCACATGGTATGTTTCTTGTATAATTGGACTTTTAATTTGGATTTTTGTAATTACTAGATTTCCATGTTAGTTTATCTCTTTTCTCGATACTGTAGTTATCGTGTATCTATCAGCTTTGCCTTTTCTTAAAATGTTTTCTATGGTTTATTTATGAATTTATTAGCGTGTTTCTATTTTCATTAGCTTTTCCTTTTCTCTGAAATGTTATTTATTGGTTTATTTATTAGGGTATGCCTGACAAAGGACCGATGTATGGCACAGGCCCAGCTTCGTGGGGAGGTTCTGAAAAGCCTCGCATGACTCGTCGTTGAAATCTGGAGGAAATTGTTTCAATGACACAGTTACATTTCACTTTTGGTTGCTGGTCGTCCGGAGATAAACCGCCAAGAATTTATAGGTTCATCTATGAGTGCACTCCTGATCAGTAGCCCTTTATTTATCTCAATACATTGTTAGTCATCATAAACTGATGTATATAGGTAATATCGCTTTGCATGATTGGTAGAAATAATATATCCCATTCTGTGATAGTATCATAGTAGTATACTATTTTGGAATTTTCTGTCCCTACATTTGCATCAGTTATATCTTACATAGGTTGTGTGACCACATTAGTTATCATGTGAATTGTCTTGTATTTCGTAACCATCTCTTGAGTTCTTGATTGTGGTTATTCCTTTCTTTTCCTGGTGGCTAGAAGTGAATAGCTTTAGGATTCGGTGGTAATTTGATTTATGAACTTCGCATTTTGTGTACCGTCCACGTGAGCTATATTTCGCTAAGTTGTCTGGAGGAGCTGAGCAGATGTGATATGCAGTAGAGCGCAAGCAATTTGATGATGCTGGATTGTAATCATTGTGTGATTCTAATGTGATCTGCATTGTTGTAGCTGATGCAATCGTTGGAAATTAAGCTATATTACTGTTTTGTGCCTTATGAACAAAAATTTTGAGAATATATCTACATATGGCCACTCAGTATTGGGCATGTGGATTCTTTGTTATCGAAATTCTTTGTTGCTGGTTTCCGTTTCTGGATATTGTTGGAGATAGGCCTGCTATATTCTTATGCATGTCATTGCAAGGACTTCATACTTATTTGGAGATTAAGAGTTAGGTTGGGCAGTTCATTTCACAATAAAGGATTTTCTGTTAGTAAGATCAGCTGAAATATATTTTGTTATGTGAGATCTGACTTCCATCATTGTGAACTAGCTAACGTTGAGTTTTTAATATTGGAAGTCTGAGGAAACAGGTCGAGCTGTTGATAGATTTAGAAAATTGCGTAAATGAAAGCATTTTTATAACTAGGAGTTGTGAAACTCTTTTAGGCAGGTAACTAGGAAGATGTTTTGCTTTGGAAGTAAGTTTCAGGCTTTTATAATGGTAGGTTATTCTACTAGAAGTCGTCTTTCTAGGTAAGATTTGCAGTGTACCGCAGAATGTAATTTATGTGGCTGCTCTGGAATTAGTGTTACAATTCTCTTTTTAAACTAGTATGAAAGTTAAAGAGATGATTGAGAAGCTTTTGGATGGCATGAGAAGAATGGATTGTAGAAGCGTTGCCAGCTTAGGCCTTGATTTCAGTCATATAGCACTACATTCTGTATCTGTTGCTTTTGTTTGCAATATTTGTGTACATGGGACCCTGTTTCAATGTTCTTATTATGGAGAGGATACCGGCTGGTGGTTGGTATAAGTTTTCTGGCTCTTGCTCGAAGAAGTTTCATATTCAGAAGGTGCTGTATCTTCATGTACTATAAACCACTCTTCTCCTTAAGCTCTAAATAGCCACGTGAGATTTTTGCAGTCATTATCTATTAGCCAATTTCAGGAGTGTGGTTGAGTGGGATGGTTGGGAGTTGATATTCTCAGCATGATGGCACTTACCATATAGAGGTGGAACTTTTTCCAAATAAAATGCTGGAAGTTGAAGCTCTACTTCCTCTTGTTAGCTTGTTTCTTGGAATTTAGTTGAAGTGTTTGAGTTCTTTCTCCTATATGATGTTTGGTTGGGTGTTGCTGATGAGACAGCTTAGGTATCAGGCTGGAGGTAAAATAGATTATATTCAAAGAAAAGATGAAAATTCATGGATTAGGAATAATCTTGTATCTATTCAACATAGTGTTCAAATTGCGGGATTCATGAGTAATGCCATCTCGCTACTTCTCATGTCTGCTGGCGTACTTGTTCCTCATTGTGAGCTGCGAGTTTTCTGTCTCTGTCATCAAGATATCTCTAGCTATCCGCATGACATGATAAGGTTGCTCCTTGTGTTGAAATGACGCTGGAATATCTCACGAAAGGATGGTGGCATGCCATTTGACAAGAGGCCAGCTACTGGTTGATGTTATAGGCAAGTATCCTGTCTCATTTTTATGAGTTTCATAGCTATGGAATTTTCTTTCTTTTCTCTAGCTAGACGTAGTAGCTTATTTTCTGCGCTTGTATGTTGCCTCTTTAATACCCTTGCCTCCGGTTTAAATTGCTTTTGTTTAAGTGAATTGTTTCTTTCATCTGGATTCTTACATACTTCAACTAGTTTACTGTATCAACCATTAGTGAATTATTAATCCGTTATAACGCTGAGCTTATTTCATTATCTTCTTTTTCCTAGGCTTACAGGGTTTTTAGTTTTAGATTATAGGTATAGAGAAAACTCTCTAGTTGATTGGTCTGTAAGAAAAAATCTTTAGCAGGTCATGTTCAAAGTCCTACAGTTTGATTTACTAAAAACAGTTGTGTTGGAAAAGCAGCCAGAACATCTCAAGGATGAGGTGAGACTTGATCTGCTCTCTTGAAAGGACTTGATACCGGATAATTGCAGATGAGTGAAGGTGAGTCTAGTCAAAAGGGCAATGGCAGTATTTCCTTTAGGTGATTCGAGCAGCCTAAGTGCCCACCTCTAAAACTGATAATTTAGCCTATAGTGGGACAGAGGACCTAACTTGTTTGGACGATGTATAGACTTCTTTTATTATTTCGTTACATTGTCTTCTTTTGGTTGCAATATGGGATATGTCTGTAGGTAGGCAGAAGACACAGCTTTTTATTACAAGAGATGAGTATAGTCTTCATTATACAAGAGATGGCTGAATGAGGAAAGTCTTTTGATTGTTCTGCCTCCTTCCAACAGTTAGATCGACAAGGATAATATTGAGAGAGAGTGCTTTCTGAATAGATTGACAGACTGTTCCATAGGTTTGGTGGATTGTTTAGTTCAAGATTTACTTGAAAAACATTTTGATCTGAGTAGCGAATTTTGTTGTTTATGTGGGATAGTAGGAAGTAGGATAGAGCATTAGAGCTTGACTGAATTTTTCTACTTCTATTGAAATTATCATTGGCCTAGTTTTGCTTTTCTACCATAAGTTACATAAGAGGTCTAAAATACTCGGGTCAAGGATCCATGAGGTGGGACCGGTTTCGTTTAGGGAATTGGAATTGAAGTTTCACTAACTGTGTAAGAAGTCTCAGTTCCTTGGGAAGAGGAGATTTTCTCATTGGCTTTTCATCTATTATGAACTTTTATGGTCTACTAACTGAATAGTCACAAAACATGCTTGAGATCTTTCATGCAGTTCAGCAGAATTTACCATTAGCCAGTAGTTAATGGATCCCTTAGTGGTCTTGTTGTGGACTGTTGTGTTTTATATCGTCAAAATAGAAGACGTTGATTATGAGCCTCTCTTTTTTCTATGTTGAGGGGGTTACTTGGCTGCTATGTATTGTGTTTCTATGGATTTCTGTGGCTACGTTGTGGATATTAATTAGGATCAGTGTTTATGGTTCATGCTTATCAAACTTCTATGCTGATTCTTGTTTTTTTTTTTTTTCTTGTTCTCTCATTATCATTGAGGACAATGCTAGATAGACCTCATTTTGTGTACTACATTTAAACCACTATGATGTGGCAGTTAAAACATTGCTCATATGATTTATGATCAGTTTTATGGTTCTGCATGCTTATCAAACTTATATTGAAGTTGCTGATCTCTTTGCTTTTTTTTGCCTGTTTCTTACATTATCATCAAGGACAATGCTAGATGGAACTCTTTTGGTGTACCCCAATTAAACTACATGATGTGACAGTTGATGTGGCAGTCGAATATAAAATGATTTGGTATTTTAAGCACTACCCAATTTTTAACTGCCACATCATGTGGCTTGAATGTGGTTCGATTATCTTCATTTGGTAGTTTTACCTGCCTTGTTGCATTACTTACACAAAGTATTTGTCTGTTAATTACTTGTTTTAACCTGATTGTTCATTATATTTTGCTGCAGATGGAAGGCCAGTTGTGGAATGTTAAGAAAATCAAGGTTGTCTTATGTAATCTACCAAAAGGAATGCATCAGGTATGCCTGATTCGTTTTGCTATTCCAGACAAGAAGAAAACGTTACTTATACAAGAGGTTTATCCAACTTGATTTGTCTCAGTGATTGATAAAAGACGTTATCTTACCCAGTTTTTGGAAATGGTAATTATAGCGGAGTCCCATGGAACCTATTAAGTCATTGGAGGTGTAAGTAGCTACATGAATCGGAACTTCTGGATCTCACTTTTAGCAGCCAAAATGAGCTAGTCAAGGATGCACCGTGCAGCTTGTCATTTCCTCTAGTTAGTGTTTGTTGCCATGTCCTTTGCTTTAGTCCAGCTCCACCATGCAAGGTAATTGTTAGGATGGCAAGCTTCTTTATAAGAAAAAGTTCTCATTCAACTGACTACATTCATTGACGTAGCCGAAGTACAGGAATATTGTCTCTAGTTGTAGGGTATGAGTACGGAATTCACCTTCCTTGACAAATAGGAGATTGCATAGGTCGTTTTTTGGTGCATTTTACCACCACAGTAAAATGTTAAAGTTGAAGGCTTGTATAGAATCAGTGATTAAAAAAGAACTGTTGTAGGGATTTGGTGGTGCCGCAGTATTGAGGTATCCATGTATTTATAATCCTAGCAGCATCGGCATCTGCAAATGTCTGAGAAATTTTTTGGCAGACACAGAAGAAACTTTCAGCATTTGATAATTCTTGCCTTGTTAACAGTAGCTTCAATAGCTTCATCCGATCAGATTCCAACAAAGTAGCAACTACCATTTGACTGGAAATGAGTTTACATATGAGAAATAAGTTATAAGAATTAGTGGTTTGCCAAATTATGATGAATCGGAATGAAACAATCACACAAGTGAAATGATATCAAAACCAACGTTCTTAGTCCATGAAAACCCATTACAATTAGTTTCCAGCCCCATTCTTTTTTATTTATTTTTTTCATTTCTTGTTCTTTGAACCAACTAAAGGAAATGACAGTTTGAAGCTGTGGCCATTTTAATATGGGTCTGGTCATCCACAGTGTAAATGTTGTCAAGGTCGAAAAAGCCATACATCTGGCCTTGCGGCTCTTAAGATAAGCCATGGAGAATCAACTGATGCAAGACCTTGCCTAGTTTTTTGATTTACTATTAGACCTTGGTTGTTATTCATCATGCATTAAACGATCAAAAGCTAACCAAAAACAATGGACATGTGTGGCATTGTAATAGCTGCTTCATCAAGTCGTTGGGAAGTTAGAGTCTTAGAGATATAGTTATTAGAGCAGAAAACTAACCTATCCAAAAATCATTAGTCGATCTTCAATTGTAAAGGAAGAGCAACTCCATTCCATACATCAATTTGTTTTTAAATTTTTAATAAATAAATAAATAACCTATAAAAGTGATTGGGATTGCGATGACTCGGACAGTGGTGGCTATGAATAAGGGATTCAATGGGTCGTGTCGTGTTAAAGTATTAAACGTGTTGAAATATATAAACTCAAATCCGACTCAATTAATAAACGTGTCAAAAAATCTAAAATCAAACTCAATCCATTTATTAAACGGGTTATCCGACCCAACCCGTATAACCCATTTAGTAAAATAGCTGTGCCAATATAAAATAACAGTTGATCAATTTCACACATACAAAATGTTCGGTTGACCCATTTAACCAATTTTAGGCTATAAAATGCACGACATATCAAAAGAATTATCACTATAGATTTTTGTATATGACTTACACTAGAAGTAGAAAAAAAAATACTATACACTGATACAAGCATATAAACACTTGAAATTTTTTGATTTTTTACATAGTCTAAGAAAATAAATAGGTTAAGCAAGTGATTTGTGAGTTGGTGGGTTGACTCTAAACGATGTTTATTAAATGTGTCTTGGTGGGTTGAAGCACAAATGACCTATTTTTTAATCGTGCAGGTTCAACCCATTTTATTTTGTGCGAATTTCGAGTCATGTCAAAATTAACAACCCTAGCTATGATACTTTGAGACTGAACATGCTAAGAAGGGCTAAGATAAGAATAGCTCATTTTATTTTTCTCTCTATAAGAATTGGTAACATTTATAATTATTTCTTTCTTTTTTTTTCACAAGAAAGTTCTCGATTCGGTTAAAAAAAAAGTAATCTTAGAGATTCAATACGGCTTTTGGTTTTGGAGGCCCTCGATCTATAACTACAAAGCCAGACCTAAGGTGAGACCGGAGTGGCAGCCGCCTCAAGCCGACGATTTTTTTCCGATGGAATATCTCAACAACTGAACTTGTGGAACCGTGCTCTGTCTTGCTATAGTGGAGCCTTGGCTAGACTTGATGGTAACCAAAAGATAACGATGTCTATGCCCATGATAAGGATGCCCACAACGCCCATGCGATTTTCAAAGTCGGAAAACTAGAAAATTCATAAAAAATAAATGATTTGAGATTTACGAGTTATGTCAATTGGAAAACCTTTTAAAAAATATGTTTTAGCAATTGTGCATTTTTTAGAAATTTTTTGTTGTTGCCGAAACCATGGTTTTTCAACAAAAACCGTGGGTTAAACACATGATTTTTGGGCCAAAATTACATGTTCTTATTTGAGCATTAAAATCTTTCCACACTCAAAACATGAACTTTAAGGACTTTTTGAGTTAACAAGATGCAAAAATATCGACTCCTTTATTTTTTTCCGATTTTTCAAAGTTGGAAAACTAGAAAAATTATAAAAATAAATAAATGATTTGTAGTTTTCTAGCAGAGTCAGTTGGAACACATTTTAAAAATTATGAATTACTGATGAAGAAGTTTTGGCATGTGCAAAGTTAAAGAAAAAAGATTATTGGGAAGGTTTGGCACGCTAGGGCATGCCCTGGAAGGCCGTGGCACCTTCAAACATAGCAAACCATATCAACCTCCATTTTTATTCAACTTTTTATGTAACAATACTTACATTGTTAAAAAAGGGTTTTTCAAACTTTTCCAACTGACTTTGCTCGAAAAGCTTGAGTCGTTTGTGAGTTATGATTTTTCAAAGTCGGAAAACCTAAAAAATCATAACTCACGAACGAGTCGGGATTTTCGAGCAAAGTAACTTGGCACACCTTTTAAAAATTATATTTTACCAATGGTAAAGTTTTAAAATATAGGTAAAGTTGAAAGAAAAAGTGCAATTCATAAGAAAGCATCCTGAGGTGCCCCCGACACTTCTAACAATGCCCATGCTAGCGTAGCTAACTAACGATGCCCATGCTAGCGTGGCTAACTAACGATGCCCATGCTACCGAGGGTAACTAATGATGCATGCCCATGCTAGCGAGGGTAACGATGTCTATGCTCATGCTAAGCATGCCCACAATGCGCATGCGATTTTTAAAGTCGAAAAACTAGAAAATTCATAAAAAATAAAAAATTCGAGATTTTCAAATTCTGTCAATTAGAAAACCTTTAAAAAATTATGTTTTTGCAATGGTGAATTTTTGACCAATTTTTATTTTTTTTTGCCAAAACCATAGTTTTTCACCAAAAACCGTGGGTTATAACACACGATTTTTGAGCCAAAATCGCATATTATTAAATAGCACCAAAATTATTTCACACTCAAAACAAGATTTTTAAGGACTTCTTGAGTTGACAAAATGCAAAAATATCGATTCGTTTATTTTTTACAATTTTCTAAAATTGGAAAACTAGAAAATTCAAAAAAAAAAAAACAATTCGTGAGTTTTTTAGCAGAGTCAGTTAGAATACCTTTTAAAAATCATGATTTACCAATGATGAAGTTTTGACTTGGGCAAAGTTAAAGGAAAAAAGGTGTTGGGAAGGTTTGGCATGCCAGGGCATGCCATGGTATGCCTTAACACCTCCAAATGTGACAAAGTATGTCAACCCCCTTTTCCCTTCAACTTTGTATGTGGCAAAACTTCACCAACATTAAAAAAGAATTTGTAAACCTTTTACAACTGACTTTGCTCGAAAAGCTAGAGTCTTTTACGAGTTATGATTTTTCAAACTCACGAACGAGTCTAGATTTTCCAGCAAAATCAGTTGGAACACCTATTAAAAATTATGTCTTATTAATGGTAAAATCTTTACACTGGTAAAATTGAAGAGAAAAATGCAGTTCAGAAGGAGACATCTCGAGTAGCCCCTGTCAATCCCAACGATGTTCATGATAGCATGGCTAACTAACACACGATTTTTGTGCCAAAATCGTATATTCTTATTTTCACACCAAAATATTTTCATACTCAAAACATGATTTTTAAGGACTTCTTGAGTTGACCGAACACAAAATTATCGACTCTTTTATTTTTTACAATTTTTCAAATTCGAAAAACCATAAAATTAAAAAAGAATAAACAATACGAGATTTTCGAGCAGAGTCGGTTGGAATACCTTTTAAACATCATGACTTACCAATCGTGAAGTTTTGGTAAGGGCAAAATTAAAAGAAAAATGGTCTTGGGAAGGTTTGGCATGCAAGGGCATGTCGTTACATCTCCAAACTTGACAAACTATGTCAACCCCCTTTTTCCTTCAACTTTGTGTGTGACAAAACTTCAACAACGTTAAAACATGATTTTAAAACTTTTTTGAACTGAATTTGCTCGAAAACCTCGAGCCGTTTGTGAGTTATGATTTTTCAAAGTCAGAAACCTAAAAACTCATAACTCACTCATGAGTCGGGCTTTTCAATCAAAATCAGTTGGCACCAATGATAAAATTTTGGTGCAGGTAAAATTGAAGAAAGAAATGTAGTTCAAAATGAGGCATCCCAATATGCCCCCGACACTTCCAACGATGCCCATGCTAGCATAGCAAACTAACGATGCACATGCTAGCGAGGGTAATTAACTATGCATGCCCATGCTAGGGAGGGTAACTAATGATGCATGCACATGCTAGCGAGAGTAACAATGCATATGCTCATGCTAAGGATGCCCACAATGCCCATGCAATTTTTCAAAGTAGGAAACTAAAAAATTCATAAAAAATAAACGATTCAAGATTTTTGAGTTTTGTCAATTGGAAAATCTTTTAAAATATATTTTTTAGCAATGGTGAATTTTTGAGATTTTCTTTTTGGCCGAAACCAAGGTTTTTTACCCAAAATCCTGGGTTATAACACACGACTTTTGGGCCAAAATCACATAATCTTATTTTCGTACCAAAATCTTTACAAACTCAAAACATGATTTTTAAGGTCTTTTTGAGTTGACAGAATGCAAAAATATCGACTCATTTATTTTTTACGATTTCTAAATTCGGAAAACAATAATATTCATAAAAAATAAACGATTCGAGATTTTGGAGCAGAGTCAATTGGAACTCCTTTTAAAAAATCATGACTTACCAATGGTGAAGTTTTAACATGGGCACAGTTAAAGAAAAAAAGGTGTTGGGAAGGTTTGACATGTCAGGGCATGTCGTGGCACCTCCAAACGTGACAAACCATGTCAACCTCATCTTTTCTTCAAGTTTGTACGTGACAAAACTTCACCAACGTTAAAAAATAAGTTTTAAAAATTTTTCAACTGACTTTGCTCGAACAACTCGAGTCGTTTGTGAGTTATGATTTTTCAAAGTCGAAAAACTTAAAATATCATAACTCACGAATGAGTCGGACTTTTCGAGTAAAGTCAGTTGACACACCTTTTAAAAATTATGTTTAAATGTTCACATTTTGACACTAGTAACGTTGAAGAGAAAAGTGCAGTGTAGAATTGGGCATCAACACATCAAACCCTTTTGACGTTACCCATTTCAGGGGCGGCCCCGAAACTTCCAACGATGCCCATGCTAGCGTGGCTAACTAACGATGGCCTTGCAAGCGAGAGTTACTAATGATGCACATGCTAGCGAGGGTAACTAACGATGCATGCCCATGCTAGCGAGGGTAACGATACCTATGTCCATGCTAAGGATGCCCACAATTAATACAAAAAAGAGAGAAAAAAAATGGGCTTGTACCTATTTTTTTCTATTAAATAAATTATTTTCGAGAAAAAAAAACAATTCGAGATTTTCGAGTTCTGTTAATTAGAAAAATTTAAAAAAATATATATGTTTAAGCAACGGTGAATTTTTGACTGTGGGTTATACACAATTTTTAAGCCAAAATTGCATGTTCTTATTTTCTCACCAAAATCTTTTCACACTCAAAACATGATTTTTAAGAATTTTTTGAATTGATATAACTCAAAAATATCGATTAGATTATTTTTTTACGATTTTTAAAAGTAAAAAAAAAACTAGAAAATTCATAAAAAATAAACTATTCATGATTTTCAAGGAAAGTCAATTGAAACACCTTTTAAAATTATAATTTACCAATGATGAAGTTTTGGCATGAACAAAGTTAAAGGAAAAAGGGTGTAGGGAAGGTTTAACATTGAGAGCCCACATTTAAAAAATAACTAACTTTATGAAAATAATTAATTTAGCATGTTGGTCCCTAGTCGAGACCAGACAATTTTATTATTTGAAAAAATATATATTAATTTATCGAGTATTAATTTAAAGAGGTTCTATTATAACTGAAAAGTTAAACATTATCTCTAAAATAACTAAAAATAATAAAATAAAGTCTGGTAAAGATGCTCTTAGAGCAAGTTCACCTGTTGGGTCAGGGTCAGTAGGTCAGTTACTGTTCATTCACTTTTTGATGGTTACTTCCACCCGTTGGGTCAAGGTCGAAAATTGGTTTTTTTTGCATTATTTAATTATATTTATTTATTTTGGAAAGATAGATAATATATGGAAAAGAAATTATTTTTGCAATGGAATGAAAATATTGGGTGTGGGAGGTAAAAGGAGAATGCTGGGTATTTTATAGAAATTGTTTACCTTTTTTCAGAATCTTTTTTTTTCACTTCTAAACTCTCCATTTTAAATATATGTAGATCTAATAGCTATAATTAAGTTGCCATTTCATTTGTTTGTTTTCATGAAGACCAACGGCTCCTTGACAGGCCACGTGCACATTTGCCTAAAGTCCATCTCTTCTTGCCAAGACGTCAGCCACGAGTTGCAGCAAGCCACGCTGGCAACCGGTCTCCAGCCCGGGCAGAAAGAGACCAGGCAGCTGCCCCAGGTGAGATCTTGCCCAGACAGCTTTCTACCGCTGGAAGTAAATTTCTGAAAAATAGGGGCTAGATTGACATGGCAACCGGTTAGAAACCTCCCGCTGAACTTGCTCTTAGAGAGTATGTTTAACTTTTTACTTTTTAATTTATTTTAAGTAGCTCTTTATTTTAACTTTTAAATTATGAAAGTCTCTCTATTGTTTTTGCTAAATTTAAAACATTCATTTTTAGTTGTTTATGTAATTTTTAAATACTTTTTTTCATTAAAATATGATAAATTCAAAATTAATTAAAATAGAAAGAATTCCAAATGACATATTTAAAATTGGCTTAACTAAAATAATTTTTTAACTACTTTGATTAAAATTTAGTTAAAAATAATTAGGCGTACTAAAGTCTAAAGATCTAAATATGTTAGAGGAAAACGATGAGTGAAAAATCTTAAAATCACGTGGTTTGAAATGTTATATTGCTTTATATACTGTCTATTGTGCACGAACACTATCAAAGAGGACAAAAATGAGTGATGCCCTCCAACACGTGTGCACTACTAGGGCCAAACGAAGACTTGTTTTTCTTTGTCTTTTCATGTCTGGTTGTTTTGTACCTAAGTGTACAAGTTACCTAAACTTTGTCTCTTTAGTGGTCATTCCTTTTCCTTTTGACCCGGATTGGCATCCTCCTCTTCATTCTTACAGTGGGGAAGTTAACAATTGTGTCATCCTCAGCCACCCAACTGCATATAAAACAAGCCATTCAACATTCAAAGATCTTATAATTTTATAAAATATTGCATGTGAAAATGAAGCCAAAAGAAATTTTTTTTTTCAATAAAGAATTAGACAAATTGTGGGATAAGAAATTATGATCCTCTCAGTTTTACCTTGTGTATGGGAATTTGATATGTTATAATGCATAGGAAGAGGTGACCCTCAAATTGAGTGACTGAAAATCAATCAATTTTTGGTGCATCACATGTGCACTAAAACTTGGGAGTTACGTCTAGGGAACATCATCTCTTCCCTCAGAATTTTGGCTCTTAACATTTACTCATGCATGTACATGAAGTTTTTATCTGGGAATTTCCAGGTCCATCTCTGTCATAAATTAATATGGAGTCTTTTTGCTTTGATTTTATCGATCCTTGCTCACACTTTGATTTTATCGATCCCATGTGTGCATAAATGTGTGGAGGCAGTCACATTTTGCTGATAGTAAAACAGGGTTGGAAGAATCTCAAGTATGAAACCATGCCTTCTAACAGATATTGATCAGTGAAATGCCAGAAGGTTGATGTCTGCTAATATTGTCTTTGTCTATATGGTAAAAAGTGAGGGGATAGACGTAGAAATTGGGCAAGACAACTTTTAAAAGGAACTTTGTCTAATTTCTCCAAAAAGCATAAAGTTTGCTGCTTGGTGAAATCCCTATGAAGATGCTTTCAGTAAATGGTGGTGCAAGCTGTGATCAAATTCTTGTCATCAAAACAAATTTCCTTTAAAATTAGGACCTTAATTAGGCTAACGAGAGTGATTCTCAATTCTCATATTTCTATACCTGAACTGAGTGACAAAGTGGTGTAGGAAGATAGAAGCTTCCAGCCTAGCCAAGTCTAGCCCAGGACAAAGTCTTTGTCCTCCTCCAAAAGGAGTGAAGTTACAGCTGCTCATGTCTTTGTCCTGAAGATCAGTACCCTCAAATCCATTACTTAAAAATCTCAGAGACAAAAAATAGGAACAAATTATAGATATATATGGTGATCAATTAATTAACCTTACTTGCCACCTCCATGGATTGAAGTCATAAGGCTCATCAAAGTTGTTCTCATCAAGATGAACTGATCTAAAATATGTGAAGACACACCACCCCTTTGGTATTAGATACCCTTTTATCTCAACATCTTTCATGGCCTTCCTCATCACCCCAATTATGATGTTTCCCATCCTTAGAGTTTCTGTAATCACCTGTACATAGAATAACAAGTGTGAAGAACATAATATATAGATTGATTCTTTTTTTTTTGGTCAAATATATAGATTGATTCTGATGAGTTATATATTGTAGACTGTTTATTTCTGCTATGTATTTACTTACATTTTGTGTAAATGGTAAGGATAAGTAATCACTCCAACCCAATGGCTCGCCAAGCTGATCTTTGAGTGTTTTTAAATCCATGTTCTCCTTCTGAGTTCATCAAGATTTCAATTATTAAAATACCATACAGTAAGAACCCACATACGATTTGATCATCAAAATCTTGGGTGCTAATCAATATGGGATTTTTTAATGTTCTTCGGTTCTTCCTCTAGCAGATTAGAGCATAAAGTATACTATTATTGTCATATGTGTTCCATAATTTCATCATCATGATGAAGACATATGCTATATTGAGGACAATGGTTAAGTGTATTAACTATGCACATATCTTAGAATTCCACTTGCCCCTTGAAACCCTATCACCTATGAGGCTATGACAGCCACAAGTGGAAGGTAAATCTCTACTAAAACGACAAGGAAAACAAAATTGGCACTACAAAAGTAGTCAAACAGTTGGACTTGAATGTCACAAAGTTCCAAAAAGTTCAAAAGTGGGTTGGTTTAGTTAATAGTATTCACGCGGCTGATCAAACACAAATAAGTTATACTAATACCACTAGGATATATATTCATGACCATGAATTTGTCTTTTCATTTGAAAATTATCAGTGTGATACTCCTGGATCTCATATCTGCAATGTACTGGGAAGATCTAGGTACTTAAGTAAGGCCTAAAAGTTCGATAATCAACTTTAACTAGCATTTTCGGATGTGTGTGTACCGTTAATTGTTGAAGGGCAGTGGGGGAATCTGAAAGGTATTTGATTGCAAGTGTCATAAGAAGTGGTACTGAATCCTCTCCTGGTATCATCATGTCAATCATGTTATCTGCTATCAGATCATCTGTTAATTGTTCACTTGTGTCATTGAGCAAAACATCCACCACATCTTTGGGAACATTGGAGATTCCACTCTCTTTTTTAGCTTGTATAATTTTCTGGACTAGCTTGACCATTTTCTTCTTGGCCTGAAATTAGGATGGCACAAATCATCATTACAAAAAATTGTCAAGAAGTTTAACCAAGAGCAATGTTATTCGCGCTCACAGAAAGTAACTATGACTAAACATTTTATTTATGTATAATGAATTTGGAGTGCATTTGACATTTTGAGAGTGCGAATAACGATGACCTTGATCGATAGTTATTTCTAGTTAACTTGCATGTAGAAATTCAACCAAGAGCAATGTTATTCATGCTCACAGAAAGTAACTATGACTAAACATTTTGTCTATGTATAAGGAATTTGGAGTGCATGTGACATTTTGAGAGTGTGAATAACGATGACCTTGATCGATAGTTATTTCTAGTTAACTTGCCTGTAATGATCTATAAAGTCTACTCCCAGGAATGTTAATGGGTATAGACATGAGGCCAGCAATGAATTCTTGGAACTGTTTCTTTAGAAACTCCATGTCTTCACCAGGATCCAATCTAATCAATACCTTGACAAGTACTTGGAATGCAATCTGGGGACAAAAAGGACAGTCTTGGTAACTTTTGGAAAGGTGTAAAAACATGATGATTTTGAATCTCATTCTGCAGACAATATTATTCATGCAAAATTATTATGAACCACCCTGACAACTGGTTTGCTTTCTTATTTGCAAATCATATTCTTCCAATAATTGACCCAAGTAGAAGCCAGAGATAAAATTCAAACATCAATGACTCCTTTGATCACAAAGAGAGAAAGAGAGATAGACTTGTTTTAAATTAATTTTTACCAAGTGTTTAATGAGGCACTTACTTTACCATAAAACTTTTTTAGATAGAAGAGAAGAAGAGCCACATAGATCTAAGAGAGATGGCATCTTTTGTTTTTTCTTCTGTCTATGGGAACTCTTCTCAAAAAGTCATCTTGAACTTAGAGAGGGAGAGAGAGAGAGGTACTTACATTTTTGGTTTCATCTTGAATGAAAATGGGAAGTTCATCTCTCCAATTTGCCATTGATTCTTGGACATACTTCTGCATGTCTCTGGTGATTTGAGCTTTCAGATGTGGAGACTTAAAGAAGGCTCCTATGAGTCCATGGATTCTTCTCTGCAAGCTTCCATTGATGAGCAATATAGAAGACTTCCCCATCAACTCTGTGAGAGATTTTGGGTAAGATGGAACAAAAGCCTTTGAATCACTTTGCAGAACAAATTTACTCACTTCTGCATCTGTTGAAACAATAGTTGGACTCCCAAATATGTGTGACTTAAACACCTTCCCATACCTATATAAAATAATTAAACTCAAAGAGTAAATTTGCTGAAACATGAAGCTGATGAATCATTACTGAAAGATGCTTATTGGGTTTATTGTTTGCTATGTATAAAAAAAACCCAATAAAGCATATTCATTAGTTCAACCTTAATCATAAGTTACTTGCTAAGTTGCTAATATATAAAAGAAGCTAACTCAGCTATATGCTCTGCATGAGAAACAGAGAAAGTAAATTGCTTTTAGTAATTAATAATTGGTGGACTGACCTACGGCGACGTTTATTGACGAAGCTCTCAGGGCAATCAGAGTAAGCACAAGACACAAACTCAATGGTTTCACCGAGAAATGGCCATCCAAGAGTGCCTAAAGGAAGTGAAAGTCTTCTGTGTTTTGATGATCTGATATTGAAACAGACTGGACTAAACCTGAAGTAGTTTCTGTAGAGAATTAGGACAATGGAAAAAAAAGTACTAAAGATTAGTACAATCAACCACAAATTCTCCATTTTGGAAATGAAGTACGCTCTTTCTCTATAAATAAGCCAGCTTTGCTGCCTTAAATAATATTCTTAATCATGGTTGTGATTGCAGAACAATGAATGCGCATGTATACGTGCACTGGTGCACGCGTGTGGGGAGAAAGAGAAAGTTAGAGAGAGAAAGAGAGACAGAGAGAGTGTTTAACAAAGAATAAAATTGTATTGGGAGATATGCATAATCTAAGCTTTGAGCCTATAAGAATTAAGACAGATTTTCTTTGGCAGCTATATAAGTTGTTAAAGTTACCTTGAGATTTCTCACACATATGAGTTGATTTTGGACTTTCCCAGTTAGAAAGTTTTTCCAGGCCAGCTTTCGGAGTTGGTCTGACTAATGACAGCAAGTGCTTTGATTTGGTATTTGATTTTTTAAGAACATTTTTTTTTTGGCAAAAAAAAAGAGACATGGAATAGAGGAAAATTCGATAGTCAGTGATATTAAAGTAAGGAAAATTCGAACTCAAGACATGGAATATAGGAGCAAATGCACTTGAGTTCTTAACCCCTAGAGATACAAACCCCCTAAATGACACTTAGTTTAAATCAGAGAGGAGGAGGAAAGTAAAAGCATTAAACTATGAACCAGCGCGCTCTCACGTTCGAGAAGTCAGTCCTCTACTCCTCTAGAGCATATGAATAGCTAATATAGTTTTCACTTTAGTTAATTGTATATATTTCGACTTCTCATAATTCTAACTCATTTCCTTACCCTCC
Organism: Rubus idaeus; assembly: GCA_030142095.1. Classification (NCBI taxonomy): domain Eukaryota; kingdom Viridiplantae; phylum Streptophyta; class Magnoliopsida; order Rosales; family Rosaceae; genus Rubus; species Rubus idaeus. The sequence goes on from CM057970.1 coordinate 31,727,269, forward strand.
CTTGCTAATTGGGACTAATCAAAGGGTGCCAACTAGTAAGGCAAAGGAGCCAGCAGAAAATATCTTTTTTTTCCTTTATTTTATGAATTTATTGTACCAGTAGTTTTCTGCATGATGCATAAGTAGCAGAAAGAACTCAAAATTGCTTCATGGCCACCATGATAAGCTTACAAAATATTTGAGGCAGTCCCCACAAGTCCATGATTGATCTTGTGGATTTGAGGCAGGCCCCCCTATGCAGAAGGCTCAGCTGGGTGGCCTCGTGCGTTCATGTGAGACTCTCTAGTAACTCCAACCACACTACACCATCATCATCATCAATTCATCATCATTCTCTCTCTCTCTCTCTTTGTGAAAACTACAAACTAGCTAGGCCAACCTCTCAAGTCCCATCCTTTCATTTTATATGGTAGGGGGCTAGAAGCCACATGTGCTTTGCCCTCTTCTCTTTACCAAAAATACTCTTTCATTATATAAATCTCTCCTCATGAAAGATGTTGAGTGTGCCAGTATAGGCAATGCTGTCTTTTCTGTAATGACTAATCACAATAAAGGGTGCTCAATTGTGAGGTAAATGAGACAGTAAAAAATGCTAAGAAATGCCATAGATCGAACCTTTATGAGCTAATTAGAAATGCCACAGAACCCTTGTGATCAAAAGGAAAAATATATATACATGCTGAGTTTAACCTATTTTCTTTTTTCAACTTTCTTGCATTGTTTGAGTTCTACATGAACCCCGCAATATCTTAAGAAAATGGAAATGTTATTCGTACTTTAGAATTGTATATATGGACTCTTCTTGAAGAGTGCACATAACAGTTGTTATGGCGGAGTTAGTTTTTCTGCTACCCTTAAAAATGTAACAGTTGGTTTCTTTCCTAAAGCATTTTTCTGTTTGAACCCATCCTTTTAGGCTTTAGCTTTCTGATATCCAATTCTAAATTTCTAATAATGGGCCATTTCTTTCCCTTGTTTTCTATGCAGCCTTGCTTTATTTCCTTTGTTCAAACTTCAAACTACCTAACTTGTGATTATCTTGCAGATTTAATACTTTAGTCAGGTATCAATCATCATTCTATGTGTGAACTAATGCATACTTTAGTCACATACAATCATTTGATCAAATTGTTCAGCTCTTAATCCGCTCCCTTGTTAATTTTCCACTAAGTCTTTCAGAATCTAAGAGAATATTGTAGATATGTTTGTTTATCCTCCAAAGTTATGGAGTTTAGAGATCTTTATATATATTCGGCAAGAGTCTACGGCTATGCTTCCAACAAACAAAATCTCATTGGAGATTGAAAAGTATAGTCAATACCTTAATACCTGGTTAATTGGTTGGGTATAGGAGGGCTTACATTTTATGGTTACTTTCTTAATATGCACATTTAGGGTTTCCATGTCCTTTCTGGAAGGTGCGTACATGATACATTAGGGGACTTTAAAAACTAAAATTTAAAGACTAAATGAAAAAAAAAAGGGCCAAAGAGAAATGCTATACTTTTGTTCCATTTTGTCACCATCGCTGAGCTTCATTGTTAGAAAGGAAAGAAAAATTATATAGTAAGCTTTACTTTAGAAGAAAACTTCTCAATTTTGTTACAGTTGAGTCTCAGATCTCATAATGATGTGTGAGATTGACAAACCAAGAGACTTACTGTCTTATTCAAGGTTCAAAAGGAGAACAGTATAAATAGTTACATGTGAGAGGATTTCGCTGTAACATGGGCAAGTGAATTATAAGCACCACATATTCAAATTTGCCCTTGCATCACATAAGAAACAATGTTTCAGACTTCCTTCAAATGACAACGACGACTAAATTTGTGCAGACATGATCCATTCTAGAGACAATCCCACAAAATGAGAAGAAAACAAAGAATGACTTGGGAATCTACTCTGGTAGTTTTCTTCTTTGAGAACAAAGTTAGATTCTTGGAATAGATTTTGCTCGAATGAACTGTTTAAGAATGGCTTTCTCCTCATCAATGCGCTTCTTCTCTTCAGGATCACTGGGTTTGACCTTTCTTTTTTCTTCCAGAATCCATTTGAAAATTTCGCGTTGTTGATGCTCTGGGATTGGTTCACGCAATTTCACAGGCTCTGTGATGGCTGGCAGGGGTAGGGGTTTCTCAGTAGTAGGAGTCGTTTGAGCAACAGTTGAAACTGCAGTAGTAACTTCTTCCTCTATGTCTGTCTCTTTCTTTTTCGTCCGCATGAACAGGTAAGCTGCAAATTAAGTGCAAACCTCAGGGTCAATTGATGTACACTACATCAAACTGAAGAATCAAATCGTTCAGGACGGAGGTCCATCACTGATTACTATAATTATGCAACAAGGAAGCTAATAAGGTACAGCAGCATTCTTCTCAACGAATCCTAAATATGCTTCTTTTTAACAAGTTAATTAATAACTATGCCAGGCACACATCCCATGTCCATACAAGTTTTAGTGTAATACAAATTCTACATACCCGCATGTAGGGAAAGCCAGATAGCCATCCCTAATTTGTTGCAAACAGAAACAGAGAATGCAGAATGAATTTAACATTTCCTCTTTTTAAAGGGGAAAAAGAGTAAATGTTAAATTCACCCCAAGCTTTTGTTAGCAAGTGCCAAGTCTTTGGGTGAATTTAACATTTCCTCTTTTTCCCCACAACATCAAAATCGTTTCGAACCTATGAATATCAATTTGAACCCCAATTCAGCTTTCATGCATTCATTCACTCTGTATACAAAAAGAACATCAGGAAAGCAGCAGTCGTAAAATGAGGTATCTTCCTCTCTGGCAATCCTCAATATGTTTGTTTGGAATATAACCATTAACATCAATTCCAGGAACAAATCCCACACCCCAAGTTTTAGGGTAATACACATTTAGTATGATATTCAGGGAATGGCAGCTCTAGGGTTAAAAGAATCATCCCTAACTTGTTGCAAATAAAAGCAGAGAATGCAGACTGAAACTCGTCAGTTCAACTCAACAGAGAATACGATGTAGCAACAAGACCTTCTGTGCTGGTCGAGCTAACAAAGATGTTTGCATTCTTTTTTTCATAAGAAGAAAAATTCTAGTAACACAAAGAGGAAAATACATGGTGTCCACTGATTAACTACAATCATTACAACAGCTAAACAAAACATCTCAAAAGCAAAAAAAATGAAAAAGAGGACACAGAGAACTAAGAGACAACAGCCCTCCATCCAATGAAATAGCATACAAAGAACTATCTCCAAACCAAGAGAAACTGATGCCCAAAGCCAAAGGATGAAGTTGTAATATCTACAAAACTTGACCTTCCACATAGAAAAGTCGGGGAAGGCACAGAAAGCTGACCAAATCCAATGTTAGTGCCACAAGCCTTTGTGTCTCTTTGGACACGAGAGATCTATGATGAGATCTATAGTACAGCACACAAAAGCCACATGTACCTTGCGACTTTAAAGTGTGTATATATTTATATGTAGCATTTTTCCAATAAGTTCAACATACTTTGTCACTCATATAACGGTAATTTTGTCTCCTACCAAATAGTTCTAAAGTGTATGAAGCTACCATAGTGTCAAGTATTGGCATTATAAACTTCACCATCCAGAATATTTTGAAATATCAAGGATTTGATTAATTCTTGTAGTCAACTAGAGAAGTTAAACTACTACTGCAACACAATAACATCATTCCCACTTTGTTCTGTCCACATAAGCAACAATCTATTCCCATTTGAGCATTAGTAACTACACGAGGGAGCTGTAGAGAGTTAATTATAAGTTTATAACAAACTTGACATTAAAAAGTAACCTATAGGACCTTATACTAAGTAAAACAAAAACTGCCCTACTGACAACATCTTAACATATAGCACAAAATGTGAAAAGGTCAAATTCACCTAAGCTATTTGAAGTCTATGCTGATATAGCAATTATTTAAAATAATCACGAGGCATTTGCCTACAATGGTAGATATTCCCTTATATGGTGAAACATGTAATGTGGTTTTCTTCTTTTATTTTTCCTAGTATCCCACCGTATTATACAAGTCACTGTAAGAACTAGGAATCGTGGCAAAAATAAACATCCATCTGCGTAACCAACTATATATCATCAGTAGAGTAGCTACAGATTTTGATTGTAATTAGCCAGTGTATAGTGGCCACTTAATACATGTGAACTGCCTATAATCCCACATAGAGCTCTAAGCACGTGGATGCTAATCACGAATTAAATTTACCCATTAAAGAAAACGCAATGATCCAAAGGTAGATACTAGAACTTACTCTTGTAAAACTGACTTCGCAAGGAAAGGTGCCTAAGACCAAGAGTGCATATACAAGACCAAAAGAGACTATTTTATCGAAACCTTCTTGATACTAGTCCAATTCACTCATCTACCAGTATTCAATTGCAATATTAATTCGATGCATGATACCTATAGGTCACCCTTCATAGGATTATCTTGGAGCCTACTCTGATACCTAATGTATTGAATCCACCAGTAGAATTTGCCCCTATAAAACAGACTAAACAACAGCTCTAGAGCTCACAAACTGACCCGAAATATTCTAGCTTTTCGATATGAAAAATTTGGATTATGAGCAACAGAAACGATCAAAGTAAATTACAACTTCATAGACAACTGATACACATTAGCTTGAGAACAACAGAAAGAACAAACAAGTGATTCTATTGAGTAAAATAAAGAGAAAGAGACAGACCTCCAACGCCCAGATTGACGGTCAAGAGCAAAGGCCAAAGAAACTTGTACCGCCGAGCAAATGACTCTTTTGGTGGCTGAGGCGGCGGAGGCGGAGGCGGAGTGGAAGACTGAGACGCCATTGTTGACGACGACGAAGAAAAAATCTGTTGATCTTGAAACTGTTTCAGTTGTGCTGTTTACCAAAACCCCAAATAATTGAAAGCAAGAATGATCAGCTGTTTCTGATATTAAAAAGTAGAAAAGATTTCAACTGAAGTTGGGTTGTACCTTTCTTGGGTTTGTTGGAGTAGAGTTTCGGACCTTCTTCGCTCATTTTCGCTGGTATTCCTTTCCACCTCTTCAAAGGTGAAGCAACTACTTTATTACAACTGACTGCACTCGGGTTATCAATGGGCCGGGTTGAAAAAGCTCCCGGTTTCATTTTTTGCCGGGTCTAAATTTAGAAAGAAAAAAATGTTGCATTTTTGTTTTTTCAAAATGTTTTGAGTTATGTAATTATTATTATCCTCATTATATTTTTATCTGAGAGGTTAGTAGGGCTTATATGAAGAAAATGTGGGCAAACTTCATAGACCTCTGTGTCAAAAATTATTTGCCAACCAATATGTATGAGATTTGACCCTGAAAAAATGACCAAAAATCATCTCTTATGTTCTTTTGGTGAAAAGTCAGATGATGTTATATGCACTCTAAAATATGAAAATAATAAAACAATATCTGAACTAAACTATGATTTTTACTTGACAATTTTCTCTCAAACCATCCCGCGAATTATGTATTTGTCGCACCGCAAAGTTGAGCCTGCGAGGTGAAGTCCACGGTTGAAGGTTGGATTTGCCTTCTAACCCGCCTGGACAGAACCGCAGCCGGCAGCACCGGCTACCCAATTCAGAAATGGCAAGCTGGGAACTCAAAACCCTCAACGGTGGCATAGACTATTACCAAAAGAAAATAAGTCGTCAACGCTTTTACAGTCTTATATTCCTACTCAAGCAAGAACTACTATAAAGTACATAAGGATAAAATCACGGCACAGTTTTCTTTCTTTTGAAAAAAGATTAATTTGATCAACGTAAGATATTTGTACGTCTACACCCTAGTCAGTACTCATACAAGTTTCCCTGTTTTCTGAACAGAATACAATGTCATTGCCATATTGTAGGACACGCACGGTTGCTCAATTTCACTCTACACGGATGTCAAGCTCATAACCACAATCAATAATCAACTCCACGGACGACCACCACCATGACCCCTACTGCGATCTCGAAAACCCCCATGACCTGATCAATTACAAGCCACAACAAAATAATAATGTTAGTTATGCGTGTTAAGATACAATAGGCATGTTGATTCATATAAACACTAATGCTTACCTATACAACCCATCATTCAAAACATAAAAGGATTAAACACTAATGGCTTTCTTCAACAATAAAATGATCTGTAAATCGTATTGGAGAAGGTCAAGTTTAGTAGAATGTGCCATATGTTTGCACTTGGTTATTAACAAAACCCTATTTTACTATTTAGGCATAGACATCCAATGTATAGGTAAAACAAGGTACCCTAGTCATCAAAAGGGGTATCCACCATTCTATACCATTGAACTAGAAAGTCCATACACCCCAATGCACGAATGTATGTGATCAACAATATTATTTTTAAGTGTCCAGACTAACTGACCTGAAGGGGGAGGAGGAGCACCACGATCCATTGCTGCCAAGTCAGGACTGACCTTCTGTCCGGCTTCTTCGAGTAAGCTAATAAGTTCCTTTGCAAATCTAGCATTAGCAGCTGTAAAGAATGTGTATGCTGTTCCTTTGGCCCCAGCTCTTCCAGTTCGGCCAATGCGGTGTACATAATCCTCTAGGGATCCCGGAAAATCATAATTTATAACATATTTCACATCCTTCACATCTGCAACCAAATCAAACATGAGACTAAGAGATTAGAAACAAAGCTGTAGGCCTATAGGTTAAATATATTCAAGAAATTTTGCTAGATTAACACACCTATGCACCACAAAGTTAGCAGTTTTTCCTACCAAAGCCCAAAGGCAAATCCGATGCCCGCCAAAACCTTACCTGGCTCAAAGGGAAACAATTATTTACTGAAATTTTGGGCAGAGATGATTACCAACCTTCGAGGGGAAGCGCAAGCTTCCCACATGAGCAAAAATCAGCAGTTTCCAGCAAAATTTGCAGGGTAATTGTTTTTCAAAATAAGTAATAAAATTATGGTTCTAGTACATTCATATTGATAATTTTCCTCATAGAACTGATCATGGGACAAGAAAGAACCCAATACATTCTGAATTTTAGTAAAGATGCTTCAAATATGAATGGATAACCTTCATAGCTCAGTAAAATAATATTCCTCTTCATAGAGGGGGTCTCACCGTCTGACAATATTACAGTGAGAAAGTTGGGAAAAGAATTGAAGAAAGAGTTACATTTAATTGCTTCTCTCAAGTCTCAATAGATAAATAACAAAGAGAAATACCAGGAAACATGAATTTGAAGAAGAATGGGGAAAGTAAATTCATAAATTAATGAAGCCTTACTGTAAAAAGAGATTGAAGGTAGTAAATTTCTTTTTAAATTAAATGACAATAATAATGTGAGATCAAGCAAATAACTATAAGAGCATAGCCACATAAGAATTCCTGCCAAGTCTTTTCACAAGCTTAAAAGAAATTCCTTCCATACCTAGACCACGAGCAGCAACATCTGTTGCAGTCATTATGGGACTCTTGCCTGCTTTAAACTCGGAGAGGACCCAATCCCTTTCTGCTTGACTTTTGTCCCCATGAATAGAGAGAGCGGGCCAACCATCCATGCGAAGCTGCCGAGTGATCTGATCACAACCTTTCTTAGTATCCATGAATATCAGTATTCTGCTACCGTCCATGATATCCTCCAGCAACTTTACCAATCTGGAAAAGTGAAATGAATGAGAAAGATAATCTGAAACAAATAAGACTAACAACTTGAAAGTATAGAAACCATAACAATATAGAACATGCCATACTTGTTATATTTCTGATTCTCAGTAATGATGTCAACAATTTGGCGGATTGAATGGTTGGCTTTCAGATCTGGAGAACCTATTATCACCTGTTCAACATCCAAAAAAGTAAAAATTATTGGATGTGTACAAGAATACTCCCAACAGAATAACTGCAATCACAAGATCGAAAGAATGGGCATTTAGCAACGACCAATTTCATGCAGCAACAATAACTGAAACCCAAAAAATGGAAGTAAAAATTTGAAGACCGTGTATTATCAAATGAAGAGCACTGTAATACTGAGAGTAGAGTACCTTGTATGCATTGTAAAGGGACTGCCTCGCCAGTTGTTCAACCTCCTTCGGCCAGGTAGCACTCCAATATAAGGTTTGACGGTCTGGGCGAATCTGCATTCAAGAAAACATTAGACAACAATGACAACTTTCAACTAAACATAAACTTTTGAGAGAGAGCGAGAGCGAGATGCATGGAAAAAATTCATTGTCGCTGACTTTCATAGACATTCAGAATGCACCTTGCACCTTTATCCTAACTGATTTGAAATACCTATGGCTACTTGCGTTATAGGTACTTACATACTATTATTTCCTATCTTGCTTCTTAAGTAGGTGATAATTAAATCATTTACTACATGGCACTAGAAAAGTCATTATTTACCAAGCAAAGTGCAAATAGCAATCCAGGACCAAAGTAGTTCATATGCAATTCTCTTCTCAAACACTTGAATATTGGTTAAATTCAGAAAGAATAATCAAAATGTTGACAGTAAATACGAATCCAACCTTCTAGATGCAGAAGCTTCCTAGCACCCGTAAGTTACAGTATAGATTATAAGCATATACACTGAGTTTTAGTTGTTGTGGTGCTAAAGACAATTAGAAACACAAAATACTGAAGTTCTCAACTTGGGTTATGGTACCAAGACCTACTATCAAAAGTTATGATTAAGATGATGGCAATAATCATTAATATGTAAGGCCTTCCACGAGTCAATTAGGACTCCCATTTTAAATTGAATTTCACATTATAATATAATAAGCTCAAACAAAAAAAACCTAGAATTCTGGACACAGTTTAGTATCTGTGTTCTAAGAAATCACGATACCCAAGTCTTCACTCTAGAACAGCCAAAGAATTCATCTAAGCTTTAAAAGGCATCCACTAATATTTCCATCTTTTCAAGAAATCAAAAGTCTAGTAAAAAAAAGCAAGTATGAAGAAAACAAAAACAAAGGAAAAATTTGAAAGGGGCCAAACTAAGTGATAAAATCTTCATAATCCAACAACGAAAGTGGTATACATTCTAGTCACATTCAAATAAGAGTAAAATATCAAACCTGAGAAACAATCTTTCGTATCTGAGGCTCAAACCCCATATCTAGCATCCGATCAGCCTCATCCAACACAAGATATGTGACCCTTCGCAAGTTTGTATTATGCGACTCTAACATATCAATCAACCTCCCCGGTGTAGCAATTACAATCTCAACTCCTGAGCCAAAATATTAACAACATCAACAAAAAGACTAACCAATCTCAAGTACATAATGTCCGATGCAATAAACTAATAGTAACAGTAGTGCACTAATAAGACCATTTCAAACATAGTTCACCACCACAACCAACCTTTCTGCAGATCACGAACTTGAGGTCCCTTTGGAACTCCGCCATATATGCATGTGCTTTTAATTTTCGAAGAAGCTCCAAATTTAGTAGACTCTTGTTGGATTTGAACAGCGAGTTCACGGGTTGGAGCTAAAACTAAGACTATCGGGCCATCTCCAGGAGCTGAATGAACATTATAAAATATAAAAAAACTTATGCCCACCCATAATAAAATTTAATAAAAGGTCGAACACTAATCACAAAAATTCTACTATCTTAAAGCTTGCATACTCACATAGAATTGGCTGGGCATTGACATGGACAATTGCAGGCAACAGGTAAGCTAGAGTTTTCCCTGATCCCGTTTCAGCAATACCAATGAGATCACGGCCCTTCAAAGCCATTGGCCATCCTTGAGCTTGAATCGGTGTAGGTTCAACAAATCCAGCTTTTGCAATTTCTTGCATAACATAATCTGTGGACATCAGAACCATTCCCTTAACTACAATTTAATATAACAACATTTTTACCAATATTCGAACGGAACATTACTTTTTCTAAGTCAACTAATCTATGAAAATATTGATGTTGGGTAAAAAATATAATACAACATGGCCACAGCTGGCACATCACTACTGAGAATTGAAAAGTATAGCACCAACTCTGTAAACAAACCTAAAACTAAGTTCGGCTCTGAATTAACAAGAATCACAGATTTTCAGGAAGAACTAAAATAACTTCACTATGACATGTATTCAAATGAATCGATGTGACTCCTCAGAAATAAAGAGACATGTTTTCTATAAGAAAAAAGAGAAAAAGTACCCGGAAACCCGATGTCACGGAAACTCTTAATGGGCTTTGGAACATCACGGCCTTCAACAGTAATTTCCCTCCGTTGCCTATACTCCTCAACCTCCCTCTCTGTCATTCCTTCCACTTCAGGCGACTCTACATAGAAATTCTTCTCAAAAGGCGTCAGTCCATCCAAGTCCAACTTCCTCGGTGACTCAGCTCCATCATAATCCTTCCTGCTTGAAGAAGACCGGGCAGAGCCACCATAGCCCGTCGCCCCACCAAAACCCGACTCACTAAAACAACACAAAATTGAGAACCAATTTTTCAATCACGGGTCACTTTTGAGAAACCATATTTATATATAATGAATTTGAATGAAATTGATCAGGATTTTGACTTGGGCCACTGGAGAAACTCAATATGTAGGACAAGTAAATGCAGTCAAGAGTAAAATTAAGCACAGCTTGATGAAGGGTTACTGATAAAACATTATACAGCCAAAAAATACAAGAACACTGAATCTGAAAGGAGCGAAGCTCGAATTGGTTATTCATTTTAGGGGTCAATCTAATCCAAGCTTAAAACGCGAGCAGACAGAGATACCAATTAAACTCATAAACCACATAACATCACTAGCAAACTAAAACCAAAGCAAGCTGATGCAATATGAAATTAAAGTAACGCAGAGAGAAACAAATTAAACTCATCCGCACAATATGAAAAGCAAGGCATACGCATAGCATATACAGGTACATATAGACATAAATAAAAGATGGGGTTGCGGAACTACCTTCTCCGGTCACGGTAGGATGTGGGGTCACCGGAGCGGCTGTCGTAGCGGCTCATTACGTCGTTGCTGTGCTGTCGGTGAGATTCTCCAGAAGCAATTCAAGGGTTTTTTTTTTTAACCAGGTTTTCGAAGGAAAAGGCAAGCAGCTAGCACGTAGCAATGGGCAGAGGGTCAAAGCTCTCTCTCTTAGTGCTTCTTAGGTTATTCTTTTCTATATTTTTATTTTATATTATTTTTTTCAATCCTTTAATTTTATTTTATTTTATATCCCTCATTAATTTTTTTAATTTATTAATTTTATTATTTTACCCATATAATACAAAATCCATAAATCTCTTCTCCTACCAAGAATTTTATTTTACACAACTTTTCTATCCTCTCTATCTCCTCTTTATTCTTTTTTTCTTTTCTTTTTTTCTTTTCCCCCCTCTATTCTTTCCCTCTTTTATTTTCTTCTTTTTTTCTCTTTCTTTCTCGAATGATTTGGTAGTTGGTGTGTGCGGTTGGTGATCATCGAGGGTCGATTCACCCGATGGCCCTGATTGGGATGATTGTTGTTATAATTGCATGATTTTTAATTCGTTGATATTTATAATTGTTACTTTGTTGAATCATCAAGGACTGATTTTTTCCAAACAAACTCCAACTTTGTCTTGAAGATTTGGATAGTGGACTATCATCAGCATTGATGATTCTATCGAGCTCGAAAAGAAAAAAATGAACAGAGGAGAGAGGGGAGAGAGAGAGAGAGAGAGTTGCGGGTAATTGTGGAAGTTTAGATAACAAAAGGGAAAGGGGTTTGGGGGTGTGGTTTACAAAAGTGGGGAGTGAATTTCAGCCCCCTAAAAATAATGAAGATAAAGAGGATTATGATGATAATGAGATTGGAATAGAGGAGTATGCTTTTTATAATTGTCTTTGCATTTTTATTGTATTCTTTTGGTTGTCTTTGCATTTTAAATTATGTATTTTGACATAGATAAAGATTTGGAGTTGACAACTCTTTTGATTTTCAATGATCTATTTTATTTTTATTCTATATATTATTGATATTAGAACAATCAACAATCCATAGATTTTTTAAAATCCATACAAATATTGAAATAAATCATTAAAATCTATCCAAGTCTATATAGAATTAAAACAATCCATAGAGTCTATAGAATCCATGATTATAAAACTCACATAGTCTTTTAAAATCCGAATGAATACACCCCCTAATTCTCTGCAGCTCGTGTACGCTAAGCTTATGGAAATCAATGCTGGATGAACCAATGACTAGAATACATGTGTACGCAGCTCTAGGACTTTTTTTTTTTTTTAAGCTCTAGGACAGTTATAACTTCTTTTTTTTAGTTATCGAGTATCGAGGACAAACTTTTGACTTTGAAACGCCCTTGGGGTTGGCTCAAGCGGTGAGAGGGGCAGAGATTTGGATTAGGATTTGGCTAAGTTATGTATTTGATCTATTCAGAAGAGTTAGTGCAATAGTAGCACCAAAGAGTTGTTCCCAGACCAATTAATCTTGCGTTTGATTCCCCTTAGATATCTAGGTTGGGTTCTAGTTCGTCGGATACCTGTCTTTTTCAATATAACAAGAAAAAAAAAGGATATTCAAAAAAAGCTGCAATAGGGACAAAAATTATATGAAAGTTTGACGTTAAATCAACTATAGACTTTGAGACTCTTGCTGCGATCCGGCTACTGATTTGGGTTCGTATGTATAAAACATGGAATTCATTGGGACCCAACTATAGTTTTGAATTTGGGACTGAAGATAAAATTGTTTCGATAGTGGAATTTCTTTTTTCGTATACCTCTTAATAACTTGTGCGTAATTTCACTCTGTATGAATGAATTGATGTTCTTTCGCTCAAAAAATAATAATAAAATGTACTAAAACCATATATCAAAAAAGTGTTATTTTGCCCTTGGATTAACCCAACTACCCAAGTAGTGGGGGAATTTGAAGAAATAGTATAGATATCACTTGTTGTTTTTGATACACTACACTCAATTGATCTCAAACTCATATAGTGCCTGCAACTCTTCAATACAGCTCCTAAGGGCATCTCCAATGGTGGAGACCCAAACCTATATTTAGGTTTCCATTTGGGATTTGTCATCTCCAATGGTTAATTTTTTTTGACCTAAATCTGGTTTTATTTGGACCCAAACCTATATCCGGACTCAAACTCAGTCCAAAACTGAGATAAAAAACTCAGACCAATCGGGCTGGCCCACACCAACGGAAGAAAAGAGAAAGAGCATAAGAGAAAGAGAGATGCGGTGCGAGTTAAGGTAACGCGCGGGAAGGGAATGAAGAAAGGAAGAAAAGAAGAAACGTGCTTGACGCGCGAATGGAGAGAAGAAGTGCGGCTGCATGTGGGAGACAAGCGGGGGCCATTTGAAATTGGACGAATCCTAGCTATCCCTTGTATGACCGTTTCAAATGGACGGTCCTGATTAGCCTAAATTAATTTTTTTTAGAAAAATATATAACGGATCTATTGGAGATCCAACGGTTAGTTTAATTATATTGTTATTTAGTGATCCAAAATTCGAAATAAATAAATAAAATACCAAAATTAAAAAATTAAAAAAAAACTACCCGTTGCAACAGTGTTCTAGATTTTTTTTCAAAATTTTTCTATAAATACCAACTCATATCTTCATAATTTTTCACACCATATTTCTCCAATCTCTTCTTAAACTCTTCAAATTGTCACTATTGTTCTTATTGTTCAATTTTGTTGGAGGAAAAATGGGTCCAAGAAAATAATCATGGATTAAGCAAGAAAGATATTGCTCTTTTCCATGCTTGGATAATTGTTGGTGGTGATGGTGTTAAGGGCAAAGATCAATTGTCATCGGAATTGTGGACGAGGGTTTCAAACGAGTATGAGGCGACCAAATCCGATGGATGCCAATCTAGGTCGTGGTCTAGTTGTTCATCTCGTTGGAAAAAAATTTCTCAAGCATGTATGAAATGGAGAGCGGCTCTTAACAACGCAACTCTCCTTCACCGAAGTGGAGAAAATAACAACGACGAGGTAATTATTTTTTTTCTTATGTTATTATAATATTTTTTGAATATATTTTCAATGTTATTATAATAATTATTGAATTGTTTTGTTTTTACATTATTATATAAATATTGTTTTTATTCGTTAGTTAGCATATTTTTGTCATATAAATATAATAATTGTTGAATTTATAATATTGTTATATTAGACAAATCAAATCTAAAATTTGATTTTGTATATAGGTATTGCAAGCTAAGTCAATATACTACAACAATAACAAGTCCAAAGATTTAGGATTCGAGCATTGTTGGCCAATTTTGGAGAATTGCCAAAAGTTTTCGAATCCCCCGACTATGTACTCCTCATGCCCAAGTTTTTCTCCACCAATTGACTTGGATGACGATGGAACAGCCTCGATCGTAGTACATATGGCACCAACCTCTTCAAGGCAACCTCGCCCATCGGGACAAAAAGCTCAAAAGGCAGCAAAGAAAAAATCCAAGGTGGACAATGGTGCTCTAATATTCGATTGCAAATGGAGAGATTTGGTGACCTAGCTGACCGCGAGTTTTCTCAAAGGCCACTCATGCTCGAACAGGCGAGGGAGCTGGAGGAGCGAAAAGAGAAGCGAGAAGAGGAAAGAGAGAGGCGTGCTGAGAAACGCGCAGAGGAAGCCCAACGACGAGCTGAAGATGCTCACACTATGCAGGTGGATTTGAGGATGCTTACCCCAAACAAAAGAGGTTATTGGGAGAGGAAGCAACACAATATAATTAACATGCAACTTCAACAAGATTTGAGTGCCCCGAATCACCCTCAAGCGCCTACACCCCATGAGGGACCTAGCTCGGACTTGACTGACTATGTCCCACTTTATAACACCCATTGGATTCCTTCAAATGATGAAATCCCATAATTTTAATTTTCTAGAGTAATGTATGGTAGTTGGTTTATTTGTTTAAATTTCATATATTGTTGTAGTTGGTTAATTTGTTTACATTTTATATATTGTTGTAGTTGGTTAATTTGTTTAAATTTCATATGTTGTTGTACTTGGTTAATTTGTTTAAATTTCATATTTCGTTTTTCCATTTATGCAAAAAAAAAAGTTAGTTTGTGTTATTTGAATGAGTACGATTTATTAAAATGAAACACATACACTTTCATTAAAACAAAATTAACGAAAATAAAAATAATTAAAATAACAACACACAACAATTAAAGAAACACACCACACAATAATTAAAGAAACACACCACACAACAATTAAATATAAAAACACACCACACAACAATTAAAAATAAAAACACACCACACAACAATTAAAAATAAACACACCACACAATAACAAATATTGGTGGTTCCTCACTGTTGGTTATGCTCCCTCTGCAACTTCATATTCCACAGGTGTCCAACTAGATCGGCTTTGAGGCTTGTATTCACCACTGAACATCTAACATCTCGTGTACGACGCAAGAATTGCTGAAGCTGTTGCAGGTGATTCATCATTACAGGTCTGTGATTCAAAGTCACTAGAAGCATTTTATTTGAAGTTCTTCCAAATAGACCAACAAGTAAAAGCCAAAATAAAATGATCACATTTTCTAAGTACCATAATCCTTATAGCTAAAACAATCAGTATTAACAACCGAATATTTAACCCTATAACATAATGTTGACTTAATAAATTGGTAGGTCCAAACTCTTGTTGGCAAAATGCTTACCGACATCTCTTTTCCGGTGCTCAAAGATCTTTGCCGTTGAAGAGAAGCGCTCAAGATTCGCTTACAATCTAAGTGATTGCTTTCATCAGGACTCTGCAAGGCCTCCTTTCCCTTCATGTGAGTATGTGACCCGAAATCCACAATGTTTAAATGCTTGAAAACTTTGAATGATGATCAGCACCAGGTCTATTTGGAATTCTACCTCGAAACCAACTCAATAATTCAATATGCCATCAGCTACAGTTAAGTATTGTAAATGTTTCATGTAAACTGAATGAGTTATTTGTCTCTCTTTTACTTCATGGGAACTAATTGTTTTGGTTTTAGGGCTCGCGCATTTAAGTTTGAAACAGAGAGACTTGTGAATGAACTTAAAAATTCAGCCCAATATGCAGAAGGCAAGTTGGAAATAATTGAAGACAAGGCATAACATCTATTGCAGGGTTCAAATCAGATATTTGATTCTTTGAACTCCATTGATCGTTGAACACAACAAGTGGCCCAAACTACACCGAATGTAGAAGATCATATAGATGTGGTGTTGAAGCATTCCACAGCAGTTTATGAGCAATCAAGGAAAATCCAAGATTCTCAATCTAAGCCGCAACAAGGACAAGTAGAAATGAAGAAAAACTTGAAGGAAGGAATGGCAATGCTGCAAGATTCATACAACCATTTGGGAAAAGAAATCGATAACTTGAAAAATAAGGCTGTTGAATTCGAAAAAGATATAACCAAAGTGGGAGACCAAATACATGTCGTCTAGGATGGAGAATATGCAAATCAAAGCAGATGATATTGGGAATATGGCGGGGCTGTCTTTGGACAAGCAACATCAGCTTCTAGATGGACAAACCACAGCTCTCAATGTAATGACCCGAATTCTTATATTTAATTTCTTGAATATTCTTGAAATTAATTAAGGGATTAGATGATAGTTTTCTTATCTAGTTTGTGAAGGGAAAATATTTATACTTGAAACGTTTTATTTTCAAGGGGACAAGAGTTGACTTTCTTATTTGTTAATTTTCTCTGATGACTTCCTTCATGAAAGTTGTAGAGCTTGTCAATACGAGTTCGTAGACATATGACACGCTAAATTCTGATATCATATGAAAGAGTTATGGTCAGCGGAAGTTTATTATATTTTTTGGAAGACTTAGTGTGGGTCCCGAATTTTTAAGTTGCTCATATCATACTTTTGAGGTTATAATTAGAAAGTAGACATCTTCATGAGTTCATGGTATTTTTCGGATAATTTTTCGGGTTCTCGAACTATTTTTAATGAATTTTTGAAGTTAAGTCAAAAATGAAATTAAATGGTGACATGGCACAAGACCATGGGTGGAAGCCAAAACTTGGTGAACAAGGGAGCAGGCCAGCTAGCAGCTGATGTCATATTGATGATGTCAGCACACTGATTAAGGATAACTAGGTGAGTTAACTCAGTTTTTAGGCCTATAAATAAGGAGTTTCAGCTATTGTGTTATTCACCAATTCACATTTCCTTCTTTCTAATCTCTTATTACTTCAGCCTTCCTAATAGTATAGACGGTTCACCTAGAAACTCTTTGAAGAAAGAACAATCTTTAGTTAAAAACTCATTGCTCAAAGAACTAATGATCTTTCAATTGTGAAGCTAATTCAATCTTCCAACCTTCTATTGATCACTTCAATTCATGTAAGTACAGAATACATCCTTATAGTCTTTTATCTTTAAGATTTATCAAAGTGCACAAGCAAGAAGGAAATGGAAAAGGATAAGTTTTATAGAAAGCTAATCTTGTTTTCTGGAATTAATCCCATCAGCCAACTTTGGCAGCTTGAAACTCATATTTTTGTTCATTTTCATATCTGAACTTCTTAATGAAAGTTGTGAAAATTGTGTCTTCTATCTTGTGTTTAAATTTCACGATAATCCAACGGGTAAAACGTGCGTAATCTATATATTTAGACAGCATACTCGCTGGAAAACATATAAACTGTTCATAACTTCAAGTTGTCATATCTCACTCATTTCTGAGCCAAATTTTATGATCTTTATATCAATACGAATCTCATAACATGAACTAGTGATCTGGAGAATATCATAAGTAATTGATTAAAATAAAGTACGTAGTAATTTATGAAATTAAGGTTAAAATCATGAATACCTACTTAGGTACTGTTTTGGTTAGTATGTACGTGTTTCTGGACTTGGACACTTTGAACATAATTATTTGGATTATACCATTGAATCCCTTGTGAAAATCCCTTCGAAACAGGGTGCTCACTTGCTTATACCGGACTTACGATGGACAAGATATTGAATTTGAACTTCGATAACTATAATTGACAAATTCAATTGGACTTGGACTAAAGGATGAATCTCTTAATCTGTTTTTCTTATCTAATTGTGCAAGACTTTATTCCTTTACTTATTCAAGTCTTACAATAACTTACTTGGTTATGCTATTAACTTTATGTTGATGATCTTGCTTATTACATGAGTTCATTTACTTATGTTTTGTAATTATGAACATATGTATATCCTGTTTTACATATGCCTAATTTTATATGTGTTTTACTTGCACTCGATTATCTACTAATCTTATATTGGTGCATGATCTTGTTTACTAAGTGAATACATCAACTTAGTATTATACATGTATGTTAACATGTATGGAAGTATATATTGTTTAGAGTATATTTGAGATATCACATGCTTACCTTAGTAATTAACTTGATTATGTGATTTATTTACTTATGTCTTTCATCTATATCACATATGCATTTATATGAAAGGCTTAATGACTACTCGATAATTACGGGGTGAATGTGAGTATCGTCGTCAAAGTGTAGTGGATGGTAAATTGTGACCAGGGGTTGTCGTACCCAAGGGATTGGAAGGCACAAAATCCTTATTTGGTGAACAAATGCAACCAAAATGTAATAGCACTAGAAGTGATGTGATTAGAAATGAATTATTTACTTAGAAGTGAGGTATGTGCAACATGGATGTGTAGTGTTCAAAGTGTGTCACTCTTGGGTGACTTGTAACCAAAACAGTGACCAAAACAGTAGCTAAGTGACCAAGTTAAACTAGGCAAAATGGTGGAAACAAGAACACAAGAGGATGTGTTTGATAGCTTTTGTGTTGTTGAGGTGACAAGCCCAACAAATGTGTGATTGGTGTGTGATCAAATGGAAGAAACGATTGGGGTTTCGGGTTCACTCTACCCCAATCAAATGTATGACAAATCTCAAGAACATGCATCAATGAATTCACTAAGGATCAAACCCCTATCCTTGCCATGTTATGGCTCAAAGGATTGATTCTTCTAGGCCTATTTTGTGTCTTATTAGGGTCACAAATACTCCTAGTCCATTTATCCAAGCCTTGTTAGGGTCTCAAACAAACTTTCTAGGCATAGAGTTTCAAGAATTAAGATTCAAACAAGTTCAGTTCCTTAACATAAATTCATCATGCTCAAAGTTAAACACCTAGGATAATATGTAACTAGCATAAAATCCTAACAAGTTAAGTCTAACACATGCTTGAGAACTAGTTAGATTCATAAACAAGCATCAAACAAAACCGTATTCAAGTATTGAACATATCCAGAAATACAATCATCAAGCATATTACATACAATTCATCA
Source organism: Rubus idaeus (assembly GCA_030142095.1). Taxonomy (NCBI): domain Eukaryota; kingdom Viridiplantae; phylum Streptophyta; class Magnoliopsida; order Rosales; family Rosaceae; genus Rubus; species Rubus idaeus. The sequence continues at coordinate 31,746,604 of CM057970.1, forward strand.
AAACATTATCATGGGCTAGAGCACACAACCCTAGCCCCCAATCTAATGAACTACTCACTACTCATTATCAAATACATCAATAATCTCAAATAAGAAAGCATAAGTTCAAAGTCAAAGTAAAGAAGTTAAGAAGTGCTCAAGATGCAGATGGCCAGCAGCTCCTTGGTGACTCCAAGTATGTAGCAAGCCTCCTTGAGCTCCCCTCTTCTTCTACAAACTCCAACTTATCTCCAAGCCTCCCAACTCTTGATGTCTCAATGGATGACAACTTATTGTGAAGATAATTCTCTGGAATGGTGGTGAAAAGTATATGGTTGTAGTGTATGGGAAGTGTGGAAGATATTTCGTGAAGGGATGGAAGTGAGATAGATAGTGAAAAGTGGTGAAAACTGAATAACAAACCTGGGCAGAAGCTCCAGCGTCTAAGCGGATTACGTGGCGTCCGGACGGATTATACGTCTGTGAGTGTTTTCTGCAAGCTTGGCCGAGAGAAAATGGCTTAGCTCTCTAGAATTTCTTCTCCAACGTGTGTAACTGAATGAATCCTAGTCTGGGGAGTCTCCACAGCCTCCAAGAGTCCACTAGGGTTTCCTAATGGGATGAGATGGCAAGGGTGAGTGGAGAGAAAAGAAAAGGGAAAAGAAATGTGAAGTGGAGGGATTTGTGGGTGAGTGGACAAGTGAGAGTGTGAGTTGGTAAGTGAGCTGTGCCACACATGTGTGCAGCTGGTGTAGAGGAGTCTCCCCTTCTGTGGTGGAGCATGGTGGTGGTCCGGCGGTGCTACCACCTCTTGTGGTGGTGGTTTGCCGAAAAAATCGCTGGAAATGCAATTTCTTCATTTTCCTTCCTTTCTTCGATTCTTTAAGGCCTTCGATGACAACGTCTTCCGAAGGTAAATTTATGCAATCTTCAATGTCTAGAAGCCATGGTTGACTTCTTGTCCTCTTCTCGGAATTGTGCCCAAAAGTAGTCAAAATACACTTTCTTGTGCCGCATTACCTCAAGTCACATAAGTAACCTGAAATCATGAAAACGCATATTAATAGTAACAAAATGTCTTCGGGTAAGCTTAACTCTCGTGATTAGGAATACAATTTGCGCTATAAATAAGTGCAAATCACTTAAGCATGTGTATATGTACATATGACATAATTTGTGACTTGTCTTACAACAAGACAATATTTGTGATTTCTAATTATATTTGAAACCGGGAGTCGGTATATCCTCGATTAAGCTTAAGTGAATTACTGGTATGAACGATCTATGGACGTTCGGAGTTAGATGTGGGCACTAGTCCCTTCAGATAGTGCACTATTATACTCATAGGTATTAAGGACCGTGAGTGTACATGCTTGGTATTAAGGACCAGGTATGCTGCGGCTTAACCTGTTACATTACAGGTCTTATATTTTGGTTACCAGTCAACCTCTATCCGAAGGAGTCACTAAGTGAAGTATATAATATTCTGACCGATTGAATATTTGTTTTCCATATCTTGTTGGCATGTGAATTGCCAACCCCCACTTCCCCCCCCCCCCCAAACAATTTTTTCGTATGATTATTATTCATGCTTGGTATTAAGGACCTTAGCATATGAATTTATGAATTATTATCAGTCAACCTGAAATATTCATTGAAAAGTGAATTATATATTATTCTCATCGAATGTATGTTGCCATGCATATTTGGTATGCGAAAGTGAATTTACCTATGTTTGGTACTATGGACTTTGACTTGGAAATTATGTGGATATATGATTCATTCCATTCTATCTGACATATTCACTGACAAATATGTGTATGTTGTTGAATACTGTCTATTTGCGATATATTGACAGTATAATATGTTGTTAAATGAAATGAGAATCGATTAGAGTTAATTATCTACTAATGATACATTAATAGTCGATTCGGTGAAAAGTGAAATTATATTTGAGACCAAATTATTTGGGTCAAAAGACATTCTTGATATATGTAGATCAAATACATAAGAATTGGTATGAACAAATATAAAAATGTTCTCGGTACATTTTTGATTGGTTGTTTAATTTTGATGTCTTATAAGACAGATTAGTATAAGAATGTAAGTTGTACTTATTGGGTCTGTGTTGCTCATGATGCTACACCTTCTTATTTTTCAGGTAACGATGCTTGGGGAAAAACGGGATGAACCAATGAATTAATGTTTTTAATCAACTATTTGAATTAAATAATTGTAATGTCTTTTATTCCGCTAAACTCTGGTATATATTGTAAGATAATAGCGATCTTGTTTTCAAATGAAAGTATTATTCAAACATTTGTTTCATTTGATTTATTATTATGAGGAAAATATATTTTCTTCAATTCACACCACAAATTCGGGTACCATATTTCCATATAATATTGGTCTCGGATTTGGGGGTGTGACAGATTGGTATCAGAGCGAAAAAGCTCATTTTAAGTGTTGTTTTATAAAAACGAATTAAATGAACGGGGAGGGTTTATATGTATGTTGTTTTATATATGTTGATTAAGCTAACAAATGCTTTTGATGGATATTATGTGATTCTATTCTTTGAGATGCAGTTTTGTTATATGCTAACTTTATCAAAGCTGCAGTGATGATTTGTTTGTAATTTACTTATTTTCTTGAATGAGCTTGCTGGTATGCTATGATTTTGTAGAAAGTTATTTTCTATAATTTGATTATCTAAATCATCCCTTAGACTACATATTGAGTATAGTTTGATATTTTATTCGAAAATGTCAATAAGAATAGAGAGTATAGTCTATGATTTATAATTGAGCAAAATACGAAAGGAAAGGGGTGCGGTGGATTGAAACTTATAAACATTTAAAATTAAAGGGAAACTCCACTTATCTTGGAGACAAAAAAATTAAGTGGGCATTTCCTTTGTTCCTCTGATATGTAAGTTAATATTCGATGATGGTAAGTAATTTGTTACCATTTCTTATGCAAGTTGTGGTATTTATAAGTGAACTTTTAGGGTATAAGAACTTGTATTTCAATATGGGACTTGTTGACCTAGCACCGGTTTTGGCTTTTTCGGGAACGTTTTTGGGCGAGTGCGTGAGGGCGCGTGATAGGTAACTAGGCATAGGCTTGCTCGGGTTTGGAAGTGTTTTTCTTGAAGTAATCGGAGATCACTCTAGGGAAATTATAGCGTAGTCGGAACAGTCACCGGATGTGTGCTATTTCGGCTTGGCGGTAAGCTATTTATACATAGAGTTTGCAAAGAAAAAAAAAAGTATTGTAAGAGGCTACAAAATTTACAATACATCTCCCTGTCTCTCCACTGCTTGAATCACGCTTGATCAAAGCTTTCTTTATTTATTCTATATCAATTTTCGTTATCTGCATGTTCACAAGCACAAAGCGAACATACACAGTTAGACCTCAGCTATATATCGATACATACATTATCTTACTATGAAAAATATAACTACTGAAACGCATATGGTTCATGAAGTTAGATTAACTTTGTATTTATAACATGGAAGATAAACCTTCTTAGGTCTACCTTTGCAGTGATTGCTTTAGTTCAGCTCATGCATGCAATTTTCACTTACAAGTATGAGAAATGGCGACAACTTTGAAATTTCAGCTAGAATTCGCATCATAGATTTTATATCTAATAGGATGAGTTTCAAACTATGCAGGGATTATGAAGTATTGAACCATCAACTATTGAGAACTACCAAGATAACATCAAGCACCCAACTCAATTGTCAAAAAACCAATACCTGCTACGCTGCTACTTGAAAAACTTTTCAAAATCCTCAAATGTTTTGGAACTTCCATGGCCGGCTTGATCACCCTTAATCCCCTCCATAGCAGAAGCAGAAAGGAATGTCCCATCGTCCTCTAAGTAAGGATAAAATGTCCTCCTAACTTGGGAGCTAACCCTTCCCTTTTTCTCCATCTCAAACAGCTCCTCTAGCATGATCCTGCAACATGCCGAGTAAAATTAAAACGGGAGAATGATCACTTTGATCACTAAACTTTGTCAGATTTGAAACTTTAGTCACTGAACTTTTGAAAATATCACTTTAGTCACTGAACTATTACACCGTCCATCACTTTAGTACCTCTGTTAGTTTTTTCCGTTAAAACGACCTATCTCTGTTAAATTCAGGGGTATTTTAGGGATGTAAGACCAAAAAATCATTTCTCTGACTCACCTTCTATCAATCCAAATTTTCCTCCATTTTTGACTAAATTTCCCTCGGATTTCACCCATTTTTGTCTACCCACCCGTTTAGGGCATTTTGAGATCAACATTCACTATTTTGAGATCAACATTCACTATTTTGAATGCAAACAATTCTTAACAAATGTGAACAAAATCACTGCATATGACGTTCTAAAATATATTTGCAATAACTGCAAGTTCAAAAATGATTTTTTGGTCTTACAACCCTAAAATACCCTGAATTTAACGGAGAGATGTCGTTTTAATAGAAAAAACTAACGGAAGTACTAAAATGATAGACGGTGTAATAGTTCAGTGACTAAAGTGATATTTTTGAAAGTTCAGTGACCAAAGTGCCAAATTTGGCAAAATTCAGTGACCAAAGTGATCATTCTCCCAATTAAAACTCTTCAAAACGAAATACACTTTAACAGTTTCGAATAATACTAAAGAAACGCATATAACAAATTCATTGCAGTTCATAACCACAACTACTTTCCATGTTGTACTAACAACTAGAAAGTTTAACTATTGCTATAGGAAGCAGTTTCAAAAATCTGCACACATCTATCTTATTACAAGAGTAATTGTAATATGGTATGTACCAAAAACTCTAACTTTAGATTTTTCTCTTTACAAAAAGGTATTAAATAAATGGCACTAATCATCGTTGCCAACAATTAAACAAGAGGCGATGAGGAGTGAAGACTGGAGGAAAGCAATCTAACTTTGAACTTTGCTTTATTTGCAAATGCAGATCCTGTGAGTTTTGAAGAGGCCATGAGGAGTGAAGACTGGAGGAAGGCAATAGAGTCTGAAATCAAATCCATAGAGAAGAATGAAATATGGGTTCTCACTGACTTACCTGAAGGAGCGAAGCGAATTGGAGTCAAATGGGTCTACAAGACAAAGCTGAATGAATATGGTGAGGTGGAGAATTTTAAAGCTCGATTGGTTGCTAAAGGTTATGTGCAAGAGTATGGGATCGATTATTCTGAAGTCTTTGCACCAGTGGATCGGATGGACACGGTTAGAATCATTCTTGCTCTCGCTGCTCACAAGAGCTGGAAGGTGTATCAACTTGATGTCAAATCAGCATTCTTGCATGGTGAATTGATGGAAGATGTGTATGTCAAGCAGCCGAAAGGTTTTGACAAGAAGGAAGAGCTCAACAAAGTTTATAAGCTAAGAAAAGCCTTATATGGACTAAAACAAGCCCCTCGAGCTTGGTTTAGTCGCATTGAGGCCTATTTCTTAAATGAGGGATTTCTGAAATGTCCTAGTGAGGAGACGTTTTTTGTCAAGACAAATATCCAAGGTAAATTGTTGATTGTAAGTCTGTATGTTGATGATTTAATTTATACTGGGAATGGTGATGCAATGATGAAGGAGTTTGACATGTCAGACTTGGGGAAAATGAGATACTTTCTCGGATTAGAAGTGCAACAATTGCAGGATTGTATCTTTATCAGCCAAAAGTAGTATGCAATGAATGTGCTTAGGAGGTTTCGGATGGAAGAAAGCAATGCAGTACTGAATCCTATAGTTCCAGGGTTCAAGATTTCGAAAGATGAGAGCGGGATTGAAGTTGATGGCACTTTTTATAAGCAGCTTGTTGGGAGTCTAATGTATTTAACTTCTACTCATCCAGACTTGATGTATGCAGTAAGTTTGATTGCTAGATACATGTCTCAACCTACAGAACTTCACCTTATGGCTGCAAAAAGGGTGTTAAGATATGTGAAAGGGACTGTTGGCTTTGGTATTCTGTATAAGAAGGAGGCAAGTAGTGTTTTGACTGCGTATACCGATAGCGATTATGCGGGGTGTTTGGAGGACAGGAAAAGCACTTCAGGATATGCATTCATAATGAGCTCGGGGGCAGTAGCTTGGTCATCTAGGAAGCAACCGATTGTAACTTTATCTACAACAGAAGCTGAGTTTGTGGCTGCTGCAGCGTGTGCTTGTCAAGCAATATGGATGAAAAGGGTCCTTGAAATGCTTGGCTGTGAAGGTGTTAAGTGTACAACTATCTTCTGTGACAATAGCTCAACAATCAAATTGTCCAAAAATCCAATGATGCATGGAAGGAGTAAGCATATTGGAGTACGTTTTCATTTCTTAAGAGACTTGTCCAAGGAAGGAGTGGTGCAGCTAGTTCATTGTGGTTCACAGGAGCAAATTGCTGATGTTCTGACGAAGCCATTAAAGCTGGAGCAGTTTCAAATGCTGATGTTCTGACGAAGCCATTAGAGCTGGAGCAGTTTCAAAAGCTTCGAGGTCTCTTGGGTGTGTGCAAGCCACCAGAAGTAAACTAAGTTATGCAGCTTAGTTTAACGAAGGGTATGATAGAGTTGGAAGTCCTTAAACTTAGGGGTTTTTAGTATTCTGTTAATAAGTGGCCTATTCTCTAGAGTAGTGCTGTTAGCCTGTTAGTGTTTGAATTCTTCTCAGTTTGGATTACCACGTTGGTAGCTATCTTCGTGGGCTGCAAGTTTTTCTCTTTTTTGTTTTTGTTTTGTAATGGCTGTTAAATAGCCGAAGTTGTCTTTCAATAAGATAAGTCATTCAAGTCAGGTTTTGTTGTGTACTTGTTCACATTCTTATTGTTGTTCAAAGTTCTTAACAGATTCGCCGCACCGGTCGGCTAACCCAAAAATTGGTTTTTCTTTCACCAGCTGAGACGAACACGACGCCACCAGTCCGGTGACCTAAGGTGGTCGCACGGAGGGAGGTGTCGCGGGCCTTTTTTTTGGGTCCGAAGGTTTATGGGTTTGAAGGTATCGCAGTCGCTTCTAGGAAAGGAAGGAGGAAAGCAAAAAAAAAAAAAATCAGAAACGAAGGAGAGGGCTTCAAGGTCATTTCTTCAAAAAAAAGAAGTGTGAAATGACATATTTTTACCCAGGTATGATTTTAAAAGTTTAGACACCTCTGAGATCGATTTTGAAGTTTGAGTATTTATGAGTCTGGTAGGCGAAAGTTTAGGCACCGTGAGTGATAAAAACCCATCTCTTATTGGTGGTGTCCTTTCCTTAAACGAAAATAAAAATCCAATCCCAATCTAGTTTGGAGTTTGACTATTTGAATTAGAATTAGGGTTGGTATAAAAGGAAGGCTCGACCTTCACCTTTCCACATCCAGATCCATATTAAAGATGTAGCATGAATGAGGATAGGTCGTCGTCGTCGTCCGACATATGTTATTTTCACCACCGTGCACGTGTGTCCGAAACAGGCCAAGCCAAGCCTAAAGCCGCCCGGGAGGACACACTTGTGATGATATTAAAGCACAAAAAGGTTCGCGGAAGAGTGGTGATGGGCGATGGATTTCATATTGAAAGTCAAATCCTAATTGCGGATATAGAAATTTGGGTGGTCTTTTCTCATATCAAGTAATTTTCATCCGACACGAGTATTGAATCTGAGTATACACAGTTCATCACGGAGGCTCTTACAAGCATTGGTGTCCCGCAAGCGGAAAATGCAGCTATTATTGAAAGCGTATTCCTGGCGGTTGACGCTGCCGTCTCCCCCACGCGACCTCTTGAGGTGGCCGTATGGGACATGACTATCCTCCGTAGCAGCAGGGATACAGAATGGAGGCCCAATTTTATTCCTGCAGCTAAGTCATCTAGGGACGGAACCACGTTGTGGGCTACATAGGCTGTAGCCCAACCCAAAATTTTGGTAAAAAATTAATACCTATAAGGTTATTAATGTAATAGACTAATAGCACTCTAAGAAAAATAACTTTTTTTTTTCTCTCTGTCTCCCACGTTTATACACAACATCGATTCTCTCTGCTTTTTATCCTGACTTTCGTTTTAGGTTGTTTGTACTTATATTCCTTGTAATCTTTGTTGACTTAATATATTTGAAATTATTTCTCGGCAAAAAAAAAAAAACATCGATTCTCTCTTCTATTTCCTTCTCTATTTCTTCTTCTCTCTGCCATTTTTTGCTCTATTCTGCACACACACAGCCGAGTAGCCGACTGCTTCCGTCTCTCTCCCCATATTTTTTTGCTCTTTCTTCTTCTGCAACTCACTTCTTCGCTCATCTGATCAAATCTTGCTCTTGATTTTCTTCGATTCTTGTCCCAAATCCCATGGACTTGATTTCAATTCCTTAATCTATGTTAATGGCTTGATTGATTTCTCTTTTCTAATTGTTTTAATTTTCTGATTTTCTTAGTTTGTGAACTTCAAACTAATTTCTTTGTGAAGTTGAAAACTTTGCTTGTGAATTGTGATTGAATTGAGGGCTTGTGGAGTTGTGGGTGTGGTATTTTTGTCGATGGTATGAATAAGTGGGTAATTGTCTAATTGATTGATTTGACTGTAATATGTGGACTAGCTGTTTTGAATTTATGGGTAATTTCATATGGCTTTAGGAAAAGGAAATTTTTTTTGCCCTCCGGGCAAAATTAGCCCACCCCATTTTCTATTTCTGGTTCCGTCCCTGAAGTCATCAATTGAGCAACTGAGTCACACAGTGGATCGGGACCCACCCACCATGATTTCGTCTTGTGCTATTTGCTTGGGGGATTTTGCTGCTGCCGCTACTCGTTTGCCCTGTGCACACCATTATCATCTAGATTGCATTGCCCGGTGGCTGGAATTGAGTCACCTATGTCCCATTTGCCGATACCCAATGCCAACTGAACAACAACAACAACAAGATAAGCCTGCTGCTCGCTCTTGTTAATTAATTAATCTTTTATTTATTCTGTTGCGAGCAGCTATGTTTGCGACATACTCCATCTGTTTGCTTTATTTGTACTAAAGAATTGTAATAAATTTGTACTGCTTTGGTTTCTCTGCCTGCCTTTCAATTTCAACTATGCTTTCTGTTTGCAATTTCTCATCTTTTATTGGGTTTTTCGGGAGCTATGTGTGATATGGTTTTCTTCCCCTCAAGGTGCCAAGATATCCAGTCCATTATTCAGCGAGTTGACTCCAATAATGCATCACTTTGTAGCTAGAATGTCTATGTTTGTTATTACAGACTTGTGTTGTTATATAGTTTGATGATAGCTGAATCTCATCTTTGCTTTCCTTTTTATCTTATTCATTAATGTTTTCAACCCAATTCTTTTACTACTATTGTTTTGGTGGGTGCTGATTCTTTCCTTGCTTTAGTTATAAGTCCAATATTCCGGATGCACTCATTCTTCATTATGTACTTGGGTGGGTGATTGATCAATAAAGCGTGTTTTGGTTGGTCTCATTCGTGTCATCATTCAAACTATCTAGGTTTTGTTGAAGGTGTCAGTCATAATTTCTGCTTGCTGCAACTTTTTGTTGGTGTATAGTTTAGACTTTAGAGATTTGGTCAGAAGCAATGTCTCCTCCGGAGGAGTTTAGGGTCTCTTTTGACTTTTGAGTTCAAGTGGAAATGGGTTAGGAACTGAGATGGATGTGAATGTCATTGGATCAAAAGTAAAGTCAAGTTTGAATGATTTGAACGAAAGTAAAGTCAGTTTGGAGTTGCCCAGCACCTGTTCGCTGCAATTACCAAGTTTGTTGAGCTTTATCCCATGTTTAAGTCGAGGCCTATTTACATTACTGGCAAGAGCTATGCAGGGAAGTATATTCCAGCAATTGGGTACTACATTTTGAAGAGGAATGCTGAGCTGTCCAAGTCTGTGAATTTAGTCAGTGTTGCTATCGGAGATGGGCTGACCGACCCAGTGATTCAGGTGGCTACTCATGCTGTGAATGCTTGCTTCTCTGGTTTGATCAATGAAAGGTAGAAGAGTGAGCTGGAGGACCTTCAATTCGAGGCTGTGAACTTGACCAAGACAGGCAATTGGAGTGAGGCAACGAATGGACGAAACCAAGTCTTGCGGAGGCTGCAAAACATGAACAGCTTGGCCACTTTGTATGACTACACAAAGAATGTTCCCTGCAAAACCAGTTTGGTTGAGGATTTGTTGAGGCATGAAGAGGTGAAGAAGCCATTGGGGGTGTCGAATGTGTCCATTGTTTTCGAATGTAGTGATTTGGTGGGATATGTGTTGCATGAGGATGTGATGAAGAGTGTGAAATACATGGTGGAGTTTTGGTGAGGAAGAGCAAGGTGTTGTTGTACCAAGGGCAGTTTGATTTGCGAGACGGTGTGGTTTCCACCGACGCAGGCTTGGGTGAAGACCATGAAATGGGAGGGGATAGAGAAGTCTGTTGGCGGATCGGAAAGATTGGAGATTGGGTGGAGGGACTGCTGGTTATGGAAATGGGGAAGCTTGAGCCATGTTGTGGTTTCAGGAGCTGGTCATCTTTTGCCTGCTGACCAGCCATTGAGAGCTCACTCAATGATTGAAGACTGGGTTTTGCATAAAGGGTTGTTTGCCAATGTGCCAGTGGATATGTAACCTGTCATCAGTATGTTCTTGACATGAAAATTGTACTTTGTATTGGTCAATGTTGTATCACTTTTAGGATTTGGGGCAGTATTCAGGTTAAGCTATTCAGCACCTCATATTATCGAATAAATCAATCCCTTGCTATTTAGGATGATCAAATGGGTTTAAATTGTTTCAAGCCCTTAATCTGTTATATGATTAAAAGTTCTGCCCAGAAAATTAATTAGTGACCTCGGGCATAAGACCTTCCAAGTTTTTGAAACATCTCTCACAACCATCAAATTGCATATGCTGTTCTTTCTTTGGCTTAAAATTCCACTGAAACTTCATATATAAAGTTTTACTAAACCCAGAATCTAGCTTTTTGATCCCATTAGAGGGGTCATCTCCTGAAAATTACTTGCATTACATACATAATTTATGATCTAAAACCCAAACTAGTCATTAAAATAACAAAAATACCCAGAATCTACATAATTTTAGGGAATAGGTAGCTTGGACAAGGAGCCATTGAGTAAGTGATAAGCAACTGAGTGCAGTGAACTCCATCCCAACTAAAATAAGAGGGAGGATTCTCACAAGCACCATATACTTCACTTCCCATTTACCATTTACACTTGCTTTGTACCCACAACAAATCTTCATTGGATCCGCGAACTCCATGATAATAATTGTAATGCAAGCAAGTGTTGATGTAAAACCCAACTATCAGTTTGTTAATGGGTATGAGTGCCTTCATAATGAGTCCATATACATCCCGAAGGAGCTCATATCTGACAGAATATACCCAGTTGAGCTTTGATGCAACTGGTGATGAAGACCCAGAAGAACTTATGAAGATTGAGGCCAAGGGTGAATTCACTGTACCAGCTCCATTGCATGGGAAGTTTGTGCGACCCTCAGGAGTGTCCTTCATCTGAGAAGAAAAAAAAAATAGACTAGAAAATTGATCATCTCCAGAAGAAATACTATGCTATAGACTGAATGCTTAGTCCAGAAAGCACTTGTTGTAAGTACAATAATTTTAAAGTCGCCAGTAAACATGTGGGAACTCTGAAAAATGTCTGCAATTTGATCAATGCAAAATTCGTCTGCGACAAAATTGTCAAGAATCCTGTCGATCAATGGTGCAGCAAATGTAGGGTATACCTTTAAAACAAAAACCAAGTACCATGAATAAGGAATGCAAAATACTGACTAGGAGGAGTAGACTACTAGAAGGGCCGAACCTCTTTTCAGAAGGATTTAGTTGAGAGTGTGTCCTCTGGAAGCATCATGAGACCACTCCTGTCCTTTAGTATAATCCCTTCTTCTTTTCCAGAAGATGAAGCCTCCCATTTTCTTTTACTTTTCAGCACCATTCCTGTCAATAGAAGGCCTGGCAGACTTAGGAAGTGCAGGGCCTGGCTTATTATTGTTCTCTAGACAATAGCTTGAGAACCAAAATGTTAGCCTGCAATCAAAGGAAAGGAGAATGAATGAGTCCACAAAACAATTTAACATAACTGTACTTCAACAATTAATAGGTGACAGAGTACCATGAGCAGACAAACATATTCCCACCAGTTACGGTTACAATCACTTGGTTTTGTAGGTCAAGCAGATATCTAGTTCCTCCACTCCCAAAACTTGATAATTATGGTCATACAAAAATGACTTTCAGTATTAATTTTTGTAAAACTTGGGGACCCTTGAATGAAAGGTCCATGCCCCATGTGTTAGGCTCATGCAGAGACCAACATTTCCTTTGGATCCACCAGCAGTAAGCTCTTCTGATATTCAAATCGACTTACAACTGAAATTCTTATTATTAATTCTGTACCAGAAGAGGTGCAGCTCCCTTTATAAACATCAATACACATGGGACAGAATCATAAAGAAAAGTTGAAAGAAAATGCAGAAAACAAATGCCTTGGAATATCATTCCCATACACTTTTGCAACCAAAACTAGTCCTGAAACAATTCTCCTAGCTGCACTAGTACCCCTAAGAACAGAAACTTTCTCCACAAGCTTGACAACACAACCCAGAAAGGCGCCAAGCTGAAGCATGGAACTTACTTGATGCTCGGCGACTACTGAATAAAGAGCAGCCTAAATAGCTCTAGCCTCAAGCATCTTTATTCTGTGTTTCAAAACGATTAACTATTCTTTCCTGTATCCTTGGGATACACCTCAGTATCTTTACTTTCCTAAACTCTCAGGTCTCCCACACACTAGTGTTCTTTTACTTGTACATGCTGATCAATGATAATGTGTTGTTACTTAAGTCAGCAATCTAACAGACTTGGCAGCCTGTAATTTCTCACTGTTTACAATAATTTCCTTTGTTCCAAGTGAAACTGACAGACTTGACACGTCCCTTAGCAGTCACAAGTACTTAATTCTGATGAAGCTAACAGTCACTGTTTAAATCTGATGAAGCCTGCAAAAGTAGAAATATATATTGCCATGAATCAAAAATGAGTTATTAAAAAAAAGGAGTATACTTTTAGGTGTTGAAGATCAAGGTATACTCACTCGTGTTAAAATCCTCCCAACAGGAGTTGAGTCAAAGAACAGCATGGGAGCCTTAACGATGGCATCGGTGAAACCATTGAAAAAGGCTCTAGAAGCTCACAATCCCAAATGTGCTGCAAGTGTTGACCTCAGATAGACAAATACAGCACTGAGTGTTGAAATTGCAGTATAGACACCAACAAGTGTAACACTGGTTATATTAGGATTTTGAATTGCGAGAGCCAGCCAATAAGTTGAACCAGCCTGAAAACCAACAAAATCCGGCCTGTGCTATTATGCCCAAGGCTAACAGAAGTGTTCCCTTAGAAACAAAAATATAATCCAAAAAGGGCTTCATCTTCTGTTAGTTGCACCACCGGTAAACCCTTCACAGAAATCTCCCCTTCACTGCTGTGTCTAGTGAGATTAGTCCCATTAGACTCCTCTGGCCGGATCATATCACTCTTTTCCTATTCTACTTGGCTTTGATTATTTGAAGGACCTAATGTTGTTACTGCATCTCTATGAGCATTCACCGGCTGCTCAAATGCTGTTCCAGCAGTCAAGAGACTCTCATAGCTTCCAGATTGAGTAATTTGTCCACCCTCCATTACCTGGAAAATGGAATAATATATACAAATTACAACACTTGTCTTTTATTTCTTTTAACAAAATATTCATGTGGTTTCATAAATTACACAAGTTAAATCTTTATTGCAAATAAATCTCTAACATAAGTTAACATACCAAAATTTTGTCAACTTCTGAGAGAAATTAGACTAGATGAGTTACGAGAATCAGTCTTCTTGGCTAGAGCATCCATGACACCATCCTGCAAAAGTCATTCATATTGTGTAACCTGTTTCTACAAGAAGACTAAATTTAGTTTTCATGCTTAAAAAAAACAGTGAATACATATTTCTTACATGAAACAGAATTGCGACAGTGTGCGCATCTACTGCACTAAAGGGATCATCAAGGAGGTAGATATCAGCATCACTATAGACAGCTCGGGCCAGCCGAATCCTTTGCTTTTGCCCTCCGCTCATGTTAATCCCCTTCTGGCCTATTTCAGTAAGATCACCATGATCAAAACTATTTATGTCCTTATCCAAAGCACAAGCTTTTATGGACTTCTCATATTTGTTCTTCTACATTGGCCTCCCATAGAGTATTTTATCACAAACTGTCCCACTTTGTATCCAAGAAGTCTGAGAAACATAGGCTATGGTTCCAAATACATCAACCTGTTTGAAAGCATAAAAAAAAAAGTAAGCAAATGAATCACTAACACAAACCTACTGCATGATAGCTTAATAAAATTTGTCATCTGTTTTTAAACTTACAGTCCCTGAAACTTTGGGCATCTCTCCAAGTATAGCGAATAAAAGTGATCATTTTCCGGCTCCAACTGGTCCACAAACTGCAATTTTCTGCTCACATTTTGCTTCCAGATTCATGTCTCTCAGAGTTTGAATTGCTGATTCAGGATACCAGCTGAAAACACCTCTATCTATTCTCAAGCTCTCATCTGAATTTGGCGATGAGAGCTTCCTTATCTCATCATCTTTCAGCTCATCATCAAGCAAAAAAGCATTTAGCCGATCAAATGAAACCTTGACTTCGATCATTACTGAAAGTGCCTCCGGTATCATTCTCACAGGTTCTCCCATGCTTCTTAGTGAGCCTAGAACTGTGAATATGGTACTTGCATTGAGAGGGACACTTTTGAAAAGGATACACCCCAGAAAAACAACTCAAGAGATGATGGTTGGTGACATCCAATATAGTAAAGTTCCATAAGCCTTTTTAAACTGTGCCTCAGACAACCATTTGAATTCTCTTTCGCGAAGAAAATCAACCAAGTATTTGAACTTCTCTTTCCAGGATTGTAACTTAATCATTTTTATACTGTTTAGGATCTCCGAAGTGGTTCTAAGCCTCTCATCTCGTGCTATCATGAACTGGGACTGACACTTCTGAATTACCTTTGCAAAAGGCACATTTAGAAGACCCCACAAATGATGAGAGGAACCAAACCAGGAAGAGCACCAAGACCCACCACCCCGAAAAGAACAATAATGGCAAGAACTAGTTGCAATGCAAGGCTCATTGTTGAATGGAACCACCATGAGAACTCTCCCATTCGATACGCATCAACTGCTATATAATTCACTATTTCTCCAACTGAGTGCCTTCTCCTTCCCACACTAGAAAGTTTCAGCTGCTTTTGATAAACTGCGACCATCAAAGTCGATCTCATTCTCATTCCAGACCTCCTTGAGTCAAAGAACCATTGTCTCTGGGTTAAAGAATCAATCACTTTGGTGACAATTAAGCACCCCACAATGATGAGGCCTTGGGAGAAATTTTCCTCCTCAGCACTTGAATAATTTACGAAAGCATAGAGTATAAGAGGAGAAACTACAACTGCAATGGTCCTGAGGAATGCACAAAAGGTAATCCATATATTTTCTTTCGAGTAAACTTTTGCTATTGCTCTCAGAACCAGGTTTCCTGTACTGCTTGAGCTCTTCTCCCTTACAGGGATTCCCATGCTTGAGCAAATTTTTGTTATGCTAAATCTGCTTCATCTTGTGAAACAAGAGAAGGTATGTCTTCAAGAGCTAATGTCTTTGAGGAACCCAAATTTAGTAAAGGGTTGATCCAAGCAAATGTCGATTTGCTAAGGAAACCGGCATGGCCTAATTGTGTTTTCTGGCTCTTTTCAGCAGACTTTTTGGCTAATAGAGGTTCTGATAGGATGTTATCTTGGATATGGTCATAAAAAAAAATGGCTGAGGTTTCTAACAGCACAGACGAGAAGTAAGAAGTTCAGTGGCCAGGTAGCACTCCAGTATAATGTTTGACGGTCTGGGGAATCTGCATTCAAGAAAACATTAGACAACAATGACAACTTTCAACTGAACATAAACTTAGTATCTTAAATTGAATTTCACATTATAATTGAATTGAATTTCACATTATAATATAATAAGCTCAAATTAAAACCCTAGAATTCTGGACACAAAGTTAGTATCTGTTTTCTAAGAAATCATGATACCCAAGTCTTCACTCTAGAACGGCCAAAGAATTCATCTGAGCTTCAAAGGCATCCACTAATATTTTCAGCTTTTCAAGAAATCAAAAGTCTAGTAAAAAAAAGTAACTATGAAGAAAACAAAAGTAAAGGAACAAGAGAAGTTTTTGAAAGGGGCCAAACTAAGTGATAAAATATTCATAATCCAACAACGAAAGTGGTATACATTCTAGTCACACTCAAATAAGAGTAAAATATCAAACCTGAGAAACAATCTTTCGTATCTGAGGCTCAAACCCCATATCTAGCATCCGATCAGCCTCATCCAACACAAGATATGTGACCCTTCGCAAGTTTGTATTATGCGACTCTAACATATCAATCAACCTCCCGGTGTAGCAATGATAATCTCAACTCCTGAGCCAAAATATTAACGACATCAACAAAAAGACTAACCAATCTCAAGTACATAATGTCCTATGCAAAAAATTAATAGTTACAGTAGTGCACTAATACGACCATTTCAAACATAGTTCACCACCACATCCAACCTTTCTGCAGATCACGAACTTGAGGTCCCTTTGGAACTCCGCCATATATGCATATGCTTTTAATTTTCGAAGAAGCTCCAAATTTAGTAGACTCTTGTTGGATTTGAACAGCGAGTTCACGGATTGGAGCTAAAACTAAGACTATCGGGCCATCTATAATTCTATAGGAGCATAATGAACATTATAAAATAAAATAAAAAAACTTATGCCCACCCATAATAAAATTTAATAAAAGGTCAAACACTAATCACAAAAATTCTACTATCTTAAAGATTGCATACTCACATAGAATTGGCTGGGCAATGACATGGACAATTGCAGGCAACATGTAAGCTAGAGTTTTCCCTGATCCCATTTCAGTAATACCAATGAGATCACGGCCCTTCAAAGCCATTGGCCATCCTTGAGCTTGAATTTGTGTAGGTTCAACAAATCCAGCTTTTGCAATTTCTTGCATAACATACTCTGTGGACATCAAGAAAAATTCCCTTAACTACAATTTAATAAAACAACATTTTTACCAATATTTGAAAGGAACAGTACTTTTTTAAGGTCAACTAATCTATGAAAATAATGATGTTGGGTAAAAAAGATAGGGAATACAACCTCTATGGCCACGGACTGGCACCAAATCACATTTTTTACTGAGAATTAAAACCATGTATCGCAACTATTGTTCGTTAGCCATTATATACTCTTAAATAATCCGTTAGTCTGATGTGGTAAGTAAAAGTCATTTCATTTATTTTAAATTTAATATTAATATTTTTTTTTAAACTATTTTCTTTCATTTTTTTAATATTTTCTTAGCTTAGTTTATACAATTATTTTTTGGTGTATTTTTATTTTATAAATACTTGTGAGTTATTTTGAATAAATTCTTAAAACCTAAAACAATTCGGCTCTGTATTTTACAATGAATTTGTGTAAATTATTATTGTGTTTATTATCTAGTTAAAACTTCATTTTTGTTTCATTTCTCATTTTTTGAGTTAACTTCAAGTTTATTTTCTTAGTTAAATATTTTTTATATCTTTTTATTTTCTTTTTTTAACTATATCCTTTCATTTTATTTGTCAAAGCACACAATAATTAATAAACTAAACAAACCGAACAAAATAAAAATAATTTAACTAAGAAAATAAACTTGAAGTTAACACACAAAAATTAGAAATAAAACAAAAATCAAGTTTTAAATAGATAATAAACATAATAATAATTTACCCAAATTCATTGTAAAATACAAGGTTCAAACATTACTTTGCATTTTAAGAATCTATTCAAAATAACTTACAAGTATTTATAAAATAAAAATACACAAAAAAAAACTAAGCTTAAGAAAATATTAAAAAAATGAAAGAAAATAGTTAAAAAATTAAAATTAAAATTAAAAAATTAAAAACAATTAAAAATAATAAAAAATAATAAAAAATAATGACTAGGCATGCTACTCGGAATATTTACTAATGGCTAACGGAACAATAGTTGGTGAGAATTCGAAAAAAAGGTGATAATATAACATGAAGATTTTGGGTGAAAAAAAGATAATACAACATGGCCACAGCTGGCACATCACCACTAAGAATTGAAAAGTATAGCACCAACTCTGTCAGCAAACCTACAACTAAGTTCGGCTCTATAGTAACAAGAATAACAAATTTTCAGGAAGAACTAAAATAACTTCACTATGACATGTATCCAAATGAATCAATGTGACACCTCAAAAATAAAGAGACATGTTTTCTCTGAGAAAAAGTACCCGAAAACTCTTAATGGGCTTTGGAACATTACGGCCTTCAACATTAATTTCCCTCCGTTGATTATACTCCTCAACCTCCCTCTCTGTCATTCCTTCCACTTCAGGCGACTCTACATAGAAATTCTTCTCAAAAGGCGTCAATCCATCCAAGTCCAACTTCCTCGGTGACTCAGCTCCATCATAATCCTTCCTGCTTGAAGAAGACCGGGCAGAGCCACCATAGCCCATTGCCCCACCAAAACCCGACTCACTAAAACAACACAAAATTTAGAACCAATTTTTCAATCACGGGTCACTTTTGAGAAACCATATTTATATATAATGAATTTGAATGAAATTGATCAGGATTTTGACTTGGGCCACTGGAAAAACTCAATATGTAGGACAAGTAAATGCTGTCACGAGTAAAATTAAGCACAGCTTGATGAAGGGTAACTGATGAAGCATATACAGGCAAACAATACAAGAACACTGAATCTGAAAGGAGAGAAGCTCGAATTTGTTGTTCATTTTACCCTTCATCAGAGATACCAATTAAACTCACAAACCACATAATATCACTAAGCAAACTAAAACCAAAGCAAGCTGATGCAATATGAAATTAAAGCAACGCAAAGAAATAAATTAAACTCATCCGCACAATATGAAAAGCAAGGCATACGCATACATAGGTATATTTATAGACATAAATAAAAGATGGGGTTGCGGAACTACCTTCTCCGTGCTGAAATACAAAGAAGAATGTGAAAGAAGCAAAGAAACTGAGAGAAGAGAGGAAGAGTAAACAGAAAGGGAGAGAAGGAAACGAGTTCAGTAATGGGCTACACTGTGATTACTGGATAATTCTCATAGTACAACAATAGCCTATTTATAGTCATACTCCTAATTACACAAATACCCTTATTCTAACATAATCCTAACACTCCGGTCACGGTAGGATGTGGGTCACCGGAGCGGCTGTCGTAGCGGCTCATTACGTCGTTGCTGTGCGTCACCCTCTGGTGAGATTCTCCAGAAGTAATTCGAGGGTTTTTTTTTTTGGCTAATTCGAGGGTTTTAGAAGCAGGTTTTCCAAGGAACAGGCAAGCAGCTACCACGTAGCAATGGGCAGATGGCCAAATGTCTCTCTTAGTGCTTCTCTAATCCTCTGCAGCTCCTGTACGCTAAGCTTATGGAAATCAATGTGACTGGCTGGATGGACCAATGACAAGAAGGACTTCTTTTCTGAAGCTCTAAGACTGTTGTTATAACTTTTTTTTTTTAGTCAGTGAGTATCGAGAATAAACTTTAGACTTTGAGACGTCCTTGACGTTGGCTCAAGTAGTGAAAGGGAGGCGGAGAATTGAGTTAGGATATGGCTAAGTCACGTGTTCGATATATTTAGAAGAGTTAATATAGTGATAGCACCAAAGAGTTGTTTCCAGACTAATTGGTTTTGAATTCGATTTTCTTCGGATTCCTGAATTGAGTTCGAGTCCATCGGATACCTCGATATTCGAAAAAACTACAATTGGGACCGAAATTATATGAAAAATAATGTTAAATCAACTATAGACTTTGAGAGTCTTGCTGTGATCCAGCTACTAATTTGGGTTCATATGTATACATCATGGAATTCATTGGGACCCAACTATAGTTTTGGATTTGTGATTGAAGATGAAATTATTTAGATAGTGGGGCTTCTTTTTTCGTATACCACTTAAGTTATTATGAGTAATTTCACTCCATATAAATGAATTGATGTTCTTTCGCTCAAATAATAATAATAAATTAATAATAATAATAATAATAATAATGTATTAAAATCATGGATTAAATTCAGTTTACTCTCCTGAACTTTACACTAAAAATCATGTTAGTCCCTGCATTTTTAATTTTATCAGCAACACCCACCCCATAGGGTTGGAGGCTTGATGCTCAACCACTTGGACTAATCAACAAACCATGAATATTTTGTAAACTTTATATATACTTTGAACCCAAACCTAAATATTATAGACAAAATATATTTTATTTAATTTAAAACATTAACCAAACCTTACGTCACCACATAGGGGTATAAGTGAAATCATTTAATTTTTTTTAGAAAAAAATAATAATATATATATAATAAAAATAAATAAAAAAGTGATGATTGGGCATGCCACGTTAGCATTGGAGTTGACTGGACATGTCATGTCATCACTTAACAGTCAAATCGTTAATTTTGACCGACGGTGGGAGTAAACTGATAAAATTGAAAAGTATAGGGGTGTTGCTGATGAAATTGAAAAGTATAAGGGTGTTGCTGATGAAATTGAAAGTGCGAGGACTAACATGATTTTTGTTATAAAGTTCGCGCGGGCGGGGGGAAAGGGGGGTGGGGGGTGGTAAACTGAATTTAATCCTAAAATCATATATAAAAAAGGACTAAATTTGTCTTTGGATTAACCCAACTTCCCAAGTGGAGGGAATTTGAGGAAATAGGTTATAATTAGGCTAGATCACCTCCAATATAGATATCACTTGTTTTTGTTACATTACACTCAATTGATCTCAAACTCATATAATCGTGCCTGCAACTCTTCAATACAGCTCCTAAAGGGTGCAATTCATCATTACAGGTTAATCTAGCAAATTCAAAGTCCACTAGAAGCATTTTTATTGATCTTCCAAATAGACCAACAAGTACAAGCCAAAATAGTTCACTAGTCTTTGGATAGGTCAATTTTCCAAAAGGCTTCAATACTGCAACCCCATATTTTGCTAAGAAACCTTGGGCTCCCTTAGAACTTCTGAACTTGTGAAGCACTTACTGAGCAATAGTGATATTATCGTTTCCATTTCTCATAGGCACTAAACTAACTTGCTTATGTATCAAATGTTGAAGTAGATCAGTCTGAAGTCTAAATCCACCAGAATCTGTAAGATGACTTGGTCTGGTACAGAAACTAAAAGGCCTAATATGGATCATATGTTGAGGGCTTTGCACCTAATTAAGCAGTCAGAGTTGGAAAGCCAATAGCATTAACTCAAAATTTTCATTAGAATATATACAAATCCCATTGCTTTTGTTAAGATATGAGCATTAAACCACCAATTAACATATATAGCACATTCTACTTTAGCATCCAATAATTTTTTTTATTTGGAAAATAAATATATCTATACGTATGTATATATATATATATATATGTGTGTGTGTGTGTGTGTGTGTGTTACGTTAACATTTATAAAGCTACCAAAGCTTTTGTCAAGTCCTTCTGGAGTCTGAACAAGAACCATTGCATATATCGATAAATTTAAACAAAAATAACATGATCACTATTATTGATAGAAATGATTCAGAAATGTACCCATGTATGAACTCCTAAGTGGAAATTAAAAGGTCTAAAAAAATACTATAATGATCGTGTTATGGCCGTCGTATGCTGTAACACACAGGCCTGATATATTTCTAAATGTGGTATGCTAATGTCTCAAATAGGCAATTTTCATGGTGTTGATCTGAGGATGAATTTTGATCTGATATAATGTGGCTGTGCTTTGTATATGTAGTTATAACTTCCTCAAAAGCTTATTCCTATTGCAATGTAAATCAAGCTAATATCTTTTCAAGTTAGATCATTCAAAAAGAGATGTACACATAGGTGTAGCAAGACCCCTTCTACAAACCAAGGCTTCAATACCGCATTGGATTTACCACTAAATTAAACCTCGTAAATTTCTCAAATTAATAGTGAGAACAACAAGAATTTACTGACAAAATGAGGATTAATTGACTTCATGTCAATTTTCCCTGGTACCTGTGTGGCCATGATCGGTGCGGCCAACGATGGCCGGAGAGGCGCCGAGGGACACCTGGATGGTAGAATACTAGAACACTCGGGAGCGCCCAATCTACATGGAATACGAACCATTACATTACGCGCCTTAATATTTTAACAAACTTACCGTCTTTGTTCTTTTACCTTTTTATCCATCAACAGTTACGTCGGTCTGTCTCTGTCTCTGTTTTCTTCTATATATTTATACACCGCACCACTCCATCAGTTTCTCTTCTTCCCTGCTAACCATACATACACACATACTCACTCACAGACCAACACCAACAAATCTCAACACAGGTATGTTCACCTCTCTCTGTTTGTTAATTTTTAATTTTGGGTTTCTTTTTTTCGGGTTCGATTAGCATGATAAGGTAGTATGATTCTTGTTAATTCCAACAATGTTTGAATACAATTACTGATCAAACCGTTTAAGATCACTGATATCTATCTCTGTTTCTGATTGAGAAAGGCAAGAGACTTTGGTGATTACATGTGTTTTTTTTATTGGTCATCTTCTCCTTGTCCCTTTCATTTATATAATGGTATATTTTCATTTTATTTTAAACAATCAAAACGTCACAATCCTAGGAAATACATTTCTTTCTTTTTGCAACTATTAACACAAGCGAAGATTCATTTCTGCACTTGGCTTTTGCAAAGCGTGCCGCTTTCCCAATTTCGTTTCTTGAACTCCAAGTTTCGTTTCTTGGACTCCAAGTCTCTCTGTCTCCCTTTTAAGAAGATCACATAAATTCTTTATCACTGTATTGCAGGTTTCTTTAAATGACAACTCAGATGGGTCATCATCAATATCGTTATCTTCTAGTTCTGCTGATTTTAATATCGGCTACATCAAGGTCTCACTCATGGAGTTGGTTCCCCTCTTCTGAAGAGACTGAGAACCCTTCAAATAAGGAGTCTAAAAGTGGTAGTTCAGTTGGAAAATTCTCCATGGAAGGACATAGTAATGACCAGAAGGCAATCAGGCTTGTCGAAGATGCTGAGAAGAGATTGGTAGGTCCAAACTCTTGTTGGCAAAATGCTTACCGGCATCTCTTTTCTGGGTGCTCGGAGATCTTTGCCGTTGAAGAGAAGCGCTCAAGATTCGCTTGGCATCTAAGTGATTGCTTTCAGAAGGACTCTGCAAGGCCTCCTTTCCCTTCATGTGACCTGAAATCCGCAATGTTTAAATGCTTGAAAAATTTGAATGACAATCAGCACAAGGTCTATTTGGAATTCTACCTCGAAACCAACTCAATATGTCATCAGTTACAGTTAAGTATTGCAAATGTTTCATGTAAACTGAATGAGTTGTTTGTCTTTCTTTTACTTCATGGAAACTAATTGTTCTGGTTTTAGGGCTCGCGCATTTAAGTTTGAAACAGAGAGACTTGTGAATGAACTTAAAAATTCAGCCCAATATGCAGAAGGCAAGTTGGAAATAATTGAAGAGAAGGCAGAGCATCTATTGCAGGGTTCAAATCAGATATTTGATTCTTTGAACTCCATTGACCGTCGAACACAACAAGTGGCCCGGACTGCACAGAATGTAGAAGATCATATAGATGTGGTGTTGAAGCATTCCACAGCAGTTTATGAGCAATCAAGGAAAATCCAAGATTCTCAATCTGAGCTGCAACAAGGACAAGTAGAAATGAAGACAAACTTAAAGGAAGGAATGGAAATGCTGCAAGATTCATACAGCCATTTGGGAAAAGAAATCGATAACTTGAAAAATGAGGCTGTTGAAATCGAAAAAGAGATAACCAAAGTGGGAGATCAAATGTCATCTAGGATGGAGAATCTGCAAATCAAAGCAGATGATATTGGGAATATGGCAGGGCTCTCTTTGGACAAGCAACATCAGCTTCTAGATGGACAAACCACAGCTCTCAAGGATCTTGAGTTTTTGACCAAATTTCAATCTGAGGCATTAGAAGAGAGCAGGTAATAAATCCAAGTAACAAACTGTGAAATTTTGAAGTCCGTAAAATCTGTCTAATTCATTAATAAATTGCAGGAGAACACTACAAAGGTTAACTGAATATGGCCATAGACAACAAGAAGAGCTTCTTCAGAAGCAACTACAGCTTCAACAAGTTCATGATCACCTGATGGAAAACTCAAAGTCAATGTTGGCAGCGCAGGTTTGCATACCTAGCTTTCGATTTCTTACTAATGAGAATGCTTCAACTGGTACCAATTCATAGTTTTCTCATTTGGATTCTCATTTACGCTCACAGGAATCTTTTGAATCAAAGCAAGCCAGCATGTTCACCGCATTAGACAAGCTATTGGCTTTGCACAATGCTATGCTGCTTGAATCACGCTTGATCAAAGCTTTCTTTATTTACTCTATATCAATCTTTGTTATCTACATGTTCACAAGCACAAAGCGAACATACACAGTTAGACCTCAGCTATATATCGGTACATACATTATCTTTCTACAAAAAATATACCTACCGAAACTCATATATATGGTTCATGAACTAATTATATTGACTTTGTATATGTCTCTTTTATTCACAGGGCTGTGTTTAACACTCTTAGTAGAAGTAGCAATAATTCGGTTAACAGTGAATGACATAGAACAGCAAACATGGAAGATAAACCTTCTCAGGTCTACCTTTGCAGTGATTAGTTTAGTTCAGCTAATGCATGCAATTTTCACATACAGGTATGAAAAATGGCGACAACTTTGAAATTTCAGCTAGAATTCACATCATAGATTTTATATCTAACAGCATGAGTTTCAAACTACGCAGGGACTATGAAGTATTGAACCATCAACTACTGCATACATTGATTGAGAAGGTTAATGTCATGCAAAGATACCACAAGTTGTCATGGGAAGAAGATTGTGATTTAAACTGGTCCTCTTGGCTTAACAGCAACTTACCAGAAGACGAAGACTGGTCTGAAGACCCTGACTACTTAGTTCCCGAAGAAGTTGGGGAGAACATAATCACAGCTTCAAGTATAAAAGAATATGAGCTCCGCCAACGTCATCTTCATTGAAAAAAAATTCCTACACAAATTAAGTTAGCAAATATATATATATATATATAAGATGTATTTTATTTTTAGCATTTGTTTGAACACAAGTCTGTAATAACAACCATAGACATTCTAGCGACAGGTGATGCATCATTGAAGTCAACTCGCTGAATAATGGACTGGTGTCTAATGTCTTGCCACCTTCTAAGCTCGCAACAGGGGTCATATATAGCTAGGGCTGCTTATCTTGTTGAGTTGTTGTTCAGTTGGCATTGGGTATCGGCACATGGGACATAGGTGACTCAATACCAGCCAGCGGACAATGCAATCTAGATGATAATGGTGTCCACAGGGCAAACTAGTACTGCCTTGTGCTGCAGCAGCAAAATCCTCCAAGCAAATAGCACAAGAGGAAATCGTCGTGTGCTGATCCACTGTGTGTTTCAGTTGCTCAATTGATGACTTAGCTGCAGGAATAAAATTGAGCCTCCATTCTTGACCTGGTTCTGTATCCCTGCGGAGGAGAGTCATGTCCCATACGGCCACATAGAGATCCCACCCGGGGGAGACGAGGGCGTCAACCGCCAGGAATACACTTTCAATAATAGCAACATGTTCCGCTTGCGGGACACCAATGCTTGTAAGAGACTCCGCGATCTTGTGTGTATACGTAGACTCGATACTCGTGTTGGATTGAAATTGCTTGATACGAGAAAAGTCCACCCAAAGACCTGTTATCCCGATTAAGATTCGACTTTCAATATGAAATTCATCACCAATCACCACTCTTCCGCGAAGTCCTGCTGGACGGCTTCAGGGACGGGTTCGCTTTGGGACACACCGTGGTGAAAATAACATATATCATCCATGCTTCCTTCAAGTCTTTGGTGGAAGGATGGGTCAAGGTCGAGGCTTTTATATATACACAAGCTCAATTCTAATTCAATCAGGAGAACAAGCCTCTCAGTCACTGACAAAAGATTTGGTCGAAAACTTCAAACTAGATTAGGATTGGATTTTCGTTTAAGAAAAGTATTAATCTTTTTTATTTTCTACTCTGTTCCAAGTCATTTCAGCCATCTCTTCAAAAAAACACAAAAAAACAAAAAAGTCATTTCAGGCATGGAAAGCCACTGTTTGTTTCTCAGCTCTTCATCGAGATCAGTTGCTTTCTTTCCCAGGAGGAATACGCAATGCAACTATGCAAGTAACTAAAATTTGTGCATCGTCTCGGAAGCAAAGCTAACCTAATGTACTGTACCTTTTTCACTTGCATGGAAATTCGCTTACTTTTTCATACGGCTTTCTGTTCAATTTCCCTTTTTCTTTTATCTTTGAGATAGATTGACTAAAACTGAGGCTTATTTCTCGCCTTGTCTCTGTTCCATCCGGTGTCACATGAATAAAAGTATTTCCACTTGCTTTGCTTCATTTTTCATGAGGCAAAGAATACATAAGGTTTCATTATTAGTAACAAGGAATAGTCCTTGTATAAAGTAAATGTGACAACCCTTTTAGTTTTCTCAAGATGGTTAGATAATCGCCTCCGTTGCATTTGTTGCTTGCATATATTATGTTCGGCTTAATCGAATAGGTGAGCTGATCGACATCTTTTCCAATTTGCCTGACTCTTCGGATCCCTGTGTACATAGTACTCCGGGATATTTAGATAAGCATCCTCTCCACTTTTATTTTCTAAGATATAGTCCGTTGAAAATAATGTCAGTTCTAACTTCTAAATGGGGTAAGACCAATAAATTTGCAGTATCGTAGCATGCGATTCTGGAGATGTTAAACAATATTGGGGTTGTCAGCATATTACATATCAAATCCAATACATTCCATACATTCTTTTCATAAATTCCTAACCGGCCACTAAACCAAGTAAACACAAAGTTAGAATGGAGGGATGAAGCCAAGCAAGAAACAAGTAAACACAAAGTCACCATCAGTTACTTAATTATATATGAGGTGTAACAGATTGTTTAGTAATGTTTAATGTTGAAACTTGAAAGTAAGGTAAGGTATCAATCATATTTGTTCAAATTGACATTCATCATTTTTTTTATCTTAGTCAGGATATCTCAAAGGCTTCCTAGGCCCAATGACTAATCCTTGCGGCGCATGTGAAATGCTCCAACTGTGCATTGTAGTACAATAACTGACCACTTTGATAGCTTTGTTGTGAATCGAATGCTAGTAAGGGGGTTCTCAACCTGAACGTTGATCCACTAGGCGATTTGCAGTGTTTGATTGAAATCCATCATAAAAACGGTTAAAGTGAATGCCTTGTTTATTTACTTCTGAGCTAAGTGGTCAAAGATGTTTTGTTTTATATAATTCTTTGACCTTAGTTTATGTTTCATGTGGCTGAATAACATCTAGCCTTATGTGGTTTAGATTGTTCCAGCAACATCTTTTAAGTCTTAGGATATAAGTCTGGGCTTGAGCATATCTAGAAGTATCGTAATATAGAGAGAAGTAGAGCTACACGGTCTACTCTGTTTTTCATCTCATTATCTTTCTACAAATTATCATCTACATCTTTCTTCTTTATTTCAATATATGTTAGGAGAGTTGTAGGTGTGTTGAAAGATAAATTCCAACATGGTATCAGAGCTGTGTTAGATCAATTCAGTTTGGGCGATTTGTGAATCTGATATTTAAAAAAATAAAAATAAAAATAATAAAAAAGAGGAAAGAAGAAACCCCAAAATCAGAAATCAATGTCAAACAAAAATAGTGGAAAAAATCTTTCAGCTCCAATCTTCTATGGTGAGAAGTACGACTATTGGAGAGTCAAGATGAGGACACTCTTCATCTCTCATGGTATTTGGAAATTTGTTGATGTAGGGTTCCAAGATCCTGATCCAGAGAAGACTCTGTCTGATGCAGAGACTATGCTACTAGAGAGTGACATCAAGAAGGATGCTACAGCTCTCTGCATAATTCCAATGGGTCTATCATATGAGATTTTCCCAAGAGTTTCCAATGAGACTAGAGCCAAGGATGCTTGGGATGTTCTGGAGAAAGAATACAGGGGAGCTACAAAAGGTAAGAGCAGTTAAATTACAGCATCTTAGAAGAGATTGTGAGTATGCTAGAATGAAAGATGATGAATTCGTGGGAATTAAAGCCATAAAAATAACAATAACCAACTACAAGAGCAACCATACAATCCAAAAGAAACTCAAAAGGCAAAACTAAAAAAGTGCATTTTCAATATTCTAGCTGGGGGGCAACCACCAGAGTTCATGTAAGCTGCATGCATCTTATATGGCCAAAGTGGTGATTAGGCAGTACACTACTGGTTTACAGACAGCCTTAAAAGTTCTAAAAACATAGAAAATCAGAAATAGGTAGCTTGAGCTTATAAACTTTCCTACATAGCCTACATTCCTTAATATTCATAAAACGCAATCAATGCTCATAACTGCTACTTGAAAAATTCGTCAAAAAATTTCTTCAAAAGAATCAACAATCCACAACATAGAAGCACTCCAATTGTAAGTAGTAATTAACTATTTCTACTCTGAACCAACCAGTGCCTATCGAAATGCACAAAACTGCACACTTGAATGGTTACAGTAGATAAAAGAAAAGAGATTTCAATCACCGGAATGGTGTTATTTCCTTAACTCAAGTGACTCAAGTGAACATGATAACAACCCCTAGCACAAGGAAAATTACTTACACCCTAATCTATCTTTCCAGACTCTTACTGTTACTAATAGCTTCTTTTGCTGCATGTCTTCATGCTGATAGTAGCAACACAATCAGATATCTAATAAGTAAGCATTTACCCAGACAACAGAAAATCGGCTACAACTTTACAACTGTGAGAATCTTGATCTCTGGTCACTTTCTCAAGCATGTGATGATCATCAGTTCATCAACATTACAATATTAAGAGAGGATATCAGCCAACCCATAATAAGGAAATATAAAAACATAGTTAGAATCATGTTTCTGCTTCAAATCAAAATATGTAGCACTCGCTGATGACCAAAGATTCAAACAGATCACCACAAGATAACAAAAGAGCAGAGCAAATATGGGGCATTTCCTATAATACCCCCTTTCAATAAGACTCTTCCTCTTAAACCCCTTTTTTTTTTCTTACCTAAATCCATGTATCACACTATATCAACATGTATCAACACTGGAATACATAACTACCGAAATCCATTGATTGAGAAAGAGATACAACTACGTAATTGTTAAGTTGAGTTACGTTCATATAGAAACTAATATGCATCGACAAGAATGAAGCTATAGCAAAATTGTTCCTATTAAAGATCGAAAACATGAAGTTGTGTATCTTCCATCATCAGAATACGCATAGTAAAACAACGAAAACCAAGACCCTCATTTCAGACAAAGAGCCAATGTTGGAGTCATTGAGGCTCTAAAAAACTAAGGAGTTTGCATATGGAATGGTATTCTAAGGTCACTGCATCAACATGGCAAGAACAACATCAGATCCACCTGTATCAACATTCCAAAAACAACATCAGTTTTGAGTGAGTCATGCATGTCCGATGTATAATGCATATATGCTGCATGCATCTACACACATCTACACAACCAACTTTTAATTAATGTAGTAGTCAAAAATGGAACAAATGTTTCTATGGTATCTACTTGGCACTTGTGTTTCATAGTTGGTATGGCTGCACTATGAACATCTCGTGGGATTTACGCAGAGGCAATGAAAGTGATCATAAGGAATAAAGCAATTATACTTGTCTTTTATTAATGCCCAGAAGAAAAAGGTCAAATCTATGCATAAAAAGGATCCCACAAAGCTAGCATTATCAAAACTTTCACACAATTAATTAACTCATTATAAATTTACTCATTCAAGCATCAATCCTTCCCAGCCAACAGTTCCCCCAGCCCATTTCTCCACCAACTTCCTCATCTCCTTATCCATAATACAAATACAAATCCTCATGGACTCTCCAACTTCTCCACATCATACCCATTTCATAAGCCTCAAAATCAAATTCAACATCACGTCAGTTCATTGAATGAATACTTCACCAGACTCACTGATGTCATTAATCAAATGAAATCTTATGGTGAAAAAATTGCTGATTGCAGAATAGTAGAGAAAATGCTCATTAGTTTGCCTCAAAAATATGATTCAATTGTTAATGTTATTGAGGAAACTAAAGACTTAGATTCTCTAACTATTGAAGAACTTAAAAGGTCAATTAAGGCCTTCGATCAGAGATTAGAAAGACATGCTGAGTATTCTGTTGAATCAGCATTTCAATCTTTGAATGTAAGTTCGAAAGGAAAGTGGAAAGGTGAGTCAAGTTCTCAGCAAAACACGCCTAAAGTTGAGAAGAATTGGAAGAGTTCAAATCAGAAAATCAAAGGCAATAGTACCTTTGAGAAGAAGCTTGTTCCGGAAATGTCTACATCACAACCTAACAGCAACAAGTGCAAGATTTGTGAGAAAATTCATAGTGGAGTCTGTTGGCATTAAGGCAAGCCGAAGTGTTACAACTGTAACAGATTCCAACATGTTCAAAATGACTGCAATTACAAAGGGAATCAGCAAGCCAAGTATACTGAAGAAGTTCAAAGTGGAGGCAACCTATTTTTTGCTTGTCATGCAGCAACTGTACAACAAAATGATCGAGTTTGGTTTATTGACAGTGGTTGTAGTAATCATATGACAGCAAACAAATCTCTACTTATTGACATAGATACTTCGGTGACTCCAAGAGTGAGGATGGCTAATGGTGATCTAGTTAAAGCTCAAGGTAGAGGTACACTTTCCGTAGAAACAAAGAAGGGTAGAAAGTATATCAAGGAAGTTGAGTGTTGGTCAACTGATTGAGCATGGCTACTATATGGATTTTGGAGATAATTCTTGTGATATTTATGAGAAAAGAGATAGAAGCCAAGTTATTGCTAGAGTGAAGATGGAAGGAAACAGAAGCTTTCCGATCTCTTTAAACTACTCAACATCTGTTGCATTGAAGGTAGATATTTCGTTGAAGGTAGATGGTCTGAATAATTCTTGGCTATGGCATAGAAGGCTGGGACACTTGAATTTTCAGAGTTTGAAGCATCTTCAAGACAATGATATGGTGCATGGGTTACCACTTATACAAGAAGCTAGTGAAATCTGCGAAGGGTGTGCAGTTGGCAAGCAACATCAAGACTCTTTTCCAAAGGAGAAAGCTTGGAGAGCCTCAAAGCCACTTGAGCTCATACATTCAGATGTCTGTGGACCGATGAAAGTTGCTACACATGGAGGTAATAGATATTTCCTGACTTTCATCGATGATTTTTCTAGAATGACATGGTGTTGCTTCTTGAGACAAAAATCAGATGTATTCTCTGTATTTAAAAAGATTTCAAATGATGGTAGAAAGACAAAGTGGCTTTCTAATTAAGACATTGAGGAGTGACAGAGGTGGCGAGTACAACTCAAAGGAGTTTGACAAGTTCTGCAACGATTTGGGACTTGAGAGACAACTCACAACAGCTTATACTCCGCAGCAAAACGGAGTTGCTTTTAGGAAAACAGGACTATTGTCGAAATGGCAAAGTCCATGTTACATGAGACAGAACTACCTTATGTTTTCTGGGGAGAAGCAGTCAATACTGCTGTATATTTGCTGAATCGTTGTCCCACTAAGGTAGTTAAAGATTTGACACCTTTTGAAGGTTGAAGTGGAAGAAAACAGTCTGTTAATCATTTAAAGGTGTTTGGGTCAGTCTGCTTTGTTCATGTAGCAAAAGAGCTGAGACACAAGCTTGAAGAAAACAGTGATAAATGCATCTTTGTTGGGTACAGTAGTCATACAAAAGGCTGCAGGCTTTACAACTTGAAGAAAGAGAAGATTGTTATCTCAAGAGATGTAATCTTCAACGAAAAAGCTTCTTGGACTGGAAAAGAAAAGCTGTCCAGGTTTCGACACTTCAAGTGGGTGAAGATCATGAAAGAGAAGAGATTGAAGAAGAAAAACAGCTTCAATCACCAATTCAGTCTCCTCAACCAGCCAGCCCTCAATCTCCACGATCACAAGCTTCAACTCCTAGCTCAACTCCAATAAGGACGAGAAGTTTTTGTGATGTGTATGCTAGCTGTAACTTTTGTGTTACTGAACCAGAAACCTTTGAAGAAGCCATAAAAGATGTGGCATGGAAGAAATCAATGGAGGAAGAAATTTCTGTGATTGGGAAAAACTCAACATGGGAATTGGTGAACAGACCAAGTGACAAGTGTGTATAGAAGCTTGGTGGGAAGCCTTCTTTACTTGACAGCAACAAGACCTGACATCATGTATGCATCAAGTCTTTTGTCAAGGTTTATGCATAATCCTACTCAAATCCATCTTGGGACTGCCAAGAGAGTTCTGAGATATATTCAAGGGTCAATCCACTTTGGAATGATGTATAGAAAGAACATTGAGCCGAAGTTATTTGGTTTTTTGTGATAGTGATTGGAGTGGAAGTCTAGATGATTCAAAAAGCACATCTGGTTATGCCTTTACAATAGGTTCTGGAGTGTTTTCATGGGGTTACAACAAGCAAAACAGTGTTTCTCTATCCACAGCTGAAGTGGAATATGTATCTGCAGCTGAAGCTACTTCTCAAGCAATTTGGCTGAGAAGAATTCTCGAAGACTTTGGTGAAATGCAATCTGAAGCAACTCCTTTATTGTGTGACAACAAATCTGCAATAGCTATGACAAGGAATCCTGTTTTTCATAACAGAACCAAGCATATTGCATGCAAGTATCACTTCATTAGGAATGCTGTTGAACACAAAGAGATTGAAGTTGCTTATTGCATATCTGAAGATCAAGTGGCAGACATCTTCACCAAAGCTTTGGCAAAAGATAGGTTCATCTATCTCAGAGAGTTACTGGGAGTTCAGCAGCAAGACATTAGGAAGGAGTGTCAAAGTTAATGCCTTGTTTCTTTACTTCTTAGTTAAGTTAAGTGGTCAAAGATATTTTGTTTTATATAATTGTTAGACCTTGGTTTATGTTTCATGTGGCTGAATAACATCTAGCCTTGTGTGGTTTAGTTTGTTCCAGCAACATCTTCAAATCTTAGGATATAAGCCTAAGCTTGATCATATCTAGAAGTATCGTAATATAGAGAGAGAAGTAGAGCTACACGGTCTGCTCTGTTTTTCATTTCATTGTCTTTCTACAATTATCATCTACATCTTTCTTCTTTACTTCAATATATGTTAGGAGAGTTATTGCAGGTGTGTTGAAAGATAAATTCCAACAAAAACAAACCACATTTTAAAATTGTGTACAATAGATATCAATCATTTGTTGTTGAATGCATGCATATAGAGTCCAGGTTATTTAAGATGTTTGGCAAATGATCATATCCTCCAATAATGAAGACTAAATTGCAGAATTCTTGCTTATTTCCCAAAAATACAAAAATGCATAAGTAGTACATCCTCTGATTAAATAGAGTAGCAGTTAAGCAGAGAGCATCATGTACGTGTACATATATTCAGGTGATGAATATGAGTATAGGATGAATAAATTTCAGGGAAATAATTAAATCAAAGAAAAGAAAACTTACAGTTGTACTAGAGCACATAGGCACCAATGAGATTTGCATGCTGTGCGACACGATATTTTTCTTCCCACCGCTCGTCGGGTTCGTATTCAAGGCAGCGAGTAGTAAGCAATCTTGTCTTGACGTCCAAGCCATCTTCAGTGGTGATTAGTTCGTATTCAAATGTTATGAGAAAGATGTGCACCTTGTCATATAAAGGGACGCCTGGGTAGGCGAGTTTGGAAGATTTGAGAACAAGTCCGACTTTTCGACCTCCTAGATGAACAAAACTAGAATCTTCTAGAAAACGAGGACAACCAGGAAGCAATTGTGGCAGCTGCAGAGGTTGCATAGGTTTCAAAGAATCACATTCCTGCGACATGAGGAAGACTTGTATAGTTGAGCGTAAGTCATCCGAGGAGAACATTAGGTAACCATCATGGTCATGGTCACGGTCTTGTTGGTGCAAATCGAGAAAAAAGACTTCGGCAGTCTCTAGTCCCCATAAACAGCTGCCAACAGAAGAGTTCAACTGTGTCCATCCTCGTTCCGGGTGAGTGACGTCAAACCGGGAAACTCCGGTGAACTCCCCAGCCCAGCGTAAGATATTGGATCCGGCTACTGCATGCTTGAAGCTATACGGTCAAGTAAATAAAAGTTTGTCCTTGTCGAGATCACATGGAGGCAGATCCAGAGGCAACCACTGTGAGTCATTTGGGTCGAATACCTCGAATGACTCACAGGGATTGAGGTACCAATCTGTACAATAACTCGGTAGTACGAAAACGAAAACGAAAGATTTTGCCATCCACCTCTAGCAGGTGGGGATTGGGATTAAGCCTCTTGGGAACCCATTTTGCAATTCCGCCGTCGTGTGCGCTGCTGCTGGTGAAAATATATTTGGAGCCCAAGTTGGGAGAGACGCTGATCAAAAATCTGGGAACGTCGGCGTCGGAGCCGGCTCTAAAAGCCGATTCATGTAGCTGTAGTCGGGATTTATGATCGCCATTACCGCTAATATCAGTACTGGTACTCCTTCCTTGCAACAGATGGCTCAATCCGATGGATTGCAGACTGTAAGTCCAGCAATTATCGTTACCTTTGAACTCCTTGAAACACAGGTACAGGGACTTGTCATCATCCTTCTTATCTTTCTCCACCTCCTCCGCCACCGCCGTGAAGGTAGTAGAGTTTCTCCTCCGGATGAACCTGCTGGTATGACAAGTAGCTGCTTCTTTTCTGATTCCAGCCATACCTTTTAACATCCTCGCCCATCCCATCGCCGCCATCGACATCCCCAATTTTCAAACCTAGCTAGGATTTCAATTTTCACTCCTCGATCTTCTTTTCGTTTTCCTTAAAAATAATAAAAAGGTTTTTAAGGATTTTGACACCTGGCCATCACAGACCTACTAATATATGATATATGGGGTTTTTAGACTCACTTTTGAAAATATTGCTAAATATGCGGAATGAGATCCTCTCCTCACCAAGGGCTTTCTCTTATTTCCCCGCCAAGAGATTTTGGCCCTCCATTTCGAAATGGAAGGCCCAGATTTCTTTCACTTTTCCTAAACCTCATACCCCACCCCAAAAGTGTAAACAATCTTGGCCCTCCATTTCGAAATGGACGGCCAAGATCTCTTGGTGAGAAATATTCTCTCCTCTTGGTGAGGAGAGGATTCGAGTCCTAATTATGCACCCTGCCATTCATTTGGGTTCTAAAGACTACTACTTTGGGTTCTAAAGACCGAAAATTATTCCCTGCATATGCACGGAACATCTCAACCGTCAATCTCAATCACCCATGCATCTCAGCCGTCCGTGTAAAAGTATCAAAATAGGAAATTACTATTTTACCCTTATTTTGCTCTACGTGCAGGGAATAACTTCCGTCTAAAGACTACTACTTTTTTAACAGTCATTTGCCACAAAGAGTTGACTTCCCTTTTAATAGACATTTGCTAATTAATTATTTCACAAAAATATTCTGATAATCCATAAAGTGACCAACATTAGCCTTTCTAGAAAAACTTTGTGGCACCGCTCTGCACATGTATGGTGTATCGCTTCTGTTCAAACATTCAAATATTTTGGCAACTATACTCTTTGAAGTGCATGTGAAAAATACTCATGCTTAAAGAAATGAAATTTGAGCTGCATGTGAAAAATACTCTATGTAATTAAATATCTGTGACGAATAAACTGAATTGTTATGAGCTCAAATATCATTTCTTTTGCATACTATAAATGATAGCAAAGACAACATGCGTGATAGCAAACTATAAATGTACGTACAAGAACAAAGTTTTATCATTTGGAGACATATACACGCAACATGTAAAATTCCATCAATTTTTAAATAAGGTATTGGAGAAAACTAAAGGTACGCGTGTCAAGAAGATGATTATTTAATTTTAGTTATATATGGGAGATTGCAATTGCAAGGAGTGAAGGAATTAGAATGTTCCGATAGGAAGGGCCAAAATAAAAATTACCTTCATAAGGGCATCTCCAACAACCATCTTCAAAACTCATACCCAAATCTAAATTTTGACTCGCCCAAACTCATTACTATTCATTAAGGTTTTCATCTCCAACAAGGATGAGTCAAAACTTATACCCATTTTATATTTTAATCATTTTATATACTTATTTTAGTCAAAAAATCTATTATAGACTAGACCCCACCCGAATATATGGGTTTCCTCTCCAAATTTCCTCCCATTTTGGGTCAAGTTGCTTGAAGTAGGAACCCATTTTGGGTTTTGAGTTTTGTGTTTCGTTGGAGATGACCATGATTGATCTTGCCAGTTTTGGGTATGGGTATGGGTTTTAGAGTAGCCTTTTGGAGATCGCCCTAATATACTGGAAAATTTTCAAAAAGACAATGAAGCTCAAGGTTGGAGATTCCATGGTATTAGTTTTTTTTTGTTTCCAGTGAATGTTTGAGCGAGACTTTCATGCATGCATTTAGCTTGTGTCCATGTTGTTTAGCTGTAACCGGAGTTTGTCAATTACTATGTTACGGCCTTCCGGTTGTTTAGTTGTTTAGCAGTAAGCGGAGTTTAGCCCTTGTCGTTTTAAAATGCATGTCTAATCTTATTTATGTGGTTTGGAATATTAACCAATTTTGAACCCAAAATTAACTCCATAAATAAATATGCTTAAATGTGTGATCTTTTCAAACTTGAAACATTAGACTACCAAATCCAAGAAACTCGTTCAATCTGGGCATTGTGGTTATTCTGTTATTGTTCATCCGTGTTTCCAGGAACTCGATCAATATTAAAGTTACTGTTTGATGAATACCTTAATGGGATCATAGAAAAGGGCCGGAGTCGGGCAGAGAGATCAGAGATGTCAACATTGATTAATATTCTAAACCACAGGACTAGAATAAAACATTTTGAAATCACAAATGTAAAAATGAGTAAGACTCCGAACCACAAAGATCATCATTTATAACATTTATCCTAAAATTAGAGACCAAGTTAGTATGGCTGAACTTTAGCCCTTAAACCTTGTAGACGGAGTTCAACGGTTCCATAGCGAAAAATTTATTTTCATTGGTTCGAGCTAGTGTTTGACCAGCACAACCCAGTGATTGCAGATCCAGTTCTCCATGTTCCAATCGCAGAAATGGTTGTGTTGAAATTTGAAAATCAAATAATTGAGGTGTGAGCTGTAATATAGCTAAGCTGTTTTGTTTGAGTTTTTTCATTTCACCATTAATAGTTTCAAATAGTCATGGCATGTCTGATATGCGTGTTGTATAGGAATCTCTTGTACGTACGTTTGAATTCAACTCAATCAACTCATAGCATTTGAGTTCATCAATAAATAAATTTAAAGCAGTAGCTTTGTTCTCCAATAATCTTCCTTTGCTTAATTTGTTTAATTCTTGCTTCTTTCCTTTAAGTACGTGTGAGTGAGAGTGTGGTGTGATTGAATTGGTTTGTAAACTTATCCCCCATTGTGTTTGGTGTTAGCTTGTAAGAAATGAAATAATATAAGTATAAGCATTTATTTCGTCCATTTATTTAGTCTAGTTCGGTACCTTAACGATTTCAAATTTTGTTGAAAATTTGTATAAGTGATCTACTCATGAATATTTTAACATTGAACGGTTGATTTGTTGAGATGTAATCGAAAAATATATATCACAACCATTAATCGAAAAGTCTTCACCAAGTCTTTATTATAAGGGTCCTCATTAGAGCATCTCCTTTTATACCATAGGCCGGCAGAGTCACAACTAAATTGTTCCTCTATCAAAACTCAATTCTATCAAAACATATCTATATGCTTACCTATTAACAACTAAGTACTTCTATCTCTATCAGCAACACTAACGATAAGAGCCCCAAGAAATGAGTTCTATTACAGATACTAGATTAATTACGTACGTACCTCTTGTAAGTACATTAACAGTTGTCATGTCTTGATAAACTTAATTGGGATAGTGTCCATAATGTAGTTTACATTGAGGTCATTCTTCTGTTGGTTTGCAGATAACCTGATTAATTATCATTCCCAAACTCAATCCCATCGCCTATATATCTTTGACATGAAAAAAAGTCGGCACTTTTAGAACATGAAGGCTTATATCCCATGACTTTGATCACCTTTAAAACATCCTTTTAATGCCAAATTGTCAATTAATATTCTTCCTGTCTGGATGTAGATCGACTTGCTCCTCAATTGCGGATGTAGACTTGCCCATTTAGAGCTTGTTCCTTACTATCGGAAACTGGTCCTTTCAATTGTCTCGATATGCTTGTTGCTCAATGTAATTTGAGATTTATTCAAATTAAACATGAGATTATGAGAATAGATTTCATATATTCATTCACAAAGTAAGTGTGTCATGTACGTCCTCGACCAGCAAGGCTAAGAATCACATATATATATGTTTGTAACTCGTATCAGTATTACATATATATAACATTGAGTATTTAATTACATTTACTGGATCAGTCTTAATTGGATTTGTATGTACGTGGACTATGCATGGGAAATCACTAAGAATTAATTCATCTCTGCCACAATAGACCTTCGAAAGGAATACTGTCAGTGTTATCTGGGTGATTGTAACTCTAGTAAATTAAGAGCATTTACCTCGATCGTGGTCGAGACTTCAAATTCTCTTCATAAAATATCGCTAATTATGAACAAAAATGATAGTTCGATCTTTGAATTAGGTTTGGACCATTGTACTTGAACACCAAAAAGTCATTGAATTAACATTAGGATTTAGGGTGGAAGTCACCATGGAGATCTTTATGCAAATTGAGTTCTTATATAAATCCCAGACATGACGTATTAATTGTAGATGTGTATGTACCAAATAATTATTTGGGATATTATTGAGGCACTTGTGTATTAATTATCAGTAAAATAAAAATACATTTTCATTTCAAAGATACTTTCGACCCACGAAATAGCATATTTGAATCATGAGCCCTTCTAGAAATGCTTTCATGCATATTAAATATGTGTAACACAGAATTGTTATGAGCTCGGTCGCGATAGCATTATATTCCAAATTAACTTTCTTTTGATAACGTACGTACGCTGTAGCAAACCATAAATATAGGCAGTAGGAAAGT
This sequence comes from Rubus idaeus, assembly GCA_030142095.1. NCBI lineage: Eukaryota > Viridiplantae > Streptophyta > Magnoliopsida > Rosales > Rosaceae > Rubus > Rubus idaeus. Next base: position 31,785,986 of record CM057970.1, read on the forward strand.
GTTTTCGTTTGAAATTGAGGTGATTCTAAATAAGAAAACTTAAAATGAGATATTAGAGAAAATTAAAAGAATCTGAAATGGACAATTTTTCTATTTTACTTTATAATGCACACACACTAACTTTGTTTTTTCTTTTAATTCAACTTTACTTTATAAATTGTCCTAATTAACCACATTTTGCTATTCCTTTCAAAAGATTTACATCGGTATTTTTATTTTTACAAAACGCATCTTACCATAAGAAATTTAAGATACGGATTTGGTCGAAAACTCCAAACTAGATTAGGATTGGATTTTCGTTTAAGCAAAGTAATCAATCTTTTTTCTTTTCTACTCTATTAATTCCAAGTCATTTCAGCCATCTCTTCCACACAAAAAAATCGATCATTTCAGCCATGGAAAAGCCACTGTTTGTTTTTCAGCTCTTCATCGAGATCAGTTGCCTTCTTTCCCAGGAGGAATACGCAATGCAAGTAACTCAAATTTGAGCATCGTCTCGGAAGCAAGGCTTTCTTTCTCATTTGAGGGGGTAACCGAATGTACGTTATAGCTTTTTCACATGCATGGAAACTTAAATTCGCTTACTTTTTCGTACGGCTTTCTGTTCAATTTCCCTTTTTCTTTTATCTTTGAGATAGATTGACTAAAACTGAGGTTTATTTCTCGCCTTGTCTCTGTTCCATCCGGTGTCACATGAATAAAAGTATTTCCACTTCCTTTGCTTCATTTTTCATGAGGCAAAGAATGCATAAGGTTTCATTATTAGTAACAAGGAATTAGTACGTCCTTGTATAATCTAAATGAGACAACCCTTTTAGTTTTCTCAGGATGGTTAGATAAACGCACGCATCCGTTGCATTTGTTGCTTGCATATATTATGTTCGGCTTTATAGAATAGGTGAGCTGGTCGACTCATCTTTTCCAAGTTGCCTGACTTTTCAGATCCCTGTGTACGTAGTACTCCATACATTGTTAGATTTTTTTTTTTGGCAAATTATACACAAAGTTAGATGGACGTACAGTCACCATCAGTTACTTAATTATATATGAGGTGTAACTGCAGATCGAGAAGTTTCCAATCCTAATCTGCAGGGAGACAACCAAGAGGATTGTGTGGTAACTGTTTAATGTTGAAAGTTGTACAATATTATTTAGCAGTAAGGTAAGGTATCAATCATGTTTTGTTCAGATTGACATGCATCCATCATAAAAACAAACCACCTTTTAAAATTGTATACAATAGATACTATTCATTTATTGCTGAATGCATGCATATGGAGTCCAGATTCCATTGTTATTAGGATGTTTGGCAAATGATCATATCATCCGATCCAATAATGAATGATGACTAAAGTGCACAGTTCTTTCTTATTTCCCAATATATAAAAATGCACATCGATCCTCTGATTAAATACAGTACGTACCAGATAAGCAGAGAGCATCACGTACTTATTCATATATATATATATATATATGACGATGAATATATATGAACACAGGATGAATAAATTTCAGGGAAATAATTAATTAAATCAAAGAAAAGAAAACTTACAGTAGTACTAGAGCACATAGGCACCAATGATCTTTGCCAAATCTGCAGCAACTATTTTTCCTTCCCACCGCTTGTGAGTGATCAATTAATATTGTCTTGACGTCCAAGGCATCTTCAGTGGTAAAATTAGTTCGTATTCAAATGTTATGAGAAAGATATGCACCATGTCAAAGCAAGGGCCGTAATATGAGTAGGCGGGTCTGGAATAGTTTGAGAACAAGTCCGACTTTTCGACCTCCTAGATGGACAAAACTAGAATATTCTTGATGACGAGGACAACCAGGAGGCAATTGTGGCAGCTGCAGAGTTTGCATAGGTTTCAAAGAATCACATTCCTGCGACATGAGGAAGACTTGTATAGTCAAAGCTATCCCTCTTACAACATTAGGAAACCGTCATTGTCATGGACTCATGGTGATCATGTTGGTGCAAATCGAGAAAAAAGACTTGGCCATTCTCTAATCTCCATAAACAGCTGCCAACAGAAGAGTACGTTCAACTGTGTCCATCCTTGTTCCGGGTGGGTGACGTCAATCCGGGAAACTCCGCTGCACTCCCGAGCACAGCGTAAGATATTGGATCCGGCTACTGCATGCTCGAAGTTAAAACTGTCAGGTAAATAACCATTGGCGATGACGGGATCACATGGAGGCAGATCCAGAGGCAACCACTGTGAGTCATTCGAGTCGAATACCTCGAATGACTCACAGGGATTGAAGGGTACAAATAACTCGTTGGTATGAAAATGCAAACGGAAACGAAAACAAAAACGAAAGATTTTGCCATCCACCTCTAGCAGGTAGGGATTGGGTTTAAGCCTCTTGGGAACCCGTTTCACAAGTCCGCCGTCGTGTGCGCTGCTGCTGAATTTAAATTTGGAGCCCAAGTTGGGAGAGAAGCTCACAAATTTTGGAACCTCGGCGTCGGAGCCGCCACTTTAAATTGTTGAGAATGATCATAAAGCCCAGTAGGAAGTTATATTCCTCTTAAAACAGCAGATATATAATATGCATGTTTTTGTTCCCAATAATCCATGTAGTAGAATAAACAGGGTTTACATGAGGGTGACATCGAATACCCTACAGTATGAAATTATGAATTACGTACCGCCATTGTTGTATAACCACAAATGCTATTTTTTTTCATGAAGAATCATAAAATTTTAATATACTATAGCATATTCTTGAATGTGTTGTAGGATATTATTATTGTGTGTCTTGTCAAACTAGTACTATCTACAATAGGTTTATGGATTGTATTTAGAATAGATATTTCATATATCGATACATATTGTATCTTGTATTCCTCTATATATATATATATATATATATATGTCCTTATTCATTAATGAAATACATCATATTCTGAGCATTCTCTCTATTATTTACATTTCCTTTAAACATATTATCAGCACGAGTTCTAGCCCTAACTCCAAAAATCTCAAAATCTCAAAACTTGTGAACAGTACCCGTTATTAGCACGAGTACGTTCATGCTTTGATTTAATTTCAGCCTTCTTTTTTTTCTCGGGGATTTCAAGACTTCCCTTCTTCTACATCTCGGCCCCTCTTATAGTGTGGGACTTTATAAGTTTTAATTGAATCGTAGAGATTCATATACTATGCTATGATAAAGAAATTTCATGAGCATGAGTTTTATTTGAATCGTGGGGATTCATATTTTTTTTTTGCTATGATAAAGCAACTTCATGAGCATCAAAGAAAAGTTTTGTGATAAAATAATTTCACAAAAGCATCGAATTCGACCATATACTATCTTGGTCGTGTTCTAATCCAAATTATCTTGGAATTTTATTTAGTGTTCGTGGATGTCTTTTTAGACTACGAAACTAAGGTATCTTCTTATTGTGATAAAGTGCTTTTGATTTTTCCTCCGAGTATTGAGCAAATTTCGAATTATGAGTCATATCTTCAATTCATTAGTGCTAACAGTTATTATATGGAAATTCAATGTGAGAATGGAAACGAATACTTATGTATTACTTCTAATGATCGCAGAAGAAAGTGCATCTTAGACAAACTTATGTGTCGATCTAGTGGGTTATACTTTCAAATGTGAAGGGTATATTGAGTGACCAAATATTTTTTAAAGTATAGTGACCACAGTGTCGAAATTATCAAAGTTGAGTGATTGTTTATAATATTTATCCTTTTATTAATTAGTACATTTTACTGATAACTGGTTGCTTAATTAGTATTAAGCATTGATTAGTAATGCTAGTGGTGCTGCACACCGTTTTGGATCGCGAGTTTTGTAGGATTATGAGATCGTTAGGCTCATGCGAGGTCCCAAGCTTCTGAGTGACATGTGTCCTCTACTTTTCCTAGATTCCCATATGTGAGCATGAACTCTCATTTTTTTTATTCCTTTGTTATTTTTTTCTCTACAATTTTTTATGTTTTTGGGTGTAAAACCTTAACCATCACAGAGAAGAGAGATGAATACGAACGAAAGCGGCAAGAAAGCCATCACCACTATAGGAGATAAGATCAGAAACGCTTATATGCTGAAGGCGAACACTGGCTTGGGAGCAACCGTTTCATTTTCAAGCTTACCATTCTCCGATTCTGCTACCTTTGCCACAGCTGCAGGTGAGCAATTGAGGGTGTTGATCAACACACTAAAGAAAACCATGGGCGATGATATAGAAATGAGGAAGTTATATCTCTTGTAAGGGCAAGTTTTCTTGCAATTGGCTATTTTCTAATTATACAAAACATCTTCCTTGTAATTGCATCATTTATAGTTGCTAGGGCACTTTAAGTATTTAGAAGTCGTAGCATTAGGATTGTGTTTGTTTGGCTTCTTCGGATTTCACTTCAATGGCTTTTGGTGACTTCATTTATTAAGCTCCTTAAGGTATGGATCATTCATATGTATTTCATACACTTTGATTTTGTTTAGGAAGTTGCACAATTACCTTAAGGTTTGCTAAAACTTGTTTTGAATAGCAAACTTTTCTGTTAAAAGCTGTTTTTATATTTTGCGACCGATCGCCTACTGTTCACGATCGATCGCACCACGTGGACATTTATATCTATTGAAATATGACCGTTGAAATTCAAATATGTCTGTTACAGCATTTGTGCGATCGATCGCAACTTGTTATACGATCGATCGCAACTAAGGTTTTAAGGTTCCAGTAGCTACTGACCTTGTTTTGTGCACTATGCGATCGATCGCACGATACGTGTGATCGATTGCACTGTACAAAATCTGTGTGTTTTATGTCGTACGATCGATCGCACCATTTCAGACGATCGATCGCATAATCATTTCCAGTTTTATAAAATAGAATTTTTCCGTTTCATTTTGTAACTTTCGAATCTTAAACTCTTTTGCGAAAGTTCTCTGATATTGAGTGATCCTAGTTCCATGCTATAGGTTCCTCCTTTGATGCTCCACATTTAATCCACTTGCTAAACCTTTGATTTGCTTGGTACAAGTTAGTTTAGCCTTTCATAGGATTAAGGAGATTTTGTTCGACTCTAGCAAACGTTAATTGTTATTTTGCTGAGTTGAACGGTTCAATACACAATCATACATCATCTTTGCATAGCCGCTGTTCTTTGGATTGGAGGTTCACGTCCGTGGAGTCCAATAGGAGAAGCTTGAGGAAGAAGCATTTGGAAGCTACACAAGGTTAGAACTGCCATTAGTCAATAGGTTGATAGTGTTTGAGTTTGGGAGAGTTTGGGAATGATTTCCCCTTGTATGTGTTTGCCACATTGGCTTTTCATAGTGTGATTCAAAAGTGTGGGGTACGGCTCCCCTCCGGTTTTCCTCTAGAGGTAGAGGTTTCCGGGTGAACATATTTGGTGTTGTGTGTTGTGATTGTTTGTTGGATTGCTTGTCTATTATTCATAATTGTATAACAGATTGTGTGATTCATTCAATAGATTATAGACCGTGGTGTGCTAGTTTGATGCACACTTTGGGTTCTAGAATTGTTCAATTGCCTGTTGTTGTTGCATAAATTGTGGTCGTTCAATTGAACATTATTTTGAACCCTTGTTTGTTATTTGTTTGCGAGAGATAACTTTTAAATTACTTAGCCTCTTCGATTAATATCCTACGACTTACCATTGACGGGAATTTCATCTCTCCAAGGCCAAAAAGTACAAGGGATATCGCGATTCTCATATCTTTGGTTTGGCTTCTGATCTCTTGGAAAAGAAGATCAACAATATCAAAGCCACTCTCGCCGCCCTAAGCGACTAATCTGGTATGAAAAATTATTCTGTATTTGTATTATTGTTAAGTGACTAATTATGTGTTTAATAATTATTAAAAAATCGGTGGAGAAAAAAATAAAAAATAAAATGTATATATATATATATATCATGAATGATCAAGAAGGATCGAAAAAGAAAAGGAAGAGATGAAAAAAAAAATCTAAAATGATCAGGAGAGCACATGTGACAAGCTATCTAGCATGGAAACTTCAAAACCCGCCGACTCCCCGTTTCCTAACATTTGGGAAATGCAAAAGTTGGGGAAACGCGTTTCCCCTGACACCTTGGTGGAACCGTTATGGAAACACGAGTTTCCAATATTTGAAAATATTTTTTGTAATTTGTTAAGAAACGTGGGGGCAAAATAGATATTATAACTTAAAATAAAATTCGAAACCTAATCAATATGGCCGCACAACTCTTCTTCTCTGTCCATTCATTTCGTGTACAGATCATTTATGCAAAAATTTAATCAAATTGGAGACGGTTTGATAATCCAACAATATCAAACAAATGAATGGTTGTAATGAAAATGTTAACTTTGACCGAAACCGTCCATTTGTTTGATATACTTGGATGATCAAACAATCTTCAATTTGATTAAATTTTTGCATAGATGATCTTTACAAAGTGATTTAAAAGTTGAATTGTTAGATTATGAAAATATGAAATTGAATATACGCAAAAATTGATAGTTTGGACTGGGCTCATCCAAACTCATTTGGATGAAAGTATTTTCCCTCTTCAAATATTAGTGTTTGATAAATTTCTAATAGTATACTAGAATTTGTGAGAGAATTATGTAAAGGCTATGACATGCTTTATCCAAAAAAATCTATACAATAATTAGTATGCAAATGGTTATAGCAATTGTTGAACAAGATAGCAGCATGAGTCGGTGAGTGTTCACACAGCCTCAAGAACCATCAGGTCTGATGCCACTGAATGAACGAGATGATGAACACATTGATCGAACACGTCAGGTGCGATAGCCACCACCTGGGGACATCAGCATGTTCTTTGTTCTAACTCTGAGCATCCCCCTAGGGCAGGTCAAATATAATCGGGCTTTTAATGCAGGACAGGGGTTTATGGATTTTAAATTGCAAACAACCACCCTCAGAAATCTGGGCTCCCACCATATCCCACACCAGCTCCCGAGAGTCCCAGGTCCAGCCCAAGGACCAACCCTCAATTGGACGATAAAGCTGAAAATTCGTGATCGATATTATTGCCTACAAACAAGCAGTTTGAAATTAGTTATGAAATTCATTTCAACAGCTGCAAAAAAAATACTTACAAGGTAACTAAATGTCTTGGTTTCAATCAAGACCCAAGAAATCGTTATGTTGCCCTCAGCATCCAAGGTATCAAAAGCCTCTACGATAACAATGTAAAACAAACGTGTCGTCGGACAAGAGCAAACGACCACCATCCCTAATCAAGAATGCAATTAAGAATCGAAATAACTAAATGGCCCCAGAATGAATCAAAGAAGTTGATCTTAACTGAGTACCCCCAAAATTCAAGGTTAAGTACACAAAATCGAGCTGTGTAGACCATTAGCAACAACATTAAGAAGAAAAAAAACCCTAATTAAACCTCAAGAACTATTAAACCTATAGTCCCATAACCAAGAATGAATCATAGAAGCTGATCTTAACTACAAGTACCCCCAAAACTTCAAGCTTAAGTACACAAAATCGAGCCATGTAGACCATTAGCAACAACATTAAGAAGAACAAAAACCCTAATTAAAGTTGATCTTAACTGCAAGTACCCCTAAAACTTCAAGCTTAAGTACACAAAATCATGTTGTGTAGACTATTAGCAACAACATTAAGAAGAAAAAAAACCCTAATTAAACCTCAAGAACTATTATACCTATAGTGTGTACACTTACCTACGGTAGCAATGGACACCGCCATGATCAGTGCGGCAACAATCTTGAAGACTGACGAAACCATTTTCGATGATAGAACAGCTAGCAAGTATTTTCAAAGACAACCGGAGATGGATTTTAAAGACAGAAAACTAAAGTGTAGGCGGATCGGAGATGGATTTCTGAGAGAAAGAAAACTTAAGAGCATTTTTTTTTATAAGCGTGTCTGTGGCGGGAAAGGATAGTAATTGCGGGTCAAACTGCTACTAAATCGACATTATTAATTTTTTTAATTTTTTTTCGAAGATTAACTGATTAAGCTAAATAAGCCCATTTGACTTTATGTTTAATTTAGGATAAAAATCTAATTTAGTACCTTAATTATGAAAAATGTATTTTTCGGTAACTACATTTTTTTTTTTACCCAAAATGGTATCTGAACTATTACGCTGTTACTCAAAATGATATCTCCATTAACTTAGTCATTAAGTATGGTCCAATTAAGCATCATTTTGAGTAACAGTGCAACAGTTCAGCTACTATTTTGGGTGAAAAAGAATTTGTAGGTAGCAAAAAGTACATTTTGCAATAGTTTAAGTACCAAATTAAATTTTTGCCCCAGTCCAATTAGGTAGTACTTTCTATCCAAATATATTTCATATATGCAAACTTAATTAACGACCAATTTAACGGAATACTATTTTGAGTAACAGCGCAATAGTTTAGGTACCATTTTGGGTAAAAAAAAATTGTAGATACTAAAAAAATACTTTTCACAATAGTTAAATCAGGTTTTTATTCTATTAATTTATCTAGCTTGATTCGAAAGCTCATTTGACTACAACAAACATAGAAACCTAGGAACCCTACTTGCTTGGCTTTCTCTTCGCCGAGTCTACTATTCTTCATCCGGAGGCACGCCTTCGGGGCGTTATCTTCGGACAGGTGCTATAGTGACTCAGCCTCAGGATGGCGTTTAGGGGAGATCCAGTGAAACTCTGATAATTTTTTTTTAACATTATATCAAAACAGCCAATTTGTATAAACTTATGTACGTGTTTGAGGAAAGAATTAATGATTTGGTTACTTTTATATGATCCCTATTATATAGGAGGATGGTACAAACAACCATTTGGTATTATGTGATATTTTTATCGGATCCTTATTAAGAAAATAGAAACGATGTTGATCAAACAAGTTCTTAAGAGCATATTTACCAATGCTAGCTATTTTTTAATCAAATTTAAGCTAAAATAACTAAAAAGCTATTTTGGCTAGCCAATTTGAAAATATGTCTGCACCAATGCTCTCTACTTTAGCTACTATTAAATTTAAATTATTTTTTTAATGAATAAAAAATATATTAAACGTATTTAATAATTACACAAAGCTACTAAAAAGAATGTATTAAATTAACGAAAATAATAGAGAGTTTCATCTCGCTCTCTATATTTATGAGCCAAATAGCTAAAAGCTAAAGTAGAGAGCTACTTGGGAGGCTGGTGCAGATGCTAAAATAGATGAAAAACTAAATATACTCTCCAAAATAGCTAATGAGCTAAAATAGAGAGTCTGCTAATCCATATTAATTGACGATTTGCTTTAAATGACTCCATCAAAATGGATTAATTAGCATTTTTTTTCATCCGTTTTAAATTACGTATTAATTAAATGTTTGTTTAACAATAAAACGGTAAATAAGAGAGAGATACGCAAAATATGATGTATTTCATTTATGAATGGGGGTCTCTATATATAGAGAATACAAGATACAAATTATAATGAAGTAGGAAATCTATTCTAAATACAATCCATATTCTAGAAGGATTTACCTTCCATAAAACCTATTCTAGAAAATCCTAGTTTGGCAAGGCAAACAATAATAATATTCTGAGACAATATTGACTTTTTTATATGACACTTCCGAAAACTATTTTGTTTTGGGCAATCTTTTTTTATTTGTTGTAGAATATTGAAAAGTAAAGCAAGAGAGTAAATAGCACAGGAATAGGATATCTTTATTGATGAATAGGTGCCTCTTTATATAAAGGAATACAAGATACAATCCATAATAGAAAAGGATTCCTATTAAATACATTCCTTATGCAATCCTAACTAGATTCTCCTAGGTTGACAAGCACACACAAAACGGGTATCCTTCAACACTCCCCCTTGTGCGGTCAACACTAGGTGGTGCTCCTCGCGTTGCCTCGTTAAAAACCTTGCCAAGTAACAAAAACCCAGTGGGACAAAAATAACCTTGGTCGAAGGGAAAAAGAGTGCAACACACCACTTCACATTTGGCATAGCAAGACAACAGACTCCCCCTCAAGTCTGCGTCTCCCCCTGATTCTGCAATCATGGGAGGTTGGTTTTTTACTATTAATTTTAAATCTAACATTTCTTTAAAGTATAATAGAAATAAAGGTTTTCCACAAATTTTATATTTATTTTTAATGCAAATAAAATAAATTAAATAAAAATTAATATTAACAATATAAATAATAAAAATATATATAATACAAAATTAAATAAACTATACTATTTTTTATTTACAAAAATATACATTATATACAAAATATTTTTGTTTTTGAATTTTTAAAACAATAAATAATTAAAAGAAATATTTTTATTTTATTATTTTAAAACAAAAACACACACACAAATATTTTTTAAATTAACTAACTCCTACATAATCCAAACTAACACATTAAATTACCATTATATTCTCCAAATAAACTTCTTCCATAAAATCAACCTAGTAACCTCTAATTAAACAATTAAAATCAAAGGTGATTAATTAAAATCTAAATAAAAAGAGTTTTAATTAATCCACTAAATTTCTATCCGATCCTTATTATTTATTTCAACATTAAAATAAAACCAAACAAACAAAATTACATAATTAAAAATCATCAACTTAATCAACAATTATACACAAAATAAAAATAAACAAACAATAACATTTCAAAATATTCAATATTAATAAACAAAAATAAATTATAATAAATAAACTTTAAAAATTACAAAATACACACTAACAATATTTTTTAATTAAAGATGGTTGGCCTTACTCCCCCCTCGATTTACTTTTCAAACATCCTTGAGCCCTTCTTATTTACACTTTTAACAAAAAATCCTTTTTACTAAAATTAAAGGTAAAATAAAAGATATATTACCTTAAACCGTCGGATAAAAAAAACGCCAAAAACTGCGGTATCCGGCTCCAAACCTGCAAAAGAAAAAGAAAAGATAATTAGAACGTGATTAATTGTGATTAATTTGGGTAATTGATGCGAGAGGATAGAAATTGAGCTTTGGCTCATGGTTGAATTGGATGCGTGGTGGAGGTGATGGGTGGCGGGAGAGCTTGGTGGGGGTGTAAACTGCAAAGAAACACTAGATAATTAGAAGATGATTGCGTGATTAAACCTTGCGGGACTCTCCTTAAATAGGAAATGGAAATGGGAAGGAGCCAAGGAAGAGGGAGCTCGGTGGTGTGAACTTGGAGAGCGGGAGCGGGAACTGGTGGTTGGTGAGTGGTGGTAGGTGGGGCGTGGAGGAAAAGGGGAAATTGGATTGTAGTGTGATGGTGGTGGAGTGAGATGGTGGTAACTGGGTGGGGAATAATACAAACAAAACAGAAAAGAAAAAAAAATAAAACAAAGAAAAATAAATAAATATAAAATATAAACATGGGGAAATAAAAGGAGATTTAAAATATATTCTGACGGTGTGGTGGTTGTGCCTGATTGGTGGTTTGGAAAATTGTCGGATTGGAAGGTTTAAACTGTATTATTTTATTCCACAAAGAAAGTAGTGACTTTCATTTGAACCAAAACCCGGAATTTGGTTTAAAAACCAAACAAAAACCGAAAGCAAAACCGAAAAAGCAGTGAACGTATTTTACATTCACATCAGAGGTCAGATAATTTACGCAAACCAATGCTTTTGACATGCTTCTCAAATGTGGATTTAGGCAATGACTTAGTAAATAAGTCTGCTACATTGTCTTGAATCTTGAGAAATTCTTGTTGTTGCTGATTATAGAAAAACTTTGGTGCTATATGCTTGGTATTGTCGCCCTTGATCAAACCTTGCTTCATTTGCTCAATGCAAGCAGCATTATCCTCATAGATACATGTAGGTTCATCTGTGGTAGACCTTAAACCACACGTACTTCTTATGTGCCCAATTATGGATCTCAACCAAATACATTCACGAACAGCTTCATGAAGTGCTATAATCTTAGCATGGTTGGAAGAAGTAGCGACAAGAGTCTGCTTAGTAGACCTCCAAGAAATAGCAGTGTTACCCATGGTAAAAACATAACCAGATTGGGAACGACCTTTGTGCGGGTCAGAGAGATACCCAGCATCAGCAAAACCCACCAAAAGATCACTAGGTGTTTGACAATATGGTGTAATTGATATACTGCCAGTAATATGTCCGGACGGAAGGAAAACGTCCGGACGCTGGACACATGAATTAACGGTTCTGTTCGTCCGTCGACCGGTCGAAAGCTGCCTGTCGACCGGTCGATCACCGTGTCCGACAGTATCCACGAAAGGCATGGGTTCCTCACCCATTTTTCCATACTTTCGTGTCTCTCTATAGGGATAGAACAAGCCCATTTCAATCGTACCCTTGAGGTATCGAAATATTGTCTTTATGCCAGTCCAATGGCGTTGCGTGGGCGCAGAACTATGTCTAGCTAACAAGTTCACGGCGAATGAGATATCAGGTCTTGTGCATTGTGCTACGTACAATAATGCGCCTATTGCACTTAGGTATGGCACCTCAGCTTCTAAAACGTCTTTGTCATCATCCCTTGGACGAAACGGATCTTTCTTTGGATCTAAGCTGCGACCAATCATGGGAGTGCTAACAGGATGGACCTTATCCATATTAAAGCGCCTGAGCATCTTATGGGCATAAGCTGATTGATGAATCAGTATCCCACTATCACGGTGCTCAAGTTCTAAACCGAGACAAAACCGTGTTTTCCCAAGATCTTTCATCTCAAACTCGGATTTCAAGCATTCAGCGGTGTGTCTTAGTTCTTCAAGAGTACCAATAATGTTCATATCATCAACATAAACCGCGACAATTGCAAATCCGGAACTTGTAGTTTTGATAAACACGCATGGGCACAATTCATTGTTCACATACCATCTTCTAATCAAGTAGTCACTTAGACGGGTATACCACATCCACCCGGATTGTTTCAATCCGTATAGTGAGCGTCTCAATCTTATTGCAAACGCGCTCCGTGGTCGGGAGCCACTTGACTTAGGTAATGAAAGTCCATCAGGAACTTTCATGTATATTTCCGTATCTAGATCCCCATAGAGATACGCAGTGACCACATCCAAAAGCTGCATGTTCAGTTTTTCGGAAACTACCAAACTGATAAGGTAGCGGAACGTGATAACGTCCATTACGGGAGAGTAAGTCTCCTCGTAGTCGATTCCAGGGCGTTGAGAGAAACCTTGCGCCACAAGGCGAGCTTTGTATCGTACAATCTCATTTTTCTCATTACGCTTTCTAACAAAGTGATTTGCACTTATTTATAGCGCAAATTGTACTCCTAATCACAAGAGTTAAGCTTATCTGAAGACGTTTTGATGGTTCTAATATACATTTTCATGATTTCAGGTTATTTGCATGACTTGAGATAATTCGGCACAAAAAGTGCGTTTTGGCTACCTTTGGGCACATTTCCGAGAAGAGGACAAGAAGTCAACCGTGACTTCTCCACATCGAAGACAGTAGAAAGCAGCTTTCGGATGATGATGCCAATGAATTTATTGAAGAATCGGAAAGAAGAAGAAAAATAAAGAAAATACATTTCCGGCGACTTTTCCGGCCAACCACCACCGGAGCATCACCACACATGGGGGGATATATTTGACCAGCTGCATGCATAGGTTGCTGCACCCAAGAAAAGCAGTTTGGTTTCACCTATGCATGCATTTTTCCTTAAAACCCTCCATCTTGCCTCCCTTGTGCATTATCCAAGGAGTCCACTCACACATCCTTTGAGAAAGGGGATTTTGGGGAAGGCTGCAGGGGTCTAGGGAAGGAGAATCAGAACCAGAACAGAGAGGACGGAAGGGGGACAGAAAGGAGGAAGCCAAAAAGCTCTCAAAAACTTAGCTGAATCGAGCCCAGACGTTCGGACGCCACAATTCCGTCCGGACGGATTCGACGAACTCAACCACTGTTTTGGTTGTTTTCTCCATTTTCCACCACCGAAATCGCTTCCCTTCCTTCACGAAAGTTGTTCCTAAGAGATCCATCTATCTTAGGAATTGATTTTCATCACCATATCACCACCCTTTCACCACGTTACAAACTCCACAGTTGGGGATTCGCCAAGCAGACAAGAAATTCGGGAGCTTGGAAGAGAAGAAGCTTGAGAGAGAAGAGGAGTTCAATAGGGGGCTTTCATCTACACTTGAAGTCACAAAGGAGCTGTTGGCCATCATCCCTTGAGGATTTCTTAACTCTACTTTAGTTATTTCTTATGTTCATGTTCCTATTCTTGACATTTTTTATGTATTCCATAAACATGTGTGAGTAGTCCTTTAGATTGGGGACTAGGGTTGTGTGCCCTAGTCCATGATGATGTTTTGATGAATACTCTTAGTGATGCATGATGATTCTATTCTTGGATATACTCTTTGCCTAAATACGGTTATGTTAATTGCTTGTTTAGGAATCTTGCTAGTTCTTGAACATGTGGTGAACTTGATTAATTAAGAGTGTTTGCTAGCAACTTATTCTCTTAAGTATTTGGTAGAGAGCATGATGAGACTAAATGTGATGTTTACCTTGTTTGAACCTTGACTCTTGGCACCCTATGCCTATGTATTTTACTCAAGACCCTAATAAGGCTTTGGTAAATGGATTAGGAAGTCTTTGTGATAACCGGAATATGGCACAAAAGTAGTCTTAGAAGAGTCGATCCTAGAACCATAACATGGCTAGGATAAGAGGTTTGATCCTTGGCGTAATCGTTGTTGCATGCCTTTGAGTTTTGTCATACATCGGATTGGATTAGAGTTAACCCGAAAACCCCGATCGCCTTCCATATTTGATAACAAACACATTTGTTGGGCTTGTCACCTCAACACATTTGCACTATTTCAAGCATAATCACTTGTGCTCTTGATTGCTCACTTAATCTAGCATTGGTACTTAATTAGGTCACTGTTTTGGTCACTAGTCACTCAAGGGTGACACAACTTTAAACACTACACTTGCATGTTGCATATAATCCACTTCTAAGTAAATAGATCACTTCTTGCCACACTACTTTTAGTGCTTTCACACCTTGGTCGCATTGCCAATTGGGATTTTGGGTCTTCCAATCCCTGTGGAAACGACAACCCCCGGTCCTAATCCATATATCCATAAACTATTGTTGACATTGTATACCACATATACCACATGTCACAAAGACCCATTTAAATGCAACAGGTTTTATTCCAGAAAGGATTGGCACAACAGGTCCAAATACCGTTCTCTTTGGTAGTGAGTCCAACTCAGCATGGATCGCATTTTTCCATTCAGCCCAATCTACTCTACGTTGGCATTCCTCAACGGAGCGGGGTTCAATCTCATCAGACTCTATTAACTCTCGTGCACAAGCATATGCGAAAACATCGTCAACTACGACGGAGTTTCTATCCCACGTCTCATGTACACTAGTGTAATTAATTGAGATCTCTACATTTTCACGGATAGGTTCTTGCGGTGGAGCGTCCTCCATAGATGTCTCTTCGACATAACCATAATCCGGAATGTTTTCATGGGTCGGATTTTGAGTATCAATGATGAGAGGGTCGTGTGCCTTTGCAGCCCGCTTCCTTGGGCGCGAATCCCTCGAACCCTGCGGCCTCCCACGCTTCTTTGGAGGAGCCGCGGCCTGTGCCACATCACTTCCTTCAATAGGAGTGGCGCCAGCAGTGCTCTGCCCAACCTTCTAGGTAGCACTTGCGACGTCTTTGAGTCTGAAGCCCTTTTCAGGTACTTCCATCCTTGCAGGTACATTTGCAGCAGGTATATGAGATCTAGTCACTTTAGCAAGATCAGAGAAAGCGTCCGGAAGAGAGTCGGCGACTTTCTGTAGATCAATAATTCTACGCACCTCAAGTTCTCTTTGTGCAGTAGGGGGATCATGATGAGACAGAGTGGGGACAGGCCACGACAATTCTCGTCGTTCCTGTTGAATGTTATCATTCTTATCTCCCCCTAACGACGGGAAGACTATCTCATCGAAGTGACAATCCGCAAATCTAGCGGTAAAAAGATCACATGTCAAGGGTTCTACATAGCGGATTATTGATGGGGACTCATACCCAACATAAATACACATTCGTCTTTGAGGACCCATTTTGGTACGCTGTGGCGGCGTAATAGGCACATAAACGGCACACCCAAATATGCGTAAGTGCGAGATGCTTGGCTCGTACCCAATCACTAGCTGTTGCGCAGAGAATGTTTGGGTGGCAGTGGGCCTCAGACGAATAAGCATAGCTGCGTGCAGTACTGCATGTCCCCAGGCAGAGAGAGGAAGATTGGTGCGCATTACCAATGTTCTCGTTACCATTTGAATTCTCTTAATGGCAGCCTCTACGAGACCATTCTGGGTATGGACATGTGGGACGGGATGCTCGACATCTATCCCAATAGCCATGCAGTAGTTATCGAAAGTTTTCGACGTAAACTCACCAGCATTATCAAGCCTGATATATTTAATGGGATGATCCGGGTAGTGAGCCCGCAGGCGAATAATCTGTGCCAGGAGTTTAGCAAAAGCAGCATTTCGAGTGGACAAGAGCCCGACATGTGACCAGCGTGTCGACGCATCAACCAATACCATAAAATACTTAAATGGTCTGCTTGTTGGTTGAATTGGTCCACAGATATCCCCTTGGATTCTTTGTAAAAATGGGAGAAGTATCTTAGAATCCTTTGCATAGGACGGTCTCGGTCCCCATTTCCCTAAGGAGCAGGCTTTGCAAAACGAGCGAGAGGCCCTAGAGGCGTCTGAAGCATAAGAGGATGTGAGCATTGGAGAGAGAGATCGAAAGTCATTGGATGTCGACCGGTCGACAGGGGGGTCGAACGGTCGGCGATCCTCTCTGGACGTGGTCGACCGGTCGACAGAATCATCGAACGGTCGACAATGCTCCCTGGATTGGGTCGACCGGTCGGCAAGGTTACCTCGACCGGTCGACAGGCGTCGGACAGCAGAAAAATTGTCCCTTTTCGTGGCTGTCTCATCCTCTTGAATCGTTTGTCGATTCATGCTTCGATTAGCTCGAAAGAATGGATGTCCGTGTGAAGTTTTCAGTATACGGATCATCAAATCACGACCTGGGTGTCCCAGTCTATCGTGCCAAAGCCAATATGTGTTTGAATCAAAGAGGTCATCCTGAATGACATGGTTTGATTCAATAGCTCGAATAGTGGTAGAATATAACCCACTAGAGATACACATGAACTTCTCTAAGATGCGCTTTCTACCGCAGTCATTAGAGGTAATACAAAGGAATTCTTTCCCATTTTCATCATGCGTTTCAGCATGGTATCCATTGGCCCTTATATCTTTAAAACTTAGTAGAGTTCGGTTACCCCTTGGGGCATATAGAGCATTTGTGACTTCAATAATGGTGCCATTAGGTAAAAGGAATTGAGCAGGTCCCCTTCCTTGCACAATTCTTGATGTCCCAGACATCGTAGTCACGGTGGAAGATGTAGGCGTAAAGTTCAGAAACAATTGCCTATGTCGCAAAATGGTATGCGTGGTTCCACTATCGGCGAGACATTCAAGTTCTCCGGAATTCATTCCTAAATAAAAGCTCATAATAAAATTGAGGAAGGTAATCAAAACTCGAAATTTTATTAAAGATATAGCCAAAATAGATTACATCCAAAGTCTCAATATGGTTCTTGACCAAAAAGCTAAATCAAAATACAATGGAAATAACTAGATTTAAGCGAAGTCAGGTGTTTCATCATTCTTCCCAGCTTTAAAATCTTCAACCCTCATCTTGACGTTTTCTTCGCCAAACTCTTGCTCCAAGTTGTGAACTTCAGTTGCCTCACGATATAGCTTGTATGTATTGGCAACACTCACGGGTGCCCTACAAGTCTTTGCCCAATGTCCGTTTTGCCCACACCTATAGCATGTAGGGGGATTTCCAGAATCCTTTGATTGAGGGGCAGCTTTCGCATGCGGTGCAGCCTTATGAAGGGGCACGGCGTTGGCTCCTGTGGGATTCACAGGGCCAGCGGCGCCATAGGCCTCTAGGGCGGCCTCCCCCTCGCCTGGTGCGATGACTACCTTCTTGAGCAGAGCGATTGTATGGACCAGGACGTCCAGAATTGTCCCTAGGTTTAGGGTTTCGCTCGCGGCGACCTCCTCTTGGGGCGCCACTATAATGGGTCTCCGGAACCGCTTTCGTTCCCACGGGCCTCGCATTATAGTTCTTCACAAGAATCTTCTCGTGCTTTTCAGCAACAGAGAGAGCTGAGATAAGCTCATGAAATCTTGTGATCCGTCGATTAAGCACTTCCATGCGGTAGTTCTTTGCAACTACTAAATCTGAGACGGGGAAGGTAGAGAGGGTCTTCTCAATCAACATCGCATCAGTTATGGTCCTCTGACAGAATTTCATCAGGGATTTGATGCGGAGTGCTTCCGAATTGAAATCTAGGACCTAGGAGTAATCACAGAAGCGCAGATTTTGCCACTTCACCTCAAGGTCAGGAAGCAAGGATTCACGGACATTGCCGAACCGCTCTTCGAGTGCAACCCATAGTCTACGGGGATCCTCGTCATTGAGGTACTCGGATTGTAGAGATTCGTCCATGTGGCGAATCATGAGGATGATAGCTTTGGCATTCTTAGCCTCTAACTCCTCAGCGGTGGCACGGGCTATGGCTGCTGCAGTGGCGACACTCATTGCTCCTTGAGCAGGTGCGGCATCGGCTGCAGCGCCAGAGGCAGCGGCAACAGGTGCGGCATCGAGATGATTCCCTTTGCCTTTAAGTGGTTGCGGACGTCACGAACCCACTTGTGGTATCCGATACCGGTAGTATCAAGAGGCGTAAAGTCCAACTTGTTCAGGTTGCTCATTCCTGAAAAACACAAGAGAATTGAGGTTAGTTTTCGGAATAGAATCTTCCCACGAAAACACAATATAGTTTCTGAGCTATGCTCCCAAGAAAACTGTTTCCAAGTATTAGATTTAGATGAGACGTTTGGTGTAATATGGTCGTCTCTTCTCTACGGATAACTTGTCCGGAGGTTTACAATGAACACCATGTTCAAGGTCTCTTCTTCTCTACGGATTCCTTATCCGGAGGCATAGCTCGAATCCCCACAATTCGGCTCTTGAGAACATCACCAATAGCATGATGATATTAGGGGGCTCATGACTTACATATATCGCAAGCGATATAAAGCTCGATCACCCACTAATACTTCTCATAGTTTGGTGAGTCTCGAAAGATTATCCCACATGAATAAGAAAGTGGGAGGTAGAAGAAAGGGAGGTTGCAAGTCCCCGATGAAAAACACAACCGCAACAACTGGAGAAAACAATAGTTTTAAAGTAAATACTTACTTGGAATAAACTTTGTTGAATTGCGATTGGTGAAAAAGGAGAACAGCAGCAAGAGCAGTAAGCTTCGGCAACGATCGTCGACCGGTCGGCGGGGGAGGATCGAACGGTCGATGGTAGTCGGCTGGAAATCGATTTTCTGATTTTCGGGTTTTTCTTTTTCTTCTCAGGGCTAGAGGCTCGTGCTGATAACGTGTTGTAGAATATTGAAAAGTAAAGCAAGAGAGTAAATAGCACAGGAATAGGATATCTTTATTGATGAATAGGTGCATCTTTATATAGAGGAATACAAGATACAATCCATAATAGAAAATGATTCCTATTAAATACATTCCTTATGCAATCCTAACTAGATTCTCCTAGGTTGACAAGCACACACAAAACGGGTATCCTTCAACATTATTTATTTTTTAAACACAGATTTATTGCTTCTTCTTCCTCAATTTTGCCCCTTTTGGTCCTATTTCTGCAAACACCTTCTTCATACAAGTTCATAAAAAAATGACATCTCAAAAATTCAATGGGGGGCAGCTGCCCACGCTCGCCCCTCCACCCTAAATCCGCACCTAATTACAGCGTCAAAACTTCAAAAGTTTGTATGTCAATAAGAGAGAATTTAGATGCATTAGTCTCATCTAAATCATACCAGAGTTTTTTTCTTTGGTTTTGGGCTTAAGACATATATACCAAAATGAGGTTGAATATATAAAGCTAAGTTGTCGAACGACTTTGAGGAGAGTCTGAAGTGGTACATGCCTGAAATAAGAAACAATGGGAGACATGACTTACTGTCTGATGTACCATATATTTTAGAGATATATCTAGTTAATCTTCAAGAAACAATCTTGGAGATATACAATTGTCTACTCTTCTCCATTTATTTTTCACCTTAACTAAACGAATTCAATGTACAATGCATCGGCAATTCGGCATACATATTTAAGAGATTTTATAATTTCTTGGACACCTTCATAACATTTTTCGATATAGAAAGTGAGTTTTGCATGCAATATAAACCTATGAGACGTAGTTGCCAAAAAAAAAAACCTATGAGACGTAAGGCTGAAAAGGAAAAGGATCATGATCGAATGCAGATATACATGGAGTCTCTCTTCCATAAACATATATGGGTTGATGATAAGGCCTATCCAATTCAATCGGGCACTTAGAATGCAGATGAAAAATCTATGGACCATTAGCCAACTCCCTCGATCACAGCTTCCCTTGATCGACCATTAAGAGTATTCGGCCCACCATTAAGTACAGGATCTGATTGGCAGACAACTAATACCACACCTAGTATATATATATATGATCCTGTCCGGAAAATTCATTAGAAGAAAAGTTGATAATTTCAATAAAAGGCCAAGTCTGGCCAAACAGAATGGATGCTAATCATGCATACTTAATTCAGGAAAATACAAACACTCATATATAATAGGGAAATGATATGTATACCTTCTCTCTACTATTTATACCCCTTTTATTGCACAATGAAAGGGGTACAAATAGTAGTTTCTCAAAAAAAAAGGGTACAAATATCAATTCTCATATAATATAGATGCAGGAATGCCACATATACTGCAAGAAGCCATGTCTTGCAGAAAAGACTTGGCCAACTACAGTAACATGGGTAAGTCTAATATACATAGCTGTATAGTATGCAGCTCTTTTTTTTAAATGTAATTGCTGTTCAAAAAGGTAAAACTAATTATTTTGAAATGACAATTGCATTTTTTAAATGTATAGTTTCATATTTTTAAACGGCAATTGCATTTCAAAAATGCAATTGCATTTCAAAAATGCAATTGCATTTTTTTAAAAAAGTTGCATGCTATGCAGTGATGTATATTATAATTTTCCCAGTAACATTCACCCATTTACAAGTTTGTTGTACGTGCACTAAATATGCATCCTGCCATTCATTTGGGTTAAAGACTACTACGTTTTTAACTTCCCTCTAAATAGACCTTTGCTAATTAATTATTTCACAAAAATATTCTGATAATTCATAAGGTGGCCAACATTAGCCTTTCTAAAAAAACCTTGCGGCACCGCTCTGCACATGTATCGCTTCTGTTCAAATAAATGTAATTAAAACATTCAAATATTTTGGCAACTATATATACTCTTTGAACATTGTCCCAAAAAAAAAATACTCTTTGAACTATGTGAAAAATACTCATGTTAAGTAAGTGTGAAAAATAAACTGAATTGTTATGAGCTCAAATTTCATTTCTTTTGCATACTATAAATGATAGCAAAGACAACATGATAGCAAACTATAAATGTACGTAGAAGAACAAAGTTTTATCAGTTGGAGACATTACACATGCAAGATGTAAATTCTATCAAATTTTAAATAAGCTATTAGAGAAAACTAAAGCTACCTCAAGAAGATGATTACTTAGTTTTAATTTTATATGGGAGATTGCAATTGCAAGAAACTATAATGTTTAATTATAGTGGTTCTCCAGTAGGTCGTCGACCCAATGATTGCAGATCCAGTTCTCGCCGTTCCATGCATGACTCGAAACTGATATTGTTTTTGGAATGTTGATACAGGTGGATCTGATGTTGTTCTTGCCATGTTGATGCAGTGACCTTAGAATACCATTCCCTCTGCAAATTCCTTGGTGTTTTAGAGCCTGAACGTCTCCAATACTGGCTATTTGTCTGAAATGAGTGTCTTGGTTTTCGTTGTTTTTACTATGCGTATTCTGATGATGGAAGATACACAACTTCATGATATTGTAATGTTTATGAACTGATGATCATCACATACTTGAGAAAGTGACCCACAGAGATCAAGATTCTCACAGTTGTAAAGTTGTAGCCGATTTTCTGTTGTCTGGGTAAATGCTTACTTATTAGATATCTGATTGTGTTACGTTGCTACTATCAGCATGAAGATCAGACATGCAGCAAAAGAAGCTATTAGTAACAGTAATAAGAGTCTGAAAAGATAGATTAGGGTGTCAAGTAAATTTCCTTGTGGGAGGAGGTGTTATCATGTTCACTTGAGTCACTTGATGAGTTAAGGAAATAACACCATTCCGGTGATTGAAATCTCTTTTCTTTTATCTACTGTAAACATTCAAGTGTGCAGTTTTGAGCATTTCGATAGTTCAGATCGAGTAGTTAATTACTATTTATAATTCTCTGTTTTGGATTGTTGATTATTTTAGAATCTTGTTCATTGTTTCGATGTTTGTTGCTTTTCACAATATAAATTAATGCAGATATATATATATATATATATATATATATATGGAGTCTCTCTTCCATGAACATATATGGATTGATGATAAGGCCCCTATCCAATTCAATCGGGCACTTAGAATGCAGATGAAGAATCTATGGTGTTCAAATGGATAAATCGATGATAAGTACGTGGTTGCATATGAAGAATAAGCAAAAAAGTGTCTGATATATCAATATCTGGAATAGATAGTATCATATATTATTGGGACAAAAGTAACTAGCTAGGGCCATGCATTCATATGCTCCTTTCAATATGGATAAGCTTAATTGAATTGACATGCATGTATGTCATCCTCCGGCGATCGATCCCTCTGGAACTAATTCATAGATATATAAATGATTCATTCATTCATTCATATCTAATTAATAGTAGTAGTTAGTTAGTGCAACTAGCAAGCTACCTTCAATAATTATTAATTACTAATTCATAAATCATAACACAGCTTAGCTAATTAGCAGGGTAGAGTAAGGCAGAAGGAACCAAACTCTATGTGGCAATTAATTTGAAGATGAAAAGCATGTTTCCCTTTCTTTAGGCCTACATATATGTACATAGTGATCGACCAGTGAAGTCTTGGAGTTTAAGGATCTGCCCTACCAAATCCGAAGATCAAAATGTGCATGTTGACCACCACAGCTAGCCATTATTTCATCCCTAATATATACAGATTGATAGCTTCAAGTTTATGTGGCAAACTCATCCATAAGAATTAGGATTGCTCTGATCTCCACAATTTCAAGTATATATAAAGATGTATAAATTTATCCATTTAAATAGAATTTACATTAGCTCAAGTATTCTTCTAGCTAGGTAGTGATATCAAACTGTTACAGTTCATGGATTATACTTGTGTGTTAATTGTCTCATGGTCCCTTTCCTTCTGTTGATGCGTCACCCTCGTCTAGTTATATGATTGTGCAAATTGTTCTTCATTTGTCATCTTCATCGTTTGCTCAAGTTAAATCCAGAAATTTACTTATCAAAATAAAATCCCCAAGGATCCATCAACATCAACCCCACCCCTTTAAAAAGAAGAGGTACAAGATGATAAATTTTAGGCTTTTAGCTATGATCATCTTTTGGTGGGGAATCGAGAAAGGTAGATAAAATCTTACCGTAATTTTTACGTAAGGTAAAGGGTAATAATATTTGGAAATTTGAAATGTACGCTCATAATGTTTCCCCAAAAAATTCACCAAATAGAGAAGTGTGGGAGTATTTATTTGTTCATATAAGTTCACTCCAAAACAAGAAGGGTTATAATATATGCATTGAATGACCACATCAAATATATGAAGGAAAACAGAGTTTTTTTTTTTGGTCGAAAAATTTTTTTCAATAAGAGTCCAAAGCAGGCTAGAAGAAAAGGAGGGTTAGATACCTTGTGTGAATTGCAAGGTACTAATTAAACCAAATTGTATTCAAAAAGTTGTGCAGGAATTTAGGGCATATGCCAATCAAAGGTACGTACAAACTCTAAAATCTACAACGCCCAAAATAGAAGATCTTATGAATTGCGAAGCAAGACGAATAAATCAAAATTTTGTCTAAGAATCAAAAAGCAAAAGTGAAATCCGAAAACACATCAGTCATTGTGATATAGTTAGATTTTAATCATTTTATTTGTTCTCTTCAAAATGATGAGCAAGTAACTTAGAAGACTAGCTGAAACGGAAAGTTGCAAAAAAAAAAAAAAATAGGAAAGGAGTACTAGCATTTCTTCAAAAGAAAATAATCTTCTCTCCAATTTTTTGTTTTGTTTTGGGTAATGCAATTAAATTGGTAGATTCACATTATAGATCCAAGGATACTTTGCTTGCTTTGTATAGATGAACATTCCAAATTTAGGTTTTGGCTTTTGTTACCCATATATGATATATGTGTCCCAATTAATCCAAGGATTTGACAAATTTCTGTAGTATGCGATTCACATGTTGGCAATATATTCTTTGTAGAAATGTACAATTAATGATTCCAATAAATTCTTATTTTGTTGAACACTGTATAATCCAACACTTGTACGTTATTTGGTAATTTTTAGATTAACATAACTAAATAGCTAGTGAGGGGCCTCGTGCATATGATGTGTTATGTAGATTAATGGAGTTTAGTGTATCAACCATGCAATTATTATATATATATAATTGAAATGAAAGATGACCTGACGCTTTTACATGGCGGTGCTATAACAATAATTAAAAGTGGGTAATCAATTTTATAAGCTCCACGCTAATTAATCATAATCATAATTAAAATCGAATCCCATGACCAATATATGACAGTCATATGAATTCATATATACATTGCTTCCGATCAGGTTCTATTCAGGGGCGAAACCAGGATGAAAAGCCTGAAGGGGCTAATTTCCAAAGCAATTTTTTGTAATGAATCTCGCCGAGAGGCGAGAACTTTTTTTTTTATAAAAAATCTCATTGATAAATTTAAATTTTAGAATTTTATACCAAATAATCAAATATTAGAGAAAAAAATCTCAAAATCAAACAAAAGAATATTTTGACCTTTTTTTATTCATCCTATTTTCTTCTTCCTCCCTTCTCTCTCCTTTCTTTTTTCTTTTCTGACCAACCAACGTGACTCCCTTTTCTCTCTCTTTCCTCTCACCCACCACCCACGACTTCTTCTTCTTCTTCTTCTTCTTCTTCTTCTTCTGCAATTTTTTCTCTTCTTCTGCTTCTTCTGCAATTTTTTTCTCTTTTGCTCTTCTCATCTCTCAATCTTAGGCCACTATATATACTTAATATTTTTTCACCCAAAATCTTGGTAGGGCTTAAGCCCCAAAAGCCAGTACATAGTTCCGCCACTGGTTCTATTAATGAAACGAAGAAATGATCGAGCTCGTGAAAACCCTAGCTAGCTAACCCTAATCCAGAAATTAATGCAATTTTGCATTTAAAATCCAATGCCAAGACATGGTTTCATCATTCATGCTGCGATTTGGTCTTCTTTGGGAGCTCATCCTCTTGGCCTTAGTCATCTACAAGTTGAAGAAGATTTACAACTTAATTAAGACTCTGAAATGATCATATCAAGTGCAGTGGAATTTCTACTATTGTACAAGATAGACGTACATCAAGCATTTCGATCTCTTCAAGTTTTTCGAAAATCAATTTTGATCATGTTTTATGAGAAGCAAGCTTGCTAATTATTATGGACATCATCTCTTCCAATATAGTATTTGGATACATAATTATCTCAAATGCTTATGTTTGGTACCTTTTTGTAAATAATAATAAAAATGAGAAAGAAGAATAGGAAGAAGTCTTACGTACAAGACCCATATAATTGTTTTTGGATATGTCATGAATATGTGGCATTATAATCTCAAAATGGATCAAATGAGTGTGACCCTTTTCCTCTTGATCGCTACTAAATTTAACTCTGTGCATGATCAATTAATGACTTTTTTTGTCGTGTTTTTAAGAAATGGATTGTTATGTATAATTTTACGTTTATTACATGTCCATCAAGGCATTGTCGTTTATCACTATATAAAAAATATAAAAAAACATATTGTGCATAATCATTCATAGAACAATAAGATCTTTCTTCTATGAATAGGAAGATAAGGCGCCCTATCCCATTCTCAATATATTTAATTGGGCACTCTGCAGATGAAGAATCTATGGTGTTGATATGGCCAACTTAATTAACATGCATGGTGACTTGGTTACATCTAAGCCTAGATATTATTATGATAAGAGCCAAGATATTATTGGATAAGCTTATATTAACTTACATGCCATCCCCATCTTCGAGCTAGTGAATGGTTTAACGTACTAGTTGATCGAATTAATTAGCTTCAATAATCAATATCGTATGTGCGTATCAGTATACAAGTGATAACTCTATGTCTGGTTTTGAGCATGCATGGTTGGACCTTCTTAATTAATTAATTTGTTCATAAGGGCATAAATTAATCCAAATGTGTTAATTAATTGGGAACGTAGATCCTTTAAAATTTTATTTTAAAAAAATATATATGAAGTCAAACTCACACATCACACATGCATGCTTCAAATAATCAAATGCACTGGTTTTTTTGGACACTTTCAATGTGAATTAGGTAATGTTATGAACACAAATTTTTATTTCTTTTGGCATGAACTTCAAATTGAAAGAGTACATACGTTTAATGTGATAACACATCATATAAAATCCACAAAAGTAAAGAAGTTTAATAGTCTAAAATGAAGTATCTCTACATATGTTGTATCAAGCTTGAAATGCGATATTTGAGGAAACTAAATACAGTTTTAGTCATCTCCACCTCTGTCATGGAAGGCACAAAAGGCGATGAAAGCATTCCAAATTAAGTCTTTTGAAGATTTTGAAAAACTTTTTAAGTAGGAGGTATTAGTTTTGACATTTGAGTTTTTTTGGATGGTAATTTTAGTTTTACAAGAAACTGCATCATTCACTATCATTTGATAACTCTATCTCTGGTAGTAGTGAGCATGCATGGTTGGACCTTCTTAATTAATTAATTAATTAATTTGTTCATGAGGGGCATAAATTAATCCAAATGTGTTAATTAATTGGGTAGATCTTTTAAAATTTTATTCAAACAAAAAATATGAAGTCAAACTCACGCATCACACAATGTGAATTAGGTAATGTTATGAACACAAATTTTGATTCCTTTCGGCATGAACTTCCAATTGAAAATTTGAAATAGTACATACGTTTAATGTGATAACACATCATATAAAATCCACAAAAGTAAGGAAGTTTAATACATAGTCTAGAATGAAGTATCTCTACATATGCTACATTAAGCTTGAAATGCGATATTTGAGGAAACTAAAACTGTAATTTTTTTTTTGGATAATAACTAAAATTGTATTTAACAAAGTAAACATTATATCAATTCAAGGAACACCAACTTTTTGTTACTTCTTCAAGTCACGCAGGCAGTCGCATACAGTAGTGAAGACTTTTAAAATGATTGTCAAGCATAAGAATTTGACTCTACTTTTTTTAGGAGAAACCAAGATTATTGATTGATAATAATGAAATCATACAAAGAGGGGCCTAAACCTCGAATACTGTTACATAAATCTTCATAGAAAACATCCTCAATAATAGATGGTGTCTCCTCTAGCCAAAAACCATCAATATAAGACTTACTAGCAAGGTGTGCTAAACGTTTAGTCACATCATTTGCTTCACGATAGACATGTCGAACATTAATAGAAGGAATAACAAACATACACTCCTTACAATATTATTTAAAATGTAAAAAAGTAGAAATTGTGAAGGGATACTTAAATGTAATTTGAAAAAGTATAGTAATTGAATCTTATAGAATTCAGATACAATATTGTTTGACACAATAAAAAACACAGTATTAAAACAATGTTATTACTTCATCGACTTGATGACAACGATGAGGGGTGAGGGTGGGCTGCCAATTCAATCGGGATCGAAGATATTGCCTATCCAATTCAATCACACACTTACAATGCAAATGAAATTAAAATCTACGATGTTCTTCTTCTTTTTACAATAAAATCTATGGTGTTCAATTCATGGAGAAATTGCTGAGAAATAAGCAAAAAAGAGTCCTATATATATCTGGACTTGATATTAGCATATTATTGAGATAAAAGTAGCTATAGCTAGGGCCATGCATTGCATGTTCTTTTCAGTGTGGATAAGCTCATATAGAAATAGAAGCTTAAACTTTGCATATGTCACCCTACGGGTATCGATTCCAATTTTTTAATTAGCTAGCTAGCTACCTTCAATAATTAGTCAATTGATTAATTAATTAATGGCAAAGATTAGCTAATTAGCTAATTAGCAGTGCTGATGATTAAGTAGTGTAGAGCAAGGCAGAAGGAACCCAACTCTATTAGTCTATGTGGCTTTGAACTTTTATAGTAAGGTAGTAGTGGTCCAAGAATTTGGTAATTGTTGGACCCTCCTTAAATTAGTTTATTCATGATTGAGGGGAAAAGAATCTGGAGGGGTCATACCCCTTATAGCCTTGATTAATTATTAATTTGTATGGGACTTTTGCTACCTTAATTACCTACCTTCTCCAAAGGTCCCATATACATGTACACAATTCAAAGTCTGCTCCCAAGTCCCAAGTCCTAACTACTGATGATTTTATTAAGGGATACCTTTTCCTTCTTATTTATTAATTAAGTTACCAAATTGACAGTATGATAATATAATTTGATATCTCGGTATATCTATGATATGTTTTGAGAAGGAAAAAGACGATTGAGGCAACTCAAAAATTAGATCAGTTTTTTTTATGGGTGTAATAACCAATTAAATGAAGTGGAAACAAAGTTGGGTCTACTACTTGTATAATCTATTTAGGTCATAATCACATCAAAACAGATAACTAGTCTTGCCTATATAAGTTCCCTTTCGATAGGCCTACATAGAGTGATCACTGTCATCCTGGAGATTAAGGTTTTGGCCAACCAAATCTGAAGATTAAAATGTTGACCATGTCACCACAGCTTATTGGTTTGCGACTCGATCACTAGCCAGCCATTTGATCCCTAACGTATACAATAGATAGCTTCAAGTTTATGTGGCATACTCATCCATTAAAATTAACAGTGCTCTTTCCACAATTTCAAGTATATATTTAATTAATGTATAAATCTTATCCTTTCTTTCGGGTAATTTAAAGATTTAAGTAAGCTTCTCCTCTTATATCTCATTTACCTTAAATGTTATTCTAGTTAGGACGATATCGATCAAATTCTTCCAATGGATGATCTTACTCTCCCATTTCTTCTGTTGATGTGTCACCCTCATCTAGTTGCTTCATATAGATATAAATATATATATATATATAATTGTTCAAATTGTTTTCCATTTGTCATATCTTCATCTTTAATCTTTTAGCTCAAGTTAAATCCAGAAAAATTGTTATTAAAAGAAAAAACACCAACCATCAATCAGCATCAACCCATCCTTTTTTAAAGAAAAAGAAAAGAGGATAAATTTTTTAGCTATAGGTCAATTAAAATATGGTGTTGTTATTTTTATTTTATTTTTATCAAAAGGATGTTCGTCTTTACTAAAGTTCAGCAAACAGTACAATAATAGCCCGCCCCTGAGTGGCTGAAAGAAAGAGTCACTACGTAGAGTACACCACAAGGACACACTCCTAATACACCATGGTGTGTTATTGGTGTTGTTATTAACACACCCTAAAGTGTTAATAACACACCTTACAAACACTAAAGAAAGAAATAAAGAGAGATAGAGAGATAGCTAGAGAGATATAGAGATAGAGAGAAGGGGTGTGTTATTAACATTTTAGAGTGTATTAATAACAACACCCTGAAATAAGGCATTGATAATTTTAGGGGTACGTGGAGGATCGAGAAAGAATGAAAGATAGATGGTAAATATTAATTGAGCTATTCTTTTAGGTAAAGGCAAATCCTAAAAGATAGAAATTTCAAATGCACACTCCGAATTTAATAGGGTAAATAATATTTGCCCAAGATGGAGTTCAGGAGTTCCATGGAGGACCCTGCACCAGCTGAAACTGCATACCATGAAAGCATTTGAATATATGGAAACTCTAGGACCCATGCATTGAATAACCTGAGCAAATATATGAAGCAAAAAAAGAGTTGGGGCAATTGTACGTATTCGGAAAGTTGTTGAGGAATTTAAAGTATATCAATCAGAGCTACAAACCCCAAAATAATCTACAATTTCCTCTTTATGAACAGAGTAGTTCGCATGAATTGCAAGGCAAGAAATACAACCTTATCAAAAAAAAAAACCTTATTTGTGTGTCTTTTCTAAACACTAATAAAGTAATAATACAACAATATACACCAAAAATAATCGATCAGTGTGTATATACGAAACTTTATTTTTTAGTCGGTATGTATAATAATAACTAGTTGTCTTTGAATCAAATTTAGGACTTCATACATATAAAGAAGAAATTTCGTTTTCTCTCTCTCTCTTGCTTGTATAGATGAATATTCCAAATTTAGGTTTTGGCTTTTGTGGCCATGCGTCCCATCCGAGGATTCTACATTATGTATTGTCTTCCACCAAGTAAAGAAAATCCAAATTTGTAGTAGGCAATTTAATTGAATGTTCACAATTCTTTGTACAAATGTACTATAAGAAATTCATATTTTGTTGATTCATATACAATATGTTGTGGAATGTGGACTTGTGATTGTATTCATTACTATTACCCAATACCAGAGTAATATTAGATTATCATAATTAATCACACAATCATGACCGGTATAAATTTATTTTTATTACATTGAATGAAATCGAACCTTTCATCTAACTTAATCATAATTCAATTTTTCGTGTTCCTTCACTACTTAAACTAACTCCAAAGACAATCACGCACAAGCCTCAAATTCCTAATAATTGATTCTATTCATAAAACACAAAACAGCAAATAAGAAGTAATCGAGGGGCCTTGTGCATGTGATGTGTTATGTAAATGGAGTTTATGTATGGTGTAGGTAACTAATCAACGATGCAATAATGGTTGAAATGAATTAATGAAAGACGACCCGACTCTAGCTAGTTGATCTCCTTAGCTGTCTTTTACATGCTGTTTATGGCGGTGCTATAACGATAATCAAAAGTGGGGTCGATTTTTGTAATAACAGCTAATCATAATTAATCATCTATATAAATTGATAGATCTCTTGCTTTCTTAATCACAATAATTCTCCCACTCACGGTATTTTTTATTTTATTTTTTCATTTACACATCACCGTGCTAATGGGCTCTTTTTTGTTTTTAAAAAAAAATTGAAAAAAGAAATTACAAATATAAAAAATAAAAGCAGTTTTTTTTCTAGCGTTCCAGCGAATGAATGAAAGTAACTTTTTTTTCTTCATAAAATGATGAAACAGGATGCACCAAAACGTTTTGTTGTTAGTTTTTTATATTTACTTTTAGTTTAATTTTGTTTATCAAATTTGCATTTTTTTTCCTTTGAATTAGATTTTTTTTTAAAGCAGTTTTTATTTACTAACTGCTACAAATGTGGGTTTCTTTTTTTATTTTACTTTTTTTTTGTGAAATATTTTATTTTAATTTTTGTTGAAACATTTGTTTTTTTTTTAGAAAATGAATTTTGATTTGTTTACCATTTTATCCTTCTTGTATATCTTTTTTGCCTTCAAAATTAAATTAACCATGGGCAATTTGGGAGTTTCAAAAATTTTACCATGTGAAGGAGGAGTTTGCTTAATATAATAGATGATGATCCTCATTTTAATTGAATAATTAATAATGATTGCAAAATAAAATAAAATAAATTAGCTTCCTTGTATTTAACTATATGTCTCTTGCTATCTAAGGTGGTCGGTGCAATAGTTTGACACCAAAGTTGTTCTAGAAGAAATTTTGGTCTCGATTCTCCTAGGATGCATGTGTGTATTGACGTGCTATAATAAAAAACTATATGTCTCATGCTCTATATCCATTTATGAATTCTCTTTGGGTGATGCCTAATTCATGATTAACAGTAGAAGGAAAAATTATAGACAGTGCTCTCATTCACAAGTTGTGATTGGTGTAGGTTTCTCCTTGATTTCAATCTGAAGCACCCTTAGATTGGATTCAATATAACCTTAGGAGACCGTCGATGTTGTTCTCTTGTACCGTACCTGAGAAGCCTAGGTTCCTGTTTTCTTTTGGCTTCGGTGCCACCTGTTTCAGTTGAATCTTTGAATCGCGGGTGGTTTCAGGTGGTTGTTGGTCCTCTTTTACATGCAGTTGTGGCGCTTCCAATTAGTTTGGATGCAGAAATTGAGATCCGGGTTGGATTTGAATCCAGGTCGGTTTCGGGTCTGGATCTAATTTTTGGGATCTCTAAGTTTTGTGTTCATGGTGTTTACTATCTAGAGGTCGTAAACGTCATCCGATAGTCTAATTAGTTATTTGGTGGAGGGACAACCTTCAAACCTTGGTTCTTGGAGTATTTGTTGTATATCGTCAACCTTTTTGCTAGGACTGTTGAGCCATCTGTATATCACTACTCTATTAGCTCTTGTAAGGCATCTATTTATGGTCAGGTTAATTATTAATTGTTTGTGCAATGATAGTTTACTATTTGCATATATTGTCTTTGACAACGTACCTATTTTATGGAGGCCTTTGGCCTAAGGGGAGGGGGCACCAAGTTGTAGAAATGTGAGGAGGGTTGAACTCAAACTAGAGTTTGAACTGGGCATGCCACTACATTAGTCCAACTCTACTACACCCGGTGCTTACAATCTATTTTAATTTACTTTCATTTTGTTCTTACTTATGGTAATAAATTCTCTGGAGTTTGTCCGTATAGTTTTGTTGGCTAATGTACTTTGCCTCTAGCTTAATAAATAAACGTACTATCGTCATCGATCTGCTCAAATTAGGAAAAAAAATTGGTTATTTTTTCAAGCTAGTATGCAAGTTCTCTTTGTCAATTGCAAGACATAGCAGTCAATGGCCAAAACAACTTGATCGATCTTGTCCAACCCAATAACAATAAAATCATATATTATACACCTATATATCTACCTAATGTGATGCTAATTTAATAATATGCATGTATAAGTTCAAAAATAATAATAATATGCATGTATAGCAAGGATTATGATTTTTGAAATCTAGCTAATTTAGAATTACTAATGTGCATGTATGCATGCACACACTTTAATATTACGGATCTGTTGAAGAAGGTCTTTCAAATATTAGACAGCTAGAGCTGAGATCCAATATATATGCAAATAAATTTATATGAGATCGATCATATATACTGGAATCACGTACAGTTCCTATATATAATGTCACTGACTCACTGGGGCAATGGGAGGAGAAGCACATCTTCCTTTCTTTAATTTAGTTTCGGGCAAACCCTAGCTAGGATTCGATTTTATGAATTTATAACAGAACTCTCCCATGAAAGACCATCCTCATCAACTCAATAATACCCTATTTAATATATTGCTTAATTTGCTTCAAATTTTTATTAAAATGAAGAAGTGAGCTCACGAAAACCCTAACCCCGGCCACCAACCCAACTAGTCATGCCTATTGCAAACAATAATATGTAAAGGACTAATGTAAACGGACCATATATGGTTGTGACTTGAGAGGCCGGCCGGAATACTAGCTAGCTAGCTAACCATATATGAAGAAATGAAATCATATAGAAGACAGATAGAGACATATATGCAATTATTTACCAGCAACCACCACCCACATTGAACATCAAATTTGACCTTAATTATAAATATATATGTGTACTTGTGTAGAGATATTTAGCAATTTATTAAGCATCTCGACGCATGCCCGGTTGCAACTTACACCCACTAAATCAAAGATCATTTTAGTGCTGTGTCCAATTCTCAACTGCATGCCGTCTTTGCTTAATCCTGAAGATATATAAATAAAAGAAACATTCAAGAAATCAAAATCTTTTAGCTAATTTCTTTTAATGGATGGAAAACGTACAACTACAAAGGAGACCAACCATTTGATCTTTATATATATATATGTGTGTATATATATTTAAGGGACTTTTCTGCAGATTTATTTGATGTTGATTTTGTGATTACATTCAAAATTATATCATTTTAAATTTTTCATTAGTTATTTTTATTTTATGCATAATATTAAATGCCAAATTTTAAAAATCGATCAACACGGTGAACATATGTACTCAAAACGACATCATTTCGAACATATACACAAAATTCACACCGACAAAATCATTCAAGTATTTTCAAAACAAGGTGATAAATGCTATACTAGACCGTCAATACAACTTAGGGCAGTGAAAATGATTCCCTCTTAACTCTTATTTACATTTTCACATGTTCATACCCCTTTTGCTTCTTTGAAGTTATTCCATACAGTTCTTCAATTTTTTTTAAAATATGCCAAATGTAACTTATTATTAAATAAATTTTTTAAGGAAAAATGAATTTATTAAAACTCATATATGATTACAATCGTAAATAAGAGCATCCAGAATAAAACCTGGAACATTGGTAAACCAGTCTAACTGTATATCTGAATCAAAACTATAACTGACAAGTCTGTGGGCTACAAAATTTGTAGCTCTAGGAGCATGAGAAACTACGAAACCGGGGGAGTCTTTGAGCAAAACCTTGATATCTTCAATTAAGTTACCAAAAGCTGAGAGATCTTCTCCAAATGAGTTCATTGCTTGAATAGCAATTAAGCAATCACTATTGACAACAGAGTGCGAAACCTCTAGTGCCTTGAGCATTTGAATGTCATCCCTTAGAGCCAACAATTCAATATGATCATTGACCATTTGGTAAAGTCTCCATTTTGTACGTGGGATTTCCTGACTTTGAGTAAAAACTCAAAAATGATTGTGTGTGTAATAGAACAAAAAACAAAACAAAACAACTTACAAGAGAAAATGATGCCCATGCAACTCTTATGTTTATCAAAAATGATTGAAATTTCAAATACTTTTATCAAATTTATGGATTGTAAACAATGTGGCCGTCGTTATTTTAACTTTTTAAATTAAAGAATAATTTGTCAAATCACAATGTAACATTATCACATCAAGTCACGTCATGTAAATTAAAATCATATTTGTGACTATACTTTTATATTACATATTCTAATTGTCAATGTATCTTTTTTTTTTTTTTGGTTACAAGGGAAGCCACAAAAGCAAAATAGAAAAGAAACCAAGAAGAAGCTAACCACACGACCTATTTAGGCCAATCAATCTGGAACGACCCACTCCAGCGATATCATCAAAAATCATACGAGATAAGTGAGTAGGGGGGCTGCAAAAAAGAGTAGTACCACGAGGAAGACATATGCTATCTTTAGCAAGCGCATCAGCCATGCTTTCGGAAAACACATTGGAGTGACGCACGATGCAATTTCAACTAGTGGAGCGTCGAGTTGGGAGCAAATTTGCTGCCCACCACTGTGGGAACGACATCTGTCTTTTTTTTTTTTGCTTTCTTCTTCCACCTGCAGCCCTTCTCTCTCTCTTCCTCCCGTCTTCTTCTATGCCAAGCTCAGCTGCCGCCGCTCCATTAAACCCAGTCTCCGATCCAGGGAGGGAGGGGCTGCCGCTGCGCCGTCGCTTGTTGTGGCTCGGGGAGAGAGAGAGGTCGTTAATTGTGGCTCGGGGAGAAAGAGAGAGGGGCTGCTGCTGGGCTTGGCAGAGAAAAATACGGGATGGACGAGAGGAAGAGAGAGAGAGGTTGCAAGGAGAAGAAGAAAGCCAAAAAAAAAAAAGGGCAGATGTCGTTCCCACATTGGTGGGCAAATGCCCACCCCAACAGTGGGTGGGCAGCAAATTTGTTCCCGAGTTAACATATTGATTACAAATATCCACTTGGGGTTTCGGTTTGTGTGAAAGCAAAGTTTCAAATTTGAAAAAAAAAGAAAGATGAATTAATTAGTTTGAGACAGAAAAAGGAACATATATATAATATGATATTTTTTTAAGACAAAAAAAAAGGAACATATATTTTTATATTTTTGTACTCGAGTGTCACGCGAACCTTTTCTAGATACGTGTAGATTTCATGAAGAAGATGACATATAGGACATTGTTCTTTGTCACGCCTCCGCATACGGTTTC
Organism: Rubus idaeus; assembly: GCA_030142095.1. Lineage (NCBI taxonomy): Eukaryota > Viridiplantae > Streptophyta > Magnoliopsida > Rosales > Rosaceae > Rubus > Rubus idaeus. The sequence continues at coordinate 31,822,207 of CM057970.1, forward strand.
AAATTTTCAACATATGTGATCAAGCTAATTACTTATCACAAACCCATTTTTCTAAGATAGAGAAGACTTTAAATAAGCTGTTGAAACAAAAATAAACTTATTTTCCCCTAAATTAGCTAAAATAGGGCAATTTAAATAAACCGAACCGAATCAATATGGTCATCAATTTGGTGTGGTTTCGGTTTTCAAAAATAGAAAACTGAAGCCATTAATTCAGTTATCGGTTAGTACCCAAAAACTAAATCGAAATGATCGAATCCACTCCTAGTTCCTTGTAATGTTGTAATTAAAGATTAATAAAATTTCATGTTTCTTACTGATAATAATAATAATACTATTAATAATAATAATAAAATTTGTTCATCCTAGAGTACAAGAGGGCTATACAAAAAACACTAGATGCATTTACCCCTACTAATAAGAAACATATTTTGTGTGTACACATAAGAATAGCAAGCCTGCCCGCAATAACATTTGGCTCATGATATATGTACAATAAGGCTACATTTTCAAGATTTAGAAAGCAAGACCTTACAATTGTCAATCAAGATGTAAGAAGGGAGAGTATATTGGGTTAGTAACTAGGCTTTTAAAATCACACTCCACCTCAAGAATCTGAACGTAAAGGATGGTATTTTGCAATTTTGTGTTACTAGGGTTCTTTATTTATTTTTTTTTTTTGGCCAATAATTGTGTTACTAGGGTTTAGCCGTTTAGGGTTCACTAAATAATACGTAGGATGAACAATTGACATTGGTTGCTTTCCCAAAAAGTAACAAACAAATCTGAAATCCCGCCAACTATAAAAATAGTGATCCCCAATTTCAAAAACTGAAACCCCGCAGTTTGGCTGCTCTCAGGATCAGTGTTTCATTATTAATCTGCTTCACGCAATTCGGTATGTACAGTAGAAAAGCTGCTGTCTCAAAAAGACAATGGCGGTAAACTGAGAAATCAATCGGAGAGAGCAAACGTCATTCTCTGTCAATTACCTTAAAAGACATGGTTTCATCATTCATGGTGGGGGTAAGGTAATTAATTACTTGGGAATGAGCCAAAACTAGAATTGAATATGAAGGTTAGCTGGGTTGAGTCAGCTTACGTATGCATCAATTTATTCCTAACCCAGAATTGAAAAACCAGATTGGTCATCTTTGATCTTGCCCAATTTTGGACCTTTTTCGGTCAGTGCAGTGCAGTACATATTAATATGGCCGCTAAAGGTCATTTTCTTTGCTTTCCTCTCATTTTTTTTATTGACAAATTGATACTTTGAATCACATTTCTTAAAAAAAAAAAAATCACACATTTTAAATTACTAATTTACTATATGTAAGATTTCAAATTAGGCTAAAATGTCAAAATGCATTTTGAGATTTACATAAATGTGAAAATGCCTCTCATGTATATGTTTGGTTAGAGATGAGTTTTGGGCGAGCTTACGATTTCTCAATACTTTTTTGACTCATTAAGTTAAAAAAAAATATATTATTGAACATACCATTTTCAATACTTTTGATACACCGGAGCGTATGAATAGTTTGCTTATCCAAAAAAAAATTTGTGGAGAATAGATGCCTAATTTGAATTTGCATCCCTACTTGTTTTCTATTTGATCAGATTCTGAACTAGCAATGATTAAAAAAATTAGCATCATTTGCCAATAGCCACACCCTAATTTGGAAAGGCCCTTTTGAGTTGGGTGGCTAAACATTAAGGTAATAGTCGGTTGGGGATCATGAAAAGCCATAATGGACACATTTGCAAGCAAGCAAGCAACCTCTTGCAAGATATGCTAAATAAGCAAATGAGAAGTTCTCTAGTGAGGACCTCTTAAATGAGGACTACTTGATGACTTTTCTAGTAGACATACTTTTTTATTACATTTTGACAAATCAACCGTTCAATATTTAGATATTTATGAGTAGATCACTTCTATAAATTTTCAATGAAATCTAAAATCGTTAGGTCATCTATAATTGTGATTTACCATTTATGAATATGAATGGTTCAAAATTGACAGATTTGGTCCGTTCATTTATTTGGTCTAGTTTGGTACCTTAACGATTTCAAATTTTGTTGAAAATTTGTAGAAGTGATCTCTACTCATGAATATCTTAACATTGAACGGTTGATTCCTCGAGATGTGATCGAAAAATAGATATCACAACCATTAATCAAAAAGTCCTCAAATAGTCCTCATTTAAGAGGTCCTCACTAGATAAGCTCCTATAAATAAATATCCTTTTTCCACGGAATTTAATGTCCTTGAATTATATCTATCAATTCATATATAGATAAACTAGCTCGCTTTGTTGATGCTTCAACTTCAATATGCAAATTCCATAGTCTTTTCTTTCGGTGAATACGATTCAATTGTATTTATAATAGAATCAAAGCCGAAGGCCATACACCAAGCATAAACTCAATATTCCAGTATCTCATGCAGCACAACGTACATAGACTTAATACAACTCAATGAAAAATATCACCTCGTTCTCGAAAAAAAAAATTGTCTACCATCTTAACCCGCACGCAATTGTGGTACGAGAATAGTGACATATCTACGAAAACACATAGAAGCGCTTTTTAAAATATAGGTTTTGGAGGAATCGGAAAACCTTTACCCTCAAATCCCCTAAAGACTAAATAACGATTGAGAGTGACAAAACACACACTTGAATGCGTTAATTTATTTATTTTATTTAAAAGGTCAGAGAAATATTTCGCATCATGTAGTGGTATATAAATTAAATTATTATATATTGAAGATTCATAAAAAAAAATTATTGAAGAGGAAATTTCTGTTTTATCTGAGTGTCCCATATGCTTAATTGAACTGTTATGCAAATTTATTTCATTCTGAATCTTAGATATAGGAACAATCTTACAAAATAAAAAATGTTGACCATATTTAAATCTACCACGTACACGAAACCGCGTTCTTGTTTATTTCTAATGCATGTGATTCTCCTCCTCAGCTAACATGCAAACAGAGATCACAACAAAAAATTCTGAATATAATTGACCCAATAATTCCCAGTTAAAAAACAAAGCACGGATGCTTCCAATTACAGAAGGCCGGTGAAGATTCAGAAATACCCTTCACTGATTGAAGCAGGATTAATTTGCAAACTATAAGAGCAAAATTGCCATTTTGATTAGCCTAGCTAGGCTGACATAATTATAATGATTTGGGTTTAGACAATGTTGGAAATATAGGGAGGTGGTGCTTGGTAGGTGCTTGTAATAAACTATAATGGTGATGAATTATGTTGGTGGGAGAGTGGGGAAGGAGTGCATATATATGCAAGTGTTTTTCTTTTCTTTACTTTAATTATAGGACACTCTTAAGTCTGGACACAAATACTAACAGATACAAATTACAGATATACAATAATACCTAAATGCTCTTTGGACCTCTCCCTAGGTTGTGCTTTTCTTTTTCACTTTGGCTAGCTTTCTCCTCCCGGCAAGTAAACCATCGCTATTCCTTTTGAATATCTGAAAGTGAGTGCTTTCGTGTTCATACATATATGGAGATTTTGGTTCAATATTCTTGATATTTTGGAGGAGAATGATATAATTAACCCAGGAATCATATTGATGGACATTAACTAGAAAAGTCTTATTGTGATTGCAACCTGTGAATTATATATATATGGAGCTCCACTTTTGTTCCATTTGGATTCCATGTGGTGTTTGAGTGGATTAGAAGACATCCAAGTGTTTTGGTAAAGGATTGATGTGTATAGTGCGCTAAAGCATTCAAATGAATGCTATTGATTAATAATGTTAGACTTATATAACCAGGTTAACTTTAAATAAATGGTTGTCAATTTTATTTTTTTGGATCATATTTGAACATTTATATATCAAATATATGTATATGACGTGACAATACACAATGGTATAATCGACTACGTGGTACATGTTAAGAATTTAGAGTTGAATATATGAATAAATTACTACAACGTGAATTTAAGGTTTAACTCTTGAATTTTGGATAAAGACTAAAATTTGAGAAATAAATTAAACTGAAATTGAAGATATGTACATCAAAACAACAATTCGTCAAATACATAACTAAATATGGCAACGTAATATATCAGACATAAATAATTACCCATATGTATGCATGCATAAATATTGTGACTTGCATAAACCATAACTTAATTAGTACAAAACTGGTTGAAAACTTGAAATCAACTTGACATAAACCACGATGTTTGACTCAAACAAGAAAGAAAAAATTACCAAGTGTTGCTTACCGTACCTTTTTCTTAGAACTAATTAATATTTGATGCAAAGGGGAATTTGCATCAAAGTCTTCGAGTGACTTTAATGAAAAGAAGTGGTTCATAAGGGTCAGTTGGTAGTTGCATTTTAAGCAATCTGCTGATAGAAGTTGTTAACTTCATTAATTATTGCAATAAAATCTTGGTTTTTCATATCTGTTTTAATCAAGTCTAGCTTTCTATATCATACGTTTCATCCTCATCACACACGTTTTGATGTGATTGCAGATTGAGTACTCTTCACCAACTATGAATTTATGAAATGTATAGATCAATTAACCACAACAGTCATGAATTATGATCGATCATTATTTGATTGCTATCGTGATTTATTGAGAGCCATGTTTGACAATTTCATTTGTGAACCATCTCCCTCTACGTATCAATTATAATTGATAAAATTATGTTATATATACTATAAGTTAGATCTTAATTTTATGTTTGAATTAATCGATCCCCAGGGACTTGAATTAACTTATATTTTTATTTTTTTTCAATCTACATACACCTCATCGATTGATGTCGAGAAAATTTGTAGATTGACACTTCAAACACATATTTTTAGTATAAATACAAAACTTGTGCAATATTTTTTTTTGCATTCTTGCACAACTAGTCTTGTTTTAGGAGAGCACTAAAAATATGTGTTTGGAGTGTCAATCTACATACGTGTCGTCGATCGATGTCGAAAAAACTTGTAGATTGACACTCAAGCATATATTTTTAGTGCTCTCCCAAAACAAGACTAATTGTGCAAAGACGCAAAGAAAACATTGCACAAGTTGTATTCATACAAAATTAACATTGTACAAACGTGTACTAATAGTAAAATGCTACGCATGAGGCGATAAAAGAGAAATGGGCTACAAATAATTCATTTCTTTAATACTAAACTCGAAAATTTTACTAAAAATAGACCTATAATACTCTTGAGTCTTGACCATAGGGCGTGACATAATTTGGATTCTTATAACCAGTCTCACCATTCATAATTTCAAAGCATAATCAGACCACGACTATAATTAGAAAAGGATTAACGTAATTAGAAAAAATTTACGTAATTACCAGGAAAGATGCTCCCACACGCGCACAAGTGAATAAAAATATGGCCCACAAAATCACGAGTGAAAAAAAAAGGTCACCCTGAAATCATGGTGCGTGGAATTTCTTTGATTGCATTTATTAACCGTGAGTCAGTAACACAGTTAAATTTAATTTACTGTGATTTATGACTCTTCACGCGTTTTGTATGCAAGTGGGACTGGAATTTTACAGAACAGAACACAAATATTGCGGTCAATTAAATAGAAACCGACCGTCTGGGGATTAGTTGAGAATCTCTGTGTTAAAAAGCCAAAAACAGGGTAAAAATGTCCCCAGGATTTAACGAACAGCTAAACAGACCTTTAATCTTTTTTTTTTCTTTCTGACAGAACCGAAACAGAGACCTTCAATTCTAATTACACTATTTAATTGATAAATTAGCTTAACAAATAATTTCACAAAGTATTGAGGAAATTCAATTGGTCCATTGGATAAAGCTCCTCCCAAAAGAGTGATGCCAAATATGTGGGTCCAGTTGGACCCACACTCACCCATACTTCAGTGTTTAAAAGCAGCTGCAGCATCTTCGTTTTTGCACAAATAAAAACCATTTGAGTCCACACTGGACACTTCACACTGTAGTAGTTCTCACTGGTCTGAGAAACCCAACTCTTGTGTTTTTTCCTCTCTCACTTTCTTTCATTTATCTCCCATTTTTCCTAGAAAGAAAAGAAAGGGACCTCAATACAAAGAAAAAGGAAGACATAACCAGCTGGGTTTCCTTTGTCCCTCTCTCTCTCTCTCAAGAAAAAAACAAGCATATAATAAAGTGGCAGAGGAACAAAGAAAGAATATAGCAAAAAGGTGATTGCTTTGGTGGAGCTAATTAAGGGTGAAAAGCTTGCTTCTTTGTGTTATGAGTTTGAGGTTTGTAATGTGGAATGTGTTAGTGCTGGTGGTGGTGTTGTTTTCCTGGGTTTCTTCTGTGAAAGCCTCTGTGTCATATGATTCCAAGGCTATTGTCATCAATGGGCAGAGGAGGATCCTTATTTCTGGATCTATTCACTACCCAAGAAGCACCCCTGAGGTATTATACTAAATGTGCTTCATGGGCCTTTCTAAAGTTTCTGTCTTTTCATCTTCTTGTTCTACTTGATTGCTTTTCTGCGGCTGGGAGCCTCTATATTTTCATCCTCATCTTTTTTTTTTTTGTCAAATGACTTCATATATTTGTTCTGGGTTTTCGTTCGTTTATGAAGTGTTGGGATTTTTGGGTTTGTTGCAGATGTGGCCAGATCTTATTCAGAGAGCCAAGGAAGGAGGTTTAGATGTGATTCAGACTTATGTTTTCTGGAATGGGCACGAACCTTCACCTGGCAAAGTAATTGACAGTGGCACCATCTGTTTTTGATGCTTTACTTTCTGCCCAAGCGCCCATGCGATTAAGCAAGTTACCATTTTTGTATTTTTCTTTTTCTTGTGCAGTACTATTTTGAGGACAACTATGATCTGGTCAAATTTATCAAGCTGGTACAGCAGGCAGGCCTTTATGTTCATCTCAGGATTGGGCCTTATGTTTGTGCAGAGTGGAACTTTGGGTAATAGATAATAAATTATGAAATTTCTAAAAATTGCAATATGTCAATTTAGTTTAAAGTTCTGGTTTTTAAGCAAAATTTATTTTTTCAATTTGCAGGGGATTTCCTGTCTGGCTGAAGTACATTCCTGGTATCCAATTCAGAACAGATAATGGACCTTTCAAGGTTTGGCATTATCATCCATCTTTTTGGTTCATTTCATGGATTTGATTTGCTTACACTTTCATCAACATTCTGATTCCTGAGTTACATTTTGAAGGCTCAAATGCAAAGATTTACAACAAAGATTGTAAACATGATGAAAGCAGAAAGGTTGTTCGAGTCTCACGGTGGTCCAATAATTCTATCCCAGGTAGCTAATGCAATCTCCAGCTTTGGATTTTCCCTTGGATTTTTTTTTACTCTACTTATTTCTAATATGCATTCGATGAATGGAGTTAGTAAACTGAGAGAAATATCTTTTACTATCATCGTCTTGACAGATTGAGAATGAATATGGCCCCATGGAATACGAAATTGGTGCACCAGGTAAAGCCTACACTGACTGGGCAGCTCAAATGGCTGTGGGACTCGGGACTGGTGTCCCCTGGGTCATGTGCAAACAAGATGATGCCCCTGATCCTGTTGTAAGTGTCCCCTGACTTTATCTTTCTTCACCTTTCCTTGTCATGTTCTGGAATACATTTGTGGATGGAGTCATGTTATCTTCCGTCTTCTTAGTGGGGCCTGCTACTCAATAGTGTGTCGTCTTATAGATTTTCATGGTAGACATGAATAATGATTCCTCATTGCACATCAGCACATGGCCGATCTTCTCTCTCAGTACTTATTTTTCTTGGCCTTTTTAGAGGTTTTGTTTTTGTAATGATTGAATAATGGCCATGTCTTTTTGTTTAACTATGCTCTGTCCTTTTCAACATGGATTGGAAATAAACATTACTAAAGCCTTTTCTCATCATGGAGATGCTGGAGATGCATTTGATCTGTAACCTGATTTGAGAGTCGTGTTTGTGGTTTAATTTTCAAGCTATTGAGAATATATTTTGTTATTTGCATTGGTGTGATTTGTTATCCATTCTGGGTTCTTTATTTCTTTTTTGTTTACTAATGGCTTGTGTCTCAACAGATTAATGCCTGCAATGGCTTTTACTGTGACTACTTCTCTCCAAACAAGGCTTATAAACCAAAGATGTGGACCGAAGCCTGGACTGGATGGTAAGTTCTTCAATCTTGTGACCTATAATAGGAACTAGTTCCTGTAAAACTAGTAGTTACCACCTACTCAAGGCTTATAGGTTAATTTAAAGCTCATAGGTTTCTTCTGGCCATACCTTGTTTTGTTCTGCAGGTTTACTGAGTTTGGAGGTGCAGTTCCTTACCGACCAGCTGAGGATTTGGCATTTTCAGTTGCGAAGTTTATACAGAAGGGTGGATCATTCATTAATTATTATATGGTAAGGTTATTTTATAGAAGTTACTAAGTGAAACCAAATTCCTGAACATATCAATAAATGCAATTGCATGTTTTTATGATTCCAGTACCATGGAGGAACAAATTTTGGCCGAACTGCTGGTGGTCCTTTCATCGCTACTAGTTATGATTACGATGCTCCTCTGGATGAATATGGTACGCACAAAGGATTTGATTCTAAACTTGTTAAACTTTTGACTTTGCAGTCTGAACATAGACCTTTAAGTAGAGATTATTTTTTTAGATTTTTTTGCTTTTTAAAATGGGAGAAGGCGGGGAATCAAAACTTCTCTGTGGTTGGTACCACATGACAACCAAGTGGGTTCTTGCGTTACTTCACCATATGGCAAAGAGCGCAAGTCAGTATATCATTCGTGGCATTTTGTATTGTAAGCCCCATCACATTATGATGTGGTCAGTCACTCAGAGGTGCTTGGGAACATGATAATTGCTGTGATAACTAGATAGAAGCTGAAAATCATTTAATCAGTGACATCTAAACATGTAGCAAGCAAGAGATTGACTCTAGAGACTGTAAGCAGTATATAGTTTCTGTCCTAGAAATTTGGTCCGAATTCCCTTTATCCTTGTATAAAGAGGATGATTGTCACATACAATTGGGAATCATAGAACTAAACAGATGAGGAAGCTAATTTTGGATGCACGTGTTACCCTGTAATTCACATATCCTTTGTCTGGCAAATGATCAGGGTTTGGACATGGCTTTAGCTGGAAAAAATCATATGTAATTTGTGGTTATTTTAGTCTATATGATAAGCTTCCCACCTGCAGGGCCATAAAGCTAGCCCTTATCATCTCTCGCATCTTTTCTTCCCCTTAAAGTAACTGAAGGTCAAATTGGATGTAATTTGTAAATATCTATATTTTACTTGAACTTGAAAATCCCTATCTCTTTCTTTATGCAGGACTGTTGAGGCAACCTAAATGGGGCCATTTGAAAGATCTGCATAGAGCAATTAAGCTGTGCGAACCAGCTCTAGTTTCTGGTGATCCCACTGTAACACCACTTGGAACTTATCAAGAGGTAAGCCACTTATAGTACTCAAAAACTTATTATCTTTTTGTTTTTTACATCGACTCTGAAGATAACTAGCTTCTGGCTAAATTATCACCATATAGGCTCATGTATTCAAATCAAAGTCTGGAGCTTGTGCCGCCTTTCTTGCAAATTACAACCCAAGATCATTTGCAAAAGTGTCATTTGGGAACATGCATTACAACCTGCCTCCTTGGTCTATTAGCATTCTTCCTGACTGCAAGAACACAGTTTATAATACTGCAAGGGTGAGAGAATAGCTTTTGATAAATTGATTATGTTCTCTTAATTTTTAGGTCAATTGTCGAGATTGAGTAGGAGCTGTAAATTGTGAATGCCAACTTGACAAAACATTATCTTTAGTAAAGTATATAAACCATTCCTGTATGTGGCAAAAGTATCTTCTGAAAAGTGTATTATTCTGAGTTAGAGGCAATGTATACATGATATTGCTTGGTCTAAAGAAATAAAGATATCCCTCTTAGATTTTCCTTTTTTGGAACTCGGTCAATAATGTCCTGCATTTTTTACCTCTATGTGTACAGATTGGTGCGCAAAGTGCACGGATGAAGATGCCCCGTGTTCCTGTTCATGGAGGATTCTCGTGGCAGGCTTACAATGACGAGACTGCCACTTATGGTGACATTTCATTTACCACGGCCGGATTGTTGGAGCAGATAAATACCACTAGAGATGTCACTGATTATTTGTGGTACATGACAGAGTGAGTAACATATAACCCGACCAGTCATTTCCATGAACTTTGTCTTGAGGAAAATACCTTTGATTGATTTATATGACGTTTCCATTTTATCATCTTCCCTTTTCAGTGTTAAGATTGATCCCAATGAGGACTTTTTGAGAAGCGGAAAGTATCCTGTACTCACAGTCTTATCAGCTGGTCATGCTTTGCGTGTTTTCATCAATGGTCAACTTGCAGGTAGGCAACTGGTCATAGTGTTTCTGGCCATGGTACTTCATGAAAGTTCACCAATTATACGATATACTGAACATTGAAATGCATGTACTCCATAAAGTGAATTGTGATCTACAAACTTATATTGCACACATGGTACTTCATGAAAGTTCACCAATTATACGATATACTGAACATTGAAATGCATGTACTCCATAAAGTGAATTGTGATCTACAAACTTATATTGCACACATATACTATTGAACTATACGGTATACCTTTATATGAGAAATTCAGTTTTCACCCTTAATCTTCTTCTCAAACATAATATAGAAGGCAACATCTAATAGTGTTAAATCACTGTTATTTTCCCCAATAACATATTATTACCAATTTTTTCTCAGGAACTGCTTATGGAAGTTTAGAACGCCCAAAACTAACATTTAATCAAGGTGTGAATTTGAGAGCTGGTATAAACCAAATTGCACTTCTAAGCATTGCTGTTGGTCTCCCGGTTAGTTTCTTATCTCTCTCTCTCTCTAACTTGATCACATACACACAGACCCAATGCATTTTGAGTTTGACTTTGTATTCTGTGATTTGAGTACAGAATGTTGGGCCACATTTTGAGACATGGAATGCTGGCATTCTTGGCCCGGTCATATTAAATGGTCTTGATGAGGGAAGGAGGGACTTGTCATGGCAGAAATGGTCTTATAAGGTATGTTTTCACATTCCACTTTACCTTCACTTATATCCCCCTGGCATGCAAGAGATTCATTAAATTGCATATCCTCAATCAGATCGGGCTTAAAGGAGAAGCATTGAGTCTTCATTCGCTGACTGGGAGTTCCTCAGTTGACTGGACTCAGGGGTCTTTAGTGGCACAAAGGCAGCCTCTTACATGGTACAAAGTGAGTAAATCAAACTTCAACCCTGACTTATTTGTTAGTTTCCGGAGTTTACAAAATAAACCATATTAAAATCTGTCCTTGTAATGGTTCTAGACGACTTTCAATAGACCAGCTGGAAATTCGCCATTGGCTTTAGATATGGGCAGCATGGGCAAAGGTCAAGTATGGATAAATGGCAGGAGTGTTGGCCGCTATTGGCCTGCTTATAAAGCATCCGGTAGTTGTAGCGAATGTAATTATGCCGGAACATTTAATGAGAAGAAATGCTTACGTAACTGTGGGGAGGCTTCCCAGAGATGGTAAGTAAAAAGTGAACTTGCTTTGGAGCTGTGTTTATGCTTACTTAGAGTAACTGACAAACTGGTTAATTGTTAATAACTTCAGGTATCATGTTCCTCGTTCATGGCTGAACCCAGCGGGCAATTTGTTGGTTGTGTTAGAAGAGTGGGGTGGCGATCCAAATGGGATATTTTTGGTCAGAAGGGAAGTAGATAGTATATGTGCTGATATTTATGAGTGGCAACCAAATCTTATGAATTGGCAAATGCAAGTCTCAGGAAAGGTCAAGAAACCTTTAAGGCCTAAAGCTCATTTGTCATGTGGCCCTGGGCAGAAAATATCATCAATAAAGTTTGCTAGCTTTGGAACGCCAGAAGGGGTTTGTGGAAGCTTCCGGGAGGGAGGCTGTCATGCTCACAAGTCTTATGATGCTTTTCAAAGGGTATACTATCTTGCTCAGCTAATGTTTTCTCTTTCTTTTTATATAACTACTATGCCATGGAACTTCTCGACTTTTGAGTTTGATGATTCGAATTATCAGCTCTGTCCAGCAAGTGCTTGGTCTTTAACAAATCTATTGTTATTTATGATACAAGCCAACAAAGACGGTCAAAAGCTTTGGCTTCATGGCCTCAGTTGTTTCAGAAGAATCCGAAAACCTTGACCATTATACAAAAGAACTTTTTGCCTCTTCCTAGCTCAATTTAATGTTCTTATACTTGGTTTCGTACTCCTAGCTTCTAGTTTTCCCATCCTGCATAAATATTGAAGATTGACTTTATTCTTGCAGAGTTGCATTGGACAGAACTCATGCGCAGTAACTGTATCACCTGAGAATTTTGGAGGAGATCCATGTCCAAATGTCATGAAGAAACTCTCTGTGGAGGCCATTTGCAGTTAATCATTCCGAGTCTCTAGGGTACATGATTGAGGTTCCTAATATTGATTTCTTCACTGTTACATGGCAACACAGCAATTTCAGTTAATTATCATTGAGTTAAATCTGCACACACAAGATCAGTGCAACCATTCAATTTTGGCTCCTCCTTGGTGAAGTTGTACAAATATACAACACACCTCATGGTTGAAAGCCTATAGAGTTTGTGATGATTGTGGGAGTCTGGATAAGCTTTATGTATATACTATCCTCTGATTTGATGGTGCCCTGCAAGCTACAAAAGATGTGGAATCAAAGCCTGAATCAGAAGCACATCGAGATGATGCTAATTTTGAGTCCATGTGCAATTGTTTTAGTTAGTATGGAAGCATCTAGTTTCCGAGTAATTTAAATAGTTTTATTTATTATGCCTAGTTAGGAAGCAATTGCTTCATTGCTTTGTCATTGTACCCTGTAAGAAAGTTTCCAATGGAAATAGTATCAAGCTATTTATCACACTCTGGTTACATACAGGTGCTCACCTAGTGGTTAGTGGTATCTGAAAGTTGATTCCATTTTGAAAAAGCTTATGACCAGATTATGTACAAGTAATCCAATTTGTAGTCTTGCAGAATCTTCCAGTCTTGATGAAATAAGCTACTGGGTTACGTAAAGTGGTTGACTAAGAAGATCAGAATACAAATTAGAACTCTTCCAAGAGAACTGACCAATGTTCATTCACCATAGATAAGATTAGTTCCTTTCTGTCCTAAAACTTGACTCGATCACCTCGGTAAAATGCATTTACAGTTCACATAGTTGTAAATCTTCTTTTTCCCAATTCACACATTCAATTTAAGGGTAAAAAGACAAAAGTGTAAAACAAAATGGGATTCAACTCTACAATTTCTGACCTCTTGTCATTGCACTCCAAAGAGAAAACTGTCATTGAAATCCTGGAAGAGTTCAACTTTGAAATGAAATCTAACAACAATGGATATATGAATTTGATATAAATTGTCAATTTCAACTTTGAGCTTGCAATTAATGAAATTGAAATCCTGAACTTGGCAAAAATTATCAATTTACATCCATTCATTAATTTTTAATTTTTTCATGATGATATGGTATTTGCACATTTTTGTTAGCTAAATAATTACCAAATATCACATGACAAATTAAATAACAAAAAGAAAAACAACAACAACCACCTTCTAAATATTAAAAACAGAAAATGGAAATTTAAATAAATTAAGCAAAGAAAAATATTTTATTTTCCGACACAACACTCTACACCTGCGCAAAATTGTTAAGATTTTTTTTTTCGGTAAAATTCCATAACTTTTTTTGTTCTCACTGTAGTAATTAATAAAATATCTAATTCCAAAAAAATAAAAATAAAATCTACTTATACACATTCCAAGATACACAATTTTCCATTTACTATAGTTTATACAGTACTATACTCATAGACTACGTACAGGAGAAAACGACACCTCAATCTTCCTCCATAGAAAAGCAAAGTGAGAGTGAATAAAGATAATGCAAGCTTCAAAGCAAGCAGCAGCGTACAACTAGCAACCGCAATTTTCCCTCACTTTCACTATAAAGCCCCACTTGCCCAATATCACAAGCATTCACCCATCACAGATTGATTTTAAAATTTAAAGCCTCTGTCTTTCTCTCCCTCTCCCTCTCTCTCTCTTGTATGTTTGTGTGCATGAATGACGCGTTTTAATGGCGGCTTCACATTCATGTTTATCTAATTCCGGTTCTTCTAAATTTTCCATTTCCAATACACTGTCATTATTCACAAACCCAAAACACCCATGTCCAATTTGTGCCTCTCCATCTTCCTCTTCACTTTCTTTATCGCCATCCCTTTCTTTGTTTTCGTCAAGTTGAGGAAAACAGAGCTAAAGCTACAAAGCCAGAACGACCTATTTGAACTGAAGCGGTTTCTATCCGAAACTTTGGCCGAGGCCACCCATCTAAACCATGAAAATGACCCGACCCATTTCGCCCACAAAGGGTCGGGCTCGGAGGACGAGGAGAAGGACGGCTCTGGCGGCAATCAGAGAGTGAAGAAGAAGAAGAGGGCCAAGAAGAAAAATTCCTCGCATTTGCAACAAGATGATGGTGGTGGTGGTGGTGGTGAGGATATGAGTGAAAAGGGTAATTCGGGTCCGGTTTCGGGTTCTCGGATCAAGGCTGATGTGGTGTGTTTTTACCCGTTTACATCTTCCACTAGTGCTACACAAAGGAAGATCAAGAAACAATACGATGAGCTCATGAAGTGCAATGCGTCCAAGAAATTGTCACTCTCTCAGGTGTTTAAATTTCATTCCCAAAGTTTTGTTCTTTCTAATTGTTATAAATAGGCTTGTTTCACAAGATATATGCATTTGCATAGTAAAATGTAGTAATTGTTATAAATAGCCTTGTTTCACAAGATATGCATATGCATAGTAAATGTAGTGAGAATTAATATATGCGGTTTGAGTTGTTGGTTTTGGTTTGTGGCTGACTTGTTATTGATGATGATAAATGTAATGGTACACTGAATTTAGATTGTGACTTGTCCTGTTGAGATGCCTTTGAAAAATGTGAGAGATGTACTTTTATGTTTAAGCTATTAGAGTGTCTTAGATGGTTGTTCTCTCCAATACATCAGAAAGTTGTATGAAGAGGGGCATCTATCTGAATTCTATTTCTGTTTCTTGCAATGAGGAAAGGTGGTAATATATAGCTCTTACACGTGAAACAATAATGGGACCATGTTTCTTATTTTTTTACTATTGGGAGGTTAGAGTATTGTCAGTTGTTTGATTCATCCCAATGAATTTGACTTTTGATTTGGTGATTAGGCTGCTCTTGAAAATAGTCCAAGCTTGGAAATGAGCTTTGTTTTGATGTTGTTTCTATTATATGTCCCAATGAATCATTTATCTCCAGCATTATATGATTGTTTCAGAGTTTGCAGACTTCAATTAAAGCTTAAACCTTTAAGCTCACCTTGAGTCGACATTTGAGGTAAAAATGACCCTACTGAAGTTTATTAGTAACCAAAAAACACTAGCTTGGTTTCACTTTTCAACTGGGCCAAATGACTTCAGGGACTTGGTTCTGGAATTAACGCCTAATCATATATCAGCATTTGTTCCTTACACAATTTGATTGTTTGTGCATTTTTAATCTTGATTTATTATTGTATAAAAATCAGTCAGATAACTTGAGCCTAAGAGGGTTTGCACCTTTAGGTCATCTTATTGTCCTTTAGTCAATTTTGGTGCTGAAAATGTCACCATCTTTAGAGCGTGCACGAAATGAATGAAGTTAGATGTTTGTTTCCTTGACAGTAGTACTATACAAGCAAGATTTTGAGCTTTTCTGTTTAGATTTGTTGCAACTGTTTTATGAAGCCTTATCATACTTTTGTAAATTTTTGTTTCTACTTGCAAGAAATTAGAAAGAGGCAGATAGCCAAAACTCCATGGTATTTCTCATTCTTATTTGCTCAGGATTTAATTTGATTATACATATATTCCAAACCTCTTAAGTTCATAGCATGTGCGACTAGTCAAACACATCTGATTTATAGTTCAATGATAGACAAATAATTAAGTTACCGCAGAAGCACCAACAATAATATAATTCTTCGTGTTCTCTTAAAAATGCAGGTTGGACAGTTTGCTACTTGCTTGGTTGAGGCTAGAAATGAGCTACAGCACAAGTATGTTCTCAAAATATTTTCAAGAAGCTATCCCTTCTCCTTGATTTTCATTTTCAGTATTAAGTATCAAGTGTGTAACATGAACTGTAATTGTTTTAATATTGTATCAACTTTTCCTTTTTTAACAGGGCTGATGCCATTCAGCGTAAATTCACAATAAGAAAGGCTCTACTATACAAGGCAGATAGATCTTCTTTTGACCGGCTTCGTAAACAGGTTGGCGGGCTGTACAAAACAATTTTGGAATTTGGTAGTTAGTAATGTTACCAAGTACTTGGGTCATCTTTCAAGAGGATTTATGCATTGATATTTCAGATATGCAAGCTAGAATTAGAACAGAAGAGACTGGAAGAGGATGCATCTGTCTACAATTGGCTCCAACAACAGCTTAAGCTTTCACCAGCATACAAGAAGGTATTAATATAACCCTTTTTCTATAGTTTAATATAAAACATTTTAGACATCTCTTGAGGTAATGCCTGAAATTTGATAACGTTGGTCTGATTTGAATTCTTGTCGGATTTTTTTTGGAAATTATGACTGAAGAAGTTGGGATTTCTTTTATGAGTGAAACCAGTGTTGCTCTTCACAATTTTGTATATTTATGTCTCCTCACAATAAGAAAATTAATATTTAATTGAAGTGTCCTTCTCCTCTGCCCTCATTTTTATAAGATAATCTGAAGATAATTTCTCCTATTTCATGACAGATGCTTGAAATTAGTGCCGGCTTGGAGTTGAAGACCAAATCCAGAGAGCAAATGGAAAGCAAAGATATAGAATTTACTGGAATTTCATTTGAAGATTTCCTAGCGCAAGAAAAGAAGGATTCATTCTGGTTGGTGGCTAATATTTTGAACCTCCATTTTTTTCACTAAATAACTAAATCCTAATCACAGTGCAAATCATATGCAGGCAGAAAAACATGAAATCAAGATCAATGCTCAAGCTGATGACACTGATTCCAACTTTGCTGTGGTTCTTTTGGTTGAAGCTTGACTTGGTAGTGCTATATGTTCACAAAGTCATGGATATTTTGTTTTTTTTCTTTGAAGCATAGATAGTCATGGATTTCACCTAACTTGAATGTGTGTATACAAGGATTTTGACAGATTATAAACTCAAAGCTCCTGGCTTGCCAAATTTTTGTACCCTAGTATTTTGTTTTGTTGACTGGGAATATATATTGTAACTAGATAGAGGCATTAAACCATCCCAAGAGAAAGTAGAAACATTTTTGGACGCATGAGAGAAGTTACCCCATGAGCTGCCTATTACATGCTCAAAATATCACAACTCGCATTTGGCCAGTAAGGGACAAAATTCTTGAACCAAACTTTTGCCTACTAAAACAAGGCTTGATATGGAGAATCGTGGACGAAACTTGTACTAAATTCTGGCTTGATAATTGGTCTGGCTGTGGGATTTCATGCAATTTCGCCACTGTTCCTAGTTGTATTGATGCAAATATTCTTGTGCAGGACTACTGGCTTGGTTACTTGCCAATGGTGTAGATCACGCCCTCAGTATTCATATTTCATATGCTGAAAATACAAATTCACTATGAAATTAATCTACTGACCAACACCACTTTGGTGCTGTTAACAGACTTGAACTAAAGCAGCCATACATTCCAGCATATATTTAATATCTCATCTTATTTCCCATATATATGTGTGATGCTTTAGCTTCAAATGCAAAAGAGACAGAAAACACAGACAGCAAAAGAAGAATGAGGCTTAGAATAATTTACCTCCATCATTCATTTTCACTTCGATGTAGTTGATTCATGTAATTACACTTCCCATTTCTGATAGTAGCTAGGTTGCAATAGTATTCTTTTTTAGCAAACCAACAGAGTTCAGTAAGACCGGACTCAGGACTGATGCATTTCGGCAATGAAATCAAGAAACTATGCAATGGAATAACAAAATGGGAGAGAGAGTGAACTTTGATCTATAATGGAACCAAATGGTGGAAGGGTGAGTGAGATTTTAGAATCTCAAATTTCTTCTCCTCCTTGTAGAGATAATTGGATAATTCAACTAAACAGAAAAAGAGGTTCTTCATTTTTGTATTAATAAAACTTACTTCTTTTTTGCTTACAAATATTACCAGCACATGTTCATGTACATAACTACATATCATAATGTAAACATAGCAATGATAGTGCTAGGCATTGGTTTCACTTGATGGTATATTAAGCAGTGGGGTAAGAGGCTGCCATGGCAATGCCACAAAGACCTTCCTGTGCATCAACATCTCTTTGCATTCTTATGTACCCTTGTTCACCCCATTGTGCCCCCCATGAGTTCTTCACCAACCAATACTTGGTGCCATCATCGCTGACGCCATAACCAACAGCAGTAACACCATGGTCTAGGCTTGTTCCGCAAGTTCCTGTGAAAACACCACTCGAATAGAACTGGAAGTCGGATCCGCTAGCATCAATGGCAACAGAAATAGGCTGATTAGCAACGGCCTTGAGAAGGGCGCTTTCACTATTTGCAGGCACATCGTCGTGGCCAGTTATCGAGGCTGCATGGCTTGCTTCCTTCTTGGCATTGCAGGTGCCATCAACACCGGTGTAGGGGTAATTAGCCTCGGTACTGAGTCCATGATTTTGGTTGATGAACTGAAACGCATTGTCCATCAAGCCACCCTCACAACCTTGGTCTTCACCATTCACATCACAGTCAACCAGCTCTTGCTCAGACAAAGAAATCAATTTACCAGTTGTAAGTTGAGTAATTCCTTCCATGGCTGCCACTGCTGAGAACGCCCAACAGCACCCTGTATGCATTTAATTTTGATATAAATTAATAGCAGTAAAAATGGAAACCATTGAAATTCCAAAAGAAGAATTAATTGTTCTTCTTGTCTCTAAAAATAACAACTAGCTAGATGCTTAATTACATACCACATTGGCCTTGGTCCTTGATGGGAGTTACAGCTCCTTGCTTTCTCCAGTCCATTGTAGCTGGCACAGTAGCATTTTCATACTTGAAAGTGGTGGTCTTTGTGGAACATTCGTGGCCCTTGAATCGATTTCTCGAGGCTGTGAATTCTTCATTTGTAAGGTCTGCAAATTGATTCACACTCAATTTGTAAAGTTTGTTTCCAGCATTATTGGAAGATTCTATAAATGCCACATTTTCCTTGAATATCTTGAACCGCTCCTCCTTCTCGTTGATATCACTATATACACGTACATAACGAGTCATCCATTGCTCGTACCTCCCATACATTGATGCATCTTGGAGGCTGCGAGAAGTGGCTTCAGAAGACCAAGCCCCCAGCATGAGGAACAAGGCCAAACAGATACACTTGCACTGGTTGGTGAACTCCATTGTAGGCTTAGGATTGTTGATAAAGTAAATGAATTAAGGAGAGTTGGTGCACTGAAATGGTAGATTGCTCTACAGTTTATATAGAGAAGAGAATATAGCCTTTGTATGTTATCTCCGTGCCCCAAAAAACGGTCTGCAATGTCTTTGCCCTCTAAAATGTTCTGATATGAACTTGTACAATTAATTAGTAGTTCATGAGACTACAATCTATGAATCTATGCATGTCAAGAATATGATAAGTTACTTTGCTGAACCCCTATTTTGTCACTGTGTGCATTGTGGTTGATTATTTTATAATGAGTGATTGATGAATTTACCAATCTCTTATTTTATATGCATGCTTCATTGGAGGCTTCTGAGTGGGGAGAAATATGCTTCAGCTCTACTATCTTATAGCTAGTATTAATCTATAGTCTATTGCTAATATAAGGTTAACTTTAATTGACAGACACTAGCTGTGATTTCATTTATAACAATTATCAATTTTCCTTCTATATTTTTAAATACCCAATATTTCAAAACCACCCATCAATATTTACAAAATCACCCATTTTTTTCTATTATTTCAAAATCCACTATATACAACAACAATATATTCAAAACAATAAACTACTTCAACGACAATACTACTTCCAACACAATAATTATTCCAACACAATAACTTTTCAACACAATAAATATTCAATCTAAAACTATTTCCAACACAATAAATACTTCCAACGACAATAACTACTGTCCAAAACAATAAACTACTTCCAACGACAATAAACTACTGTCAAACATACTAAAACTAACTTAAAAACACTACTATCCAAAAATAATAAACTACTTCCAACGACAATAAACTACTTCCAACGACAATAAATACTTCCAACGACAATAAACTATTTCCAACGACAATAAACTATTGTCAAACATACTAAAACTATTTCCAACGACAATAAATTACTTCCAACGACAATAAACTACTTCCAACGACAATAAACTACTGTCCAACGACAATAAACTACTGTCAAACATACTAAAACTAACGTTAAAGAACACTACTATCCAAAAATAATAAACTATTTCCAACGACAATAAAGCTACTTCAACGACAATAAAGCTACTTCAACGACAATAAAGCTACTTGCAACATAATAAAGCTACTGTCAACGACAATGAAGCTACTGTCCAACGACAATAAAACGTCAGTGGCATGAATCGTAATTTTGAAAAAAAATAATGTCAGATAGAAAGAGTTAAAGCTACTGAGTGGCCTTATTTGGAAAACAAAGCTATTGTGGCCTTTTGAAGAATATGGTCACCCAAATTGGCCTTATGGGTAATTGGCTCTTTCATTTATACATGTTTTATATGTCTCTGTTATATGTCATCCCCAATAGACAATAGTTGAGACTCACCACACTATCCCATGGAAACCAATATTATCACTGATTATGAATAGTTTATATAGCCTAAAATTATTATAAACAACCATATTAATATATATATATATAAATTATTTTGGTAAACATCTGTTTTGGTATCTGATGATGATTACCCCACATATACTTGCCCACCTCCAACCTCTTCTATTTTTTATTTATTACCTTAGCTTCTCCGTTTCAGTATTTCTTCTCTCATTTTATTTTTATAATATTTACAAAATAGGGTATAGCCCGAAAGTATATCAATGTTTGGCACATCAGAAACCACTAGATCGATCTACGACACACAAAAAAAGACATAAATATTTGCACAGACATAAAGGCTAGTGTTATTTAAGTACATTATATGATTATATACACTTAGATCATCTTTAGCAATGCTACCTATTTTTTAACCAAATTTAAGCTAAATTAACTAAAAAACTATTTTGGCTAGCCAATTTGAAAATATGTCTGCACCAATGCTCTCTACTTTAGTTAGTATTGAATTTAAATTATTTTTTAATGAATAAAAAATAGATTAAGTGTATTTAATAATTACACAAAACTACTAAAAAAGAATATATTAAATAACAAATTACCCAAAAAGCCATTTTGGGTGGCCTTATGCTTCAAAAAGCCACCATATATTTTTTACCCAAATAAGGCCACCAATATTTACAAAAATGTCACATTTTTTTGCTATTATTTACAAAAATACCACTACATACGAAAACAACAATAAAATTACTGTCCAACGACAATAAAGCTACTTCCAACGACAATAAAGCTACTGTCAAAGCATACTAAACTATTTCCAACGACAATAAAGCTACTGTCCAACGACAATAAACTACTGTCCATCGACAATAAAGCTACTGTCAAAGCATACTAAAACTAATGTTAAAGAACACAAACTACTATCCAAAAATAATACAGCTACTGTCTAACGACAATGAAGCTACTGTGCAACGACAATAAAGCTACTGTCCAAAAACAATAAAACGTCAGTGGCATGAATCGTAATTTTGAAAAAAATTAATGTCAGATAGAAAGAGTTAAAGCTACTGAGTGGTCTTATTTGGAAAATAAAGCTATTGTGGTCTTTTGAAGAATATGGTCACCCAAATTGGCCTTATGGGTAATTGGCTCTATATTAAATTAACAAAAATAATAGAGAGCTTCATCTCGCTCTCTATATTTAGGAGCCATATAGCTAAAAGCTAAATAGCACTTCTACTAAAATAAATGAAAAACTAAATACTCTCTAAAATAACTAAAAAGTTAAGATAAAGATAAAGATGCTCTTAGACTTCATATTCTTCTTCACAAATGATAACAATCCTTTTATAACGTTTCTGTCTTTTAGATAATCTTCTACAATTTGGTGAACACCAAAATCAAAATTTTAGGGGATTGTGACTTTTCTTTTGTAGCCATAGAAATCAGAAGTAGGAGTAACAAGTTTCTGGCTTTTTTTTTGGGGGCTAAATTCAATTTACTACTTTGTACTTTACACTCAAAATCAATTCAGTCCATATACTTTCAATTTCATCAAAAACACCTCTATACTCTATAGATTTGATCAATGTCATCCAATTATTAAATTTGAAATTTCTGATGAAGGCATTTTAGTCATTTTTATCATAAACCCTAAACAAAAAATAAATATCTATATTTAGGAGCCATATAGCTAAAAGCTAAAGTAGAGAGCCACTTAGGAGGCTGGTGCAGCTACTAAAATAAATGAAAAACTAAATAGGCTCTCTAAAATAACTAAGAAGTTAAGATAGAGAGTCTGTTAAAGATGCTCTTAGACTTCATATTCTTCTTCACAAATGATAACAATCCTTTTATAACGTTTCTGTCTTTTAGATAATCTTCTACAATTTGGTGAACACCAAAATCAAAATTTTAGGGGATTGTGACTTTTCTTTTGTAGCCATAGAAATCAGAAGTAGGAGTAACAAGTTTCTGGCTTTTTTTTTGGGGGCTAAATTCAATTTACTACTTTGTACTTTACACTCAAAATCAATTCAGTCCATATACTTTCAATTTCATCAAAACCACCTCTATACTCTATAGATTTGATCAATGTCATCCAATTATTAAATTTGAAATTTCTGATGAAGGCATTTTAGTCATTTTTATCATAAACCCTAAACAAAAAATAAATCTCTAATAGAAATAAAATAAATTATTTATTATATTATTAGAAATAAAATAAAATAATTTCATTCATTGAAATTTAGCTATTTTATTTTTTAATGCTAACTTTTAATTTATAAAATTATTTTATTTTATTTCTATTAATAATAAAATTGTTTATTTTATTTTATTCTCGTATATAACTTTATATATAATTGAAATAAAATATTTATTTTATATATACTAATAATAAATTATTTATTTTATTTTATTATTGTATCGTATATAACCCTATATAGTATATACTCTCGTACTAATAAATTATTTATTATTATTACTACTAAAATAAATAAGAATACAATAAAATAAAAAAAATATTTGTTATTATTATATATAATAAAATAATTTATTTTTAGTAGAAATAAAATAAAATAATTTCATAAATTGAAAGTTAGCATTAAGAAAATAAAATATTTATTATTATTAGAAATAAAATAAATAATTTATTGTTAGTAAAAATAAAATAAAATAATTTCATAAAGTGAAAGTAGCATTAAAATAAAATAATGCTAACTTTCAATCGAGTAAGGCTATGGTATGTTAACATTTCTCATACATAATGCGGAAATAAAGTCTTTGTTATAGTAAATAAGGTCCTCATTAGAGTAAATTAGGTTCTCGTTTGAGTAATTAAGTCCTAAAAGTTATAATTATAATGTTTTATAACTTGAAGACACATATTACTACTTTGACAACTTATATGGTAACTACAAAAAACTCCTTGTTAAGGTAAATATGGTTCTCATTAGAGTAAATAGGTTCTCGTTTGAGTAATTAAGTCCTAAAAGTAGTAATTGTACGTATGAGATACGTTAACATACACTAGAGTTTTCCCTTTCAATGTATGAAATTATTTTATTTTGTTTCTAATAATAATAAATATTTTATTTTATTCTGCTCGTATGTATCGTATCGTATCGTATATACCCTATATATATAATTAAAGCCACAAACATACTAAATTGAGATAATGGTATGGTGGTTGTTGGGTTTTGTTTGTGCTCACCATGTCGTGGGTTTGAATCTCATTAGGTGCGAAATAATAATGTGTTTTTTTTCTTTAGGGTTTATGATGAAAATGACAAAAATGATGAAAATGCCCTCATCAGAAATCTCAAATTTAACAATTGGATGACATTGATCAAATCTATAGAGTATAGAAGTGTTTTTGATGAAATTGAAAGTACATGGACTAAATTGATTTTGAGTGTAAAGTATAAGGTAGTAAATTGAATTGAATTTAATTTTTTTTTTTAAAAAGGGTGCCACAGATTTGCCTCTGTATCAACCCATTGAGTTAACACAAACAGAAAGCTTAGTATTTATAGCACTTGTATCTCTTGCACGGTTAGCTTGGTGCATGAACTTTATTATAGAATTTCCAACATGAGTGAAATCTATGGAATTCCATATGGGGTATCAAATGGTGGAAGGATGAGTGAGATTTTTGAAGCTCAAGTTTCTTTTCCTCATTGAAATACTTAATTTGTATGTGTCATTATTCTAGTGTGCATTGCTTAATTTCTTGTTTTGAAATTCTATTCTAACCAATACTGAATAGCTAGAACAACCTCACCCGAAGATAACCTTACCTCACTCTAACTAATAGATAAAAAATAAGAATTGTTATGGTAGAAGACATGAGTAAAACCTTGTAACAAAAAAAAATTCATGGGTGGAACCTACCGGAGAAAACCAAAATGGTTCTTCCTATTTTGATGTTGGATACATTACTTGATTGTTTGGGGAAACATTTATAAGAAGTTGAACATTCAAGATGGTGGGTAATCGAGCAAATTGGTGGTATCGAGCAAATAAGAAAATAAAATAGTTAAAGTGACCGTATTTTTTTTAATCTTCTTTATCATATGGACTTTTAAAATCTAAAGTTCAATCCGTTAAACTCAATCAAAGTTTATATGGAATTAGTAAAATCTATGAATTCTGTTGAATCCAACAGAATTCATGGATTAAAATTCAAACGCAATCTTTTAAAATCTGAATTGAATACACCCCCTAAAGCTCTCATCTGATTTCTTTCTTTTTGTTGTCAAGACCGGTGACTTCAGTCCATGGACAATTCGCCTTAGCTATTGAACTTGCTCCTGAACTTCAGCGAAATCTTCAACACCATGTAGAAAAGTTTGTTTTAGAGAAATTCTAACCCGTATGATGTTTATAGAATTGATGGCTCCAACGATATCAACATCCCCCTTAATCAATTTGTAATAAGCAGTTGACAACCTATTTCTGGCCATCTTAGAATATTTATTTTGATGTGAATGAAATGAACGAAAATTTTCTGGCATTTATGGAAATCTTATCTTCGAAGCATATTGAAGAAGAGACATTGCAGTGGGAACATAACAGACTGACTCTTGTTGTGTGTTCATAACGGGATGACACATAATAAAACAGAATAAATCATACCTATTAATATGAAATAAAAAATCAATTTCAGCTACTTATAAGCTTATACATCACTAACCAGGTAATACATGAGTGCACTATGCAATAAAGTCAGAAATATAAACTTGTTCGGCATAAGTTTGCGGTTGGTAAAAAGATGGAAACTCCAACATAAATTCTTTCATCTGGTAGAAGTAAAACATATTAGATAATCTATGTGAGAATTAACTCTTTTGGGAGGCATGACATATTGTCAACAAGAAGGATTTTGTATGGATCACTAGGACCAAAATATATTTCATTCATAATCCGGAAATTTACTCCAACTATCAGACGCTTCAATGCAATTTTTTTTGGCCTCATCCAGATTATGATTGTTTGAAAAAAGTATTTTAGCTAGGGGAAAAATGTTAGCATTACATCAGTAACCTAACACACCCCAGTACCAAATTCACTCAGTACACCCAAGTAAAAGCCCATATAACTTAGCCCGATTAGTTAGGCCCAAGTAGTAGTAAGTTCTAGACATCCAATCCAGTGAGCAGAGTGAGGTCACTCCGTGGTCTTTCATATGGAAGAAACCAATAACTTATATGCTGTAACAATCTGTATTTTGAGATTATGAATGATATAAAAGAACTTTAACATTTCCTTCTCAATTACCTAGTTCTCTAATTATAGTCCCAACAAAAAATCAAGTCTTCACTTGTTTTACCAAATCCATAACTACAAAGCAAAATATTCATCAAATAACTACCAAATCAAAATGAAAAAAAAATCATCTGTCATCAAAATAATTGACCCAAAACAAAAAGACTAAGTTATGGTATTTAGTTATTTACTATTTCAAATCATCATCAATATCTCCACGTCCGCCTGATGTCACAAACAACAATCTAAAAAAATTAACTCAAATGCAAAAACACAGACGTAAGAAAACAACTTAGATAAACGTAAAAGTATCATAGATGTTTTCATAGGTACCATTATAAAACTTGTATTTGAAGTTCATAGAAATTGAACTATTGAAGGAAGAACTTGAAATAAAGTTTCCCTGCAATGAAAAAAAATCAAACAACTTAACAATCTTTGAATGTGTTGGTGAGTAGAGAAATAGAAAGGTAGAGAAATGTAGATGCCTTGTTTGTTTCAAAACTGAGTGAATCCAATGCAAAGTCAATTGAATAAGCACTGCAATAGAGAGAAGAACACAAAAATTAATTACCAACAAACAACTAATTTGAGAACTGAAATACAAATACTGAGACCAAAGAAATGAGAAAAAAAAAACTTTACTTCGTTGAATATCTATATAAGATATTAAAAATGTATAGTGGGTAATGAATCTACCTAAACATATGAATCGGAAAAAAAAATGAAGATCATATCACCAATCTGATTAAAAGGCACAAAATAAATTAAACAATATGTATATGTAGAATCATACCTAATTAAAAGGTAAAAAGAGTAGAGAGAGAGAGAGAGAGAGAGAGAGAGAGAGAGAGAGAGAGAGAGAGAGAGAGAGAGAGAGAGAGAGAGAGAGAGAGAGAGAGAGAGAGAGAGAAATTATATTCCTATATTATAGGGTGAAAAGGATTTAAAAAAAATATTCAAATAATATTGCTTACATTGAATATCTATATAGTAAGTATTAAACAATATGAAAAATTCTAGTGTATGTTTTTCTAACAGTAAATATATTATATTTATTCCTAACAATTCATACGTTTATTACATCAATTGACAAGTTAAAATTCAAAGTACTATAATTTTTATTTTAACAATTAAGTTGACTTAATTAGTCAAAAGATAACTACTATTTATTCATATTTTAAGAAAACATCATAATCAATTTTTTATGTACTTTTTAGCTAATTATTAATTTATAAAATATTTGGGACCTATAATATACAAAGGAAATATAAATATCTTATAGTTTTATCGAGGGCTTTTTCATTTAGCCCCCCAATTTTAAAAATTTACTACATGAGTAATGAGTTGTCGAAATAGTAATATGTGTCCTCAAGTCGTAAAACATTACAATTACCACTTTTAGGACTTAATTACTCAAACAATAACCTAATTTACTTTAATGAAAACATTATTTATCTTAACAATGACTTTCTCTCTACATTGTGTATGAAAAATGTTAACTTCGAGATAAATCATATACCGCAAGTAAAGATCAAGTACCAAGATGTGGTTTCATTATATTAAATTAGAGGCACCATATATTTTCTAGTAACTGCAATTAATTTTTTTGATCGAATAGAGTAATCATTCATTAATGATCGAAAATGTTACAAACATTGTAGTCAATTAAGATCGATTGCATTAGTCATTCTAGCCAAAATTCAATATAATTGAGACTTTCATTTTCATGGAGGAAAAGTTTTGCTTAGTGACATGCAAGTTTAGAGAGTAATGTAGGCAAACCATACAATGATCGACACTTACTTAATTAGTGACACAAATGATGGGAAGATTTATGAATACATTAACGGTAGACCAATTGACCAAATCTTACAACTAACCGCTCAGAGCTTATCGATCTCTTATAGTCTTATGTATGAAGCTGATATATCAATATAAAAAAGTGGTTTACCATTAATGTATCGAATGAGCTCAAATATTTATTAGAAACGTAAAGTTTTGATCAAAAGATCAAGCAAGCTATGCCAAAGATAGGAACCTAACAAACATACTCAAAATTGTTCTTGCCAAGTGTTGATGGTAATAAACTCGAACTTGTTCAAGATGCTCTACTTAACGATTGTAATAGTGATAAATCATTATTCATTTGTAAGACAATCTTTCTCTAAATTGGAAAAAAAAAAAATTAATATTAAGGCATTCATAAGTGAGGGTACAATTGTAAAACTACTCATCTAAAAGAAAGAAATGCGAAGCAACAAAACAAACCCACCCCCTAGTCCATACTGCTCTCAGTACAATCAAGACGAAAGAGAGAGGGAGAGACTGAAGAGGCCCCTGACTGTGACTCCGTGAGCGGGACCCACATATCGGAGGAGAGGCGGGAAAATAAGAAAGAGGGACTCACAGTCACAGACACACACACACTGTAATTTTCTGTGCCCACAGAGCGAGAGAGAGAGAGAGTGTGTGTAGAGAGTGAGAGGCAAAGGTACGGAGCCGTCGGTGAACGACCGGTACACACAGTGGAAGTCGCTGGTGCCCGTGCTCTACGACTGGCTCGCCAACCACAACCTCGTTTGGCCCTCTCTCTCTTGCCGGTATCTCTACGCCCTAGGGTTTTTTTTTATATACCGGAAAATGTTTCCGGCGTTGTCTTATGATTTTGCGCAATTTCGATGGGTCTTTGCGTCTCCTAGATACAACCATTAATTACTTCCATTTTTGGTTTTGAATTTGGGAAAAATGTGGGTTAGGTAAAAGTGAAAAAAATAAATAAATCAACTTTTGGGGACAAAGAGTGTTGCTTTGAATTTATTTGCGTGCGTTTTGTCACAATGTTGTGAAAAAGGAGATGGCTTTATTGAAGCTGATAGCTGAGTTTGATTGATGTTGTGAATGTGAGTTGAAACGTTTGTTTTTATTTTCATAGATGGGGTCCTCAGCTAGACCAAGCTACTTACAAGAACCGTCAGCGGCTTTATCTTTCTGAACAGGTATGTTGATTTTCTCTTTTAGCATGTACACCCCATTTTGTTATTTATCTTATTAAATTGTTAGATTGTGGATGGCAATCAGTGAACTGATTGATAACTGTTAGTCTTATGCATCTCATTGTGAAATTCAGTGTTTCGAAACTAACTCACATCATATCATATACAATCAATGTATCATTCTTTTTCATAGCGGGTGATTGTGGTTACTTGTTAAAGCATTACACATATATGTCAAGCTGTCGTCTTTGCATTATTGTATCATCCTCTTTTATCTTGTTCCTGTGTTTGTTTAAGTCCTCTTTGTTTTGCTTACCCTTGTACTTTTATCAGACTGATGGAAGTGTTCCAAATACACTTGTCATTGCAAACTGTGAAGTTGTCAAACCTAGGGTTGCAGCTGCAGAGCACATATCACAGGTTATGTCATTATGACAATTAATATGTTTCTTTTCACTGATGCCTTCAGTTATTTTCCTGAACTTGTACTCTGTGAATTTTTACTCATTTGTTGACTGATTATAGTATCTTTTGCTTGATCTTTACAGTTCAATGAAGAAGCACGCTCTCCTTTTGTAAAGAAGTATAAAACTATCATACATCCTGGAGAGGTATGCAGTACATTGAAAGTAACTTTGTTTGTAGTTTTTTCTGCTTGATGAGTCTTCAGGAGATTGGTGTGCCCTGAAAAATTGTACTTATTGTACTTTGTTTTTTATGTAACTTCTGATAACCCCATTAAATTTGAAATTTTAGGACAATTCTGTTATATCGGAAATGGAAAATATTGTAAACATGACGAATATTCAACCATTTACAAATACTCATTAATTAATATGTAGGAGATAATTCTAAATAATAAATTAGTCAACTATAGAAAACCCAGTTTAGTGGTTAGCCTTGTGCATTTGATTCATTGATGGAATAAATATAAGTTAATTATATTCCCTAATTTTAATCTATGCATGATTCTCCAAATTATTACTCACTTATGATGATTTTGCGTTAAATCTAAACACGAACAAATTGGGTATGTGTTATGAATACCTACTCGAAATCTCACGCCTAACATAATATGAAGTTAAGCTGATTGTCAATTACAACCCACAGACTAATGAAAAGTTTTGTGTAGGTCTTCTCCAATTTCCATATATGTATGCTTACTTATGTGCATCACACTTTTGTATGCACATGTTGATGTCATTTGCAAAGGAAAAGAAAATCTTTTGGGGGGAAAATAAAGAAACCGATTTAATTGGAAACCCATTCATCGGTCATTGCCATTACCACCTCCTTAAAGCATCGACTTAGATAGACTGTCTTCTAAAACCCAATCATTACCCACCTGCCTCCACAACCAAATTGGTATAAGCCAATCTCCAAAAAAGTTTCTTCTAATTTTACAGCTATAAACGGCCTTGGATACTTATTAGCAATCTATGATTATGTTTTGCAGGTGAACAGAATCAGGGAACTCCCACAGAATAGTAAGATAGTGGCCACACACACTGACAGCCCTGATGTAAGCATTCTGTATTATGTTATATCTTTTTGAATGGGAGATATCAGTATTAAAGGGTGTTTTGGCTATATATTTTAATCTTGAGATTTGAATTTTATGGACTACTTGATAATGAGTCGTATAAAGTTTTTGAACTTGTAAACAGGTTCTCATTTGGGATATTGAGGCCCAACCTAATCGTCATGCTGTCCTTGGAGCTTCAAATTCTCGTCCAGATCTGGTCTGCACTATTTACCAGAAAACTATTCTTACACTTGCAGTATTTTACTTTAGATTAATTATTATAGATTTCACATTTGGTGTATTCTTCACATACTTTTTTGTAAGCTATTGTTTTACTTTCACATGGGGGGTGATTATCAGTTTAACCTTAAATCTGCACCAATTTATGAGCTTTTTAAATCTCTGGATATTGATAGATATTGTTAATACCATCATAATCATCATCAACATATACATAAAGGAGAATGTCTACATTCCAATAGCTTTGCTACTCGTTCTCTCATTCTCGCTATAGGTGCTTACTAAATTGAACCCATCTTGCAGCTATTGACTGGACATCAAGATAATGCTGAATTTGCTCTTGATATGTGCCCCTCAGAACCCTTTGTACTCTCCGGAGGTTGGAAAGTTTCTAATTCAGTGTTATATACTTCAGTTTTGCTTTGGTTATTTATACCGATGAGATAATAAGAAAGGAGAGTAATCAACTGAAGCCTGATATCAATGGGACTGCATAGATTATTATTCCTTTGGTTTAAGTTTTTTTTTTTAATCCTCTTCATGCTCTTGACCCATACAAATGAACTACAATCTGCACGAACCACCTTCCTACTTCCTTTATATATCTGAATGGGGATATTTTTGCGGCAGGGAAGGACAAGTCAGTAATTTTGTGGAGTATTCAGGATCATATCTCATCCTTAGCATCAGATCCTGGGTCTGCAAGGTCTCCAGGATCTGGAGGTTCAAATGCTAAACATGCCTCTAAGGTTGGTGGAAGTAATGACAAATCCACTGACAACCCTTCTGTTGAGCCACGAGGTGTCTATCAAGGGCATGGGGATACTGTTGAAGATGTACAGTTCTGCCCATCTAGGTAGGTGTTGATCAAGAATCAAATGCATTTCATGTTTCTCCAGCTTGTTTTCTTGGCCAGACCACACTTTATGTCCTTTCATGTACCGAAAGCTATAACTGTCACAAGAGCTTAGAACTTAACCTATGAAGTTTTTTTTGAAAAACTTCCAAGTCTCCTCCTCTTAAAATATATAATAGTTTAGGATGATGGTATTCCCTCAATTTTCTAATGTTCTCTTCCATTGTTTATTATTCATGTTCTGTAGTGCACAGGAGTTCTGCAGTGTAGGCGACGATTCTTGCCTCATACTATGGGATGCTAGAGCTGGCACTAGTCCAGTTGTCAAGGTTCTCTTTCTTTCCCTCAACATCCATCAGTTTGCCTTTCTCTTTCATTATTCCATTATGACATCTATCTTGCACAATATGTCCAATCTGAATTGTATTTACTCTCTCTCTCTCTCTCTCTCTAACACACACACACACACACTCACACCAGTTGTGAAGGTCCATTGGTAGCCTGGTGGGCTTGTGTTCTAACACTGCCCATAAGATCCAGAGTTTGACCAGCATTATCAAAGTTGAATGTCAACTCATACACTCATTTCCGCTTTAAATGTGTGTAAATATAGTTCCAGCTGTAACTTTGCAGTTAATGTTAAATTTGAATCACGTGTCTATTCATTTATGTATTTGAGCAGGTTGAGAAAGCTCATGATGCTGACCTTCATTGTGTAGATTGGAATCCTCATGATGTCAATCTCATTCTTACAGGGTATCTATATCTTTAGTGATTTACTTACAAGTTTATATACTTTGATGTCCTGATCATGATCCTTGTGTTGCAGGTTTGATATTCTATGTTCGCTCATCTAAATAAAAATATTGCCATAAAAATGGAAAGTTGTGCTCTTGGGTTTAACTTATTTTGATTTGCTTTTACATTTTAGGTCTGCTGATAATACTGTTCGTATGTTCGACCGTCGAAATCTCACTTGTGGACGAGTTGGATCACCCATCCATAAATTTGAGGGTCACAATGCAGCTGTTCTCTGTGTTCAGGTGCAAGAAAAATTTATAACTTAGTTGATTAATGTATATCTGCTTGTTTCTTTCTATTATATTCTTCAAGATATACATATTTTCTGTGTTTTTGGTTTGTCGTTGTTCCAGTGGTCTCCTGACAAGTCATCTGTCTTTGGAAGTTCTGCTGAGGATGGCCTATTAAACATCTGGGATCATGAAAAGGTGTGAAGCCATGCATTTTGTTCTTGTGAATAAAGACCTTACACCTAATGACAGAAAATCAGGAAGTGTAAACTTCTGATGAATAAAAATAGGTTAAAAGCAATGGATCTGCTTCTGTGTTTTTTGCTTTTGATGAATGAAGTCAATTCTTGAGCATACAAATGGAATCAAAGATGTCCTATTGTTGATTTGTTTTTATTTGGAACTGTTATTTGTTCTAGTTATCAATAGTTATTGTTTGCCTTTCAGATTGGTAAGAAGCAAGAGACTGTTGGATCAAAGCTGCCAAATGCTCCTCCAGGATTGTTCTTCCGACATGCTGGTCATAGGTAGGCAGGATTTTTTTTCTTTTTCTTTTTTAAAGAAACTCTTACCATACTTTCCAACTTGATGATGTTTACAGCCTCATGCATTCATGTGTGCATGTTCCAGTGTTTACCTGCTTTATTTAATTCATATGAGGAACTTATTAAGATTTGGTCTCTTGATAGATTATCATATGCTATGATATGCCTTTACTTGCTACTTTGTATGTTTGCTTTACAATATTTTCATACTGTCTATACTTGTGGCTTATGCATGTCAGGGACAAGGTTGTCGATTTTCATTGGAATACATCTGATCCCTGGACAATAGTAAGCGTTTCTGATGATTGTGGAAGTACTGGAGGAGGTGGTACACTCCAGGTAATGGATTTTTTTTTCTAGGACATCAACGGTCAATCAACCTCATGTTTTGCATATATGTTCATTTTGCCCAAGTTTGTAAAGGGTAACATGATGTCTATGACTTTCAGTAGAATCCATATATTTCATTCAGCATAGATGACTTTTTCAAAGAGCAAAAAAAGAAAAAGAATAATAATAAAAGTCATCTCTCTGGATGAAGAGGTTAGAAGTTGTGTTGACTGAATTCTTTCCTCTGGTAAAAATAAGAACGAATTACAAATGGATTATCTTTGTTTAATTGGGATACTTCTATATTACTGGCGATATTGATACTGAAATCACACAGGAAAATGTTATAAATCCACTAATTAGACCGATCGGTTTTAATAATAAATGACTAATTTTGATGATGCAGATATGGCGGATGATTGATTTGATTTACAGGCCTGAGGAAGAGGTGCTGGCCGAGCTTGATAAGTTCAAATCTCACCTCTTGACATGCCCTGCTTGATGTGTCTCTGCTTGACTCTCTTGATAGTGTTAAATTAATTGAACTCTCTTTAATCTCTGGTTATCCAGTCCCTAGTAAGACTAGTAGTCCAATTTGAAGAAACAGAAGAGAAAACTTGGTTTAGTTTGTTGGTTACTAGTGATGGTTAGTTGTGATATTCCTTTTATAACTTGGTTGGTTACTACTTACTAGTGATGGTTAGTTGTTTACTGGTAACATTTGGTGGAGAAGTAACATCTTTAATATTAGGGGATGCAGTTTTATTAGCTGTCGTCATGCATAATCTATTTGTTTTTGTTATATACTAAAGTTTCCATTAAAAAAAGGCTATTTCTTCTTAAGTGGTGGAAGTGCTCATCAAAGTTTGCTCATTAAGAAGAATAAATGCAATTGTCATATTTAAAGAATTTTGAAATGTAACCTCAGGATCCTCCCTCATGTTCATGTGGTTATATTTGAAGAACACAGCTTAAAATTTCTAATTGCCTATGGGTTCAGAATCTCATACATTTCAAATCCCAGATTTTAGAAAGCTAGAAAAGTAAAACAAGTGTAGGTTTGAATCAAATATTTCTTTGAACTGTTGGTTATAAGAACTAAAGTAACATTCTTCTTGGCCTCTGGTAATCTGGCCTTTGATGAAAATTTTACTATATTTTCGGTGCATATGATGTTTTACTCTCGAGTATGCTCGCGATCATGGTAGGTTTCGACAACAAAATTGATGAAATATATAACTCAAAGATACTTTTCGGGTGACCATCACTTGAACTCTGGCGTCTCGAAGGGGAAGGGTGAGGGTAAGGTCGGCCCAAACCGATAGCGCAAACTCGCAAAGCCACAAAGTAGGTGGTGAAGTCTGTGCTGCAATATTCGACGCCATGCCCAGAGCCCCGGCTTGGGGCTCGAGGTGGGTCTCTCTCAACTTTGTGATGCTGTCGACATGTACTCGTAGGAGTTGAGGTAGAAGCCGCATTTAGGATGGAGGACGAAGGGGGGTCCTCTCCTCAACTTTGAGATGCTGTCGACATGTACTCGTAGGAGTTGAGGTAGAAGCCGCATTTAGGATGGAGGACGAAGGGGCATTGTAAGACCCGTGTGGGTAGCCATGTCACTCGCACGTTTGACTCATGAATCAAATTTTAGTAGAAATAATAGCAGGGGTAGTAAATTTCAGACTAAAATGTAATATTTAGACTAATTTGCCACGTGCAAAGTTGAATCCAACTTTTTTTATTTTTATTTGTTAAAAAAATATTAAAATGATATTGATTGTTAAAAAAAATAAATTAAAATGATATCGAGAGGTTTTTCTCCAAAAAAAAAGAAAAAAGAAAAAAAAAGGAATTGAGAGGAAAGCTAAAAAAAAGTTACAAGACTGAGGAAGTGAATAAATTATTTACAGCATGCAAGTACGGGAAATGTAATTGCGTGGTATATATAAACATAATAACGTCCCTAAAATACGATTCCAGTTGATCAAATCAATCATCAATGAAGAAGTGGAAATAGGGAACCTGTTGTGAATTTTATCTCTTCGAACCTCTGCAAACACCTCATATCTCTCCGTCTCTGAAATCGAAGAAGAAGAAGAAGAAGAAGATGGGTAGGCGGATCTCCGCCCGTTCTTCCTTGTTAGTCACTGTGCTGCTCCTCATCTCCTCAGCCCACAGCTTTTATCTTCCAGGCGTTGCTCCCCGCGATTTCCACACTGTATGTTCTCTGCAAATCCCCTTCGCTTTTTTTCTATCTTCCCTTCAAATTCGTTGACCCTTTTTGCTTTACTTACTTCCATGACTTCCTTAGTATTGCATTGGCGCTGAATCGTTGTGGGCTTCTCTCTATTTCCACTAAAACGGCCTTGGATCTATGGTTTTGGGTTTGATCTATTTGTGCTTTTTCTTAGATCTATGACGTCGATTTTTGGGGTTTTGGGTTTGTATTGGATTTTTGAGCCTCTCGGATTAAGTAGTTGCTTTTAGCTGCTTTAGAGTTTAGATAGATTTGTGGGTTTATTGAACTCTTTGCTTATGGCAACTTTCTTGATGTTCGTTGTTTTTGATAATTTGGCCTTTATGTTTTTGCAGTCTAAGAATTGATTGTAAGAATCTGTTCGGCTGTGTAGGATTACAATACAGTGGTGTTTCCTACAAGCGAAAGTAATAAACTTTATGAAGTTTGAGAGCAACAAAGTTTTTAGAGTATCAAATATCAAATATGGTTCATAAAAATGATATTATATCACAGTGACACAAAGTTGAGTTAACCAGAGAGCAACAAATCATGAAAAGTGAGGTACTTTGAAGATTTGTTACATGTTTACCTCAAAGTAACGTATTGTATTCTCTAATATAATGGTGTGATTGTAGAAGTGTAATGCTAAGAAACTTATGTTTTCAATGGAGAAGAACTCTACAATGTTTGATATATATATATATTTTAAAAAGTGGCAGGCACTATGGATGTTGTTTGAGTGTTTGCTAAGGTTAAGGGTTTTTGCTGTGTTTCTCATAATAATGATGTCAGAATATTCATTAACTGCGATCTTTTGCTGATCTTTAGAATCTTTTTTGGTCTTCAGAGTATCTGATTCTTCTACCTTTTACAGTCATTTGTCATTTTTCTTGGTGACAAAGTTTTATTTGAAATATATGATACATGCAGTAGCCTTCACTAAAACTTGAATGGGTTATTACTTTGGAACATAATCATTTGTTCTGTTTCCTGACTTCTCATCTGCGCGTGTCTTCTTTCTGACAGGGAGATCAGCTTTCTATCAAAGTGAACAAATTGTCATCTACAAAGACACAACTCCCATATGACTACTACTACTTAAAATATTGTAAGCCCAAACAGATTGAAAACAGTGCAGAAAATCTGGGGGAGGTTCTTCGTGGTGATCGCATTGAGAATTCTGTATATGCTGTGAGCACTTATAACCCGTTTGCCCTTTTACCAATCCAAATAGTACATACATATTTAAAAAATAATGTCAATCTCGTTTATTTGACTTCATTTTTAAAACCTCTATTTATTAATTTTTTTTCCCAGTTCAAAATGAGGGAGGAGCAATCCTGTGTAGTAGCTTGTCGAGTAAAGCTTGATGCTGAATCTGCAAGAAATTTTAAGGAAAAAATTGATGATAAATACCGAGTACAAATGTAAGTAAAGATGCCATGCTAGGATTTGTGAAGTTTGTGATTTCAAGTCGTTCCCTTTCTTTTTCTGTTAAGTTTCTGAATTGTTATTCCTATATGATTTGTCTGCTGTAGATTTATGCGACTTCATCTCTCTCCCTTGGTCACATGACTCACATTAATTAACAAAAAGCCAATTATGAGTTTATGTTGCTTGGTAGTTTAGTATTGACCTCTGAACTGGACTGCAGGATTTTGGATAACCTTCCAGTTGCTGTCCTCAGACAAAGGCGGGATGGAAGTCCGTCAACAACATATGAACATGGATTCAGTGTT
The DNA here is from genome assembly GCA_030142095.1 of Rubus idaeus. Lineage (NCBI taxonomy): Eukaryota > Viridiplantae > Streptophyta > Magnoliopsida > Rosales > Rosaceae > Rubus > Rubus idaeus. The sequence continues at coordinate 31,859,919 of CM057970.1, forward strand.
GGGTTCAAAGGAAATTATGCTGGGGTATGCCTTAGTAAGCAGTTGCTAGTGTTGAAGTGTGCCTGTTCACGTTGTCTTATACTCAGTCATTTGTTTTGCAGAGTAAAGAGGAGAAGTATTTTATCAACAACCACTTGAGCTTCCGAGTTATGTATCACAAAGATCCTGAGACCGACTCTGCCCGAATTGTTGGGTTTGAGGTTACTCCAAACAGGTGCTATACCTTTTTCTTCTTTTCTCCCTTTTCTGGTCAGTTTGTTGCATTTATCTTTTAAATATCCTGAGTTGATCTTCATTCAGTATAGGTTTGGAAGGTAGAAATGCTGTAATGTTGTTGAAAGTAAAAGAAAAGAAACTGTAAAAAGAAACTTCTCTTAGGGGAGTGATTTTTCACACTTCACTCCTTTAGGAAGATTGCTTTTATTTCTATGCTATCCCCTCCCATTCTTTTTCCTTTCCTCTCTCACATTTCCCATGTCTTTATGTTAAGTCTGCTATTTATCTTTAATTCTAGCTGTTTTACGTTTTCTTCTCCGAAAGTTGTTGCTCTAATAGTTATATGTGAATCTGGCGAAAAAAAAACAAAAAAATATGCAAGGAAATAGTTATTTAACTCGTGTAAATCATTCCTCATTTTACATGGTTTGAATTCTGTCTTGACTCTTCACCTTGGATGAAACATAGAAAATCTGCAAATATAATGAGTGGAAGAATAGATCTAGGAACTCCTGAAGCAGAATCAGGAGACCCAACACTAAATTTTTGTTTGTCTGACACTCGAGAACCGTAGACATAGGAATGCCTCCATTAAAGATGGAAGGTCAGGAGGTGATGCATGAAAGATCAGAGATTTTGACAAAGAAGGTAAGTGGACTGAATTGTTCATCATTCACTTCACCCTTGATAATTTTTTTGGGAGTCTTTGGCAAGGACCTCGACCTCTCTCAATCACTTTCTCTATTCCTTTCTTTCTTTCTCAGTCTCTCTTAAGCAAGTTAATTTCTCCAGAGGTAATGTTTGATTCAAATGGTGCTTGTCAGAAGCATGCTCATGCTTACCGGAAGTAAAAGCCCTCACAAACCAGTTAAAGAAGAATCCAATTGAATAGAGAAGACAAAACAAATGAGGAGAGAGAAAGAAGTTGAGAAAGTGAAAGAGATAAGATAAGAGAAGGCGAAAGTATAGGGTGGTATAGGAAATAAAATCAATAAAACTAAAAGGAGTGCAAAGTATTAGATTGACTGAAACATATTGGCTGCTTCTTTCGATTATGAAATTTGAAATGCAATTGGAAGTAAAAGAAAAGCAAGTTTGGTAGTGTGTCCTTGATTCCTGGAGAGTGCTTTCCTGCAGAAAATAAAGCCTTTATAGGAGATAAAGGTAGATTTTTGTTATTAACTTGCACAGTAAAAGCGGGTTTAACTAAAGAATTCACTATTGACTGAAACTTGTTGCCATCCTATTCCATTTTGCTTGTTTACCCTAAATTATACCAAGTATTTAACAGATTCTTCTTTTTCATAGGCCAAATAATGTATTCTTTTCTTATATAAACCCCTTGTTTCAGACTGACTTCTAAAGAATATCTGCGAACAAGGTGTCATAATTAACTAGGAGTTCATGGAAAATGCCCAATTTCTCTTTTTTAAGAAATATATAGCGTTATTTTTGAATCTCTAGTTTTCTCATATTCCTCTTGTCTACAGTATCAATCATGAATATAAGGAATGGGATGAGCAAAATACTCGGTTGGTGACATGCAATAAAGACACAAAAAATCTACCTCCTGGAAGCACTGTTCCACAAGAAGTTGACAAAGATAAGGAGATTGTATTCACATTTGATGTTTCCTTTAAGGTATAATTTTTTTTATTATAATTGTAAAGTTTTTAACTATTGACTACTTCTCCTTCTTTCTTGTTACAAACTTATAAATTCATGCTCTCTCTCTCTCTCTAGGAAAGTGATATCAAATGGGCATCTCGTTGGGACACATACCTCCTCATGAATGATGATCAGATCCACTGGTTTTCAATTATAAATTCTCTGATGATTGTTCTCTTCTTATCTGGTATGGTGGCTATGATTATGATGAGAACATTATACAGAGATATCGCTAACTATAATCAGTTGGACACACAAGATGAGGCTCAAGAAGAAACTGGATGGAAACTTGTGAATGGAGATGTTTTCAGGGCCCCAATCAATTCCAATTTACTTTGTGTCTACGTTGGTACAGGGGTTCAGATCTTTGGAATGACACTTGTAACTATGATATTTGCTTTGCTCGGCTTCCTGTCTCCTTCCAACCGAGGGGGTCTTATGACTGCCATGGTTCTCTTGTGGGTTTTCATGGGCTTATTTGCCGGTTATTCTTCTGCCCGATTGTACAAGATGTTCAAGGGTACAGAATGGAAGAGGAATACCTTGAAGACTGCATTTATGTTTCCAGGAATTCTTTTTGCTGTCTTCTTTGTGCTGAATGCCCTAATTTGGGGGGAGAAATCTTCTGGGGCAGTGCCCTTTGGGACAATGTTTGCTTTGGTTTGCTTATGGTTTGGAATATCAGTGCCCTTGGTCTTTGTGGGTAGTTATTTGGGGTTCAAAAAACCAGCTGTTGAAGACCCTGTAAAGACTAACAAAATTCCACGGCAGGTACCAGAACAGGCATGGTATATGAAACCAGTCTTCTCAATACTCATCGGAGGCATTCTTCCATTTGGAGCTGTTTTCATTGAGCTGTTCTTTATCTTGACATCAATTTGGCTGAACCAGTTCTATTACATATTCGGTTTCCTGTTCATCGTGTTTGTCATCCTCTTAATCACTTGTGCGGAGATAACAATGGTGCTCTGCTACTTCCAGTTGTGCAGTGAAGACTACCACTGGTGGTGGAGATCATACCTGACCGCTGGCTCGTCTGCCCTTTACCTTCTTCTCTACTCTGCCTTCTACTTTTTTACCAAGTTGGAGATCACAAAGTTGGTTTCAGGCATCCTTTACTTTGGGTACATGCTAATCGTTTCGTATGCTTTCTTTGTCTTGACCGGAACTATTGGTTTCTACGCATGCTTCTGGTTTGTTCGGAAGATCTACTCCTCTGTGAAGATCGACTGATCTAAAGATGCATATGAAAGGTTGAATGAAAGATGAAAAATCAGGCCTGCGTGAGGAAGCAGAAGAGGTATTGAACTTTCCATTGACTTTCACAAGAAGGGGATAAAAGGGAGATTTCTGTACCTCTCCAAAACTTTTTATTTTGTTTATTGTAGCATAGCTTTGTTTCTTTTGTTTCGTTGTGGAACTGTAGTTAGTAGTTTAAACTTGTTGCTTCTATATATCATTGTCACTTTACACTACACGCATATGATTCTGTGAAGTCTTAGTTATTTCAATAGGAGCTCTTAAATTGAAAAACACTCGTGGTGACTGACATCAAATATTGCAAATTTGCAATTCAACTTGGTGCTGAAGCTAAAGTAAAATATATTTTGGCAAATAAAAAGAAAAAAAGAAGTAACCACATATAGATTTGGCTACTAGTCGTGACATCAAATTATATTAATAGGCAATGAGTCCATATCAGAACATTTTATGGGGCACAAATATTGTAGATCAACTTTTCGGGCACGGAGATAATACGGCAAGACCATTCTCTTTTCTATATAAACTGAGCACCTCTACAATTTCATTGTATACCTGCTCATTAGTTTCATTTACTCGCAACATATCCTAGCTTTACCATGGAGTTCACCACCCTGGGAAAATGTATCTGTTTGGCCTTGATCCTCATCATGTTTGGGGCTTGGTCTTCTTGAAGCCACTTCTCGCACTCTCCAAGATGGCTTCAATGTATGGGAGATACGAGCAATGGATGGCTCATTATGGACGTGTCAACAACAACATTAACGAGAAGGAAGGCTTCAAGATATTCAAGGAAAATGTAGCATTTATAGAATCCTCCAATGGAGACAGAAAGGAGCTGTAAATCAAGTGTCAATCAATTTGCGGACCTCACAAATGAGAATTCACTGCGTCAAGAAATCGATTCAAGGGACATGAATGTTCCACAAAGATCACTTCTTTCAAATATGAAAACGTTACCGTCCCAGCTACTGTGGACTGGAGACAGAAAGGAGCTGTTACCCCAATCAAGGACTAAGGCCAATGTGGTATGTAATCAAGCTTCTAGCTAACTGTTATTTAGTGAATAGCTAGGCTCTACTTCCCATTTGGAATTTAAATGGTTTCTAATGTACTACTATACATTAATTTGTTATCTATATATACAGGATGTTGTTGGGCTTTTTCAGTAGTGGCAGCCATGGAAGGAATTACTCAACTTACTACTGGTACACTAATCTCTTTGTCCGAGCAAGAGCTGGTTGACTGTGATGTGAATGGTGAAGACCAAGATTGTGAGGGTGGCTTGTTAATACAAAAATGAAGAACCTCTTTTTCTGTTTAGTTGAATTGTCCAATTATCTCTACAAGGAGAAGAAGAAATTTGAGATTCTAAAATCTCACTCACCCTTCCACCATTTGGTTCCATTATAGATCAAAGTTCACTCTCTCTCCCATTTTGTTATTCCATTGCATAGTTTCTTGATTTCATTGCCGAAATGCATCAGTCCTGAGTCCGGTCTGACTGAACTCTGTTGGTTTGCTAAAAAAGAATACTATTGCAACCTAGCTACTATCAGAAATGGGAAGTGTAATTACATGAATCAACTACATCAAAGTGAAAATGAATGATGGAGGTAAATTATTCTAAGCCTCATTCTTCTTTTGCTGTCTGTGTTTTCTGTCTCTTTTGCATTTGAAGCTAAAGCATCACACATATATATATGGGAAATAAGATGAGATTTTAAATATATGCTGGAATGTATGGCTGCTTTTGTTCAAGTCTGTTAACAGCACCAAAATGGCCGGAGTTGGTCAGCAGATTAATTTCATAGTGAATTTGTATTTTCAGCATAAGAAATATGAATACTGAGGGCGTGATCTACACCATTGGCAAGTAACCAAGCCAGTAGTCCTGCACAAGAATATCTGCATCAAAATCCTTGTATACACATTCAAGTTAGGTGAAATCCATGCCTATCTATGCTTCAAAGAAAAAAAACAAAATATCCATGACTTTGTGAACATATAGCACTACCAAGTCAAGCTTCGACCAAAAGAACCACAGCAAAGTTGGAATCAGTGTCATCAGCTTGAGCATGATCTTGATTTCATGTTTTCCTGCCTGCATATGATTTGCACTGTGATTAGGATTTAGTTATTTAGTGAAAAAAATGGAGGTTCAAAATATTAGCCACCAACCAGAATGAATCCTTCTTTTCTTGCGCTAGGAAATCTTCAAATGAAATTCCAGTAAATTCTATATCTTTGCTTTGCTATTTGCTCTCTGGATTTGGTCTTCAACTCCAAGCCGGCACTAATTTCAAGCATCTTTCATGAAATAGGAGAAACTATCTTCAGATTATCTTATAAAAATGAGGGCAGAGGAGAAGGACACTTCAATTAAATATTAATTTTCTTTTTGTGAGGAGACATAAATATACAAAATTGTGAAGAGCAACACTGGTTTCACTCATAAAAGAAATCCCAACTTCTTCAGTCATAATTTCCCAAAAAAAAAATGACAAGAATTCAAATCAGACCAACGTTATCAAAATTCAGGCATTACCTCAAGAGATGTCTAAAATGTTTTATATTAAACTACAGAAAAAGGGTTATATTAATACCTTCTTGTATGCTGGTGAAAGCTTAAGCTGTTGTTGGAGCCAATTGTAGACAGATGCATCCTCTTCCAGTCTCTTCTGTTCTAATTCTAGCTTGCATATCTGAAATATCAATGCATAAATCCTCTTGAAAGATGACCCAAGTACTTGGTAACATTACTAACTACCAAATTCCAAAGTTGCTTTGTACAGCCCGCCAACCTGTTTACGAAGGCGGTCAAAAGAAGATCTATCTGCCTTGTATAGTAGAGCCTTTCTTATTGTGAATTTACGCTGAATGGCATCAGCCCTGTTAAAAAAGGAAAAGTTGATACAATATTAAAACAATTACAGTTCATGTTACACACTTGATACTTAATACTGAAAATGAAAATCAAGGAGAAAGGATAGCTTCTTGAAAATATTTTGAGAACATACTTGTGCTGTACGTAGCTCATTTCTAGCCTCAACCAAGCAAGTAGCAAACTGTCCAACCTGCATTTTTAAGAGAACACGAAGAATTATATCATTGTTGGTGCTTCTGCGTGTAACTTAATTATTTGTCTATCATTGAACTATAAATCAGATCTGTTTGACTAGTCGCACATGCTATGAACTTAAGAGGTTTGGAATATATGTATAATCAAATTAAATCCTGAGCAAATAAGAATGAGAAATACCATGGAGTTTTGGCTATCTGCCTCGATCTTTCTAATTTCTTGCAAGTAGAAACAAGAACTTACAAGAGTATGATAAGGCTTCATAAAACACTTGCAACAAATCTAAACAGAAAAGCTCAAAATCTTGCTTGTCTAGTACTACTGTCAAGGAAACAAACATTCAACTTCATTCATTTCTGATCTACACCATTTCTGTTCTAATTCTTACCCCACTGCTTAATATACCATCAAGCGAATTCAATGCCTAGCTAGCACTGTCGTTTCTAGATTTACAAATGCTGGTAGTACGTAAAATCTACCACATTTGTAAGAAAAATAGCAAGTTTTCACAGGATGAATTTGAGATTCTAAATTTCTTTAATTCATCCTTCCACCATTTGTACAACATACAATACTCTTGTTTTCATTTCAGAATGTAAGGGTTACAATTCTAAGATTTTATTGATCCTGACATAATCTTTATCTTCAATAAGGGGTAATTAAACTCATAAATTTTCCTTGGTGTTTGAAAGGGAATAGGTCCTCCATACAGACAGTACCAACTACCAACATTAATTAATTTTGATTTAATGCATATGTGAATTGATGTGATATTTGACCTCTGATATTCTTATTCGATCACTGTAAAAGATTCAGAAGCACCAATTAACGATGAACCACTGGCGCCTCTCCCTACTGTGCTTCCTCGTCAATTAGCTAGCAGACACCCCGGGGTTCCTTCTTCGAGCCCTCACCCTTTTAGGTGGTAGCATGGAGGAAGAACATGAGATTTCACATTGTCTGACAGATGAAGCAATCTGCTTCACCCACCAAGCAATGCATTCCATGCCGGAAGATATCTTTGGCCTCAAGACATCAAGGGTATATATTGACATTGTACAATATTACATTGTATTACATGTAGTACGGACTGTACCTCTTGGTCAGAAATTTTCCTAAGCTGCAAGTTCATTATGTATGAGGGATCGTTTAGGTCTCCCTAATTTTAGATTTCATTAGTTTGTGTTTTTTTATTGTTCTTAGAGGGACTATTTCCTTCAATGGTTGTTCTTTGAAAATGTCCTTCCCATATCTTGATGTACTTTACTTTTTTTAGTTTTTTATTTCTCTTTTAATAAATTTTCCTCGTCTGCTGAGGCTCAGAAAAAAAGAAAGTAAGATTTTAACCCCCTTGTAAAAATAAAACAAAAGTAGAACTGTAGAAGTATAAAATTTAGCCGAAGAAATGTTGGCAGAAATATGTAAGATCGTATGCCTATATAAGAAATGACTCCTACATTTTTCACTTTTATACTTTCAATTTGATTTGGTTCATTTTTCCCATTTTTAAGTCCAAAAACTGAAATGGTTCGGTTCGGTTTCTTTGGGATCGATTTGTTATACTTAAAAACTCAAACCTAACCAAGCCTATTTTCAAAGCATTTTCACTTTATAAAAATATAGAATTACATAAGATGTAGTCCTTTTAAAAGTGAGATTTGGGGGTCCTTTTTTATAAGTATGAGAGAACTTTCTTCCTTACATATTTGATATTTTCCCACGTGGGATGTACTAGTATATATTTCAAAAGCTTTTTTACTTAGGGTAGATGATTACATAAGATGTAGTCCTTTTAAGAGTGAGATTTTTTTTCTAAGTGAGAGAAAAATATCTTTTATAAGTATGAGAGATAACATCTTCCTTACATATTTCCCACATCGATCAGAATGAGATTTTTTTTTCTAAGTGGGAGAAGGGTCTCTTTTATAAGTATGAGAGACCACATTTTCGTTGCATATTTTTCATGTGAGATACTAGTACATATTTCCAAAGTTTTTTTACATGATGAAAATAGAAGATTACAAAAGATGTTGTCATCTTAAGAGTGAGATATTTTTTAACCATAGAATGATATAAGCAAACTTCCTCTGAGAATGATATAAGCAAACTTCCTCTGAGAAAGAACCATAGAGATATATATGGCACAACGAATATCATTCAACTCATAAGCAATCAGATCTATATCTATGGACATTCCATTTATAACCTACCCAACACTATTTCCCCTAATCTGAAAAAAAAAAAAAAAAACTAATCAGCATGATAGCATCTGCTCAGAGGTTTCCCTGGAGAATCCTGTAAGAAAAAAATAAAAGAACACGTTTTTTTCTAAGTGAACCAAACTCACTAAGTGCAATAGGGGGATATCAAATAATTGAAAAAAGAACATGCAATGTAAATTTGGTGAATCGATGTGCGACTTTGGCTACTAATAACAGATTGCACCTTTGGATGATATATAAACCATATATCCTCGTATTCGAGTTGTCTAGGCTTAAGGAAATGCTTTAAATCCAACAAGTGGGACAACTTCTTCATATAGTAGAACTTGATAAATAGCCAGAAGTAAGTTGGAATTTGGGGCACAACCTGGTAAAGGTTCTGATGTGCAAACTCTACATAATTGAATGGAAAATATGTAAACGCATGCTTATATACATTGCTAAACAACATAGCAGCATGAAAAACAGATTTTCTAGAAATGTTTTGGGGATGAGAAGATGAATCATTCAAATGATGGTGAAATACGAATTGAAATGCTTTTTGAACGTCAACATTCTTTATCCTATTGATTAAATCTTGAACATCAACCTCTGAAAAATGGTAGTAAAATACTTCATCCCATGACCGGTACGGTGATCCCCCTCGTGCAAAGTTCCCTTTAACCCAATTCAACATATTTGTAGCAGAAGATATAAATTCAAAAGACCGATGGGCCAATTGCAGTTTAGGGTGGAAGAGGATAAGCATTATGCCCGTGTTGTAATGAATAAAAAAATTAGAGAATTTTTTTTTAAAAAAAAAAAGGAAAAAAGGACCCAAAAAACAAAATTTTCCAAACTTACACTTTGAATATGTTTGATTTCCGAAGTAAAACTTTCGAACTCTATATTGTAGTGACTTTTATCCTCAGAATCATGAAAAAACATCAGCCCATATATTGTTCTTAGCTAAGTGTCTTGTGTCCAATTTATATAATAAACTAATAATGCCCTATACTGTGAAACCAATGATAGATGTAGAGGGGCCAATGCATAACAGGTGGGAAGAATTAATCTAGAACCACATATTTTCAACATGTTGGGATCTAGGGGGACAAAACAATAGCCTCTCTAGCTAGATCGAATCTATAATATCCTCTCCTAAGGTAATTGTAACGCTACAAATTGCATCTCTTCAATTTAAGTACGTTACAGTGCCATGATGCGAATCCTTAAAAATATAAGATAGATTACTAAATTATACTTTAAAGAAACACAAGACATTTTGAGAATTACTTTTAGAATACAAATAAGAAAACTTATTTAATTTGAATAGAGGTGAAACAATTGGAAATCGTAAAACAAGAGAAATCCAATTTTCAAATTAAATAACATAATCAAAAGTTGAGGTTAGGAATGAATTACATGGAATAAAGCATAATATTGACCACGGACAATTTAAATGGTCAACATGTTTTGAAATGAATAAAATGATACAATGAGAATGAATAAACATATAACTTTGAAACCTCACATTTGATAAACAAATATTCAATTATAACAAGTTTGTACACCCAGCTTAATCCATCATTGTCCCGTTTTCAGTGCACAGTACATGCATCCAAAACTATTGTAGGGATGAGTTTTCGTTCTCGCTGCTCAGTAGGAGAATTCCCCCAGATTAGACATAAAAATCATTAAATAAACTTTTATTTGGCTCCAGTATGTAAAAATGTATTAAGGAAGACAATAAATTATTTCTCAATAATAATCATTGAGAAAATAAATAAGTACCCTAAGTAATATATCAAATCTGATGACCGAACTATCCAGCCAACTACATCCTTACCAAAAATAAAATCTTCAACAACTGGTAAGGAGTAGCGAGAGTGTCCATTTAATGTCATACTGCCTAGAACTAGTGTCACACCTCAAAGGATGTCAGACACTATTATGTCCGTACATCCCCTTTTGGAGGTTTAAGGGATCAAAACCCAAGGTAGTCGTTATGCTCCACTCACTCTCATGTCATCACATAAAATCAAAGATAATCGAAAACATGCATGACATATGAAATTATTTAAATTCATAAGGAAATAACTATATATAGCCATGCAAAACTTATCATCTATACATATACGAGAAAACTCTAACCGAGAGAGTCCCAAGTTCCTTTACCGGAAACATCAGAGCTTGTCCTCGCTCATCACTTTAGCCAACACTACCACAGTTTACGTCCCGGGCTAACTGGAGTCTCTAGTCTGACAATAACAATATATTTGAGTGTTAATACAAATTCCATTCAATAACACTCAACCAATCATTCCAAGCCCATTTGGACAACCAATTTCAAATACTAAATTCTGTTTTCATAGATGGTGCAATCCCAAATTTACTTTTGGACACCCAACACATTTTCTTTTAACCAAACTCTATAAATCTGCACTTCAAGCATAACCAGACATCAATACGTGTTCTGTTACTTGAATTATGATCGAAAATAAACTAAGAATGATCAAAATGGTCATTGTACATAGTAGCACGCATCAAGGCCGCAAAACTCTTAAACAACAAATCTTCATACCTCAATTGAAGTCGAAATCTAAGGACATAGGCACGTAGAGCTCAATGAGGGGATCAAGTTTGATACCTTACTCGAAGAAATTCGTCGTTGAAATTGAAGAAAACCCGCCGGAAAAACTAGAGCTTTGGAGCTTCGATTCTCTCTCTCCCTTCACCAATTGGAGAATCTGAGACCACCATCGTGCTCACCTCGTCGAGAGGAAGCCAGAGCCACCAGTCTCAATCGTTGTCGTGGCCGGAAATGAAAAATGCCATCGAAGTTATCGAAGCTTTGGAGCTTCATTTCTCTCTCGTCCGATGTCTGCGTGACTAGTTACGACCACCGAAGTGTTCGTTACATTGAGATGAATCTTCCAGTATTGGTTTCTCATTGTGAAGCGGCCGGAGGAGGAAAACATGATTGGAGGAAAACAAGAGCTGTCATTTCAAAATCTCCACTTTGAATCGCAGTTGTTCAAAATTTGAAAAGGCATAGTTAAGGTTGGAAAAGGAAATTTTTTTTGGCCGATAAGGGAAAACAGGAAAAGAACTTGTAAACTTGAGAGCAACTTTGATGTTCTATGCCAATTTTTTAGTGTGCCTTGCACATGACCTATATTTAAACTTAAATATTAATTATTAGAGCATCTCTAACAATGATTCTCATTTTTTAAGTTAAAATGAGATTGAGCTAGCAATTTAACAATTTCAATCCAACAACATGATGGTTATTAATTAGTCATATAAATTTTTTTATCGAATAATATATTGACACGTGGAGAAAGAGAAGAGAAAAGAGAAGAAAGTGAATGTTTTAGCTATATTTAGCTGTTCAATTTAGTAGAAAGGGAAATTTAACTACTTTGATTGAGCATCTTCAGATTATCAGTTATTGCTATCATGCCAAAATTTGACCCATTATGATAAAATTTGATCACCCGATTGTTAAGCGATGATATTAAGGATTTATGAAAAAACAAATGATCGAATGACAAAAATAAGTTAATCCCCATAAAGATTATATATAATTTTTTTTGTGTTAATCCCTATAAAAAAGTGATATCTAAATATCTTCCGACTTAAGGTTATTGCTACCACTCCAAAATTTGGCCTATTATTTTGACCATCTACTCGTTAAGTGATGATATTTAGGGTTTATGGAAAAACCAAGTGATCGAATGTTGAAAAATAAGTTGGACAAATGTGATTTTTGACCCATTGATAGTTTGCTAGTAAGCGAAAACATTAAGCCATCCACGATCGTCGAAAAAAGATATTGTCTATCTTACATATGAACATGGGTCATGTGTTAATATTTGACATATACCTTATGACTTTCATGTCGCATATATAAACAAATTTTTCCGCATATGCCTCCCAAACTTCAAAAGACCACACAACTCTTTTCTTAAACGATAATGATTTCTCATTACCAATATTTCGGATTTAAGATTTAAGATTAGGGATTAAGGATTTAGAGACTTTGACTGTTTGAGGTTTGAAATTTAGGATTTGACCTTGATGCTAGTTTAATGAAAAAATATTGAGCCAATGGATAGTAGTAGGTCGAACATGTTACACTTGAATAATTAAATTATGATGAAATCAACATGATCTTTTTTTGAACTATAAATCAACGTGATATTCTATTTGAGTAATCAGTTGAATGGCCGAAATTTTCCAAAAAAAAAAATCGGTTAAATGGCCGAAAGTGGCACTACGGACGGCTGCGAGCTGCCGCGTCCCTAATGCGCTGCAAATCAAACCGTCCCTTCTTTTTTCTTTTTACCTCTTTTTATTTTCTTTGTGAAAAAGATAGTGGACGGCACATGGGACCCATTGTGATGAAGGAATGGTCTGCTAACGTGACCTTAATTTCTTGGGATCAAATAATGAACCGTTGGATGTTAAACTCTCTTGGTCATGATCCCAATCATATATTGCCAAGTCACATGCATCTTATATTTTGCAACATTCACATTGCAGAAAATTTAAAGTATAAATCTTTTTCATTTTTGTTCATAAAAGTGGTTTTTTCTTTATGAAAAATATATTTTTTGAATTTCTTTTTAGTTACATTAGAGAATGATCGAATGCTGATCTAGTTTAATCTTAATCCAGTTCTTTTTAATCAGACATTTTAGAATCAACCCGTGAACCAAAAGTGAGGGTAAATGTGTTTGAGAAAAAAGTTTCCTTTTAAGGAAGAATTTTACATGTTGTAGAAATTATCAAATTGAGTTAGAGAAAAAAGTGAGGATAAAATGTGTAAAAGCAAAAATTCCTTTTATCTATTAAAAGAAAATGATTTACCCAAACTAAAAAATAATTAAAGGAGCAAGAAAGATAGTCACACCCATTTTTTAAGAAGAAAAAAAAAAGTTTATATTCGTTGATTCATCAGATTCATACCATACTAATAATACCAATACCAATTTGTTTATATTCTTGCTTAATTTTTGCCTGAAGAAGATGTTAGGTCATGATTTTTTTTTTTTATAAAAAAAGTTTAATTTAAATTTATTTATTTTTTGGTTGAGAAAAAAAATTGATTCCATGTTATATGCCACATCATGCAGAGAATTAATTATAGTCATTTTTTTTTTGTTTTTTTAGGGGAAGGAGAATATGGCTCCAAAGTTCGAAATTTGTGGGGATGGGGGATTCGAACTCGGGTTGTGAGCGGGAATGACCACTGCCTAGTCCAACTGGACTACACCCATTGAATATGTCTAGATCTAATAACTAAAAGGAAGAATAAAAATGTTCTCATAAAAACATGTGTGAAATAGTGTGTCCCATGATCCGGATTCTATACGTATATATGTATATACAATTATTTTCAAGTAAGGAGGTCCTTACTTTTTTATGGTGCGAAGTTTTGATCTTAGCATTCAGATCCGTTTTAAATGATCTGATCTAACGGCTGAGATCAAAACTCCGTAGCATAAAAAGTAAAGATCTTATTAGCAGAGAAGACATGTATGTATATATATATTGGTTTTCAGGTAAGAAGATTCTTATTTTATAAGGTGCGGAGTTTGGATCTCAGCTGTCAGTTTCGTTTGAATTATCTGATCTGACGGCTAAAAGTTAAAACTCCACATTTTATAAAGTAATAACTTCCTTAGCGGAGAAACCATGTATATATATATATATGATGTTGTTATTAACACACCCTAAGGTGTTGTTATTAACACACCCTAAAGTGTTAATAATAATACCTTAAAGTGTTAATAACAACACCCTATATATATCAACAGACAAAAATCAATTTTATATAAAACTATTTCCACTTCTAATAGCAACTTTGACATTATCCAACAACTCGGCTGAGGGAAGTCAATGAAGTGGTGAAAACATCGGGGACCTTCATAAACTTTTTGAACCACATGTGAATGCCAATGTACTTTTCCCTAATGATGATATGAAATATGCAAATCAGACCAGCAGAGGATTCTTTACAACTCACTAGCAATGACATGATAGGGACAAAAGAAGAAAACATAAAGAACAAACGGGAATAGTAGACAAAATAAATATTTCAAGGGTTTACGTAAAACCTGGGATATTAGGAATGGCAACCCCTCAAATTCATCCACATTCCCCATTTGCGTTTATGTACATATCAATGGTAAGATGACTATCACCGTCCTCGTAAAAGGATAAAAATGAGATCTAGAGCTGACAAGCTGCCTCTTCCATTCCCTTTACTCAAGATGGCGGATTTGTATATTTGATGATCTTCTACAAAGATCGTCATTGTATGCAGCTTGATCTCAACTCATTAATTGTTTCACGATGAAAACTGACTGATTGTTCGGTTCCGATAATAATTGAATTAGTTGCCGTCAAAAATTTGGAAACCAATTTACATCAATTTAGTTTCACTACCAAACCAAAAGGGTTGGTACCCTTATCAAAACCAGAATCCGCTTTAACATCATAATATATTGTGAAACAGTGCTAGAATTGACTCTAACTGGAAGTCTGATATGTTATGCCCATATTATTGATTGATACGAAGAAATAGAAGAATACATCGAGAGACATTGAACTTGCCTTACAAGAATTAGAGGGAAATACATGATCCTAATTCATAACATGACAATCCAATAAAGCCATCCCCATATGTCTTCTTTAATGAACTTCCATTGTTTTACAAGAATCCATATACAGTAGGAATGTCGGTTTATTAATAATAATAAAATATTTGTACCAAAAAATAATTTGTAGTAGTAGGTCGAACCGTCTTTTTTTTTTTCTTTTTTGAAAAGACAGTGGACGGCACATGGGACCCATTGGATCACAATGGGTCGGTGAAGGAATGTGACCTTAATTTCCTGTGATCAAATAATGAACCGTTGGATGTTAAACTCTCTTGGTCATCCACCCAATCAAATATTGCCAACTCACATGCATCTTATATTTTGCAACATTCAAATTGCAGCAAACTTAAAGTACATCTCTTTTTCATTTTTGTTCATAAAATTGATTTTTTCTTTATGAAAAATAATTTTTTTTGAATTTCTTTTTAGTTACATTGGAGGACAATAAAATCATGATCTAACCTAATCCTAACTCAATTGCCAACTCCTCTTTCACCACTAGGGCTAATCCCAAGGTTTTTTTTTTTCATATACCTTCATTTTTTTTTGGGTCTAAAATTACTTTAATTAAAAGCCAA
The DNA here is from genome assembly GCA_030142095.1 of Rubus idaeus. Taxonomy (NCBI): domain Eukaryota; kingdom Viridiplantae; phylum Streptophyta; class Magnoliopsida; order Rosales; family Rosaceae; genus Rubus; species Rubus idaeus. The sequence goes on from CM057970.1 coordinate 31,875,595, forward strand.
CCCGGATAGAACTACACAAAAGGCTAGAAATACTTTTTTCTTTATACCTTCTTTTTTAATTTTTTTTTGTTTTTTAAATCAGACATTTTAGAATCAAACCATGAACCAAAAGTGAGGGTAAATGTGTTTGAGAAAAAAGTTTCCTTTTAAGGAAGAATTTTACATGTTGTAGAAATTATCAAATTGAGTTAGAGAAAAAAGTGAGGGTAAAATGTGAAAAAAGCAAAAATTCCTTTTACCTATTAAAAGAAAATGATTTACCCAAACCAAAAAATAATTAAAGGAGCAAGAAAGACAGTCACGCCCACTTTTTAAGAAGAACAAAAAAAAAAGATCAATCTCTCCTCTGAGATCGGTCTCTTCTTTCTCTCTCCCTCTCTTTTTCTGCTCCAAACCGATCTCTATTCTCTGTTTCACGCATTTCCAAGCTCTGCGAATTCAATCTCGCCAGAAAATGGGTACTTTCTCGTTCCTTTGATTCATCAGATTCATACCATACTAATAATACCAATACCAATTCGTTTATATTCTTGTTTAATTTTCGGTTTGCATTGATTCGTTGCGTTACGAACCTGATTGTTTTCGATTTCGAAACTTTATTGATGATGATACTAACGGTGGTAATGGGGAATTACTTACGGGTTTTATGTTTTGTATGTAACTGGTCATTGAATTTAATTGACTCTGTTGTCATTGATTTGCCTGAGTTTGATGTAAATTTTGGGGGTTTGAACTTTTAGATTAAGCTATTTGCTTTAGATTAGGAGAGTTATTCCGCGGCCTGGTGATTTAAGATTGCAACATCCAAAAGAAAACTAATGGGAAAACTGCCATTGATATTTAGCTTGAGACTATGGAATAAATCGATGGGCTTCTGGGGGGTAATAGAATTGTTTGGCTTAGTTCGGGTTAGTTGTAGAAACCCAACACCAATTTTAATTAGTTCCTACCTTTATCAGGATTCGATGATGGGTTAAGTGCAATTTGCATGGTACTTATTGCCAGTCTTGACAATTACCTTTTCAAATTTAAGAACATGCAAAAGTATTTGGTGTTGACCACACTTAGGAAAAGCATTTAGATACTTAGGTATATGGTGTTTTCTTATTCAAGTTGATGAGTAACTGATGGAGTCTTTCTAGATTTCAGCTTTTTACCGATACATGCTAATTGGCAAACATGATCTGTTCATGTGCTAAGTGAACTTCTTGTTAAGTTTCCTAACAATTTGTATCTTTTCAATCCCTTGTTTTTGTGCCTTGTCTAACATATGACACATTCTCATCCAGCAAAGAGTGAGCAGAGCTGCTCTACTCAGCTTATTGATGGAGACGGTTCATTCAATGACTCTGGAATCGAAAGTTTTATAAAGGAGGTGAAATTGGGTGAATGCGGACTCTCCTATGCCGTAGTCTCCATAATGGGCCCTCAAAGTAGTGGTACATATTCTCATGTCTTCAAGCTTATTAGTATTTTATTCTTCAGAGGTGACTGTGGATGAAGGTTTACGTATGATGAAATGCTTTAGAATCTTAAATAAGACTCTTGTTGAATACGATCAAGCAACTTTTTGAATTTTGAATTTTTTCTACATGTTTGATGCTTCAATGAGATGGATAAAGGTTTAAAGGCATGGATATCATATTTCTATGTTGTTAAGCTGTCTTTTGGATTCTGCCTTGCTATCCCTATTCCATAGTGTTTTTCTATTCCTGCATTTTTCCAGAGAGATACTAAGTCAGTAATAGTTGCTTACTATGCTCATGGACATATAATATGTTAAGGTTTCTCATTTTTTTATAATTGTAATGAGCCAGGGAAGAGCACGCTATTAAATAATTTGTTTGCTACCAACTTCAGGGAGATGGACGCTTTTCGAGGAAGGCAAGTTCTCATAATGCTCAATGTCAAATTACTTGTGTTTTTCTTCCAGTGACCAGTATTTTGACGAGAATTTTTTTTTCAGGTCTCAAACAACAAAAGGTATTTGGTTAGCAAAATGTGCTGGTATTGAGCCTTGTACTCTTGTAATGGATTTGGAGGGTACAGATGGGAGAGAACGAGGAGAGGTGATTTTGACACCTGCTTTCAGTTTTCATCAAGTTTGATTTTATGATAATGCGTGAAGTTTTTTGTCACAACTAGTTCTCTGTTCATTAGCCCTACGTATGCATTCATTGCTAGAAACAAATATATATTTGTGCATGGATTCCGTCTATGGTCCTACTGCCCTCTTACTTTTAGCCCAAGAATAATAGAAAGTCTGAAAGTTACTTTATTAGTTAAGATTCGACATGGTTAACTCGATAAATAAAAGAAACGAGGTTTAAATCATTGTGTCAAATCCGGATGTATTAATTTTTTTTCTCAATTTAATTATAGACATATTTATCTTTGTTTCTAGAATGGTGAATCCCCTGGTGTATTATAATACCCTTGTCGTAATCATCCATTTAATTGGGGGGAGTTATGTAATGTTTAATCCTGACAAGGTGACTTTTTTTTTTCCATTCTGAGAAATCTTAAATATGCCTCTAATGGTTATTGTCAAAGATGTTATGTAGAAAGAGAAATTGTAAGATAACAGTAAGCGGATTCTCAAATGTTCTTTGTGTTTATTCACCGTCTTTCCAAATTTTACTGAAATGAACAATTGTATCTAGATTTTCAAGGTTATTTTTAAGTGGAATGTAGGGTATGGCTTAACCCATTTGATTTAGACCAAAAAAACTCTAAAATCGTATCTTAGGGTATAAGGAGGTGCTGGAAGAAAAGATAAATTCTTGTTGTTTATTATTTTGTTGTTTGTTTATAGGATGATACAGCATTCGAGAAGCAGAGTGCCCTCTTTGCCCTTGCTGTTTCAGATATAGTGCTCATAAACATGTGAGTTTCCCTAAATAGTTTTTGGCGATATGTATTCTTTGTTGTCTGATTATGTTCCCTTAGTAGTAATGTTTCAGACTTGTATTTTTTATTCTCTGTGTGAGTAAATCTCTGTAGCAATTTTTATCTAGGTGGTGCCATGATATTGGCCGTGAGCAAGCCGCAAATAAGCCTCTTCTTAAGACTGTGTTCCAGGTATTTTCTCCCTACCTTTTGTATCTAAGCAGTAGCCCAAAATTTCCTCAGACTGATTGATTGAACGTTATTCTTGAATTTGCTAACAGGTGATGATGCGATTGTTTAGTCCACGTAAAACAACTTTGATGTTCGTCATCCGTGATAAGACAAGGGTTCGTTTTTCTCTTCTGGTGTTTTTGCATTATAGCTTGACATGGGAACATTTTTGTATGTGTTATGCATTTTTGGGTGTCTTCTACATTGGTTTGTTTCCTGGTATAAGGCTTTTTCCAGCCTGGGTTGAGTTTTTGATAGTGTGGTTATCCTTTTTGTTTGTAGACGCCATTGGAAAATTTAGAACCAGTTCTTAGAGAAGACATTCAGAAGGTAAGTGATTTGGTGCTTCATTTATTATTTTTTAATTTAATTGATGTTTGTTCTCTAATGTCTCTCCCTCCATTACTCCAGATATGGGACTCTGTTCCCAAGCCTGAAGCCCACAAGGAAACTCCACTGAGTGAATTTTTTAATGTAATCATACTGTTTTCACAGATAAGTTAGACATGTACTTATTTATTTGTAGGGATGACTAGAGTTAAACATGTTGTGTTGACTTGACAATTATATATAAATCATGTGTATTGACAATGTGCTATTGATGATTAAATGATCAGGTGGAGGTTGTTGCTCTTTCAAGTTATGAAGAAAAAGAAGAGCAATTTAAAGAGCAGGTATGCATTTGTTCATGTAATATAGGGACACCATGAAGAATTGTTTTTGTATTTTTCTTTTTCATGGAATTGTACACCAGTTCAGACTGAAAATTTGTTGTTTCCTTGGCTCATAGGATACAAATAGCTTATCTTGATATCTGTGTATTCTTAAATTTTATCTGTGGACTGTAGAAGGATTTTCCTGAAATAGAGAAGATGATAAAAGCTTGGTGATACCTTACATAGCTATTCCTCTGTTTACTTTCACCATTCTCGTCTGTCTCCCCCCCCCTTTTCCTCTCTCATCTGTTGTTGCCTTCCAGTTTCTGCATAAAGAAACCAATGATCTCATTTCTATTTTTATTTTAAAATGGCAGGGCATTAAAATGCATCTTGTGCAGTATTTGCTTTCAGCTAACTTTTGTTTTTTGTTTTTGTTTGGATTACACAGAATTTTTAGCTAGATGAAAATATCTAACTTGTTCTTGTTTTCATTTTTTGGTAACTTATGAATATAAATTAAGGTTGCTAGCTTGAGGCAGAGATTCTTCCATTCCATTGCACCTGGTGGGCTTGCTGGAGACAGACGGGGGGTTGTTCCTGCTTCAGGGTTTTCTTTCAGTGCACAGCAGATATGGAGAGTCATCAAAGAAAACAGAGATCTTGATCTTCCTGCCCACAAGGTAACACTGAATATATTTCACTTATGTCATTCATGCCATATGTGTATTATTTTTGAACAAGTCATCCATCATTTATCCACTGTAGGTCATGGTGGCTACTGTACGGTGTGAAGAGATTGCCAATGAGAAGCATGCTGCTTTTGCAGGAAATGAGGTACCTTATTCATATATCTCCAATTTCCATCCCGAAATCTAGTTGATAATGCAACTTAAGTGGGCCTTGAATTCTGTTAAATATCACAGGAGTGGAGTCAGTTGGAACAGGACGTTCAATTGGGCCCTATTCCTGCCTTTGGGAAGAAGCTCAGTTCAATCCTTGATACTTGTCTATCAGAGTAAGTATCTTAGATCTGGATTTCTCATTGTTAAAGCTACATGACATGGTTTGATCTGATGAGAGATGAGCTCTTTAAATTAACTTGTGAAGATCCTCTTAATTGCATACTATAATTCACTTTGATTCATAGAAGTTTTATATTTCCAATAGTATGACATTGTCTTTTTACCAAGAGCGCCTTTGGAATGGTGGCTGATCAAGTGTTGTACATGTTACTGGTATATGGCTACGGCCTTGACAAAAGTTGGAAAAACTACTCACAAATGATTATAACGGAATAGGGAAACAATCTCAATAAAAGAGAAAAAAGAGGCGGAAAGGAGAAACAAACTTAGCTGATACGTCAGCTATCTTTAGTGTTTTGGTGAACTTCTTTTCTTTTAGGACATAATATTGCATTGCTTTCAATTGAACTGAGGAGCTTAAGGTTTAAGGTATCTGTTGTCTCTAGTATTCCTTTTGACTTGTATGGTTGTGTAGTACTTTGTGTTTGGTTGATTAATTTGGTACTTTTACAATTTTAGGTATGATGAAGAAGCTACATATTTTGATGAAGGCGTTAGATCTGGGAAGCGCAAGCAGCTGGAAGAAAAATTGCTTCAAGTAATTAATCTGTCTTTCCTTCTGCTATAGATAGCTGAGATATAGCAGTTGAGCAGTGATTTTGTGGAGTTGGACTTTTAGTAGCAATTAAAGTTATGTTCGTAGTTGCCTTGATTGTGGTATTTCTGTCTTATCTCATCCTTGAATCTGCTATGCATGTCAGTTACATCACATTCTACAGTGAGGCTTTTTGAGGCCTTAACATCGCAGCAAAGTTGTCTGACTGATTTTACAAAGCGTGCCTCTTTTTGATAACAATGATTTTTTTTATTAATATTTTTAATATTTTTAATCTATCAATTTGATTTATATATATATGTAATTTTTTTGTTGATTCTTTGCACTCTTTCCTTAGCTTGTCCAACCTGCTTTCCAAGCTTTGCTGGGACACATAAGATCTGGTACTCTGGATAAGTTCAAGGAAGCATTTGATAAGGCCTTGGATGGAGGGGAGGGGTTTTCTGTGGCTGCGCGTGATTGCAGTGAATCTTTCATGGCTCAATTTGATGAAGGATGTGCAGGTAAAGTTTGATGCCATTACCGAAATTTGAAAACTCAAGTATAATATAGAAAATAAGAGAAGTCTTTGAATCCACGATGCAAAGAATATACAAGTCAAAAGACAATTTGAAATGTATAATCTTACTGCTCCTTGAGAGTCTTGAGGCACATGTCAAGGGCAAGGTGAGTGAAACTATGCTTCCTGCCTATGACTCAATGTGTTCTTAGGGGGATAAACAAAACAGATTTTTTGAATTAGTTTCATTCATTGAAGTTCTTTTTTGTTTTTCCCCCTTTTAAACACAAATGTAATAGTAACACATTGGTTTTGCAGATGCTGTTATCAAACAAGCAAACTGGGATACATCTAAAGTAAGGGATAAACTTAAACGTGATATAGAAGCCCACGTTGCTTCAGTTCGTGCTGCCAAGCTATCTGAAATTACTTCCCTTTATGAGGTATTAGCCTCTTAGCTCACTTGCATGTCTATATTAGCCTTTTTTTGTTCTTTTGTATATTTTTTTGCGTCTAAAAATTAATTTGGTATTCTATTTGTTAATAATGTTTCTTTGGTTTCCCACATCCAGATGTCTTTTTCTTAGTTTTTCTTTTTTTACTTTGAGTATTTTTAAATTACCAGTTCACCCTCTATATATTTGATCACTTCTTATAGTTTTAATTCAGAAAGGGCAATTCAAGGATTTTGAAAATTTAACCTCCTAACCTCGTTGCTTAATAAATACTAATAATGGCATATTTAATTCATTTCCTCTTGTGAAGTGATTGGGGTGAGTGGTAATTATAAACCTAAGCAAGAATTTGACTGCTAGAAGAAATGAAAAGGTAAGTGGGAAGAAGCAAAAATAATCTAGTGGGCAATATGCTACTTTTTATGGAGGTTGATTGATTACATCATAGTGGATTCAACATAATTTGGAGAACTTTTTTCAATGACTTTAAGTCCATATATATATATTTATCGATGATCAAATTGTCTGGTGAACCTGGCTGATAATGTAACCTTGTTTGCAGGCAAAATTGAAGGAGGCCTTATCTGGACCCGTAGAAGCCCTTCTTGATGGAGCTAATAGTGAGACTTGGCCTGCAATAAGGAAACTTTTCAAGCATGAGACTGACTCAGCTGTCTCTGGGTTCTCTAGTGCACTTTCTGGTTTTGATATGGACAAACAAACCAAGGACAAAATACTTGCAAGTCTAGAGGCATATGCAAGAGGTGTAGTGGAAGCAAAAACAAAGGAAGAGGCTGGAAGGGTTTTGATCCGTATGAAAGACAGGTAGAAATGGTCAAACACTTATATTCGATTGGGTTCAATTTTCCCACAGTTCTGCATCATTATATAGCCATGATTCTGATTCTTTAAATTGCCTACAGGTTTGCAACATTATTTAGCCATGACTCTGATTCAATGCCACGTGTTTGGACTGGGAAGGAAGATATCAGAGCAATTACTAAGACTGCTCGTTCTGCAGTATGGCACAATTTATATTATATCGTTATGTTGCTCATGAATGAATTTAAGAATTTGACATGAACCATTGTTAACTATATTGTTCATTTTTTCAGTCCTTGAAATTGCTTTCTGTTATGGCTGCAATTCGGTTGGATGATGATGATGCTGATAATATTGAGAATACTTTATCTCTTGCCTTGGTGGATGCCACAAATGCTGCTGCCAAAGATAGGAGTATCACAACGGTTGACCCATTGGCCTCTAGCACTTGGCAAGAGGTGACTTATCTTTTGTGAAAATTTTAATTTGAATAACAGAGTCCAACCTTTTAGAAAAGTCATAGTTATTCCAAACCTTAATGGACTGTTATTCTGGTTTTTAATGCCTGCCCTGCTGACCTGTATTTCTCGAGATCTTGAATAAAAACAACATAACTTTCACTTACATATATTTGATAATAGGTAACTCAAGATACACCAATATGAACTTGAGAAATTGGTTGATGTAATCTTGGCTGCAACCTTCATTCCTTCCCCTCCCTCTCATGAGCTCATTGTGTCGTACCACTGGTAGCCTTTTATTCACACTTGAGCACTATGTAGCTTTTGTAACTTGCCCCCCTTTCTATACAGGTTTCATCAGCAAAGACATTGATCACTCCAGTCCAGTGCAAATCTCTGTGGAGGCAATTCAAGGCAGAGACTGAGTACAGTGTTTCTCAGGCTATTTCTGCCCAGGTATGATATTTCGTCCTCTTTTTTCTTATATATATATATGTTATATATAAATGATACATTAATTCTTTTGTTAGTCTTCTGTAATGCCTTATTTGGTGATCCACCAAGGTTAAAAGTCTGTTTTAGGTTTTGTGTAGGTTTCAGTCCAAAAAAGGTTTTGTGTAGGTTTAGATGGTGCTATTGCATTGCGCCTATAGGGATCTAATGTGTTGCTAGATTTTGTTTACTCTGTACTGTAAGGGTCAATGTTTCTCCCAAGACTTGTGTACAGAATCCTGCTTATTCAACAACCGAGACTTGATAGGACATTTTTTCTTATTATGTTGCCACGAATCATTCGGTTCTGAGAAATTATATGTGGAAGAACACATTATTAGAGATAGCCTCTTAACTTATGCTTTGGAAAGAGTTGATGCATCCAGTGTTGCTATTGCCGTGCATTAATGATTACTGTTTATTGGCATTTATTAGAAGCGATGTTTTGTATATCATGGTTGAGATTATTACATTGACGTGGGTGTGCTTTGAATATCCTTACAAATTTCTTCATTAGATTAATATTTCTTTGCATTTCATCTACTGATAGTCATGCCTAGTTCATTGCACATGCTATTTTACTTTTCAGGAAGCCAACAAGCGTAATAACAACTGGCTACCACCTCCTTGGGCAATTCTTGCCTTGGTTGTCCTTGGATTTAATGAATTTATGACACTTTTAAGGTATATACTTTGCTTGTCCAAGGATAGATGAAATTGTTGGTGTTTTTCTATTCTCATCTATATTTATATCTTCATGGCAGAAATCCTTTGTACCTGCTTGTCATCTTTGTTGCCTTTTTACTCCTTAAAGCACTGTGGGTGCAGCTAGACATCTCGGGTGAATTCCGCAATGGCGCTGTGAGTGTCAATTTTTGTTCTAATTGTTTATTGTTCTCCCACCCTTCCCTACTCAATCTATTTGGTTGCTTACAAATTGGTCTTAAAACAGAAGTTAGATTTTCAGTTTTGGTCAACCATTTACTTTCATTTCAAAGTGGAAATTTCTTAGAAGGAAGGAAATTATAGTTGGGTTATGAGAGTGCCATAGCTCAAGTCTGAGAACAAAAATCAGTTATGGGAGAGCAGTTTCCTAGCAAATATAGTATTAAGTTTTCCATTTGTAATAATTTGAACTCTGAAACCCTTTAGGTAAATAGTTTCCAGTTTATCATGCCGAAGTAGTTCTCATCTTTCCTCTGTCAAAGATTTTTATTTAGTCCTACACCACTTGCTCAGCAAAATAATATTAAATTGAAGTTGGATTAGCTGCTGGTCTCCCTTAGTAAATTATTTTGAGAATGGACTTTGGTTTATAACTTAATAAATATGAGTAACTTCAATGGTGTATTGTTAAAAGTTGTATTAGTAGTTGACTTGTAACTGTTTGATACTGTGGCTACAGCTTCCTGGCCTTCTCTCTTTGTCCACCAAGTTTGTTCCAACTATCATGAACATGATGAAAAGATTAGCAGATGAAGGGGCAGCAGCTTCTACAGCTAACGGTCCACAGAGAAACCCTGCACTAGCATCAAAAAGCTTAGGCAATGGAGCGAATACTAGCAGTTCAATGTCATCTACTGCCTCGTCGGAAGTGACAGAATCTGAATACTCTAGTCCTTCAAAACAAGAATAGTTTGTCGACTATCTAATTATATTTATCATTGTTCTGTTTGAAGATGTGGTATTCTGGGCACTTTATGTAAGGACCTTACCCACATATTATCCACGTATATCAGATCTGTGAGCTTGTTTGCTTACTGTTACAAGGATGTAACAGTAATAGTTTTGAAGGCATCGATTTTTGAGTTAGTGCCGCATAGAGGGGGCTGTTTGTTGTGACGAAGCCCCATTAAATAGTTTCTACAGTCTAGGTGTTTTTGGCTTTGGTTTTGCCCAACAAGGATCTTTGAGTTTCTGATATTGATGTCGGTTGTTTATATTGATTTGAATCATTTTTGTATTGCAAGAGTTGTAAACATGTTTTGCCTGTACATCAAACCAATAGCTGGTACGACGGCTATCAATGGGGCGGATTTTTTTTTTACAACATACTTGGACACTCCAACGTTTATAATTTTGACAATGTGAACTTTAAGGATGGTTTCGATTTACTATCTTTCTCAAATAAGTCGTATTTAGCATAAGACTCGAGAGAGTATTGTAATGGTAAATCAGTTATTGACTGTCATCTACATAGTAGAGAATACTGCTGCCTAGAAATATTTAGGGTTTTTTTATCTCCGGAAGGTCTAAATTTTGGTGTATCGGATAAAAATGTATCTAATTTTCAATAAGGTACTTGAATTTTCAAAAACACATAATTGAGATACTTTCGTTCATTTTTCATTTTTTGACCGTTAATTATGAGGGCATGTTAGTCATTTGACATAACTCAACTTCTAAAAATACATTATCGGGATATATCTGTCAATTTTTTGTCATAACTTTGTTAAATGAGATGAGGTGTGGTCCAAGTGAGATATTTTTAAAGAGTTTTACGGTATTTTTTTTTACTTTTTTGTTTTGTTTTGTTTATATCTTATTATTTTCTCTCCCTTTTTTTCTCTCGGACTCCCACTGAGATGAGAGATTGAATCAAATGTCACAGAGGTATTTTCTCATGTATGAATGAGTGCGTTTGAAATATAATGTATGAATGATAAAATTTTGAATTAGTCAGTACTTAAATTCATATTAATTAAAGTAATCAAGGTAACACTCCTAAAAAAAAAATTGCACATACCTAAAAAAAAAATCAAAGTCTACTTAATTAATATATTTTTTTTGCCAAGACTACTTAATTGATGATTATAGGAAGTGGATAAGGATGATGTTTTGAAGGAAAAATCTGGAAGGAGAATAATTAATTATATTGTTAATTTTGGAGGAAAAATATAAGGTGAGAGGAGGGAATAAACATGTACTTCAACATATTTTATTTAACTGAGATATGATGAAAAATAGACTGAGGTATCCCGATGATATGTTTTTAAAATTTATGGTACCTCTAAACGTGTCAAACCATGCCAACTCATTTTTCCCTTCAACTTTGTCTGTGACAAAACTTCACCAATATTAAAAAATAATTTTTAAAGCGTTCCAACTGACTTTACTATAAAATCTCGAGTCGTTTATGAGTTATGATTTTTCAAAGTCAGAAAACTTAAAAAACCATAACTACAAAAACGAGTCGGGTTTTTCGAGCAAAGTTAGTTGGCAAACCTTTTAAAAATTATGTTTTACCAATGGTGAAATTTTGACACTAATAAAGTTGAAGGAAAAAATACAGTTCAAAACGAGACATCCCCAACACTTCCAACAATGACCATGCTAGCGAGGCTAACTAACAATGCTCATGCTAGAGATGGTAACTAACAATGTAAGCCCATGTTAGCGAGGCTAACGATGCCTATGCCCATGCTAAGGATGTCCACAATTCCCATGCAATTTTTCAAAGCCGGAAAATTAGAAAATTCATAAAAAATAAACGGTCCGAGATTTTCGAGTTTTGTCAATTAGAATGCCTTTAAAAAAATATGTTTTACTAGCAGTGTAGTTTTGAGATTGTTTTTTTTTGCCCAAACCTTGGGTTTTCACCCAAAATTGTGGGTTATAAGTTATAACACACGATTTTTGGGCCAAAATTGCATGTTTTTATGTTCGTACCAAAATCTTCATTCACTCAAATCATGATTTTTAAGGACTTTTCAAATTTGGCAAAACGCAAAAATATCGACTTGTTTAATTTTTACGATTTTCCAAAGTTTGAAAACTAGAAAATTCATTAAAATTAAACAATTTGAGATTTTTGAGCAAAGTCAGTTGAAACACCTTTTAAAAATCATGTCTTACCAACGAAAAAAGGGGTAAAGTCGGAAAACTAAAAAATTCATAAAAAATTAACAATTCGAGATTTTCGAGTTTTGTCAATTGGAATACCTTTTAAAAAAATATATTTTACCAATTGTGAAGTTCTGAGAAATTTTTATTTTGGCCCATGTGAGATATTTTTCATGGCTTTTATGGTATTTTCTCACTTTTTTTTGTTTTGCTTATATCGTCTTGTTTTTTCTCCTTTTCTCTTTCCCATCTAGGTGAGAGACTGAATCTGATGCCACCAAGATATTTTTTCATGTATGGATGATGAACATAAAGTGTGTTTGACATATAATGTATTGATGATCTAGTTTTTGAATTAGTCAGTTCTTAAATTCATATTGATTAAAGTAATCAAAGTAATACCCTAAAAAAGTAGCACATACCCTCCAAAAAAAAAATTCAAAGTCTACTTAATTATTGATTATAGGAAGAGGATAAAGATGAAGTTTTGAAGGAAAAATTTGGAAGAGGAATAATTAATCGCATTGTTAATTTTGGAGGGAAAAGATAATGTGAGAGGAGGGAAGAGACATATGCTTCAACATATTTCATTTAATTGAGATATGATGAAAAATGGACTGAAGTATTATGATGATATGTTTTTAGCAGTTCATGTACCTTATTGATTACTTTTGAAAGTTGAGATAGGTCAAATGACTGTTATACCCTCATAATTAACGGACAAGCAACAGAGGTATCCTGATGATGTGTTTTTGAAATTGCAGATACCTTATTAATCACTTTTGAAAGTTGAGTACTTTTGATCCGGTACATCAAAATTTAGACCTTGTTGGTGATGAAAACCCTTTTATCATTAGTTTGAACCTCATATTAGGGTAGGATAAATCGGAAACAATTGGAAGAAATGATGCTAGGCAGCTCAAAGAGCAATGACCAGAATGAATCTATAAAATTCATATTCCTCTAGATTCAAAATGAGGTTGGTGATCAAATTTTGAACACGATGTGATACAAGAAATAGCTAATACTTGTGGGATTCTCTTACTTTGTAAATTCTGATGGTATTTTGGGGATGTTAGGGAATTAGTCACATTCATTGTGTCTTGGCCACATTCTGACTTTCCCTTCCCTTAAAAATTACATAGTTCTCAATATGAACAAAGGTTGCATACCCATGTGACTGGCAGATGTGATTTCAAATCCAACCAAACAAGTCCTGAACCAGCTTCAGTAGCATCAAATTCATTCTATAATACTATATAATAGGGTTAGAACAGAAAAGTTAAAGATAAAAAACAAAATAAAAACACACAAACCAAACATATATTGCTGGATTATCTTCAATATCAAGTAATGATTGTCCCTATCATTGCTCTTAGAATTTTGAAATTTTCATATATGTTCCTAAAACTGCATTCATGCCCATGTGAGTGGTTGTTTCATATCTTGTGGGGTTGCAACAGACCAACTATAATATATCTATATATTTATGTAAGTATTTTTCATTCACAGTTTTCTTTTTCTTTTCTTTGATTTGAGCAGTACTATAGCTTCTTGTTAAGGCTAGAGTGCTAGACACCCAGTTTTATTGTATATATACAAACTGTGCATAGTTAGTTCCAGTTCACATGACATGAATTTGAAGGGACCAGGACCCATGCCCCATATTGCGCACAAGGCATGCATGCCATTTCATTAAGAAGGCTGGATAGGCCGGGTCCCTTACTCTTTCTTGTGCTCCATCATGGAATGCAAATGATGATATGGTTTTTCATGGACCATTCAACCATTCAATGAAGAATTTAAGGAGGTAAGGGAGTGATGATCAAGATCTCAATGTTGTGAAGGAACGACACTTGCCTCTTCAGAACAACAACACATTTTAAGTTGATGCTGGTTTTGCCTCTTCGGCGTTTCCACTTTCAATCTCCTTAGATTGCATGCTAGCTACCTGGCATTCAACAAAGGCTTGACTTTGGCTAATATGCTGGCTTATAGTTAGTTGGTTGCAGAGTTCATTCTAAAGTGTTTAGAACCTTTTGAAAAACCAGGAAGCCAAGAATATATAGAAGAATCTAGATATGTGAGAGACTGAGAGTTATGCCCAAATTTAGGGCTTTCTTATGGGTAGCTAAGAGCTTAATTAATTTGAAACTTATTGGTTGGTGAAGTTGTCGATGTGTTATTAAATTAACCTGCATAACTCATACCGGCCCCTTTCTGTTCATGAGCTCAGAGGTAATCTGTGGCTAGCTATATCCGACACTAAAGAAAACATATCATTTACAGATCGATTTAGACTTAATTTTTTCTTAATCTGTTTGAAACAACTAGTATTCCTTGCTATCTACTATCATTATACTTATTAGCTTTAAATAACGTTAATCTGTGATATACGTTAAACAACATTACAACAGGTAGAATGAGCTATTAACGTATATATATCACGTTAGTATCACTTACCCTTCACGTATAAGCGTGTGATTAGAAGTTCGATAACGAAGCTTGATACCTTATTAGTCAACTAGCTAGAGAATAAGATTAACTGTTAGAAAATGAGTCAACAATTCGACTTAAAAGATTTCGACTTTTTCTTTATTTTATTGAAATCATCACAAGCAGTATTTCTTGCTACCATTAATTATACACTTGTTAAACCAGAAGCCGAATGAGCTAATAATGTAAATCAAGTTAATACCACTCTTCACTTGTAGCTTGGATGCGTAATTAGAATTTTGATAACAAATTAAGCTTGATACGATGTTAGTCGATCTACTACTAAACCAGAAGAGTAACCGTTAGAAAATGAGTCTTATCTAGTATAGTCAACACCATCATAGAAAAGGAATGAAAATATAATGGGGAACGCTAGCTAGTTAATTAGCTGTTATTCTCGAGTTTGTGGAAAGTTAAATATAGTTTCAGCAATAGCCTGCAGCTGTGTAAGTAAACATTGACTGGACGAAGATAAATGTGTTGGATATCTTGAAATTGATGAAGGGAAACAGTAGCGCTAATTCTTAAATGACCATCAATATGTAGTCGTATGTACTCCGAGATATCCAATACTTCATTTTGAACCACATCTCTTTCAGAAGTGTGTCAGCCATTGAACTTGCCAGCTAGTTGGAAATTATTGTCACAGACTCACAGGTAAGATATTATGATGAACTTGAACAAAAGCTTAAAAGACACTAATGGAGAAGATGAAAGGCATAATGATGTACTTCTAGGTCATTGCTATAATGTGCTGAAGAGTGAAGAACACTGCTGTAGTGTAGGCTTAACCACAGGTACATAAACAAACTGTGGTCGGATGGATATATAACTGGTACTCGAACTTAAAACGAGTTCTGTTAAAATTAAGACCATTAAACATGACCAGGTTTAGGAACTTCAATGATCACAGTTGATTGCTTCCAAGTCCACATACCAATTTGTTTGAACGCGCATTTGTTTAGGTACTACGTACTAATGATAGTAATTAATCCTTCTCATTTCCATAAACTTCTTCCCGTTTCAAAGATGAAAAGAACCAAGCTTACTTTCTACATACATGTAACTAAATTTTTTTATACCAATTATATTACCGCGATCAATCATATCCAGAAAAGAATGTGATTCACATGTATAACTGTGGTACGTAGATGTAAGTGTATTCCGAGTTCATTTGCATATATATGAACCAAGATTTAAGAGCTGACCATCTGAATTAATCCGAATCTCTCCTTGCTTTGCTTAGATCTTCAAATCAGTACAGGTACTAGTAAGACATACCAATAATATTTAAGAGTACGTACGTCTGTCACTGCAACCTGGCCTCCAAGCTCGAGTATTTATTAGGAGCTGCATGCATTGCAGTGCCAAAGTTACTTTTGTTTGTTTATTTATGGTGCTCGGTGCATATATATATATATATATTACATAATTATGTTGCTTCATTTTGGATTAGTTCATTTCATTGAGTACTAATTAACATGCATTAGTCACAAAATGAATTATGCAATTTAATTTAGTAGCTAGCCCCAAAATTAAATGAATTTTGTACCTACCACCGCCTACAAAAGCAAATTTTTTATATAGACTTGGATGCATGATCTTACACCAGAAGCTCACGAGCACATATGCATTGTCACGTACTGAGACATATTTTTTGTATAACAAGTTTATAATACGTGATTTCATTCATTGATCGATTTCCTCACACCCTGGATCATATATATAAGGTAGTACGTGGTCCACTCGTAAACTGCTGGCACAAGAAGTGTGCATGGCTTAGGTAATTTTCTGGTACATGTTTTTTTTTGTTGTATAAATTGATCCAAATGAATTGATGAGAGAAAAGTACGTAGTCAAGGACGTTGCAAAAGCATGCATTCCAAATCATCGGACCACACATATTTTGCGTGACCATACAAGCACATTTGTATGGAGTATGGGCACAGTAAAGTTTTGTAGATGGACCATAATATATTTGGGATGAAGTCTATTATTCCATGCTTATAACATTATAGATGGTTGTGAAACGTTATCTTAGGGTTTGTGCCCTAGTTTCCTTGCTTCGTGCCTACCTCCAGCAACTCCAAGTTTTATAGATATTTTTGCGTAGAATTGTTGGGGGCTCATTTTTGGTAAATAAAGCTCATTGCATAGAGCCGGTGAGTCGTAGCCTGTTAGTTATATAAACCAACCACAATAGTAATCTTGGATTCGAATCTCATTGAGATAGTAATATATAGGTAACAAGAATAATAATTAAAAAAAAACTTAAACCTGGCTTAATAAAGCAAGTCTACAAGCTTAGAAAACTCTCCTAGTCCCGTAAGAATACAAGATAACATTCTGATGCATGTCTAAGTTGTGGTACACACATGTCACACCTTCACGATCGAACAAACCCTAGGGTATCTTTTTATCATGAGGGGATATCTCTAGATTGTCATAAGAATCAGCTAATTAATTCTCAGATCACGTACGTTTGTATTAATTGAATTTGAATGTTTATTTCTACCTATCGAAGAACAAAAAGTAAAAATACACATCAATTTGCAGAACTATGTACGTGCATTATGGGGAGAGACCTTCATGTAATCGAAACGTCTGACTAATGAAACTTTCGTAATCGTGTATCTAGTCATAATCACACCCTAATTAAAGATTAGATCGATGATCGATTAGCAAACATCTAATAAGTTTTACGTAGAAATTTAAAGAAAACTTATAATTACGACACAAACTCTCTACAATGTACATGACTAAAACTCTCACAATCAAAATTGAAATAATTGATCAGAACGTACTAACCAGAAAGAGGAATTTGTATTAATTTGTAGATGCATGACATATAGACCACGTATATATATAGCATGATCTTGAGTATGATCCAACATCACCAAATTAGTGGAAGTTTGCCTTGCGAATAATACGAAAGAAAAAAGAAAACTTCAATCTTCCGTCCAAAACTAATCCAATTCAAGTTGGTCAGTTTCGTTACTCAAACTCTATCTAATATTAATTGTACGTGGACGAAAATATCATTAGACTAATAGCTAGCTCACGACAAAAGCCAATTCCCCTTAAATGGAAATTCAATATCTATAAAGCCATCGACACATACCGAATTATTGAATTAATCAAACGTTAATGGTTTCGAACTATATATGCATTACTTTTATGCAGCAGCCTAGCTACTGCAAATCAGATACAATAAGAGAGCATATTATTGTCAATAATAATATGAGTTTAGGGTTTGAAGCAGCGCTGTACGTAGTTAATTAATACCCCATATGTGACAGCTAGCTTGCCCTTCTTATGGTTCAATGGTTCATCATGAATTTGAAATGCAGCTTTGCATTTCCCATTCGGCCTACTGTAATGAAGACTTACCCTCTTCACATTTTACAAAAGAAGGGAATGCCAATATTGCTACAAATAAGTTTGAATATATATATATAATCAATAATCAATAAATTAATTAATTAGCCCTTTCAGTTTATGTGAAAAGTCATATCTAATTCGTTCTCTAGTCATATCTAATCAGCCTGTAAAGTAAAATCTTAAGCATATCTAGTATTCAAGTTCCACAAAGAAGCTAATTAAAGCAGGATTAGAAGGCTATCAACCCGGCCATTTATCATAAAGGGTTTTCATTAACTCCTCTCCACCTGTCTATTTAAAGCTGCGTACCCAGTTTGGGTGGTCACTGGGCAGTCCAACTCACACAATTATTCAATCCCAATAAATTCATGCACAAATAAATTTAATCACAATAATAACCATGGATGGTCCCATCCCATTCACCACAGCACAATGTGCTCAATATATCCAGTTCAAGTCTTGAAAGAAAATAAGTATAAACAAAAATAAAAATAAATTCATGGGCTGGAGAGGAGTTGAGGAAATAAATGTTTTATAACTATGGTTGTACCGGTCATATATTAAATTTGTTACCATATTATAGATTTGTATTTTGTTCTTTTTGGAATGGTTTACTGAGCTAGCTTTCTAGTTTTCAGTTACCCATGCCAACCACTGTACTCCTTTTCCAGGTAGGTACCCAGAATAGTGATTCAAGCATTTTAGTCTGTCTCTGGAACTTTCAACCATGTAAGCATGATTTTTTTACTAATGGAAGTAAAAAAAAAAAAAAAAGAGAGAAATACAAAGGGGAAATTGGAATTACCTTCTAAAAGTTAGTGAGAGTGAGCTGTGTATGCACTAATGGAAGAACATGATCAGATATAACACAGAAGGAGTTAATCTAACGGCCCCGGCCTCCTAACTCAACTATCGCATTCATTTCACCATTAATTTCTTTTTCCAGTTGTAGTTCAAGTGATCATAAATACAGTTGGAGGACTGCACACAGCATTCTCTGTGTGGTATTTTTTTAAATAATTTGTTTTAAATCCCATGGG
Source organism: Rubus idaeus (assembly GCA_030142095.1). Lineage (NCBI taxonomy): Eukaryota > Viridiplantae > Streptophyta > Magnoliopsida > Rosales > Rosaceae > Rubus > Rubus idaeus. Next base: position 31,894,501 of record CM057970.1, read on the forward strand.
AGCCAGTTTTATTATTTGTTTAATTGATGCATGAAATTTTCGTAATTATTTAGGTATATATATGTGGACACACACAAAACAAGGCCAACTAGTGGAAGCCACATACAGAGACGACGCTGTTGCAGCTTCTTCTGTGAGAGTGCTTTTCTGAGGGCTTTGTCTGCTGCGTTGATAATGGCTTCGGTTAATGGAGTACTAGTACTCAAGAAGATCATTTTCTTTTCGGCTTTGTGCCTCATCAGCTTACTCTCTTCTTCCCAAGGTTCTTCTTTCTCTTGCTCTCATTTCTTCATATTCTACTCTTGTCTTGCTTCAGTACTTCTTTGTCTCTCTCTTCCTCTCTTGGTTTCTATATGTTTTGGGTTTAATTAGTTATCATGTTTTAGTAGTATAAGAGCTTTCGAAATCTGAAAATGAAAATCACTTTTGTTCTTGGCTCAGATTGCTCCTCTCTTTCCTTTTCATTTTTTGAAAAAATTCTTCTACTTTATTTGTGGCTCAATTTTTTAAAATTTTGCTGCTTACATATTTTTTTTCTTTTGGAGCTTGTTTCTGTTTCACTAATTATAATCCTCAGATGAATTGGAAGGCTGCCACTGTTTAAGTACAATTTGGGTATTTGAAATTTCGCTAGGCCTATAGTTTTAATTGCCATAGATCATCTTTTTGGTTTTTGTTCATAGTGAAGTTAAAGATCCATATTTCCTTTTGCTATTTGCAGCTTTGTATGTTCACTCTCAATTTCATATCCCAATTGGAAAGCAATTGGCAAGTTTGGCTATAGTGAGGCAAATTCAATTGATCAAATCTTAGTTTGTTTGTTTGTTTGTTTTTTTTTGTGTGTGTGCAGGTGAGGAGGTTTACAATGAATTCAGATACCCATTTATAAAAAAAGCTAGCTCTTTCCCATCTGTATCATCATCTTCATCAAGCAGCCACAGCAATGCCTTTGACTACATAGTTGTGGGAGGAGGCACAGCTGGGTGTCCTTTGGCTGCAACCCTCTCTCAGAATTTCAGTGTTTTGGTGCTTGAAAGAGGGGGTGTGCCTTTTGCCAATTCCAATGTTTCATTCCTACAAAACTTCCACATTGCCTTGGCAGACACTTCACCTAAATCTCCTTCCCAGCCCTTTGTTTCCACTGATGGAGTGATCAATTCCAGAGCTAGGGTTCTGGGAGGTGGCAGTGTCATCAATGCTGGATTCTATACTAGAGCAAGCACAAGGTATGCTCAAGATCTTCAATTTTCCTTGGAATGCAAGAAATTGTGTCAAATTATAAGCACACATAGAGGTCTTCTGGGAAATAAACAGGGGGAAAGGGTTTCCTTAAAGAACTACTATATATTATGTAGGGGGGATCTGGTATTTAGTTCCTAATTAACTGAATTTAATTAGTTAGCATAGTGAGACAGAACAAACAAACTAAGAATTCATGAGAGTTTTACTGCTTTTTATCTGGATGTGTAATGGAGTAGACGATTAAGTTGCAGGCTATGAATTATTTTTAAGCTTCAAATTTACATCAACTCATGGAGAAAGTGAAATGAGGTTTATTAAGGAGCTAGTGCTTAATTTCGAAGGAGTTTTACACACATTAAATGTTGTATTTTTCAAATTGGTAGGTATCCATGATGTAGATAAGGTGTGCCATGTTAGATTTATTGCATTCCCTCCTACCACCCTACCACCCCATTAATATTGTCTTGTGAATTACATTAGTTGACTAATCACTTGTGTCCCATTACATTAATTAGCTTAATATTCTGTTGCTTGTCTACATTTAAAAAGAAAAAGTCACTTAAAGTTTAAGCAAAGAAGTGTCCGATAAACACAAACCCAAAATGGATTTTGGTAGCTGATAATTATGTCATTAGGGTTTTCAATATTGTGTTGATGGTGACCTTATATATGATGATATTCATGATAAATTGACAAGGCATGTCATTGTAGTCTATATGAAGACATTCATAAATTTATCTTTTCTTTTTTCTTTTTCGTTTGCTTTCCTCTTCCTTTTCCATTTCTATTAATAAATTATAAGGTCCACATAAAAAAAACGTAATTATAGATCTCTTTTGACTTTTGAGCTCTAAAAAAATAAAAATTCTAAGGTCCACATTGTAGTTTTAATTTCTATTCTTTGAATGGAAGTGATTGACTAAAACAGTATTTGATAGACTAAAACTGTCAAACATTTAGGGCAGCCACAAGTGAGCTTTTACTGATGAATAGTGGTCCCTTTATTACTAGGACAATATACGATCTACGTTACATGTTTCATTTCTTATTCTTAAACCCACCTACCTATATTTCTTCGTCTCTAATCGAGACTCTAACCACCAACAAACAGAAAAGATGGTCTGTCACATAGCCCAAGTAATCAATTCTCTCATTTTTTATACATTTTTAATTTATTGTTTGGTTGGAAAAAATAAGGATTTTTTTTTAAAATGGTTAATTAGTTATATGATTACAAATTGACCCATAAATGGGAATAGCAGATTTCCTTTGTTCAGTATTGAAGGCTTGAGGCTATTTTCTGTGGCATATGCAGGTTTATAAAGAGAGTGGGATGGGATGCCAAGCTAGTGAATGAGTCATATCCCTGGATTGAGAAGCAAATTGTTCACCAGCCTCTGCTTCAGCCCTTTCAGACGGCATTCAGGGATAGTCTTTTGGCTGCTGGGGTCTCACCTTTTAATGGATTCACCTATGATCACCTTTATGGAACTAAAGTTGGTGGAACCATTTTCGATAGATTTGGTCGTCGTCACTCTTCTGCTGAATTACTGTCTTCTGGGAATCCTCAGAAGCTCACAGTATTGGTTTATGCTACAGTTCAAAAGATTCTTTTTGACACATCAGGTATAATACTGCTAACATATGAAACTCCATTTTTTTCTGTCACATCTTTTGGAGCACAATAAATACAGTGAACAGCCTTATAATTTTGGATTTGGTGGACCAAAAGGAAGCCCCTTTGGCATCGTTCAAAGGGATTTCGGTTGTCATTTAGCTGGATTTGAAAGGGTTTGGTTTTGAAGTCAAGCAATTTGGTCAAAACCAAAACCCCTTTGAATCGTAGAAGAAGGTCCTTCGGCTTAACAACCAGAATCCCCTTGTAGTACCAAAAGTCTGGTGTGTGCTCCAAAAGTTTCAAATTTGCATATATCGTATAAAGTGACATTGGAAATTAGGTTTTAAAATGTAATGATTAAACGAGTTCTTCCTCATAATTAATACAGGAAATAGACCAAAGGCAGTGGGAGTTACCTTTAAAGACGAAAATGGGAATCAACATCAAGCATTTCTTTCTGATAAGCCAGAGAGTGAAGTAGTATTGTCTACTGGAGCAATTGGAAGCCCTCAAATGCTATTGTTAAGCGGTATTGGACCCAAAGCTGACCTCGAGAAGTTGAACATTCCAGTGGTGCTCAATAATCGGTTTGTTGGCAAAGGCATGGCTGATAATCCAATGAATGCAGTCTTTGTCCCCAGCAGTAAAGCAGAAAATCAGACCCTAATCCAAACTGTAGGGATTACAAAAATGGGTGTGTACATTGAAGCTAGCAGTGGATTTAGCCAGTCCCAGGATAGCATTGAATGTAACCATGGAATCATGTCAGCTGAGGTAAGTAACATAAATAGTACTTAATTCTTGCTCAAAAAGAAATAGAGTTTGATTTATTGATATATATTAGTGATTTCCTATAGATAGTGTTACGAACCCGGCCTTTATATTCGTTAATGATTCTCAAATACTTATGAGTTATAACTTGCAGATTGGACAGCTATCTACTATTCCTCCAAAGCAAAGAACCCCAGAAGCCATTCAAGCTTTCATCAAACGCAAGAGAAACTTGCCCCATGAGGCATTCAGAGGAGGCTTCATTCTAGAAAAAATTGCAAGCCCACTTTCCAAAGGAGACCTTAGCCTGATCAACACCAATGTTGATGATAACCCTTCTGTCACCTTCAACTACTTCAGCCACCCCTATGATGTTCAGCGCTGCGTTGATGGAATCCGAGTAGCCACAAAGGTTGCGCAGTCGGAGCATTTCACAAACTACACAAGAGTTGACAAGCAAACTGTGGAGAAAATTCTTAACATGAGTGTGAAGGCTAATGTTAATCTGATACATAAGAATATGAATGACACAAAGTCATTGGAGCAGTTCTGCAAAGACACTGTGATCACTATTTGGCACTACCATGGTGGGTGTCATGTGGGCACTGTGGTTAGCCCTGACCACAAAGTTCTTGGTGTCGACAGGGTCAGGGTTGTGGATGGCTCGACATTTTCTGAATCCCCCGGGACTAATCCTCAGGCCACCGTCATGATGATGGGCAGGTATGCATCATCATATATAGTTATGTACAAAATGTAAAGATAAAAAACGATTGCAAATGAATTTGTTGGTGTTAATGTGTCTATTTTGGTATGCAGGTACATGGGACTGAAAATCTTGAGAGACAGACTGGGAAGAGCAGCTGGTATATAATAAAAGGTAGTAAGGCCTAGTTAATTTAGTAGGAAGATAAGAGTGACTGAGGCTTCGTTTTGAAAGTGTGATGTAATGTAGTTGGTTTAATTCTTAGCAAGGTTTAATGTGAATTTCCATTTGGCAAAAAAAAAAAACTATAATGTGTAAAAATTTGCGTGCATTGGGAAATCCATGTTTCTATCTTTATTAATATCAACTACTTTTCTCCAAAATGAAACTACCTTCTTCAGCTTGCTAAGCAACTAGGCAATACTAGAAAGAAACTCAATTTACTTTGAGTGCTTATTATTAAAAAATTAGCATTCAACTGCACTCAGGATTTACAAGTTGGAAAGTTCTATGGTACTTTAAGCTTACCAGCTTGTCACAAACAATCTTCTTAATTGCCAATAAGTACTTAGAACTCAAATTGTGATTAAGCCAGAAAAAAAAAAACAAATTATGAAATATAAATTCTTATATTCGTATAGTAATGCCGAATTCTAAATCAAATTCCCTCTTTAATTAACTAGTGAACTTCTATTGTTCTCATACGGTCATACCTCCGAACTCCAACATGACAAGCTTGGTCGCATTTCTTATCACTATTTTTAATTCTCAAGTTATTATTGTTCCATTCTGTGTTTTGCAAATTATTTTTCCTTTCTGTGTTTTTTCATGCAGGTTTAAGGAGGGGCACTGATTTGAGGTTTAAGGAGAATTATTTTCCTCCTGAACTCGTTTTAGACTATTTTAATGCTCTTTGTTTTTCTTGGTCAGGTTTCATGCCCATTCTCTGTTCCATGTATTGTTCTTTATGTTTCAAGGTCGACTTAGTTGATTTATGTGCATCGTCAAGTGAAGCAATTGGGTGTTTCAGATACTAAATAATAGAAATTCGGACATTTATAGTTCGATTGTTTCTTGGCCATCGAACGAATCGATTATAAGTGTTTGGCTTGTTTGCCTCGCAAGAAATCTAAACGACTCGGAGCAGGATGTGGAGTGATGCAAACTAGTTCTTGCTGGCCAGCACATGGACGTGCAATGTTGATGATGATGGTTGATGTAAAAAATGTATAGACAGTAGAACTTTAATGAAAAATGTGTGAGATAATTCAATGTCATGTAATTTTTCACATCATTTGGTGACTAAAAACTTGGATTTTTTTTTTCACTGTACGAATATTTATGTTCATGTATCATTCAGCACAACCAGTAGGTAGTTTCAATAATGGAATAACCAATTGCAGTGTCAACTCTATAAGACATTATTGCACTTAACTGAACAAATTAACCAGCACCAATTTAGTTTGGCCACAATTTCAATGAAAATCCATGTTCACTCATACTTCCTCTAGACAAACTCCTTAGTCTCTGCCAAAACTGCCTTCTCCTCCCAGTCCTCAAAGGCCCTGAACTAGAGTACCTCCTAAAAGACCCAATTTCCTGCCCCTCAACCTCAAATCCCACACTTGCACTTAACAAATCTGATGTTGAGGGTATCTTGGTGTCATGGCTAGCCCCGAATACAGGCATCTGAAGCTGTGAGTCTGCAACTCCAAGATTACCACTATCTGTATGAACGCAGAGATCATCATCGTCTCGGCCACAACTTGTTGAACCCCCAAGTTCTTTTGTTTCTTTGAACTCATTGCATACGAGCTTTAAGGCCTGAACAACCTCGCCCATGAATGGGCGGTGAGATACTTCTGGTTGTATGCACATTGAAGCAATTGCTGCTACCTTGGTTACACTGTCCCAAGTGATCATATCAGACTTCAAGGCCGGGTCTATTATTGATTCTAGACCCTCTTTGCTGGTGAGGAGAGGACGAGCCCAAGTAACAAGGTTTTCTTGACCTGCAGGTTGTGACAGATCCACTGGCTTTCTTCCTGTCAGAAGCTCAAGAAGGACTACACCATAGCTGTAAACGTCACTCTTTACTAGAAGATGACCGGTCATTGCGTACTCTGGAGCCAAGTAACTGGAACACGAACAAGAATAAATTATGCATGAGTTAGTGTTGCATGTATGAGTAATGTTTTTATCAAATTCTTTGATGTTGTAGACTGTCATTTTGGACCACACATCTGAATACGAGTTCACTTCATCTAGACTTTTCAAATAACTAACATGTGAAAATTGTCTGGCAAAAGAACATTTCTTTCTAGTGTAGATGTAGTAGTTGAATTTGCTTAGTGGTGGAAGTGAGGAATATGAGAATAATGTACAATAGTGAAAAAGTTCGTACCCAAAAGTTCCCATAACATGTGTTGAAATGTGTCTTTTTCCCTCCTCCAGTGCCGCTCTAGCCAGTCCAAAATCCGAAACCTTGGGTGTAAAATCATATTCCAACAAGATGTTGCTGGCCTTGAAGTCGCGATGTATAACACGAGGGTTTGAGTCTTCGTGGAGATAAGCCAATCCCCGAGCTGCACCGAGGGCAATCTTTATTCTGGCATCCCAATCAAGGGGATCAGTTTCCTTGTCAACACCTGAGAGAACACAAGAAGAGTCATTCATAATCCAAAGTAATTTTCTGACAATTCTTTTTTTGATCAAGCACTGATAGAGACATGTTGAGCTTGTGTCTACCATGTAAATGGGATTCAACACTTCCATTTGGAACAAGTTCGTAAACAAGGCAACGAGTATGGCCCTCTGTGCAGATACCAATTAATTTAACCAAATTTCTGTGGTGAAGACGGCCAAGCATCTCAACCTCTGCCAAGAATTCACGGCCACCATGATGATCATCTCTCTTCAGAACCTTCACTGCCACCTCTCTTCCATCATCTAAACTGGCACTGTAAACAAGGCCAAAGCCACCTTCTCCAAGTATTCTTGAAGCATCAAAATTATTAGTGGCTCTCTCCATGTCATTCAGAGTGAAGGTCTTGGCAGATCCAGTATAGGTCACCGTGCCAGAACTAAAAGACATTGATCCAGAACCACGTGTGCTTCCAAGGATCACTGACCTGGGAGGCCCTGTTGAGTATATAATGTCATTAATTTAGATTCAACTATGGATAAGCCAAAATAACAAGAAAACAAATCACAGCCTATATTGAATAATTTTCAATTAATTAAAAGGAAATCACAATTCCATCAACATGTTTCCAATAAATTATACTTGTGCACGTTTGCATGCTGAAAATGAAATCAACATTATAAGGTTATTATGAGTAGAAGCTCTTAAGGTTTAGGAGAATTTGGTTGTATTGCAAGTACCTGAGAGTTTTGTAGGAGATGATGTCAAAGCTTGTGGAAAATTTTCCGGTTGATGGGTGTGAGAACGACATTTCAGCAACAAAAGCCATACAAACCCCACACATAAAAGAAAGGCAGTAAAAGATGATAGAGCAATCACAGCAATCATACTTCCTTTGAGTCCAGTATTTCTTTTTCTTGGCACATCAACTCCTATAGGTTTTATTACCCTTCCATTGTTGTCTTGGCCAGTGTATGGCCCGTCATCTATAGTAGAACTGGCTGAAGATGCTGAAGGGGGAGAAGGTGGAAGACCTGTACAGATGCAAAAATTTAAGAAATTCACTATCGCAGACGTAAGCTCTAAAGTCATTCAGCATGAAGAGACCAAAAAAAAAAATATACCACAGTGCAGAAAACTATTATCAAGATTGAACAGAAGTGAATTATAGTTAAATATATCCAAAGCATTCGAAAAAGTCATGGATCAATCAATACCTGGATAGTGAACATACAATACTTCATAATCACCAAAGAGGGAAGCATTTATGGTAACCTGTCTGCGCCAGAATTTAGCATAGAATTGGAATGCAGTAGTGCCATCAAATGTTACTCCTGTAGGTACCAAGTTAATGAGGACGGAACTTTTCTCTAGCTGCTGACTAGCCGCATCTGCTCCCACAATACGAACTTGGCTATGGTTTAGTGCAACACTGTCTGCGATTTCCTCAGCCAACTTTGAAACTAAAGGGAAGAATGTGTATATTGCAACACCTAGTTGGAGTTTAACTTCAATTGGCTGCACACAACCACATGTTGAGCCTGGAGGTGTATATGTAAATGGCTCCGTGCATGTAATGGACGAACAATCTACAATTATGACCAAACAGAGTTAATACATTTTGCAATTAAAAGCTGTGAATTATCTTAAGCTAGATGTAAAGCCAGAGTCAGAGTGTATACATACCTTCATTGGGAGGTGGAGGTGGTAGTGCTAAAATTGGTGATGGTGGTGGGGACTTTGTCCTCTTCTGGGAAGAATCTATGGGAGAAATTGCAGGTGGAAAGATGGGCACTAGAAATGACGAAACAAAATAATAATTTGATCAGTACTTTGGTAAATGAAGCAAGGACTCTTTGATAAAAAAAACGTCCAAAAACTGAAGTGAGCCTTCCCCATACTATTATAGTGGCTTTCGAGAGCAGTTGGTGATGGTGATGGTGCAGGTGCAGTCCAGCTCCTTGAAGAAGACAAAGGAGATTGAAATGGGGAGACTGAAGGACCTAAACATTTCATAAAATATTCTTCAGAGAACATCATCAATATGAATGATCTCAATATGTAACTGTTTAACTGTATATTATGTATATATATATGTAATAAGGGATTTGAACCTTGTCGACTGTCAGTGTGGGAATGAATCGAGTAAGTTGGTTCTGGGGCAGAGGTGTGGAACTGCTTGGTTGTATGATGATGTTTGTGACGTGAACTTGACGGGGAAATATACAGGAGCATGCACCCATTTCTTTGCAGGACCTCCAGAAGATGGCATAGAAGGTGGAAGTGCAATACTTGAAGGCCTTACAGAATCACGAGGATGGATGGCTACAACTAGAAAAGATTCCACAGATGACTATAGACACAATATTTTCATTTTCTAGTTCAAGGTTGGCAAATGAAAACGCTATAGAATCTCTGTTACCTTTAGTTGGGGCATGGCGTGGAGGCAATAAATGGTGGGATACCTTTCCCGTATGCGGAGCCACCAAATTTCTGTGTTTTTTCCAGTCAAAACTGAGGGGGGAATTAGGAGAGACAGCATGGTCTGTACATTCATCCAACAAATAAAGATTCACAACCAGTTAGGAGGATAAGCAAAATAGTCATGTATCTTATCATGTTGCTATTTCTGTTAATCAAAATTTAAACATCAGCCTAAATGTGATATGTCTTCTTGAGATTTCTTTTACTGCAGCAATTTTCTTAACAGTGGTTCGGTGAGTTGAAGCTTAACTGAACAAGCAATGTACACTGAAGTGGCTCTTAGGCAGTCAACACCAAAAAGGCAAAAAAGGTAAACTTCATACTAATAAACATAAGTTAGGTAAATGTATTATTACTATGGGGCAACAGCTTCTTACCCTTTTACTCATAGGTAAGGTCTTTTCTACATTGATAAACTTTACAGTGTCCCTTATTGTGGGCAACCATGAAAACTATGAAAGGGACTGTGCTGTTTAACAGCTGAAGCCTTGAGATACCAGCTCTCAAAATGGATTTGGAAATGACATGTAATTCAGTTGTAAATCACAATTTTGATTTTTCAAATCTTCACCTTTTATAAAATGAATGAATTATGTGCAAAAAAAAAAATGGCAGTGCAGGAACCCTTCTTATATCTCAATAACTGATGTTGGTTAACAGTAATTGTTACTGCTCAGCTAACTGAAAGCAAGTACAAACACAGCTGATAGCAAGTTGTGTATTTTAGTTATGGACCCTTCAATATTATATTCACCGCCTTCTGGAACAACCACAAAATTATACTTAAAAGTACCAGTTGAGCATATAAAAATTGCTTTCATAATTTGGTCATTTTCGAAATTAGAATTCACCAGAAAATGGCCTATTGGAATTGCCTAAGATTTCAGATTGAACACATGAACTTCCATGATCAACAATAGAGAGTTGAAAATAAACCTGTCGATTATCTAGTCAAGGACATTCCATAAATCATTACCATGATCCAATTGATACAGTTAATCATTTTTTGTGCCATATTACAGACAAATATTGAATGATCAAAGCAATTTCTCTGTTTCAGAAACACTAAGTTCAGAGAACCCAGATCCTAAAGTTTATTAAAAACTTAAAACTCATGAAAACCAATATGTAATCAATCCTATTATACTAGATCAAACATAATTAACCATAAGAATCAAACTTATTATTACCTGCAGATCCATGAAATGGCAAAACACCCACAATTAAGCACATTTGCATAAGCAGCAGATTCAGTTGCATCCCCATTTCACTAACAGAGAAGCTCTGAGCTCAATTCCAACCATATAAGTGAGGAGAAGAAAAAGAAGAGAAAGCAAAGTGGCATAACACCACCCTGAAGCAAAACATGGGTGTACGGTGTACCTTTAAGGAAGCAACCTCAAGATGAGTTTATATTACAGAAGCAGACCCACAAAAGCAATCAGTGAGAGACATTGGAGCAAAACTACAAGAATGGGTCAGAATGGCATAACCCAATTGCTGTTAACAATTAAGCTGTTCTTGAACTTGAAAAGCTTGGTGAGTCACAGTGGAATTGTCTTTTTTGTCATGGGTGGACTATAGTTTACTGGAAGTGATCAAGCAAAAAGCAGCACAGTGCACTAAAAAAGAGCTAATAAGTCCAAGTAAGAAACTTTGCGGGAGAGTTGGTAAAGAAGTAGAGAGTGAGTGAGTGCTGAAATAGTAATAAAAATCTCATATCTTGTTTGAAAAAATGGAACACTAGTGTGGATTAAGATATTGAAATGCTTGACTTCTGTTTCATGTAATTAATTAACCTCAATTATTCTTGATTAGTTTGAGGTCGGTATGTGTGTAGGACAGTAGGAATGCTTGTTATTCTTGATTAGATGCTCCAATATATATACATATATATATATATACACGATAGAACCTCTTTAAATTAATAGCTTTGCGACCACCTAAATTTTATTAATTTAGTGAGATATCAATTTATCGATAAATTAATAATGATTAATTTACAAAGATATTTATAGTTTTTTTTTGCTTAACAGTAAACATGTTATATTTATTCACTTAACAAGTTCAATTAATGAATTCGATTTATCACATCATATGACAAGTTAAAATTCAAAGTACTATGAGATTCAAAGTACTACAAAGAAGATAAATGTTTTGGATGCAAACATTTATCTTCTACAGAGGTTTTGAGCGTATATGGGATCGTTGACAATATGGCAGAGCATTCTAAAGATGAAGTTGAAGCTAATGATAATACACAACCTTTAGTACCGATGTCACGCTAGGAAGCACTCAAAATATCAACGACACTCCAAAAACTTCTTATTGCAATATGAGAAAACAACCCCAAAACTTTTGGGCGCATTGCGAACAATTAAAGATAAAATTCAATTATATTTGAAGTTAAAAAAAACTACTATTTATCCATATTTTGAGAAAACCTCATAATTTATTTATTATGTACTTTTTAGCCAATTATTAATTTATAAACTATTTGGGACCTATAATATACAAAGAAAATATTTAAAATATATTATCTTATAGTTTTATCGAGATTATTAATTTAGCACGTTGGTCCCAAGTCGGAACCGAACAATTTTATTATTTAAAAGAGAATATTAATTTATCGAGTATTAATTTAAAGAGGTTCTACTGTATATGTTAGTGGTCTAATGGTTCCATTTCTGTGCTTCACTTTGGATAATCAGGGTTTTATAACATCAAAGTTTTTAGGTCAATGGTGCTGTTTTATCGTTGAGAAAGACAGCCGACTAAGTTGAACTCTATTTCTCTCTTCATTTAAGATGCTCATTCCACATCAGGTATCATTTAACCAAAAACTTGCTAGTGACACGAGCTTACTGCATAAAACATGCATATGAAGCTAGTGTTCGATCAAATGTCCCACAGGGCCCCAAAACCACATGCAGAATGTGAAAGACCCTAGCTACCTGCACACGGTGCCAACATTGACAATTCAATGAGACTGTTTTTTTTTGTTTAAACAATTCAATGAGACTGTGAGCCTACTAAGAATGAAGCTTTCTGTGTCAATGTGTGTTCAAAGCAAATTGAAATCCCAAAGAGCAACAAGAAATGAAATAAACACATACATATTGATTGATGAGATATGCCGCAAGCCTATAGATTTGGTAGTTGTTTTGGAATGTGTGTTGGCCTACTTGGCCACGTCCTTTTCTTTCTACATTATGAGAGACCCATCAAGAAAATCATGGGCGATCACCCACCAGAGATGATGTCTCAGCCTCTCACTTGTGTAGGTGAAATTGACTGTGTCGGTGTTGATCATCCCACAGTCAAGGGGCAAAGTTTGGTCTTGTTTTTATATGCATGGCCAGATAAATACAAACTACATAAGTATTGTTATAGGATACATTGTGGGGTGACTGTCCTATAAACTAAAGTTCGTACGAATATGATACAAGATGTGGACTACATACATTGTGCAAGACTTTTGGTATTTTTTTTTTATTTACTTTATAATGGTTACATTATGAGAGCACATAAATGTATAGTTAGTCACCATTATTGTATACCTTGAATACACATCAACCTCTCCACTATATAAAGAGGTTGAGGCATCACAATTTCACACACTAAGGCCATGTTTGGTTCACGGATTTGAGGAATCAGGAAAGGAAATACTTTCATTTCCTTTGTTTGGCAAACACAAATTTGGGAAGTATCTTCCTGACATAAGGGAAAATAAGGGGAAAATCATTCCTTTCAAACTCCATGGGATTGATGTTCTCTTCTCTCTTCCCTGCATTAATTACGAAAATTTATGACAATAATAACCCACTCAAATGTACTATTCTCAAATATATCCATGAAGAACATTAATATACTTTTGCTTTAAATACAAGGGTATTATTGGAACATTAATATACTTTTGTTTTCCTTTCCTACACTAACCAAACACTAGAAAGAAAATCAAATGGTCTTTCTTGAATGATTTCGCTGCTTTACCAAACATAGGAAAATAATCTTGACAGGAATATTAATTTCCCATCCCCATGGAAAAGACAAAGGAATTGACTTCCCTTCCATGAACCAAACGAGGCCTAATTGTTCAATATCAATCGATTCATTCTACACTTCGCTCTCTTGTTTTTCTCTCTTTTCACCTTGAGTTAATAGACAACTCACAACAAGTGTTATTTTGTTCGTGTTTTATTTATTGGGTTAAATTCAATTTACTACCTTGTACTTTACGCTCAAAATCAATTCAGTACATTTACTTTCAATTTCATAAAAAACACCATATTTCTGATGAGGGCATTTTCTTCACTTTTGTTATAAACCCTAAACAAACAAAAAAATATCATTTCGCACCCAATGAGATTTGAACCCACAACATGGTGGACACAATCAAAATCCAACAACCACCACACCATAATCTCAACATAGTATATTTGTGGCTTCAATAATATATATAGGGTATATACGATACAAGAATAAAAATAATAATTCCATACATTGAAAGTTAGAATTATTTTATTTTAATGCTAATTTTCAATTTATGAAATTATTTTATTTTATTTCTACTAGTAATAAATTATTTATTTTATTTCTAATAATAATAAATATTTTATTTTCTTAATGCTAACTTTCAATTTATGAAATTATTTTATTTTATTTCTACTAATAATATATTATTTTATTATATCTAATAATAATAATAAATATTTTATTAGTACTAGAGTACAAATAAGTATTTATATAGGGTTATATACGATACGGCAATAAAATAAAATAAATAATTTATTATTAGTAGAAATAAAATAAAATATTTTATTTCAATTATATATAGAGTTATATACGAGAATAAAATAAAATAAATAATTTATTATTAATAGAAATAAAACAAAATTATTTCATAAATTGAAAGTTAGCGTTAAAATAAAATAATATTAACTTTCAATGTATAAAATTATTTTATTTTATTTCTAATAATATAATAAATACTATGACGAAAATGCCCTCATCAGAAATCACAAATTTAACAATTGGATGACATTGATCAAATCTATAGAATATAAGAGTGTTTTTGATGAAATTGAAAGTATAATGACTGAATTGATTTTGAGTGTAAAGTAAAAGGTAGTAAATTGAATTTAACTCTTATTTATTTGTGTTAAATGGGATTGGAGCTGTTTCTCATGCTTTTTTTCTCTAGAGGAGGTTGAAAACTCAACCTCATTTTGGCGCTGCCTAATTTGATATGTAGTAGTGGGAGTTGGCATGGGGTTCATAAGGTTTCTAAACTTGTCATATAGATTATTTAGTTAATCGAGTCTTTGGATTGTGATTTAAGTTCATTGATCATTGTCGGTTTATTTGGAATCTATTAGTTCACATCAATATCACAGTCCTAACGATAATCATATAAGGATGGACTACATTTAAGGGCCAATTCCATAGAATCCTAGGTCACTATGTCACTTTTGTTTTAGGCCACTCATTATTTTTACCCTTCATAAGTCAACATGAATCTAGAAAGCTATTGATCCAAATCAAAAAAATTATTACACCGAACTAATCCCCCCCCCCCCCCCCCCCCCAAAAAAAAAAAAGCTAATGTGGTTACTTAAAAAATGTTAAGGTCACTTGTAATTTGTTATAAATTTAATTAATTAGATACTTCTCTATGAACAATTAGCACCAAAAACAGTTCTGACCTAGCTCTGCTAGGGTTTCATAGTTTGGTCATCGGCCACCCTATACCTTCGTCATCTTCTTCGATGGCTACCTTGAGTTTCACCTCCCTGCATTTTGTTTTTCCTCCTACTCTCCCTATTTTGGTGGCGGCCTTTGTTTTCACGTTGGGTGGGCTTGCTCTCCCATCTGCTCCTGTTGTTGGTTGTGGCGGCGGCTTTCTTTTCTTTGTTTATGCTTTCGATGGCGGTGTGGTCCTCGGGCCTGTTTCCTCTGTTGGTATCTTTGCTCCCCCTCCTAGTTTTGTCAATGGTGGTTTCGATCATTGGCCGGTGTTTCCCTACGACGGTGATGACTGTTGGAGGGTGGCGACTGTTGCTTCTAGATCTTGGTTTCCAGATCTTGCTTGCAGCGATGAACTCCTCCTGAACGGTTTTAACGTTGGCCGGCATGATCGTAGGCTGAGGCTAATTAGTGGCTGGTCCCTAGAGACGGTGGTACTGACGGCGACAAGGTTGTTGGCGGTGGTGCTTGTTGGGGTTTGCTACGGCATGCTAATTGGTTCGGATTGGTTGGTAGAGGTGGCGGCACCAATGGTGTTGATGGCGGTGCAAAGGTAATGGCTAGGGTTCTATTTACTTGGGCTTGGACTGCAGTTTCCAACTTGGGACTTGGTTTATGTCTTGTTTATTGGGGTTGGGCTATTTTGTTTTATTTTGGGTAAATTCCTCCTATGATACCTCAAATATGGCCAATTGGACACTTTAGTACTTAATGTTTAAAACCGGACAGTTTGGTACCTGATGTTCTATTCAGTTTTCCCATTTGATACTTCCGTTAGTTTTCAAGTTAAAAGTGATCATGTGAGTGTCACATGCCCTTATTTTCAGGGGTATTTTCGTCCATACGGTTCTAATCCTTCAAATTCAGATTTTTCATCATTTTTTTCTTTCTCTCCATTTTTTTTATCTTTTTTTTAGCTGTTTCCTTTCATTTTATTTTATATTTTCTTAAGCTTAGTTTATACAATTATTTTTTTGGGTGTATTTTTATTTTATAAATACTTGTGAGTTATTTTGAATAAATTCTTAAAACGCAAAATAATTTGTGAACTTTGTATTTTACAAGTGGATTTTAGGGTCTTCCAATTGATAAAATTGTAACCTAAATGTCTCACACTAAATGAAAATTTTTATGATTTTTATTTTTATTTCTCAAAGCACACAATAATTAATAAACTAAACAAACTGAACAAAATAAAAATAATTTAACTAAGAAAATAAACTTGAAGTTAACTCACAAAAATTAGAAATAAAATAAAAATTAATTTTTAAGTAGATTATAAACACAATAAAAATTTACAAGAATTCAATGCAAAATACAAAGTTCACAAATTATTTTGCCTTTTAAGAATTTATTCAAAATAACTCACAAGTATTTATAAAATAAAAATACACCCAAAAAAATAATTGTATAAACTAAGCTTAAGAAAATATAAAATAAAATGAAAGGAAACAGCTAAAAAAAAGATAAAAAAAATGGAGAGAAAGAAAAAATGATGAAAAATATGAATTTGAAGGATTAGAACCGTATGGACGAAAATACCCCTGAAAATAAGGGCATGTGACACTCACATGATCACTTTTAACTTGAAAACTAACGGAAGTATCAAATGGGAAAACTGAATAGAACATCAGGTACCAAACTGTCCGGTTTTAAACATCAAGTACTAAAGTGTCCAATTGGCCATACTTCAGGTATCATAGGAGGAATTTACCCTTTTATTTTTTCTTTTGTTATCCGTCTATTTTGATGGATGACGAGACTTCGACCTCTCTTTATGTTTAAGGGGATGTCACAAAGGATACCGAGACTTCGATAGACATTTGATTTAATTTCGGGGTTTGTAGGTATTCCTTTGTAATTTGGGTTTAGATCCGAAAAGATGAGTGTACTCTGAGTGTGTCTTTGTGGTGTACTCTAAGTGATGGTTTTTTTTGTCGGCCCCTCAGGGGTGGGTCATCATTATACTGCTTGTTGAACTTATTATTAATGAACATCCTTTTATTCAAAAAATAATAATAATAATTAGATTAATTATGACATTTTCATGCTTATCCAATGGACTTAGAGATTTCTGTTAAAATGGTAAACATAAAGTCCACAAGTCTTCTTGGACTTGTGATAGAAGAAAGAGATCGCCGAAGTGGGAGGTTGGCAACCTCTCCGTGCCATTTCAATGAAGCCTATATCTAAGACATCTCGATTCTAGGGCTAAGTGATCAAAATAGTTTGATCATCCGAGAATTTAATTCAACCCCGAGAAACCTTAAAAAAATGGTCTCTCTCAAGAACGCAGAAAACACAAGCCTTTGGTTGAAAATAAGCTAGCTATCACTCTCATTATCAACTTTCATCCTCCATATTGTTGGTATTTCAATGGTGATACTCCTTGAGGTCTTTCAATTGAGAGGCTACATGAAGTGGTCCAAGTTAAATTATATAGAAGCATCAAGAACTCGTACAACTCAAGGGATCAAATGCGGGCAAAGGCATGAAGCAAGGGATTCAACAAATGTAGATCTCAAAACATCCTAGCTTGTTATATGCGACATATATCACATGTTATCATCTTCAATTTTAAGTTATTACGGCACAAGATTAATTCGATTAATTGCATGCCATCCTTTACATCAAAAATCCAATGTACATACACAACCAACATGCTATCCACACAACCAAAGTAGCTCCAAAATGAGTCGGATACAAAATCAAGAACGCCAACGGTCTCGTGCAAATGAAATCTAGAACATCAGAAAATAACAAAACTACCACCCCGGCCGATCATCGACGCAATGACGAACGTCGTGCTCCACATGAGTACATGAACGCGTGTTCGCCCTTTGCTCGACGAGGAGAACTGTAAACACGGGAGTCGCCGCCGCTAACCACTTTTGAGTGCATCCCAAGTTAATTTATTGATGTTTATTCTTCATAAAGGAAAAAAAAAACACAATATTGAAACTAAATGGACAAAGTGAAGACTTCACCTGGTCTTTTTCTGTTGCAATATTTCTTAGAAAGTAATTAGGTAAATTAAATCTGTAGTCGATCTGTACAACTTTACCAAATCTCAAGGTTTTGTACTTTTGCTGTAATAATTTTTAATGTATCAAACTATTTGCTTTTTCTTAATTGATAACCTTTGACATAGAAATGAAATAGCTGTGTCCATCATGCTTATACACCTCAATAAGGCTTCCCACTTTCTAGTGGTTGTCAACATCAACCAAAGATTAGGATTTGTCTAAATGGACTCTTCTAATTAATTAGGACCAACCACTAAAACGATTATTTAATATTTATGATATTATATATATTGACCAAGAAGTTCTTGCTTCTTAGTAAGAGTGAATCGATGGAGTGAATCGATGGACATATAATTGTTTAGTTAAATTCGGTTTCAGTTAGAGTGAATCAATGGACTTTTGCATGATCTGTTAGTCGGATTTTTGTATGTGTGGGCGTGCTCGAGTCCAGAATATCAATAGACCCAAGTTAATTCGTTGTTTGTTTTTGTTTTTGCGATATTAGTTCTTCGGTGCAGACACCGTAGGGCATAAAGCTCACCCTAATTCTGGAGGAGAATGGTCTGCCACTATTTGGGATCCCCCTCTTCAATTTTAAAAACATGGCATGTCAAACCTTGACAATCATCTTTTCTCTTCAACTTTACCTATTAGTAAGACAAAAATTTTGAAAAGTGTTCAAACTGACTTTGCTCGAAAATCTTGAATTGTTTATTTTTTATGAATTTCCTTGTTTTTCAAATTTGAAAAATCATAAAAAATAAACAAGTTGATATTTTTGCATCATGTCAACTTAGAAGTCCTTAAAAATCATGATTTTAATATGAGAATATTTTGGTACGAAAATGAAAACATGCGATTTTTGTCTTCTAAAAATCGTGTATGTATGTTTTGGGTGAAAAACAATGATTTCGACAAAAAAAAATTCTCAAAAACTTCATCATTGGTAAAACATATTTCTTTTTTAAATGTTCCAATTGATAGAACTCGAAAATCTCAAATCGTTTATTTTTTTATATAAATTTTATAGTTTTCAGACTTTGAAATCGCATGGACATCATGTGCATCCTTAACATGGGCATAGACATCGGTAGCCTCGCTAGCATGGACATACATCATTAGTTAGTCAAGATAGCATGGGCATGCATCGTTAGTTAGACTCGCTAGCATGGACATCGTTAGTTAGCATTGTTAGCATGGGCATATCGTTTGAAGTGTCTAGGACACCTCGAGATTCCTCCTTGTGTACTGCACTTTTCCCTTCAACTTTATATGTGTCAAAAATTTACCATTAGTAAAATATTATTTTTAAAATGTGTTTCAACTTACTTTAAAACTTTAAAAAATTATAACTCACAAATGACTCGAAATTTTCTAGCAACGTCAGTTGAAAAAAATTTAAAATTTATTTTTTAACATTCGTGAAGTTTTTTCATGGACAAAGTGAGGGAAAAGGGGGTTGGCACGTTTGGAGGGGCCAAGACATACCAAATCTTGCCAACCTCCTTTTTCCTTTAATTTTGCTCATGCCAAAACTTCATCATTGGTAAGACATAATTTTTAAAAAGTGTTCAACTGACTTTACTCTAAAATCTCAAATTGTTTGTTTTTTTAATCAATTTTCAAATTTTCTAACTTTGACAAATAGTAAAAAAAATAAACGAGTCGATATTTTTACGTTCTATCAACTCGAGAAGTTTTTAAGAATCATTATTTTAGTATGAGAACATTTTTGTATGAAAATAAGAACATGCTATTTTGGCCCAAAAATTGTGTGTTTATAACCCACGATTTTGGGTGAAAAACTATGGTTTCGGCAAAAAAAAAAATTAAAATTCTCAAAACTTCACCGTTGGTAAAACATGTTTTTTTAAAAGGTGTTCCAATTGACATAACTCGAAAATCTCGAATAGTTTATTTTTTTTTATGAATTTTCTAGTTTTCCGTCTTTGTGGGCATCGTGGACATCCTTACCATGGGCATAGGCATCGTTAGCCTCGCTAGCGTGCGCATGCATCGTTAGCCTCGCTAGCGTGCGCATGCATCGTTAGTTAGCCTCGCTAGCATAACTTCGTTTGAAGTGTCTAGAGTACCTCAAAATTTCTCCTTGTGAACTGCACTTTTCCTTTCAACTTTACCTGTTTCAAAACTTTACTATCGATAAAATATTTTTAAAAGGTGTGTCAACTGACTTAGCTTGAAAAATCATACTCGTTTGTGAGTTATGAGTTTTTAAGTTTTTCGACTTTAAAAAATCATAACTCACAAACAACTCTAGCTTTTTGGGCCAATTCAGTTCAAAAGGCTTTAAAAATTATTTTTTAATATTGGTGAAGTTTTGTGACGTATCATTAAATTAGGGGTAAGTATATTTTAAGAAGAGGGTTGTCGTTCCAACGAAAATCTGAGGTTCCCTAACTTCTAGCACTACGCCAACAAAGTCATCAGACGACAGTCCAGCACTGTCGTCTGATTGAGGTCGCTTCTGTCGTCTAGTAGCCTGCCGTTGTTAATTTTTTTAGACGACAGATATTCTCCGTCGTTGAATATTGATTCACACAACAGAATTTTGCCACAAATCTGTTGTTTGATTGACTCAAAATATTAACATTTGAGACTCATCTGTCGTCTATTATAATTATCAACAACATTTATATGTTGTCTACAATAAAGTTTTACAACATTTTCTTTATAAAATCTGTGGTTTGTATGAGTTCTAATGACATTATATTTCTACAGCTGTGGTTTGATGACACCAAAAAATGAATATTTTAGAATCATCTGTTATTAGTAAACTATAACAACGACATTTATCTGTTGTTTAAAAAAGATGAGTATTACATTTTTGTGAAATTAAATGTTGTATGATAACCTATCAACTATAACTGATTTCTTGGAATCTATCGTTTTTGGTCGATTCAGACAACATAATTTGAGTTTATTTATGTTGTCCTTGTTTTCAAAGGTCAATGGTTATTGTCATTCATTTGTTGTTTATGAACCATATACACAACAAATTAATATCTATTTAACCAGAATTGCATTGCATTCACGAAATGATACTCATCCTCATTTCGAAAACTAACAAATCTGTTTAACCATAATTGCATTACATTCACCAAAATAAATTCGAATTATGTTATTGGATACACACCAAAATACATCTATGATAAAGTTAAATTCTTCCATGAAATCTACTAGAACAATGTCACATCTATCATCACTGGCAAGTCTGCAAAAAACAATAGCAACTGTGAGAAGAAAAAAAAATAGGGATAGGCAAAAATGCAATAAAAGTTCAAAAGAAAAACATGAAATAGGATAGGCAAAAATGCAATAATCATCACTTACCACTAAAAATGCTAAAACCCTACACCATATTAGAACTGTGTAGTCCGAAAGCTTGTCTTTTTTGCCCACATATATTCTATAACCGCAACCTAACAAATACCAAAATCATGATCGGATCATACCAAACAAGTTCACTTCAAAAGTCCAGATCCCTCTTCTAGCAGAATTTAAAAAATATAAGACACTGAAAAAAAAAAATAGAAACAAAATAAAAGAAGTGCCTCACCATTTCATTACTTCTTCTGGTTAATTATAGATACTGCAGTTGTCGGCAAATATTAACACACAACTCTGTAGATATCATTACCTTTAGCAACTCTGCAGTAAAAATGATAACTGACGTTGTCCCATCTCCAACTTCTCGATCGGTTTTGAAGCTCAGCCAGCTCCACAAGCACCTGTACAGCTTAGAATAAGTTTAATGACTTTTATGCTAATAACATGCATGTCCTGAGATGTTTAGATGTTGATGACCAAAGAAAAAGGTGTAAATGCACTTATAGTAGCATAGTAAAGCAAGAAATAAGTAACTTCTACCCATCTTAGCAGTAGGGTTTAGGGATTAGAAAAAGTATGGTTGCCCTTCAATACACATCTGAATAAGACCACCGTTCAGAAAAAGTTTGAATCTTGCAAAAACACTCATTTAGAACCCATTAAACAATCTCTTAGACTTGACCTTAAAAAAAAATGAAAAGCACAATGAAACTTATTATAATCCAAACAACAGATACAAATATATAAGCACTATACTTCAATTTCTCAAATATGTATTAACAGAACAAGCAAGCAGCAGAAAAAGAGACTGAGCAAGCTACAAAATTGGAAATCTGCATCACAAGACATTAACTCCTAACACAATTGCATGATGGGTCTTGAATGTACAAATAGATCTGACTAACCATGCATTATCCAGCTTGCCATTGATGAGGAATCACTTTCGATTGACCCAACCCGTGCCCTGCCCTGCTTCCAGATCCCGAAAGCTCATCTGGGTTTCCTCCCATTCGAGGAGCTTGTTGAGACTTTAGTTTCCTCTAAAAAGATCGGGGAAAGGACAACACCTGAAGCTTGATTGTTTGAGTTCTCGAAACCCTCATCAATTCTAAATAAATATCAAAATGGAAACCCTAAATTCAAATTGGGTAGCGGATTCAGGAAGAAAAAATTCAACAATTAAGATTAAAAGAATTCAACAATACCACGCCATTCAAATTTCGTTTGAACTTGACTATTCTATATGAATGTCCATTAGCAATTTTGGTTTGGATTGCAACCTCTATAATGTCTCATGTCCTTTGTAAATTATATGATATATTAGTCCCATGAAGCTAAAAAACAACCAACCATCAATAAGAGAAAGAAAGTTACCAAAGTGAGAGTAGGAGTCGAAGTATTACTCGGCTCTAGTCTTATCATTGCCTTGCCTATTGAGTTGTGAACTGCTTTGTCAAGACCAGAGTCACAAATGGACTCATCGTGGACTATGAGAGCTTCACCAAATTAAGACCAAAAGAACAAGAAATTCAAAATGAAAGCACCAACTGTTTCACCAAATTAATTACCCATTACCACACAAAAAAAATGTAGACAAACACCAATTCAAATACCCATACAGAAATAGAATGCCTCATATGCAGAAAATTACCATTTCAAAGGGAGGCCGAGCAGAGCATCAAACTCCATTTACTTGGATATTGCAAAATCCCCAAATCTACCTTCCATTACCATGTCCCTGAAGAAATCCAACACATTCATAATCAATTTCTTCACTCTCTTTTTCATTCTTTATTAAGCAATGAGAAAAATGGTCACCGTGCACATTGGCAAGCACTACGGTCACACAACCGCAAACAACAAATTTCTAAAACTTAATCAAAACTGAAATCTAAATATACCAGTATGTAGGGATGGACGAATAGATTAATATTCATACCTCACTTGTAGCAAACCGCGGTAGGAAATAGTCGAAACACTCACCGAAGGCCAGGATCTATTCCTCTTCGATTCTCCTTCGTTAGCCAGCGATTTGGTGAGCCAATGCCACCAATATGTTCACCTCGCCGATACGAAGCGTTTCGTACCAGTTTTGGCACCTTGAATCCTCCGATGGTGGCGGTTTCGGCTCCTAGTGGTGGTGAAATCTGCCGAGGACGCGTGCGGGGACTAGGATTGATGAAAAGCGTTGATTTTTCTTGAGTTATGTTTTCTGTCTTCCCCTATTTCTTTTGGTGGTGGCGGTGTCACAAATAAAAGGCCGGAATCCGGCGTCGACGATGAGAGAGAGAGAGAGAGAGAGAGAGAGAGAGAGAGAAACTGATGAGTGATGATATCATGAGAGCGGGAGAGAGTAGTCAGGGTTAGAGCAAAAGCTATTAGCCCAAAACTAAAATTAAATCAACGGTCCTGAGGAAATTGTGGTAAGTTTGACGGTTCAGATTGTACCATCAAATTTCTATAGGTCTACTCGAGAGGGAAATCAAATATTACTGAGGGCTTTTTGAGAGGGAAACGAAAATTTTCAAAGTGCGGAAACCCTAGCAAAAATATTTGGAGATTTTTCAGACTACATATAGTCATAGAACTGTTGTCTAAACACCCTCAGCAAATATCCGGTTTCCATAAAAAATTTCAGGTATGGTTTATACCACTATCAAACCACAGTTTTAATTTTTATGTCGTCTAAAATATTCAGACGACAGAAAACATGTATTCTATCGTTAAACGTGTGTCGTCTGATGACATTATTGGCGTAGTGTAGGTAGTGTGTATGTGTAGTGAGTGACTAAAGTTAAGATGGAAATATGAGAAGTGGAAAGTGTGAGTGAGTGTGATTTAGACAATGAGTGGTGTGTAGTAGGGTGAAGTTCGGTTTGTTGGAGAGTAATGATGCAATGTAGACAAACAAACAAGTAAATAAATGCAAAGAAGTAAATGCAAGCAATAAAGAAAATGTGTGTGCGTTTTAAGGAAAAGGTTGGGTTTCGGGTCACCCCTAGCTTAATGATTCAAGCAATGCCCATAATAATGAAATCAAGTCAATGATACCACAAATCAAGTCTCGTATCCTAGCCATAGCTATAACGGTGTCCCTAAGTCTCTAGGTGACTATGGAATTTTTCTAAGTGCTTAATATCAAATTCCCTAAGTGCTTAAGAGGCCTAAATGTCAACACAAATGGACTCAAACAAGCACACATGCATAATCCATCATTTCACTGATGTTATCGATGTGGAATGAATTCCTCTAAGGTATCCTAAAGCCTTACTAGGATTAATAGAACTATTCATGAATATGGAGAAAGAATATGAGGCGTAAAGCACTGAATTGAGGATTTCACAAGTGAAGCAAGCTCATCACACATATTTTCATAGTCCAGTGAATGTTAAAATGGTCAAACCAAACAATTCACGTACAAGATAGGTTCATTGCACATCAAAGAGTGACTAAGTCTTAAAACATACAATCAACATATAGTAGCATAGACAACACATTTATTCAGGAATCAACATAGGCTTTATTCATCATTGTAGGCATCACAAAGTCACATTGGACTAGGGCACACAACCCTAGTCCCCAACAAAGTAACTACTCACTAATCATCAACATAAATATCATCATAATACAAATATAAGATCTAGACATAAGTAGAAGAGAGAAAAGAGTTGAGGAATGCTCAATAGATAGTTCTTTTTGCTCCTGCTTAGCTCTTGATGATGTCCTTGATGAATTAGTGAGGATCTCTAGCAACAAGATAGATGATAATGATGTAGTGAAGGTGGAGAGGAATTTCGAGTGATGGGTGGTGGTGACTAGCTAAAGATCACCTAAATGAGGTAAAGTAGGCTATATAAAGGTGAAATGGAGAGGGAATTGAGGGTTAGGGATAGGCTAGGGTTAGATTCAATGGCTCTGAGGATTAAATGAAGTGCAAGGTGGTAAAAACATATGGGGAACAAAATGAAGGAATAATTAATGGGTGACCGCATAATATCTAGCATAGTCTTTGTTGACTTGGAATCTTTTTGTGGTGAGTCACAAGGTTGACTTTGTCCTTGACCTTGACTTTGACCATCAGAGTTTACCATGGTTGACTTTGCTTGACTTTCGGTTTCTTGGTCAATCTTCTTGAATTCTCTTGTGCTTCACTCTCGGGACTCAGTGTTGACTCTTTGACGATCCAAAGATGGGGTTGACCATGAGTTGACTGCCGATCCTCGGGTTGACTTTCGTCCTTTTTCCGAAAATGCACAAAAGCCTCCAAAATGCATCCTTTTGCTCCTGATATCAATCTGATGCTCGATTTTCCTACATGAGTGCAAAACATGGATTATAGACTCTAAATAGTTATTGGATTAGTAATTTAGTAGTAGTTAGAGGCCCGATTTGTATGCAAATCACATACAAATTATTTTGTCACTGACAAAGTTGCAGGGGAAAGGGGGTTGACATATATGATTTAGGACGTTTAAAGGTGTTACGGCATGCAAAACCTTGCCAAACCCTTTACTTTTTAACTTTTCCCATGCCAAAACTTCATCATTGGTAAGTCATGATTTTTAAAAGGTGTTCTAACTGACTTTGCTCGAAAATCTTGAATCGTTTTTTTTTTTTAATTTTATAGTTTTTTGAGCAAAGTCAGTTGAAAAAGTTTTGTCCGTGCTAAAACTTCACCATTGGTAAGACATAATTTTTAAAAGGTGTTTCAACTTACTTTGCTCGAAAATCTCGAATCGTTTATTTTATTTTTTATGAATTTTCATGTTTTCTGACTTTGAAAAATCGTAAAAAATAAACGAATCGATATTTTTGTCTTCTGTCAACTCGAGAAGTCCTTAAACATCGTAATTTTAGTTTGAAAATATTTTGGTGCAAAAATAAAAACATGCGATTTTGGCTAAAAATCGTGTGTTATAAACTTATAACCCACGATTTTGGGTAAAAACCATGGTTTCGGCAAAAAAAAAAAAAGAGTTTTTATCACCAACATGATCTAAAATTTGATGCACCAAATCCAAAAGTGTTCAACTTTTAAAAGTGATTAATATGGTACCTGGACTTTCAAAAATATATCATCGGGACCTCCGTCCATTTTCCGTTACTTGGCCGTTAATTATGTGGGCATAGCAATCATTTGAAATATCTCAACTTTCAAAAGTGATCAATAAGATACATGTACTTTTAAAAATATATCATCTGGATACCTCCATTTATTTTTCATTATATCTCTGTTAAATGAAATTTGTTGAAGCACATATCTCTTCTCTCCTCTCACCTTATTTTTTCCCTCCAAAATCAACAATGCAATTTATTATTCTCTTTCCATATTTTTCCTTTAAAATTTCATCCTTATCATCTTCCTATAATTAATAATTAAGTAGACTTTGATTTTTTTTTTTATGGTATGTGCTATTTTTTGGAGGATATTACTTTGATTACTCTAATTAATATGAATTTAAGTACTGATTAATTCAAAAGTTAGATCATCCTTACACATGAGCCACACGTGATTGCATTTAACTGAGTTATAACGAAAAATTGATGGAGGTATCTCAATGATGTGTTTTTAAATACTTAGGTACTTTATTGATCACTTTTGAAAATTGAGTACATTTCTGTCATGTACACCAAAGTTTAGACTTTGTTGGTGACGTATCCAACAATTAAAGTTGATGAATAATATAAGGGTTGAGCCCCACTTTCTTTGTTCGCCTAAGGCCTCCAAAATCTCAACGCCGGTCCTGATGACGATATCACCTCCTTTCTTCCGTGAAGGCACTACAACACATGGCCTTGTTCGTCATGCATGCTTTGTTTTTTCATTCAGATGTAACTGGGGTTGGGCATCCTCTTACCTAAGGTATCCTCTATCTCAGGTGGTTAGTATAATGGTTTAATACCAAAGGTATCACAATAGAGATCTTAGGTTCGACTCTCCTCGGATACTAAGTTGAGGTAAAGTGGGGGTGTGTGTGTAACTAAAAAATAAAAAATAAAGTATTTTGTCCTCTATTTGTAACCAATATATTCTTCATTGATATCTTGACAAAAAAAAAATCTTCATTAATAAAGTTTGTCCAATTTATGAAATAAAAAAAATAGTAAAAAATTCTAGTTATTTGTTTTTGTTTCATTTTGTGATTAATGAGATAGGATGAGTCGAACTTGAGATCTTTACCAATACAATAATTTGAAGAAACAAAATATTATAGCAAGAAAACATGTAGCCACCAACTATAACTTAGCCGGCAATGCTTGTCATCAATTTCAACTAACCACTTGCTTATGAGTTACTTGATAATAATACTAGTCTAAGGATGCGTCTAACATACAGATCTGCATAGTATGCAGCTCTTTTTATTCAAATGCAATTGCATTTTAATGCAATTGCCGTTCAAAAAGGTAAAACTAATAATTTTGAAATGCAATTGCATTTTCGGAATGACAAATACATTTTTTGAAATGACAATTCCATTTTTGAAATGTCTAGTTTTCACATTTTGAACGACAATTGCATTTCAAAAATCCAATTGCATTTTCAAAAAAAAAACTGCATAGCATGCAGATATATATGTTAGAATTTTCCCTAGTCTAATAGTCTACTAGTCTAATAGTCTAATAGTATATTATGAGTTACTTAATAATAATACTAGTCTATTGGATGTTAAAATGCAATTGCATTTTAAAAAAAAAAACTGCATAGCATGCAGATATATATGTTAAAATTTTCCATAGTCTAATAGTCTAATAGTCTAATAGTATATTATGAGTTACTTAATAATAATACTAGTTTATTGGATGTTCAGAGTGTTCAACAGTAGTATAGTTAATTTATTCAATGATTGTTTTTAAACCTTTTAATCCAAACCCATCTTTAACTTCTTAACTACTTCATCAGAAGTCTTACGTACACCTAATCTCAAAGATTTGACTCACTGTTTTAGTTGCTATGCTTACTGCAATCGATGGGACAGATGACATACTAAAGTTTAGTTTTAGAATAAAAGGGTAAAAAAAAAAACCTTATAAGAGATTAAGATATTGTGGATTAAGAATTTATTTTGTAAGCATGGTTCCCTTTGTTAATTATCAAATGGTCATGTCTCTTCACTTTATGAAGATCTAGGGATCTGAAGATTAATTACGTTTGAGGGTTAGAGTTTTTGGATTTAAAGAGTTTTTTTTTTCGACAAAAAAAAAACCATGCTTTTTTGATATTTTTAAAGGAGTGTACTATATATATTATAAAGAAAATAGGATATACCATTACACTTTCTTAGATTTTAGTTTTATAGAGACGTCACCTTCTACTTCGAGTTATTTGTCATAAAAATATTGTCCTCCTATAATCGAACCTAGTATGTGCCCAAAGTCTCCTTCGACTCAATTGTTTTGTATCATTCAATCAAATTAAGCATTTGATAACACAAAGGAAATAATTAACTAATTATTATGCATTTTCAAAGATCATGTTCATGTAATCATGTTCATCATACTATATATGAGTTTTGCCACAAATGATCAGTGTCCATTTTTCCAATACACACCATTTGCCAACTTTTGTAGTAGTGAACTAGTTAATGGTGTCTCTACTCACAATGTTGAGTAAGAATATCTCTCCCCTATATATGATTAAGCTTATGAGAATTATCATAAATAATACATGACTTAAATGTTGTACATCACTTTGGTACCTGACATTTAAAAACTATCACATTAGTATTTGATCTTTCAAATCCGACTCAATTTTGATACAAACTGTAAAAACATGCCCAAGTAGCTTTTTTTTCCTTAGGATTTTTTTTTACAAAGTTATTGTATATAAATTATTTATTTGCCCCAATGATGTGTGATTTAAGAAAACAATAGGCATTCTAGGGCCAGATAGAATGTATTAAACAAAAGACATAAATTACGCAAAGGAAGGTGAGGAATCAATTAGTCTAGTTGATTAGGTGGTTATTGAATTCGCCAAAAAAAATTAGGTGGATATTGACAATTGCATGCATTGTGTCAATGATTAGGGAATATTTGAAAAGCCAAAAATAGTTGCAGCTGGTTCCAAGCTTGCAAGTTACAACTATTGCTGTTGGATTGATTGCAAAATATTATTATATTAGATAAGATTTTCTTGAGTTGCAAGCTTAC
Source organism: Rubus idaeus (assembly GCA_030142095.1). Lineage (NCBI taxonomy): Eukaryota > Viridiplantae > Streptophyta > Magnoliopsida > Rosales > Rosaceae > Rubus > Rubus idaeus. The sequence continues at coordinate 31,924,236 of CM057970.1, forward strand.
TATCTAGTCTCCGGAGTTAGAAAAACAAAACATGTTCTCGTCTGAAGCTAAAGCAGAGCCAGCCAATTGGTGTACTACATTATTGACTCGTTTCATTTACAAGAGGAATAAAGCACATTTATTGAAATTAAAAAACAAAACAATTACAAACTGATAAAAGTTATCCTCGTCCCCAAATCTATTGTGATACACACAATGCAACTTACTCTATGAAAATCGAAATATGCACAATGAAAAAAACAAAATCAATGTCTCAACAATGAACATTGCGACAAAAGACCCGAACGCAACCGTCGAATGAAACCGTCGCGGAAACACCGATCAAACTTGAACCTCTGATCTCGAGGAAACATAGCGTCGCACGCTAGATTGTATAAATCACTGTTAGATGGGCTCACTTGAAATCCGAAGATATATTTACCCTACCGGGAGGAATTTCAACGTCAAACATCGTTGGTAGACGATAAGCGTCCTTGATTGACAGCAAACACCGCTAAGGCAAGTGTCGAGTTGAAGGCGGATGCTGATACTGCTAGGGTTCTATACGCCGGATGAAGGCGCAGATGGTGGAAACCGACGGAGTGGGGGCGATTGCGCCGTATGGCTGGAGCAAACGCTCTACCAGGCCGGGTTAATTTGCCTCCTTGAGTAACAGAACTTTTGTTGATTGTATTTTATAGTAATTAGTTATATGGCACTAGATAAGATTGTAATAATACGTCCGTAAAAAAATTTAACATAAATTATAACTAATGCTACAAAGGTTTAAGGTTCCAGGTTGTTATTCTAAATCTGGCTAGGAAGATCTGGGTGGCATAATTGGTCCAGCCTCTACTTGCAAGATGAACGATGAACATCATGCATGTTCACACGTGCGAAGAGATGGAGAGAGATTGAGTGGAATCAGTCCAACAGTCCAAGTCCAAAGCAGGTAAGCTTCAGATATCTGTGTTTGGTTAACATCAACTAGGCGCGTAGGTGCTAAACACACTATCATCTCAAAATAATTATACTTATATAATGCTTATTATATATAAGTTACAATTAAGAAGCACAGTTCGTAAAAAAATATCCAGAATAGTTTTTTCAATTAATTTCTAACTAATACGATAAACTTCTTTAGTAATATTGGCAAACATGCATATTTTAATTATGCGAGTTTAGAGTAATTGTAATTGATTAACTCTTTCAAATTAGGTAACAAAGTGAAAGTGGTTAAAAGACTTCAACCCACCACATAACAAATCCTAGGAGTGCACATACAAATTGCAAAACCTACGAAACTGCACTGACCAAATTAACGGTGTTGGTCCTAGTAATTGTTCATGAAGACCACTGATTACAACTAGCCATATATCTCTTCCTCGATCTTCTTTTTTTTCTTCCTTATCCTATATTCTTCTTTCCTGAACCAATTCTCAGCTTTGGTTTCTACACTAGAAAACCAAACGCTGACATACATGGTTGGTTCGAGTCATAATTCAAATTTTAAAAAAAAATTAGACGAAACTGTGTTCAGCCCTACGAAATAAATATATCTAAAATTAAATAAACAAAAGCTTTTAAAATAATATTGAGATTAGACACATTCAATGAGTTCGATCTAGTTGATCTAACTAATTAAATTAAACATATAACAATTTAATGGAAAAGCAAGAAATCGTACACACCATTTTGGATAGAACAATTAATATGTACAAGAGAATGTAGGGCATTGGGAAATCAAAGGTCAGATACATCCAAGCATATAATGTCACCGAAAATTCCAAAACTACAATTTTAACGAATTGATCGGAATGCAAGTACAGTTTCATTTTTCATTTTTTTCCTTTCCTCTTCTAATTCTATACTTATAATTTTATTTTTCTATTTTTAATTATAAACCCACTACCATACCTACAACTCTCTCCTCCTCCTACTTTTTCTTATGATATAACAAATCCTATAACAATAGAAAAAACAATTACAACTAAACAAACAAATTTATAATTGAAAATAATAAACCAATCATCAAACATCCTCCGACAACTTATATACATAACAATTACCATTGAAGAGACAATATACAACAATACCAACAATGACTCCCCCCACTTCTTCACCAATACCCCACGAATCACCCATCATCCAATCAAACATATCTATACATTCTTAATCCCCACTCTACATACCACCAAAATCTACCAGAATCACACCCATCACACTCTCACATTTTATCAACACCTTCCCATCTCCCAAATCCTTACACCTTACCCAAAATATTAAAAATGAAAATATATAAGTCAAACGAATCTCTATTTTCTCATATATTTCTATACAATTTACATATATATCCAAGAAAAAATCTTTATAATTAATATTATCGTCCCAACAATTCAAAAATCTAAATAATCCTATAATTACAAAAATCGAATATCCAATTTTAATATTGCATCAATATATCCAACATTACCTCGAAATCAACCAATATGATTAACTGAGAGGTAGGACATTCTATTATATATTTTTTATTTTTGGGAGTATCTTTATTTCCCCCGAATATTTTTCCGAGAGACGAGAGAGAGAGAGCAAAACGGGATGTTTTCTTTTCCCAACCTTCCTTGAAACCAAAACACTTTCCCCGGAGAATTTAACTGAACCCTATTAAACTCCCCTTTACACATCCCCCCCCAATCTCAATCATCAAGATAAAAATACAAAAACTTATTTTTTAATACTTTTTTAATCAAAAATACAAATTAATTTTGTTTACCACACGCGCCAATACAAGTGCGTGGCCATGATCTAATTCTTTAGTTGTAATGTTGCTGTCTCCCTCTCTTGGCCAATTGCCCTTTCACCTTATACTCATTCCACATTTCCACCCTTTACATCACCTCCACACCTTTCTGTCTTCCTCTATACACAAACACACAACATTTGCTCCTCTCTTTCTGAGCCAAGACAGCTTTATCTATTCTCTAATTTCTCATTTTATCTCCCACAAAAATATCAAACACTCTCTGTGTTTCTTAACCCTCCTCGCACACCATGACAGACAGGGTCTACCCATCTGCCAAGCCAGCCACCAACGGCGCAGCGGCCCCGAACCCGGCCTTCCCCGCCACGAAAGCGCAGCTCTACAGCAACACGCGCCCGGCCTACCGCCCCCAACCCCACCGTCACCGCCGCAGCCGCAGCCGCTGCTGCTCCTGCTGCCTCTGGATCATTTTCCTCCTCATCCTCCAAATCTTCATCGGGGCCATATGCGGCGCCGTTTTCTACCTCATATACCGTCCCCACCGCCCCACCTTCACCGTCACCTCGCTCAAGCTCTCCACCTTCAACTTCACCTCCTCCTCCCAGCTCAACTCCCGCTTCGACCTCAATGTCACCGCCCGAAACCCCAACAAGAAACTCGTCTTCCTCTACAACCCCATCACCATTTCCGTCCTTTCAAAAGAAGACATCGACGTCGGAGACGGATCCATACCCGCTTTCATCCACGGAAAGAAGAACACAACTCTCTTGAAGGCTAGGATTACAAGCAGCGGCAAAGCGCTAGAGAGTGATGACGTCACCACGTTGAAGGCTGATATGAAGAGCAAGAATGGGTTGGGACTGAAGGTGAGGCTGGACACCAAAGTGAGAGTGAAGGTTTTGGGGTTGAAGACCCCGAGAATCGGGATTAGGGTTCACTGCGAAGGGATTAAGGTTACTTCTCTTCCTACTGCGAAAGCTGCAGCGACGGCTTCGACTAGCAATGCAAAGTGTAAGGTTGATGTTAGAGTCAAGATCTGGAAATGGACTGTATGAGTATGAGGGAAATTACTCAAAGTCAAAAGAGAGAAAAGGGCAAAAGGTGTGTGATATATTTTTGTTTTGTTTTGTTTTGTTTTTTAAGAATTTGTAATATTCATTTTCTTTGATATTCTTGTGAGTATATTATGCTTTTTCAATGGAAGAAAGGTTTGGTGATTGACATAATGTTTAGGCATAACTAACAAGTTGTCAATTGTTAATACATGATTTTTGTTTAAAAAATGAATTTATTTCGTACTTATTGAAAACACTTGGTTTTTTATGAGTGAAATATTATTCTTATTGACGAATAAGAGTTTGATAAGTATATATATATTTTTTGGGTCAATTACGTTTTGGGTCGTTAGTTTGCTGGGAGAAGGGTATGGCCGTATGGGCACACATAATGCTTGTTACTCTGTAAACCAGCATTGTAGAAATTTTCCATGTGCAACCATGTTACTTTGTGCAAAAGTCAATATATATGTAGATTTTTTTTCTTCTTGTAAGTGAAAATACTTAACTTGATGATCTTATTTCATATGCACGAGGACAGAGTGACAGACCATAAATTTGAGATTAATGCAAATTTATAAATAGAGAAGGAACAAGCACTTGTAAAGTTTTTCAAATTAGTTCTTGTTAATTTTTATTCATTTTTTTTTGTTGCAGAATATATTTTCAATTCGTGGAGACTGGCTAATTTTGTATCGACGGTCGTTGTAAAAGAATAATTTTTATATTCGTTTTTTAATCATTCACACACCTTTATAATTAACGTATTTTCACATTGAATTTTCATAATTCATATCGTTCATGTTTTGTAAAGATCATCTCTGAAATACGCATGAATGTATATAAACTATATATCTCAATCAATCCTCCTTAATATATAAATTAAGTTATATATTGGTGTCGGTGGCTGCTTCAATTATTGTAAGGTTGTGTATCAAGTCAATTCCAAGCTTTGAAGTAGGACCCCAAATGAGCAAGTTTTCTAATGAAAGGAATTGTTTTGGCGTGCATGTAGTTGGAAACATGGAGAGCACTTTGTATGTGCCAATTACAGAATACCATGTGCAACAAACTCTGTCATGACTCATGAGTCATCGATCTGTAACTACCAGTGATTGGAAAACCTAACTAAGTTTAAGCTAGATAAGCTGGTTGCTATAGATATGTGCTGTGCAAGTGTGCAACATTATCAAGTGGACTTTGTCAAATGCATATTACATATGTATAGCAAGTTATGGGATCATTGGGATGACCACCTAGCCACTCAGTAAGTACTGCTCTAGCGCAATATAAAGTGATTGGTAAAAAAAAAATACCCTACCAGAACCTCCCCATTGAAAGATAGGACACACGCATTTTACCAAATAGATTTTTGAACTTGAATCTACAAGTCTTTTTAATATTTCTTCTTAACTTATTGGCTCTGTATATTTGTGTAAAGAAGAAAATAGCTTTTGATTATGTTTAAACTCAAAAGTTAAAACATTTGTACCTGGTTGGTTAAAATGCTTTTCTTTTAGGGAGGGGGAGGGGGAGGGGGTTGTGTCACATATCTAACACTCTCCAACACTCTCCAACACTCCTCCGGTACGTGTCGGGGCTGTATTGGTTGACTTTAAATTTTTAACACTTTTGCGGACATAACACAAACACGTGTGTTGTCATACTCGACACTCATTCGACACGTCTTCTTATTTTTTTCTTTTAAAGGTATTTTTTTAGTATATAAATGCAATTTCTATAGTCTACCGTGCCTAACTTAAAACTATTTAATCCAAACCACTAGACTTGTATAAAAACTAGGGGAATTATTATATATAAACAGTTGTTGAGAGGGTTCTTTGATTTGCATGACTAGGCCCGAATTAACCCTAAGATGTGATCAAAGAGTTAATTCAGTACGTGATTCCATATTAAATAGGCTTGACATCGTGAGCATGGTGTGGGAGCTAGAAACACAGTGCAGTGAAGTGAGAGAATTAGACAAAGCTTAACGGGGATATTTTGGGATTTTTAGGTGGGCTTGAGAGGTTTGAGAGGTGCAGGATTTGAGAGGTACAAGATTCGAGAGGTGCAGGATTTGAGAAGGCTTGGGAGATTCAGGAAAGCTTGGAAAATTTGAGAAGGTTTGAGAGGTGCAGGAAAACATGTACACCCTGGTGGTTTCTTAGGATCTTGTTAGGTTTTTGCCCCTTCCATTGCCAGGAGCTCCCCCTTTTATAGGCTTCATCAAGGAGTGGTGCATTTACTTCGTGGTGGTGAGGTTGGTTGAAGGTAATCAATGCGAAATGCAGGAGTGTCTAAGATTAAATGCAACGGAAGGGAAGTGAGCTAATTTTGACTGAGGTGGCTATCATTAATCAAAAAGTTGTGCAAGCGGTTGAGATTTAAATGCTAGATGTTGGATTGTTGGAAGTTCATGGCTCGAGGCAGCAGGAGCGTACTTTGGTTTTTACCGTTTTGATTTTTGGGTTTGAAATACGTGAGATGCGATTGGCAGTGAAATCCGTGAGGGAGCTAGGATGGTCAAGAGATGGATTGGATTTCATGGGCCTGAGTTTGGGCTTTGGTTTTGAGGGTGTCCAATTCCTACATTCACCATTCCATTTTCAACATAAGTCATTGGGCCTGGATTTTGGGCCCAAGACCAAAATCAGCAATAACTTAGATTAAAAATGGGCATCATGTGTTTCCGTCACCTTCCACACCATACTCACTTCTGTAAGCCCTAAAAGCGTGGTCGTGGCTTGGGTCCACATGCGTGGCATAATAATTTGGCGTGATGAATTTAGATAAAATATATCGATTTATTGCATTTTTGAGTGTTATCGCATGCATATTTTCTTATCGGGCCTGAAATGTGTAAAAAATATATTTCGTGCCTTTTTAGGTATCAACAACAGTACATGACATAAGGGTTATACATCACTTTGGTACCCGACATTTAAAAAGTATTACATTAGTACCTGACTTTTCAAACCCGGCCTAATTTTAGTACACATCGTCAATAACTCCATGAAAAAAAAATCTCAAGAAAAAAAAACTACGTGGGCATGTTTTAAATGAAGTTATTGACGGTGAGTACCAAAATTGGGTCGGGTTGAAATGTCATGTACTAATGTGATAGTTTTTAAATGTTTGGTACCAAAGTGATGTACAACCTTTATGTTAGGTACAATTTATGATAAAAGTCCTAAAAACTACAAAGAAAAGATCAAAATAAGTAAGGTTTCCAATATCTCTCGTCTGCTGCCGTCACACATTGTTTGTATCTTTAATTTCGAGATTTAGTTTCGATCTTTTGTCTTTTAGATTTAAGATTTACAATACATGCATTGCGGTAATTACATATTAATTGTGTTTGAGACTATACAACGGATGCCAAATTATGTTTTAAGTTTAATCATTTTTGTAAAGCAGTTTTACTCTAATAAAACAACAACATGTTCGGAAGGCTCGGTCCCACAATGATGCATGGAAACAACCTCTGCACTCCGGCGCTCTAATGAACAATAGTTGTCTGCTTTACTATATGTAGTATAGTGGTCGATATATCTTTCGGGAGTTACATTCGTAATGTAATGTTACGTTCACGTGGTGATATTCTATCTTTCCTAGAGTACTACTCGATCTATTCGTAGTCTATGTCTTGGAAAAGTACTCGATTATTTGAAAAAAAGGTCCTAGGGTAAACTCCGACTTAACCTAAAAAAGTAAGTCATGTTCTACACTATTCAGATGGATTAATATCACTATTTCATCCAATTTAGACCCAAATTTAGTTCAAAAATGAGTTCCCACTGCTTATGCTTTAAGCATTTTTCACACTCGGAGAACATTTTTAGCAAACTTTATATTTTAATTTTTTAGCTATTTTAGATAGCATGTTTAGTTTTTCAACTATTTTAGCAATTACACTAGCCACATAAGTGACTCTTTATTTTATCTTTCAGCTATATGGCTCCTAAAATATAAAAAGCGAGATGAGACTCTCTATTATTTTTGTAACTTAAAACATCATTTTTTTTCATTAAAAAATGATATAAATTCAAAACTAACTAAAATAGAGAGTATATTGGTGTTTATGTAATTTCAAACTAACTAGTTAAAATAGATTTTTAGCTACTTTTAGCTCAAATTTAATTAAAAATAGCTAGCATTGCTAAAGATACTCTTATCTTGTAATCCAATAACATTTTTTTAAAGGAAAATCAGATGATAATCATTAATCTTACCCCAAATAACAACACATAGATCAATTTCCTAGGCATGTACTAAAAGTACTAGAAAACTAAAAGTACCGCTCACTATGCCATGTTCGCTCGTTTAATCAGCAAGGCTACAAAATACAACATGTTTCAAGAACACCTGATCTGCATTAGTGAATATCCAACAACCAATGCACTCAATTGTGGTGCAGTTGGAAATCCATAGAAAAACTAATCGGCGAAACACAATCGCAATTGTAGGATGAAAGTCAAAAGCTAAGTGAGACATGAGGGTGACAAAACATCCTCCCTGAGAACCCTAACTACCGTAGAAGCCCACTCCATATCAAGCTCAAGGATAGCTCCAAGAGCCTCACCCCAAGCCGAGCCGCAACAAACCATTGCCAATGGCCTAGTCTTGATCACCAAACTCACTAGGTTAGAAAACCATCTTTAGTGGCCGCCCTTTCCAGCAGTTCATGACTTGCTCCATCAAATCCAGATCAAACTGAAACCAACAAAGCCCCTTACCATTGCCGTCGTACCTGAGATGAGCAAAGCCTCCAATAGAGCCACCTGCAACTGACCCCAACCGGAGAGAGTACCGTCGATAACCTTGTCAGGGAACCAACCCTCAACCCTCACTTCGATCGGGAGATAGCAAGCAAGAACCTATGAATGGACACCGCCGCACCACCAAATCCAGTCCGACCAATCTCAAGAGAGAAGAACGGTCAGTAAAACTCAGAGAAAGGCAAAAACGTCCTCTACTAGATCCGAACAAGAGGAGAAGAGGCCCAAAGAAGGTCGTCGTCGTCGTCGGGTAGATACTAGGGTTTCGTTTAGACTACTGATTTAAACATAGACGTAGTATTGAAGTACATTTTATTATAATAATAGAAGAATTATCATAAACAGTACCTGACGTAAGGGTTGTACATCACTTTAGTACCCGACATTTAAAAACTATCACATTAGTACATGACCTTTCAAATCCATCCAATTTTGGTACTCATCATCAATAACTCCGTGAAAAAAAAATAAAATAAAAAGTCACGCGGACATATTTTAAACGAAGTATTGATGACGGTACCAAAATTAGATCGGATTTGAAATGTCATGTACTAATATAATAGTTTTTAAATGTCGGATATCAAAGTAATTTACAGCAAGTAATATTTATAATAAAAGCTCATAATAATTTTTTTTTTGGCAAGTAGAGAAAGAGGTCTTAAATTCAAATTCTTAGGCCTTCTTCTTATTGGGTACATAATATGATCCCAAACAAAGAAATAGACACTCAAACAAAAACAAAAACTCATCAAGTTCTAGAGGCCGAATCCATAATCTTTAAAGGCTAAAACCCTACCAAAGCCCCTCCACGTCTAAACCCAAAGAGTCGCGGCCACTCTCTCGTTCCTTCGGCCATTTCTCAGTGTCTCTGTAGCTCCAACTTCCGGCCATGTATCGAATAGCTTCAAAATTAGCTTCATCCGTCACTTCTTCTACTACCAAGAAACTGGTAACTACTGCCACTTCCTCTCTTTGCTCATAAATTTCATTTCTTTGTATCGCTCATCGATGGGTCTGAATATTGCTTTTTTCTGTTGATACGAGTTGAACAGGTAGGTGGTAGGATTATATGCAATAGAAATTATGCGGCAAAAGATATCAGCTTTGGGGTTGGGGCTCGTGCCTCTTTGTTGCAAGGTGTCTCTGAGGTTGCAGAGGCTGTCAAAGTTACAATGGGCCCAAAGGTATTGGATTAATACTCTTCAGTTTCTGTCTCTGTTTGTTTCAATAGCTGATTGATACAATGTACATATGTGCAATGGAAATTTCCTTACTGGTATATATATGAGTCTCATATAGCAATAGTGGGAAAGAGAAAATGTTATCATAGCAATAGTGGGTTGCTTTGTTTGCATACAATAGAAAGTGAAATGGGATGATGTTTTCTCCGCTGTCTAGTGTGACGAGCAAGCCATAGGTTGTCTCATGAAGGCTTTAACTTCTATGTCACTTTGGTTGATTGGTTCAGGGTCGCTATGTGATTATTGAGAAACCTGGTAAGGATCCCAAGGTCACAAAGGATGGTGTTACAGTTGCGAAAAGCATTAGTTTCCAGGACAAGCATAAGGATTTGGGTGCGAATCTCGTGAAGCAGGTTGCGAGAGCTACTAATACTGCTGCAGGAGATGGTAAACTTCTTTTTCGACATTCTGTCTCGTATACCTGATCTAATTTGAGATTAAGGAGTAGGCCTCCTTTGCTGTGTTGTCTTTTGTTTATTTACTAAGCCAATAGAGGTTCGCACTGTAATGTAAATTAGAGCAATAAAGTATTTTCTGGAGACAACAAAAGATAAGCTGCATCAAATTCCTTTTGACATCAACTTGTATTCAATATAATTAGTGCTGGCTTAACTATATATATTTGATTGTTACCTAATTTGAAACTTGAAAAGCCTTTATAGTTGATACCTGGTTTAGTCTCTAGTGTATTCCCTTGGCAGAACAAATGTTGTTTCTTTTGCAATTTCCATGACTTAATGGAGATATGTTAACTATCTGACTGCAGGCACAACTTGTGCAACTGTCTTGACCCAAGCAATACTCACAGAAGGTTGCAAGTCCATAGCTGCTGGGGTAAATGCAATGGATTTGCGCAGTGGTATCAAAATGGCAGTTGATGCTGTTGTTACTGATCTGAAAAGCAAAGCATTGATGATAAGCACACCAGAAGAGATTACACAGGTGATGGGATTCTTGTCAAAGATCATCTCAAACTGCTAAATCATATATTGTAGTATCATTCTGATTGGGGTGTAGGAAATAGATGGTTATATACTATAAAAAATCACTTTCAAATTACTAATTGATCGAATACTTCCTAAGCTCAATAAAAATTGCAATCTTAATCTAGTCTTGTTGCTCATAGATTCACTATAGTTTTTCTGGTATGAGGTATCTTTGCAACAGTCCATGGCAACATGAGACAAGTGCGACCTTTTGAACATGCGACGAGGGTATTAGTCATTTTTCAGTTGATATGCCAATTAAACTGTAGGTGGATGGTTTCCAGTGTTTATGCTACTAGTTATCATGGATATTGTTCATTACTTCATTGCTCTGACTGGATCTTTATATGTTTCCAAAAAAAAAAATGTTGCATTGCTTGTCTAAATATTTCTTTTATTGGGGTTCATAATTAAATATGTGATGAAATAGGTTGCCACTATTTCTGCCAATGGCGAACGAGAGATTGGAGAGTTGATAGCAAGAGCAATGGAGAAAGTTGGGAAGGAAGGAGTCATTACAGTTGCTGTGAGCATCTTCTCTAATGAACATAACGTTTTACTAACATGTTAAGTGTCTTATGGTTGCTCAAATTTGCATACTTTTGTAGGATGGGAATACATTGGATAATGAATTGGAAGTGGTGGAAGGAATGAAGCTTGGCCGAGGTTATATTTCTCCCTATTTTATCACTCACCAAAATACTCAGACATGTGTAAGTTCGGATCTCAACTGTGCCACCTATACTCTTAGGCCCTTTGTTCTAGTCAACAAAGTCAAAAAGTAATCTATTTACTAGGGTTTTGGATGTCTGTTGATCTATATATTATGTTTTCCATGCTTGCAGGAATTGGAACACCCACTAATCCTCATTCATGAAAAGAAAATTTCAGACATGACTTCGCTCGTGAGAATACTAGAGCTGGCAGTAAATGTAATTATCATTATTCTGATTGGTTACCTTTTGCCATCAAGTTTTAAACAAGTGAAGTTTATGGATAGTGATACCCATTTATTGTTTTTCTTGCCATTTGATTCTAAACAGAAAAATAGACCACTTCTTGTTGTAGCCGAGGATGTTGAAAGTGATCCACTTTCCATGCTTATACTCAACAAGCATCATGCTGGGGTTAAGGTTAGACTTGACTTTTCTTGTTGACTTATTGGCTCTCAGATTGGATAATTCAAGAAATCTATGTTTTTTTTTTCCTCCATTTTACCTTCAAGGTTATCACATAACTACTACAAACGAAAAGAAAAAAACATAATTCTTGCAAGAATGGATAATAACCTAGTGTATCTGAGATTTTCTGTGGATAATAACTAGAGTATCGGCAAGTTTGTGCACACTAAGAATATCAAATATATGGTTTTTACTTTTCTACATGTTAGTTTATAATTTTTTGTTTTTGTTTTTTAACCGTGAACTGATTTCAGTACCTCTCTGGTATATACTGGGTATGCTACATAGGAAGTTGTATTGTGAACGAACATGTTTGTTTGATGTTTCCTCATAAGCATGATGTTCTAGTATAGACCTTGTACTTTTTGTGTATTTCAACACGCACTATTGTAACTAGTGGAATATCCTTAGGTTTGTGCCATCAAAGCTCCTGGTTTTGGGGAAAACAGGAGAGCCAATTTAGAAGATCTTGCCATTCTCACTGGCGCAGAGGTAAATAAACTTTTGGAAACATCAAATTATATAGTCATTGACTTGCAATGGTATGATTAATGTACTTGTTATACAGGTTATCAGTGAAGATCGTGGTTTAACCCTCGACAAAGTCCAACTTGAAATACTTGGTACTGCAAAAAAGGTTCGTATGTAACTGCATGGCATGTTTAACTTGTGTGTCTGAGACTAAATGACTAAATTTGTAACAGGTAACTGTATCTGTTGGTGACACAATCATTCTAAATGGAGGTGGGGATAAGAAACTGATTGAAGAAAGATGTGAGGAGGTATGCCTGAATTTCATATATTATTTTTCACTTTCTAATGCACTTGTGTTAAATTTTTACTCAAATGTATTTGTCTTAGATTTTGTTAATGATTATGTTCATCATTTGTATATTTGTTTTGTAACATAACATGGGCTAAAAACATTTATTTGGTTAAATTAGTTATATGAGCAGAATGTATAAGTTTTCAGTTTTTTGCACATGACTTCCTATGTAAATTCTATCCATGTATCCGGTTTACCGAATGATGTTATGTATTTAAGTCACTGTATACAATAATAGGGATTTAACTCTCACACTGAACAGAAGTCTTCCAAATCAAATCAGATTAAGTATGCACTATGGGTCCCTTTTTCAGGCAGTGGCATAGTTTCTGCTTTAGATCCAATAGATGGTAAATCTTGTATACTGATTACTGAAAGGGCAAATGCAATTTAAAGAATGCAGTTAAAAAAATTTGTAAAGCCGTTATAGATGACTGCTGCTTGTTATCTAAATCAGATATTTATGTATACTTATTTTATGGAACAGATATACCTTGCAAAATGTTAGAAGTCTTACAGTCCATCACACACACACACACACAAGTTTGGTGGCATGTTATTTCTCCAGTCAAGGAACTTGTTATGTAACTAGGCCTGGGAAAACTGATTTTCTAGTTGAGACGGGCCCGATACATTTATTAATTACTAAGTGGACAGTCATTTTTTTTTTCTTTGGGAAGGGGGTGATTCTCATTTTGTACATCATGAAATTGTCAGTAATTTGCAAAAAATACTTCCTGCCTGCTAATAAATTTGAGAGCTCCTAAATTCTAATGTACACCAAAATCATAGTAGTGAGTTTGAATATGAATACCATGATAAATGTTGAGATATTCAAATCTTTTACTATCAATACATATACTAGAGAAAGTACCATGGAGTCTGAGTAGTAATTCAATACTTTTTACAGTTGAGAACGACAATGGAGAAGAGTACTGCTGTGTTTGACAAGGAGAAAGCACAGGAGCGGCTGTCAAAACTATCTGGTGGAGTTGCCGTTTTCAAGGTATCATATTCATCATTATGAATGTTTTGTGTGAATTCACCTTTATGAATTGCATGTTGCGTATTTTATGTCTCAGATTCAAGAATAGTGTTTTCTTGTAACAGGTTGGAGGGGCTAGTGAGGCAGAGGTTGGGGAGAGGAAAGATCGGGTAACAGATGCTTTAAATGCGACAAGAGCAGCAGTGGAAGAGGGTATTTTGCCAGGTTGGTTGAGTTTCCTAGGTTAAATATGTTCTCATCCCTTTAATCAGAGTAAAAAAGTCATTCTTGTTTTTATTTTTAGGTGGTGGTGTTGCTCTCCTGTATGCTACAAAAGCATTGAAGAACATTCAAACTCAAAATGAAGACCAAAGAAGGGGAGTAGAAATAATCCAGAATGCTATTAAGGTTTACTTTTATGGAACATCTTGGCATATCTATTGGGGGGTTTAGTTAGGTCAGATTTTCCTCATGGTGTATATGGCTTACTGCAACAGGCACCTACATTCACTATAGTTCAAAATGCTGGTTTTGATGGTGCACTGGTTCTTGGTAAATTGTTGGAACAAGATGATCACAAAATGGGTTATGATGCAGCCAAAGGTTTGTTTGTTTATTTTGTTTTCCCCCCCTTGTATTCATTTTTTCAAACTTTTTAGCCCACTTTATGATACTTCATCCCTGGTCTTGTTGTGCTGCATTTGTCTACAAAAATATAGATAGAGGCATTATGTGTTTCATTTCAGTAACAGATGGAAAGCATTTGAAGTATGCATGATAGTACTGATATCAGAATCTAACCCTTGAGTTCCGTTGTTCAATTTGTTTTCATTTTCTTCACCCTTTTTATAAGTTTGGCTGTTCAGAGTGTGCTCCACTCCTGTCCCTAATGCTTAATCATGGTGCTTGTGATGAACTAGGTGAATATGTAGACATGGTCAAGGCTGGAATCATTGATCCTCTAAAAGTTGTTAGAACGTCCTTGGTAGACGCAGCCAGGTGAAATTGGCAGTCTGTTCTATTATGCAACTTCTGTATATTTGGTGTGCAACTTCTGTATATTATGCAACTTCTGTATAATAACCAGTGTATATGTGTTATCTTTTGCAGCGTATCGTTACTCTTGACAACAACTGAGGCAGCTGTAGTGGACAGTCCAACAGAGAAAAAACCTCCAAGCCGGATGCCAAATATGGAGGATTTTGGGGGCTACTAACTTTCAAGTGACTAAACTCTGACGCTTAGTGCCAATACAGCAAATTATGTAACAATTCCTATGGATTTTATTTGACCAAAAAGGTCGAATTCATGCCCAAGTGCAAATTGGCGAAGTTAAATGATGGGGACTAAATTGAGATATTTAGGCAACTACATTTGTAAAATTGACAAAATCGAAATAAGCAGCAAATCGGTGATTGTTTTTTATTTTATTATTTTATTTTATTTTATAGCGCCAATATAAACGTGTAGAAAACCAACCATTTCTCGATGCCTCGCTCATCATAAAGTTTCTTCACATATACTTTGATTATCACAAAGTTTACTTTGCCTGTGTAGAAACCCATTTTGATGTCACCTCGTCATGAAGATGATTTGTGTCTCCTTGTGCTTTGTATATTGTTTGTTGTTGTGTTTCTTGGTCTTTAAGAAACAGACAATTGTAGGACAAAGCTAGTTGCTCTGGTTCCTAATTTGATGATTAGGAGGGTTCTGATAGCCACTTATTTCTGCTGCCACAGATAGTCAAATTCTTCTCTGCTTGGAAGCTGCTTTGTCTACCTACAAAATCATAAACACCTAGTTGCTTTAATTTCATTGTGTTTTTGGTGATTTGTATTCAGTTTGCAGTCTATACCTCAACATTTTCCAGTGCCATCTCTCTTCTTTAGATTGTTACACCGCACACAAATTAAATTTTCATAACATCTCGTTCCAAAGAAAGTAGTTGTACTTGGTCAATAATGTCTTATGAAATACTAGTTTGAGCACTTGAGAATTTTAATGTCATTACAACGATGTGATATGTGATATGATGCAGTCATTTTATAGGTCGATAAGTTTCATTGTCCTTCAGAGGGTTGTGTAGTATTTAAAGGAGTAAAATGGCCGGCCTCTGATTTGTAGTTAGAAATTAACTATGTTACTGCTATAGACGGGGAGGCACTTGTATTTGTATTCAAAGGAGCAACCTTTATATTTCTAATGGTTTACGTCTCCAAGTGGTTTCAATTCCAAAAAGTGGCTCTAATGTCTGTTCTGGTATTTGGTTAAGACACTAATGTCGATAATTTCTTCATGCTAAAGTTTCTGTTCAGTCACAATTTGATACACCCAAGTTTAGTTTATTCATGCATTTGATTACGGACAAAGTGAAAATGTGAATGATTTGTACAAATTGAATGATAAATTAGGAACAGAAAAAACATATATATATTGTGCAGTTTTTGTTTTTTATCTGTTAATTATACGTTTGCAACAAAAATAAAATAGAAGAAGAAAAAAAGTCGAGCTGAAATTACTCTTGATGCTGTTTTACAAATTAAATGATAAACTAGGAAGAGACCAACAATAAATTTATTGAACTAAAATCAATATATATCTCACTCGCAAAAGGATTTTGAAAGCATATATTGATGGGAAAAAAAAACCCTAATTATGGTGATCGGTTTAAACCCCTAATTATGAGTTTGTCGTTTCAGAGTTAACTTAGCTCCTGGCGGTAGTATGTCTCTAAGCTCTCGTTTCAGTTTGATACGTTTGTGGGTACTAATGTGTGTTTCCTGCTTAATGAAAACCGTTTCGAGCGCAACAGCATTCTGGATAAGATACTTGGCAAACTTGATAGCAATAGTTGCCTCATTCTGATCTGTATACCCAATGAACCCAAAAATTTCCACCACCTTAAGGCATTGGTGAGGACCTTTGCTATTCTCTGGTACATTGCTCATACATGTTGGCGGCTTGAAGCCTCCCCACTTTAACTGCAACAAGGGCACATAGAAATCTTCCTTGTGAAACAATTGGTTTAACATATACAAGTTTAGCAGAAAGCGCACAACATGAAACATTTTACATTTTTCACCATAAAATAAATAAGAATATTTTAATTTACCTTCAACGAAAATCTACTCAAGAATGGAGAATGCTCTATCAAGGAGGTTAAACCAAAGAAGTCTACCCCATCGTTATAATGACGAACAAATATGGTCAATGATATGTCCTTGAGATTTGTTGTAAATTCTTGGGGCACAATACGTTGCTACAAGAAAAAATAATTGTTAGACCATAGTTTACTTAGGTCTCCTCTTCCCTACAGTTATCTATTGCGAAAAAAATATATAACTCTGCCCTATAGTTACCAGATTCGACCATGGTTTACTTACGTCTCCTCTTCAAGAGTAACCGTTACCAAAAACAATTAGCGCATTCTGAAACCTTTGGTTTATCCACATTGGGCAGATAATCACAGTTTGTGTTAAACAGAAAATATTAAAGAAGGAGATAGTAACTTCCCCTAAAAAAGAAGAAGAAGAAGAAGAAGATAGTAACCAAGTAGTGAAAGATTGTCAACTTTGCTGTTTTGCGGGATCAAATTATCCAATTATATATGTCGAATTATTCCTATAATATATGTACATATATAAATATGTTATCCAATTATATCAAAAAAGAAAAAAAAACGAAGATAGAATTGGTTTAAACAAGAATATTTTTTTTTCAAAAAAAAAAACAGAAGATTTTTTTTATGAACCATTTATAATAATCCGTCTATTTATTTGATATACGGGATCAAACTAGGTGAACCTAATTAGTCAATAATTAAGAGTCTCACCTGTAGTTGATAGCGATTCATACACATTTCGAGAATCTCTAGCTGCGGATAAGACCTTGAAACTGGTTGAAAGAAAAAACCACAGCACTTGCGATAAACAGAACCGTCTCCAAGAGATACCTTAACAAACGAAGGAGTTTGCTCCAAAACAATTCCGGGTTGCTTTTCTTCTCGAAATAAATAATAGTCATGATAGATAAATGACATGAGATAACTAGGAGCAACAACCTCAACTTTTTGTAGATTAGAGCAATCACTTATCTCTAGGAACTTTAACACAAATGTCAAACAAACAACCTTCAAATTTACTAGATTCTTCGAGCCAGAAACACACAAGTGTTGAAGAAGTTGGCAGTTGGATAAAAAGTGCTCAACAAGGTCGTCAGTTATATTTATGTATTTCAAAGAGAGGTGAGTAAGGGACTCCATCCAAGAAACAGCAAAAGTGCTTTCAAACAGCTTCCTTGGAAAGCTGTAACTTTTGTCGACATACTTAACTCTATTTCTGAGGTGAAGTACAAGTTTTCGAACTCTTTTCCTCATTGCAAATTTGACCCAATCGTCGATTTCAAAACTAGAACTAGAATCGAGCTTAAAAGGTGAATAAACCCTAAATTCATTCACAGTAGAACCCTGGTGCAATCCCAAGACTCGACTCACCCTCCCCCAATCCCTATTAGATCTCCCATGTTGCCCATCATTCCCATCAAAGTTGAGAGATGTAACATAAGTCCAAAAATATGTCCATCTCTTAGACAGGACACAAGTCCTTCCAGATTCCCAAGTATCCAACAGTGAAAGAATAGTGACCAGAATTTCGTCTGGAAGCTGGCTAATCCGATCCCCCTCACCCAAAGCCATCGCCATATACTTAATTGGTATAGCTTTAAGTTCCTAGCTTCCTAGCCTTATATTTCGTCAAGAACGTGTTCCTTTGGAATCCTTGATTAGCTGATGTTTTTGGGTTGATTAAGGATAGTATATATGTATATCATCGGTATTAATTAAGCAAACGAAAAAGCTTAAAGAGGTTTAATTTTTAGTATCTCAAAAAAAAAAACTCATTGTTAATCAATATTGTATATCATTGACATGAATTTAATAATATAATTTGATTTATGGGACATGACATGCCAGGTGGGATTAAAGTCTGCATCTTATGCGCGTCTTAATAAAACCCTCTAGTATTGCCTTATGTATAGTTTTCTCATCAATGCGTACTCTTACTTAAATATTAAGGTTAATATATTAAAACCTTGATGGCACTCTCCTCTCTCATAGAGAGATGTATTGAGACCAAAAGAGAAAAGAGTGACATTTCCTCAATCGAGTACATGCATTTAGAATTCTACTCAGGATTTCTTACCGCTTTACTTAAGTATTGTTCTGGTCTGTGTTCAGTTTTCTTGAGAATTGGTTTTGGTTTGTTCTCCCAATTCTCTTAGTTATGTAATTTTTATCTCTATTAATGAATTCTTTTTTCTGAAAAAAAAAAAAAAAAAAAGAAAAGGAATGTTTGTCGGTTCACATCACAATCCATGTTATAACCAGCTTCTACTCTGATTCAAGGGATCATTATATTCCCCCCCCCCCCCCCCCCTTTTTTTTTTTTTTTTTTTTTTTTTTTATTTTTTTTTTTTTTTTTTACCCCCAAAAAAAACAAAAAATTATAAATTTTTAAAATTTAAGAGGTGTAACTGGCCATTATATTTTTATTTTTATTTTGGAAAATATAATATTGTTTAAGAGAAACGTAAATAACAAGAGAAATAATAGAGAATAAGCATTAATGAATAAGGGCCTCTATATATAGAGGAATATAATGTACAATTTGTATTGATGTAGGAAATATATATACTAAATACAATCCATATTCTAGAAGGATAACCTATTCTAGAGAGTCATAGTTTGACAAGGCACATAATAATGATATCCTGAAACAAATATTTAATACTTTGAATATACAAAAAGTTTTAGACTTTGACATTTATAAATGATATTAGTGAAAAAAAACTCTATGTATTATTCAATGAACAAACTCAATTAGGTAAGAAATGAAACCCAGAAAAGCAAAGAAATCATCCTACGTTTGACTAATTAGAAGTCCGATAAGGAACTTGGACTAGGGACTGCAGGTATATATAGGCATTTGCCTTGGTTTCCATGGACACACAGTTAAGAACGTTAGACTTCAATCTTGACCATGATGGCTAATTCTATGCATGTTTTCCATAGCACGTAGTGTGCTGATTGCACTTCTCATCCTTGGAAATTAATAACATTGCTGGTGCAATCGCTGGATGGGATTATGGACATGCCACATTTTATGGTGATATTAGCGGCAGAGGAACCGAAGGTAAGTATGAGTGCATCTCTAAATTTAGTAAATTGTTATTAGCTAGCTAGCAAGTGTCTACACACAGTATTCGTGAAGGAAAATGCTTGAGGTTTAATTGAGATTTGTGTACCAAATTTGGATACCTAATTTGCCACGTCATCTATATATATAATGTCAAAACTTTGGTTCTTGGTAACATTCAAAAATTAAATATTAGTGTTAATTAATTAGTTATTCCAAATAACTAACATGACACAACTGCAGAAATTAAAAAGCTAGACAATGACTCTAACAGTCTAACTATTGCACTACTCTTCTTCTAGACTGAGTGTGGTTTTCTAAACTTGTCCAACTATTTTTCTTTTTCTTTATTCTTTTGTGATTTGAATTTATTATCTTTATTCTATATATCTTTTAATTAATTCAGCTACGATGTTCTTTGTAATATGTAAGGTCTATACCTGTCCATTTTCGTATTATGCATGAATAACGTCCTAGATATGATTGCCAGGCGGAGCTTGTGGATATGGGGATCCCTTCGCACAAGGTTATGGGATTGCGACGACAGCCATAAGCACTGCGCTCTTCAACGGCGGCCAGACCTGCGGTGCTTGTTTTGAGATAACGTGCGCGGATGATCCACAATGGTGTCGGCCGGGAACCATCAAAGTAACTGCGACCAACGAATGCCCAGGATCTCCTGGCTCACAATCACCGTGCAGCCCTCCTCTAAAACACTTTGATTTGTCCATGCCAATGTTCTTAAGGATAGCGAAAGCTCCACAAGCTGGGATTGTTCCGGTACGCTTTCAGAGGACCTAGTGCATTAAGAGAGGAGGGATTAGGTTTGCGTTTGAGGGGAACCCCAACTTTCTAATTGTGTTGGTGTCTAATATGTTGGAGGGGAAGGTGACGTCGTTGATGTCAAAATCAAGGGCTCAAGGCTAGCAAGTTGGTGGCAAATGAAGCGCAACTGGGGACAAAACTGGCAGGTCGGAGGAGATTTGGTAGGGCAAAGCTTGTCCTTCCAAGTGGCTACCAGTGATGGGAGGTCGGTTTGGTCAGAAAATGTTGCCCCTGCTAATTGGGGATTTGGCCGAACGTACGTGGGGAGAAACTTTTGATTTGAATAGTGTTTGTTGAACAATAATCACAAATAAATTGGGCTCTCTATCCATAAACATATTGTTGCAAAAAGAAAAAAGAAAAATATTAATATAGCTACATGTTGTTTCTTTTTGGTTCCAAAGATTAATGGATTGCAAAAGTTTTGGATCAAAAGAAAAAGAAGGGATTACAATTTTTAATTTAAAAAAAAAAGATGGAAAAATTGGAATGGAGTACTGATATGAGACCTGGAGGTTAAACCCAAACCATCGGGGTCGACTCATTTTTTATGAACCAAAACGTAAACAATGCACTATATCAGAATAGTACAAAGTACAAACAAGTTCAGACTACGACGAGCACGTATCAATAGGCGTTCTTTTCCGCCCGGCCGATCGACTTGTATATCACTAAACGGCAAGATTCAAGGGATCAGTATATTTTGGCATTTTTAGAAGAATATAATATTTAATACTTTGAATCTACAAAAATGTTTAAGACTTTGACATTTAAATATAATTTATTAGAAAACTGCAAACGTACAATGATTTCTTTGTGATTAGGTAAGAAATCAAACCCAGAAAAGCAAAGAAATCATTGTACGTTTGGCTAAGTAGGAGTCTGATAAGGGAACCTGGACTAGGGACTGGTATATATATAGGCATTTGTCTTTGTTTCTATGGACACAGTTTAGAACTTTATACTTCAATCTTGTCCATGATGGCTAATTTCAAGTCTTCAGTAGCATGTTGTATGCTGATGGCCCTTATCGCCATTGGCAATAACATTGCTGGTGTGGTGGGTGTATGGGATAATGGCCATGCCACATTTTATGGTGATCTTCGAGGCAAAGGAACCGAAGGTAAGTATGACGGCGTCTCTAAAGTCTAAAGTTCTAAACTATATATTACTAGTGGGAGTGCACCTGACTGGGGGAGTAAGAAAGTTAAAACTATATAGTTGAGAAATAACTAAAAGGAGAGGATGATTTTCTGAACATGTTCGACTAATTTTATTAAATAGTTTTAATGCATGAGGGCTAGCTATATCTGTCTATTTTTATATTAAAAATTGTGTGTCATGATCAATCAGGTGGATCTTGTGGATATGGAGATCTAAACGCACAGGGTTATGGGCTTGCAACGACCGCCCTGAGCACAGCGCTCTACAACGGTGGCCAAACCTGCGGTGCTTGTTTCGAGATAACGTGCGCGGATGATCCACAATGGTGTAGGCCGGGAACCATCAAAGTCACTGCAACCAACTTTTGCCCACCATCTTCTGGTCCTCAAGCATGGTGCAATTCTCCTCTAAAACACTTTGATTTGTCCATGCCAATGTTCTTAAGTATAGCGAAAGCTCCACAAGCTGGGATTGTGCCGGTACGCTTTCAAAGGACCTCGTGCAGTAAGACAGGAGGGATCAAGTTTGCCCTTGAAGGGAACCCGAACTTTTTACTTGTGTTGGTGTACAATGTTGGAGGGCTCGGTGATGTGGTTAATGTCAAAATCAAGGGTTCAAAGACAGATTGGTGGCAAATGACGCGTAACTGGGGACAAAAATGGCAAGTCGGAGGAGGCTTGGTAGGGCAAAGTTTGTCCTTCCAAGTGGCTACTAGTGATGGGAAGTCAGTTTGGTCTGACACTGTTGCCCCTGCTAATTGGGGATTTGGTCAAACGTACGAGGGAAGAAACTTTTAATTTGTATAGTATTTGTTGAACAATAACATCGCAACGTAAATTTACTGGTACTTACAAATAAAGCTACGCACATGAATGAGTCGTACGTACGATGATTACGTACAATATATGTATGTTCAGTTTACATATAGCAACTTGAAATTTCACATTATTTATTCGATCTTTGTCATTTTAAGGTTAATGAACATTAGCTCTCTGCCTAGTCGGCTTGGAGATCGATATTTCTTCCAAGCCAGTACGTAGGAGAATCGTAATGTTCTTAGCAACTAGTTGTTCAAAGAACAGTGTGTTTAATTAAGAGTTTGATCTGAAACCTCGATCACTTGTTCTTCTGATGTGGTTTTGAGCTAGAAAGAATCATGGCTAAATCTCTCACTCCATTACGTACAATGCAACGTACTATGCAAGCATGGTTCAATCTATCACTCATAGCTTTTCGATCTACTGAGTCGGAATGTTTTGATCTGATTGTATGCTGAATTAGGATTGTGTGATGAGGCTTTTGCGATATTTTCTCAGCTGGATGCTCATCCAAGTATGAGACCTAAACACCGTGCAAGCAGGCTTGGAATTAATTCATGACTTGGCACTTCAAATGGATGCTCATTTTCTGCTGTGAATACTAAATTAATAGTTATCATTTTATTGTTTGAATTTCAATATATAGTACACCCATATCGAGATAGAATGAGAAACTGAGAGTTTTTTTAGATCTTGGTGTACGCATGAAATGATTGAATCCATGATTTTGTGTAGAAACTAAAAAGCGAAATTCTATATATTGGGTGTACGTTTTCTTATTTCTTCCATGCTTTAGCTTTTGTCCTTATGGAAAAAGCTCCATTTTCCATAACCAAGGAATTAACAATCCAAGCTTTCTGGAATCCCAAACCAAGGTCCAAAGGGAAAAAACTGTTTGATATTTCTAGGAATTACATACAATTTTAGGAGTTCCTGATGCTTAATTCTCATACAAACGTTAAAATATCTATTTGGGGTGAAAAATGAGCCGGAGAATTCGAAGAGTACTAGTGAGAGAATCACTCGCATTCTCCTCTCTGTTAACAAAAACCTAATCATGACCAAAAGTAACAACAACAAAAAGAGAAAGTTAGGCAGATCGAGGGTCGATCACTACTGCCGTCTGCATTGGCTGTTCCGCGAGGCTCATCAACTGGTACAATTTGTGAGGGTCATGAACAAAGTAGCTTCACCTTTCAGATCACCAAGCTCCTGATGATGATGGACTTGTTGGGCAGCTGACTCACTCTGCTGATCTTCTTTTAAATTGCCACTGTCGATCTTCAACAATGCTTCATCACTGCAAATTCAAGTTAGAATCTTATTAATCAGTAATCAAGAAAAGGAAACTATATACTAGGCACACTATAGTAGTATAATTCTCAACCAAGTGCCTCAATAATTTTTGCTTTTCATTACATTGGTAGGTCATGCAACACTAGGTTATATACAATCATACTGTTCATACATTAGGATGATGGTATATATAGGTAAATGTGAGGATGCATGGTA